>OY740786.1:22395398-22995398 GCA_963514005.1 Raja brachyura | reverse complement strand
TTTGGCTCCACTGTTCAAATTCCAAAGTCCAGTGCTTGGAGTACTGGAGCAGTTCCCGAGAACTGACGTCCCTCTCCTCTCCTTTCCTCTCCTCACCCGGCCACCTTTGTGCCTCCCAGGGGTGCCTCCTGCAGCTGACCTTGAAGAAATTAGTTGGTTAATTGGCCACTGTAGAGTACCCCTAGTGTATGGGTAAGTGGTAGAATCAAGTGGGGAGGAGTTGATGAGAAAGCAAGGAGATTAGTTTAAATGTGTGCTTGATAGTCAGCAGGGACTCAGTGGACCAAAGGACCAGTTTCTGTGCTGTATGACTTGATTGTTAATTAATCCTTAGTACCACTGTGAGTCATTTAGAGACATAAAAGAATGTAGGTGTTGGTACCTGGAACAAAAAATAGGCTGATGTTTCAGGAATAGGCCTTGATTGCTATCAACTACTGGTCTTGCCAGAGTTTACTCTGCACTCCCTGGGTGCCGCTTCATTGAATACATTCAAAGGAGGTGGTTGATGGTTTTCGAGACATTGTGGGACTCCGAGCGATAGTACGAGAAGCTGGGATAAATGCCTTCTGTTTGTACAATACTCTTAATGTCATAACAAGAGGAGCTGAGTATAGGAGCAAAGAGGTCCTTCTGCAGTTGTACAGGGCCCAAGTGAGACCACACCTGGAGTATTGTGTGCAGTTTTTGTCTCCAATTTTGAGGAAGGACATCCTTGCTATTGAGGGAGTGCAGCGTAGGTTCACGAGGTTAATTCCCGGGATGGCAGGACCGTCATATGTTGATAGAATGAAGCGGCTGGTCTTGTATACTCTGGAATTTAGAAGGATGAGAGGGGATCTTATTGAAACACATAAGATTATTAAGGGTTTGGACACGCTAGAGGCAGGAAACATGTTCCCGATGTTGGAGAAGTCCAGAACCTGGGGCCACAGTTTAAGAATAAGGAGTTAAGGGCCTGTCCCACCAGCATGCAACTCTATGCGATTAGCGCGACCTAACATGGTAGCTTGAGCCGTCCGGCGTCGCGGGGCCGGTCCCACTTCGATCGCCGGAGCCGTGCGGAATTGTGCGGAGTTCGTCCCGAGTTCATCCCGACACCGCGCGGCAACGGCTTGTCGGCTCGCAGTCGCCTCGACGTTTACACACCGCCCCGACATCATGCCTCCGTGAACCTATCTGTAGGTGCCTCCGTGACCCTCTATGTGTGTGGCTCCATGGCCCTCTGTGTGTGTGTGCCTCGGTGCCCCTCTCTGTGTGCCCCTCTCTGTCCTGGCGAACTTACCTTAGACTTCGCTCCAAGTTCGCCTCACTTTGCGCCGCGTTGCGCCACTCACCCGACCTCCGCGCGGCCCCTACTGCCGGTTTGGTTGCGCTTGCCGCATGCAGGCGCATGCAGGTGGGAACGGCCCTGTACAGGGGATCACCCGACCTCCGCGCGGCCCCCGCTTCTAGTTTGATCGTGTTCACCGCATAGAGTTGCATGCTGGTGGGACAGGCCCTTAAGCCATTTAGAATGTAGATGAGGAAAAACTTTTTCACACAGGTTGTGAATCTGTGGAATTCTCTGCCTCAGAAAGCAGTGGAGGCCAATTCTCCGGATGCTTTCAAGAGAGAGTTAGATAGAGCTCTTAAAGATAGCAGTCAGGGAATATGGGGAGAAGGTAGGAACAGGGTACTAATTGTGGATGATCAGCCACAATCAGTGAATGGCGGTGCTGGCTCGAAGGGCCGAATGGCCTAATCCTGCACCTATTGTCTATTGTCAATTATCTTTCAGGATGTCCCAATGCACGTTACAGCCAATGAAATGGTTTTTTTAGGTCGAGCTTCTGTTATGCTGGAAACGCAGCAGTTAATATACTGGCAGCAAGCTCCCACACATAGAAATATGATAAAGACCAGAAAATATGATTAAGTATTGTTGGCTGAGATATAAATATTGGTCTCTGTACACTGGTGGGGAAGTGGTCCTATGGGAAATCGATGACACCTGTCTGAAGGATGTAGCCTTTATTTTTAAGTATTCATTTTTCAGAATGTGTGCATTGTTGGCAAGGCCAACATTTATTGCCTATCCTCAACTGCCCTTGAGAAGATAATGATGAGATGATTTTTTTAACTTCCTCTGGTGAAGATGCTCCTACAATATTTTGGGAGAGGAAGGTTCAGGATTTACATCCAGTGACCTTGGAAGAACTGGTGATATTTTCCAAATTGGGTTGGTGTGTGGCTTGGAGGGGAACCCGCAGGTGGTGGTGTTCATCTCTGCCTGCTGCCCTTCTCAGGTGCCAGGTGCTGTCAGAGCAACCTGGGTGAGTAAGTGCAGGGCATTTTGTAATCTCTCTGTGCTGGTGGTCGATCAAGTCTTCTGCTTTGTTGAGCAGTATGGATGGTGAAGAGCTCCTTAAACGTTGTCCTTTCAGTTTAGAGGTACAGGGTGGAAACAAGCCCTTTGGCTCACCAAGTCCACGCCGACCAACGATCACCTGTACACCATTGAATTGAATTCTTTATTGTCACATGTGACAAGTTACAGTAAAGTTCTTTGCTTGCATACTCAAGGTATGCAAGTGGTCACCACATAATGGGCATTTACAAAGTTACAATGTATCCGTGCCAGGTCCCCCTTGTTCTTCCCCCCCCCCCCCCCCCCCCCGTTCTCTCCCTCCCCCCCTCACGGCGGTCCCCCCCATGCCGAGTCCTCCTTTGTTCACTATTTCTATGTTATCCCAATTTTGCATCCTACACACCAGGGACAATTTACAGAAGTCAGTTAACCTACAAATCTGCATGTCTTTGATATGTGGGAGGAAATCGGAAATTCTAGAGATAACTCACACAGTCGCAGGGAGAACGTTCATAGAAGATGTACGTTCCACACATGCCGAAACTGTAGTCAAGATCGAAACTGTGTCTCAGGCATTTTAAAGCAGCAACTCCGCTGCTGCGCCACTTTGGTTTAGTTTAGTTTAGAGATACGACGCAGAAACAGGCCCTAGGGCCCACTGAGTCCGCATTGACCAGTGATCCCCGCACTATCCTACACACTCTAGGGGCAATTTACAATTTTACCAAGTCAATTAGCTTACAAACCTGTACTTCTTTGGAGTGTGGGAGGAAATCAGAGTTCCTGGAGAAAGTTCACGCAGGTCATGGTGAGAACATACAAATTCCATGCAGACTGCACCCGTTGTCGGGATCGAACCCGGGTCTCTGGCACTGTAGAGTAGCAACTCTACTTTGGTGCCACTGTGCAACCATCACCCAGGCAAGTGCAGAGTGTCACTTACACCTTTCAGTTGTGACTTGTAGCTGTTGGGGAGGCAGGAAGTGAAGGCACTTGCCCTTGTGAAGGTCATATCTACAGTATATGCGGTGCAAAGAAAGTGACAACCGAGATTTTTGTTCTGAAGCATTGGACAGGGACTTGATCCTATGACCTTCTGACACAGAGGTAATCTTGCTATTTCCTGAGCCACAATCGATGCAATTGTGAGCCACAATAGATGTTATTGAATGCCTAGTGGACATAGCAAACTAAGTGGCTACCACCTGTTCCCACATGGTGTGACCTAATGAAAATATAGTTTTAATATATCATTTCCAGAGTATTTTCCTGGGAAGGGGCTGGAACAGGTGAGGGCTTGCAGGCCGCCTGGCCCTCGTTGGTCCAAGGGGTGGCAACATTACTTTTCTGCTTATTGGCAAGACATGTCCCTAAGTGTCAGATCATAGTATCATAAGGATCATAAGTGAGTAGAATGAGGCCATTCAAGTCTACTCCTCCAATCATGGCTGATCTATCTCTCCCTCCCAACCCCATTATCCTGCCTTCTCCCCATAAACTCTGACATCTGTACTAATCAAGAATCTATCTATCTCTGCCTTAACAATATTCACTGACATGGCCTCCACAGCCTTCTGTGGCAAAGAATTCCACAGATTCACCACCCTCTGACTAACAAAATTCCTCCTCATCTCCTTCCTAAAAGAACGTCCTTTGACCTCCAGTCCTAGAATCTCCCACTAGTGGAGTGGAAACATCCTCTCCACATCCACTCTATCCAAGCCTTTCACTATTCAGTATGTTTCAATGAGCCCCCCCCCCCCCCCTCATTCTTCTAAACTCCAGTGAGTACAGGCACAGTGCTGACAAACAGTCATCATTAGTTAACCTACTCATTCCTGGGATCATTTTTGTAAACCTTGTATTCTTGAAAAGCTTGTAAACTTTGTCTTCTCAACAGGTATTCTTGTAAAGGCAGGGCCACCATTTATTGTGCAACCCTAAATAATTATGATAATGCGGGACGCCGTTCATCCCATCTACTCTATGAAGCTTCTTGAGGGCAATCCCATCAATCTCATTCCCCACTTACTTCCACATATCGTATTCTCTCTCACATGCCGTTTACCTCCCCCCTGATTATATATGTCCTTTGTCCTTTGGCCCAACTTGCCCACACTAGCCAACTTGCACACCCAGCTACACTAGTCCCACCTGCCTGCGTTTGGTCCTAATCCCTCAAAACCTGTCCTATCCATGTTCCTGTTTAACAGTTTCTTAAATGTTGGGATAGTCCCAGCCTCAACTACCTTCACGGGCAGCTTGTTCCATACACCCACCACCCTTTGTGAGAAAAAGTTACCCCTCAGATTCCTATTAAATCTTTTCCCCTTCACCTTAAACCTATGTCCTCTGGTCCTCGATTCACATACTCTGGGCAAGAGACTGTGTGCATCTACCCGATCTATTCCTCTCATGATTTTATACACAGATTCTTCTGTCACGCACCCTGCAAGTCTTTGGGATGTGGGAGGGAACCGGAGCATCAATGGGGAAACCCATGCGGCCATGTGGAGAAACTCCACGCAGACAGCACCGGAGGTCAACAATGATCCTTGGGAGCCATGAGCCAGCGAATCCACTAGCTGCACCATTGAGGCATCTTGCGTTGGAGGACAGGTAAATTGTGTGGTTGTGGAGTCACATTCAGCCAGGCCAGGCGAGGGGCTATAATAGCCAGTATTACTACTGTTAATAATACTAGTAGTGTTAGAAGGTTAAATTAATTAATTTCTCCAGGTGGAACATAAACACATGACTAGATAATCAGCCTAAGAGCATTACAAGTACCATGATGGTGTGGCTTCCTTTCAACATAGGTGTCTGTTTTTAACTAAACACTCATGAATAACATTGACTGCCCTTGTCTAACATCACACATGATAGAATGGTTTTTATCCAGTCAAACACCAACCAGTCTCCCAGTGCAGATAGATTTTATTTCCAATTATGTTAAACCATAGGGCAACCTGGTTCCAGCACATGGGCCAAGCAGCAATTAATCACAATTTGGAGTGATACACAGTGTGAAATAAGTTTCCTTGTGCTGAAATAATTCCAAGTGCCTTTACACATAACCTGCACACACCAAACCACAGGTCGTACTTTGCAGACTTACTTTACACATCTGGAATTTAATGCAGAAAAATTGAATTTAATGACAAAATATGGAATTTAATGCAGAAAAATATGAGGTGTTGCATTTTGGGATATCTAACATGGGCAGGACCTACACATTGAGTCTTAGGGTTCTGGGGAGTGTTGTATAGCAGAGGGATCTGGGGGTGCAGGTGCACAGCTTCCTGAAGGTGGAGTCACAGGTAGTTCGGGTCAAAAAGGCTTTTGCCACATTGGCCGTAATCAGCCAGAGTATTGAGTATAGAAGTTGGGAGGTCATGTTGCAGTTGTATAAGACGTTGATGAGGCCACATTTAGTATTGTGTTCAGCTCCGGGCACCATGTTATAGGAAATTTAGGAAATATGTTGTCAAATAGGAAAGGGTTCAGAGAAAATTTAGGAGGATGGTGCCAGGACTAGAGGGTCTGAGCTATAGACAGAAAAGTTGAGTAGGCTGGGTCTTTGTTCTTTGGAGCGCAAGAGGATGAGGGGTGAACTTATAGAGGCGTATAAGATCATGAGAGGAATAGATTAGGTAGATGCACAGAGTCTCTTGCCCAGATTTGGTGAATTGAGGACCAGAGGACATAGGTTTAAGGTGAAGGGGAAAAGATTTAATAGGAATCTGAGGGGTAACCTTTTCACATAAAGGGTGGTGGGTGTATGGAATAAGCTGCCAGAGGAGGTAGTTTAGGCAGGGACTATGCCAACATTTAAGAAGCAGTTACATGGATGGGACAGGTTGAAGGGATATGGACCAAACGCTGGCAGGTGGGACTAGTGTAGCTGGAACATGTTGGCTGGTGTGGGCCAGTTGGGCCGAAGGAATTGTTTCCACACTGTTTCACTCTATGATTCTATCTAGCAGTGAATGGTTTGTAGGCAGTCCTCCCTTGCTCATTCATGCCCTGATGCCCATTCTCAGAACTCGGGACAAAGGTAATCCAGAAGTGAAAGAAGCAGAGAATCAAGGCAAAGTGATCCATGCCACTGCTGTCAGTAGCAGGAAACGCATTTCCTCAATGACCAACTGGCCGGAGCTTTTGTGGACATCTTCAACCTCGCAGTATTACGGTCTGGGGCCCCTTCTGGCTTTATAAGGACATCTGTAATAGCAGTGCCTTAGAAGGCACATTTTGCGGCACAATGGCGCAGTGATAGAGTTCCTGCTTCACAACACCAGACACCCAGGATCGATCCTGGTTACGAGTGCTGTCTGTACAGAGTTTGTACATTGTCCCTGTGACCACGTGGGTTTTCTCTGGGTGCTCCTGTTTTCTCCCACACGCTAAAGACGTACAGGTTTGTCGGTCAATTGGCTTCGGTAAAATTGTAAATTGTCCCTAGTGTGTAAGATAGTGTTATGGGGTGACCACTAGTCAGGGCGGACTCAGAGGGCCGAAGGGCTTGTTTCTGCACTGAATCTCTAAAGTCTAAAGACTCTTTGACTCTATTATACCATTTAATGTCTAAAGTCTAAAGAAGAGCAAAGTGACGTGGTTTAACGACTACCTACCTGTGGCACTCACATCCATTGTGATGGTGCTTTGAGAGGTTCGTTATGCTGCATAACAACTCCTGCCTTCGTAAAGACCTGGGTCTACCTCAACAGATGCTCTCCACTAGCATTGGACCATTTGGACAATAAGATCACGTATATCAGGCTGTTGTTCAATGACTACAGTTCGACGTTCAACGCCATCATCATTCTTAACTTATCATTAAACTCAGCATACTGTATCACTGATCATCCCTATGTAATCGGATCCTCAACTTCCTCAGCGACAGACTTCAATCAGTATGAATTGGCAGCAACACTTCCTCCTGAAGGACCACCAACTCAGAGGTGCCTCAAAGCTGCCTGCTCAGTCCCCTGCTCTACTCTCTCTATACTTAGCCAGACACTGCCCCAATCTTTAAATTCCCTCACAATACCACCTTTGTTGGGCGAATAATGGGAAACAATGATTTACAGTACAGGAGCGGCATTGAAAATCAAATTGAATGATGACCGGGCAACAATCATGCGCTCAACATTAAGAAGACACAAGCAGCTGATTGTTGACTTCAGGAAGGGAGAGCTAAGGATCCATGAACCTGTCTTCATTAATAGGACAGCAGTGGAGACAGTCACCAGCTTCAGTTTCCTGGATATGCATATCTCTGAAGATCTGTCCTGGACCAAGCACATTGATGCAATCATAAAGGAAGCTCATCATGCCTCTGTTGCCTTAGAAGATTGGGGAGATTTGGCATGAATACTCTATTGAACTTCTACAGGCGTACAGTAGAGAGTATACTGACTGGTTGCCGCATAGTCTAGTTTGGTCACTCAAAACGCCCAGGAACAACAGAGACTGCAGAAAGTGGTGACCTTTGCCTTATCCATCACAGGCATTGACCTCCCCACCATTTAGGATTTGTACAGGAAGCATTGCCTCAAGGAAGCAGCTAATATCATTGAAGTCCCACACACGAGGCCATGCAGTCATCTCGCTGCTACCATTGGGAAGAAGGTACAGGAACCTGGGAACCGCGATCTCCAGGTTCAAGAACAGCTTCTTCCCATCAACCAAAGATAGACACAAAATGCTGGAGCAACTCTGCAGGACAGGCAGCATCTCTGGAGAGAAGGAACATCACCATCAGGCTCTTGTACCACACCTCACCCCTAAAACCATAACCCTACCTCTGTAAGGAGGTATAATGCACTATGTTTTTGTTGCACAACGTACTTTGATTCACAGTGTAATGCTCTGGTCACCTTGTATCACTGATAATTTATTGTCTAGTTGATTATTGTATATTCATTTGTATTGTTATTATGTTATTGTAAAGGTATAGTAAGTGAGAACGTCCTTGTTGTGTGTCTGGTGTAAATGACAATTAAACACGCTTGACTCTTGATTTCAGTGATGCAAAGTTCCTGGGCCACAGGTTGAACAGTATCTTCATATAAATATTTTATTCAATATGTTGTATTTGTGTGTACAACAAATGATAATAAACATTTAAACTGTACAATGCAGACAAACTCTTTTTTGCATATATGTATGTAAATTTTAGTAATACATACCAACAGTTCTTGACACATACAACCTACTACATGCAGTTCTGTTTGATCACTGTCACCCTCATCCCATGCACCATATGAGACAAGAGACAAAATAGTAACAAAGGCAGAAAGAATAAACCATCTCTCTGCTCCATTGTTTCTTAAAACGTGATAAGAATTAGCTTGTCAAGGACAACCATTCATTTGGAATAAACACTCTCACGAACAACTGATAAAACAACTAAAGAATAAAAGAAACACAGAAGGGGTTAACAATTATATGCTCATTGTCATTTACAAAAATAAATTCAGCCTAGGTTTAACCAGTCAACTGGTTTGCAAGGGTCATACTGTTGGTTCCACTGTCGAAAAGTTGCGTGCTGTATGTTGTCTCCAGGAACTATTGCCTTCCCTCAGTTTATAATCAAACACTCATGGGATTTTACTATTGACAGCATTTAATTTGTTCAGTACAGAGACCCCAATAGCGGCCGATGTGCTTAAACCTTTTTTTTCTACATTGTTTTTTAAAAAAGAGGAAATCAACACAAATCTAGTTTCCTTCCTTGGAACAAACGATGAGATAGAAATTGCTAAAAGTTATCAGGTGTCATACATTAGCAGCCTAGCAGCAGCATTGCGGCATTTCCAATCTGCAGAAATTAGAGTTTGTAAAATAAATCAGAAATATTAGACTTACTAAATTACTAAATAGTTTTTAAGCTTGTAAGAACTACGAAACCTGCAGCTTGATAGTCCTTGTAATGCAGCAACACTTGAACCATCGACACTACAGTAAACATGACAAGGGAGTGAGAATAGTTGCTGTATTGGGCTCAACATTGAGTGGTCAAGAGGGCTGTCAGAATGGCTTCAATTAGCACAATGCTTGCCTTCCAGAGTTCACATTTTTAAAGCCCTATTCATCCGTTTCCTGGACCCTAAATGAACCATTACCTCCCTGATATAATGAAAACTCACCATGCAGTACACTCCATTACTTTCCCATTTTCAACTGAACTCGATATATTCACACTTGGCTCTGTTTTTTTTAACCCCCCCCCACCCCGCCAAAACACTAAGTTGAATCGTGTTTCATTAATATTAAGTGATATCCACTGGGCCATGAATTTCACGACTCTAGTCTTTGTTCTGAGGCAGTGCTGGTCGTAAACATGTTTAAAAAGTAATTTTGATTTGACTATTGAAGCTTTAGTTTTGCTGTATAGGACAGTTATGACTTCATTTAGCTGATATTGTCAAGGTGTGTTGTATTCCCAAAGATTTCACTTTGCTTTGTAAGGATAGCTTTTCCTGGATCAATGATATTTTTCGCCATTTCACCCAGCTAGCTAACCCTTTGAGGTAATTAAGAACTTTGCTACCTTTTTCATCAGAATAAAGCACTTAGCACTAGATAGAATTGGGGTAGAACAAATAATTAACAAACAAATCTAATGCATGTTAAAATTACTACCAGAGTTAAAATAAATAAGTCTTATTTTGGTTTGACCTGCACTTTTAACACAATTGCAGCAATCTAGCTACCAGAGTAATGTAGACAGAACAGTTTTGGGTCTTTCTCAATCAATTAATTTCCACTTCTCTGAGGGAATTTGGAACAGGAAAATTGAGCATTACACATGTTAAAATAATATCCAGCTTTCTGGCAATTTTGTGATAATAAAAGCAACTGAATTGTTTGGACAAATGAATGACTTGAGGATTGAATGAACCACAGCAACCGCCTCCTCTCCCCACTGGGGCTCTTGGTTTGGAAACACTTGGGCCAAGTGAATCACCGACTGCTCAGCAGCTCAGAAGGACATGCTGCTTCCAAGAGGAACATTGGCTCTCCAAGGACAATGAGCAGCACCACTCACTGGGCCTAAAGAAAAAAAGTCAAAGAACCCTCTCATACATCTTTCCCACAACAACTGTAGTCATTTCTCTCCTCCTCTTCCCAAGGGAAGCAATGAAGGCCTATTGTGGGACACTCCTGTTAGCTGGTGGGCCAGAACCAAAATGGCTGCCTTGGGTCACACTTTCCAATGTGGACAGAGGTCGCCTGATGTCTCAGCACCTGCCTCTACAGAAATGGAAGGCAGGTTTAGCCAAAGGGGCAAAACTCATCCAGGGCTCAGGGAGGGTGCCACTCAGAACCTTGCATGGGGGTTGCTGGGCATGTGATGGTGGGAGGGCACAGGTCTCAATGTGGGGCACTGCCCATTGGGCAAGGTGAGGGGCATCACTGTCAGGTACGGGTGCATTCCCACAGAAGAGGTGGCGGAGGAGCTTGGCGCCCCCCGCAATCCCTTCTGCTGCCCGTGAGTGATCTCCATGGGTGCAGGACAACATATCAGCCAGTGTGCAGGCCTTCTCGTTCACCGTCTGGCTCATCAGCCCTCAGCGGGTGGTAGTGCTCACCAAGATCCCCGTGACCCCTGGTGACTGGGTTGCAGTTCCAATTCAAAACTAAGGCCCACTTTCAATTCTCTTCCCCCCCTCCCCCCCCCCCCCCCACTCTCGTCTTGGTCTTCTATAGCGGAAAACATAACCCACACAGCAGGTCTCTGCAAGAATAAAGGAGATTAAGGATAGAGCAGCTAGGTGTAAAAAAATGAGATAGAGGGAGAGAGAGAGAAAGAGAGAGAGAGAGAGAGAGAGAGGGAGGGGTGGGGGGGGGGGGGGGGGGGGGGTCGGGCTTGTTCCTGAACAAGCAGAGATTTACAGCAATGGTCTGAGATCCAGCTGCCGACAGCTCTCACACAGCGAGCAAGCCTCCTCCGGACTGGATTCCCTTTTGTTTGTGGTCAGCAGGCAATGCACCAAGAGTAGTTGTGAGATAGATCATTCTCATGGAGTGTCACAGTTAACAGGGAACAGGTACAAGGCATTCATCCAGTGTCTGGGAACAACATCCATGGTCTGAGCTATCCAGGTTTCTTGTTGCGGGAGGAGCTACGCATTGGGATTTATCCGCTTGCAATGAGATAGTCAAAGACTGCCATGAGCAAGAGGTCGCTGGCTCTTTCTGCTCACGGACATCGGAAGGCGACAGTCTGCCAGGGATAAATCGCCCAACAGAGCAGTGGTTTACGAATTGCGTCCTCTCCAAGACCCGGCAGGCTATGTCGACTTGTTTTTTTTAACTTGTTTGCCCCCGTTCATTACAGCAGAAGTACATGTGCTTTTACTCGGAGTCATTGTGTTCTTCAGGACTGTCTCGCCTATGTTGTGCAGCGACGGCTCACGATACATGGCGACTAGAGGGGAGAGGGGGAACAGAAAACACAGAGGTGAAGCAGCGTCCCCCATAACCATCAAACAGCAACAACAGCCCACCATTGTAAATCGGCCTGTACTCCCCTTGAAATGGTGGTGGTCTGTGACGTTTAACAGGGAGTTATGGAACCAGAGAGTAACGCAGCTCGGCAAGAGGCTTTCTTGCCCAGGGAGTCTTTTGTTGGCTGTCTTGAAGAGCAAGTCCCATTTCTCCGTCATTCCCCTCAATCCTGTACTATTTTCTCCAGTTCCCCTGCAAGTGCAGCAATCAAATATACCTCCACCTCCATCCAGGCCACGCATTCAAGATCCAGAAACATCTTTTTCCTCAACACTTTCTGCTTCCTTTGCTGCCTGTCTGTTCTTGTCATTGTCCCTCTGTCTTTGGAGTCAGCTTCCTCGAGTCTTTATCTAGTCTGCCTGCACCACAGCTCACAATCACTTTGAAGACAGGAAGCCCCATTACATTTAGCTTTCGTTGGAAAACCAATGCCTCACAGTAGATTCTGAGATAAGGGAATATTTGCACATAAGAGTGGTAGGCACGGGTTCCTTTGCTGAAGGAACTAATGAACCCTATTGATAGTTGCACTAGAGCAGTACATTCGCAATGACCTTTGCCAGGACTGGCTTTGACTTAATTAACACAATTTATATTCCCTGAAACAGTGGCGGGATTTGAATCTGCGCATTTGGATTATTAACCTAGGGTTTTGTATATGAGTCCACTAATTTAACAACAATGCCACTGTAGATACGTACAAAATGCTGGTGTAACTCAGCGGATCACGCAGCATCACTGGAGAAACGGAATAGGTGACGATTTGGGTCGAAGGGTTTTGACCCAAAACGTCACCTATTCCTTTTCTCCAGGGATGCTGCCTGACCTGCTGAGTTACTCCAGCGTTGTGTGTCTATCTTCGGTGTAATCCAGCATCTGCAGTTCCTTCCTACACATCTATGCCACTGTACGGATTTGTACTGTACTGGATTCTATGGCCATTCAATTCTAGAACCCTGACTCACTCCTTAAAATAGGAGGCCACCCAGTTAAGGCAGAGATAAGGTGAAACTTGCAAAACTTTGGAACACTTCCTCTAAGGCCAATGAAAGCAACGTCCTTGAATAGTTTTAAGGCAGTGGTAGAGAGGTAGTCGATAAGCAAGAGGGCTGGGGTGACCAGTCTTTGGAGGTAGGCAGGAATGCAGAGTTGAGTTTGAAATCAGATCAGCCTCCTGCCTCTGTTTGCAAGTGAATTGCAATCATTATAGGATGTGTTTAGTTAAATGCATATGCAGGCTGGTTAGGCCACACTTGGATTATTGTGTGGAGTTGTGGTCACCACATTACAGGAAGAATGTGGGTGCACAAGAGCTTCACCAGGATGTCGCCTGGATTAGCGTGTGTTGGCTAGAAGGAGAGGTTGGACAAATTTGGATTATTTCCTTTGGAGTATTGGAGGCTGAGGGGAGACGATAGAAGTTGACGAAATTATGAGAGACATAGGTATGGCAGATTGAGTCTCTTTCCCAGGGTGCAAATATTAAATACTAGAGGAAATAGTTTGTACACAGAGGTACCTGGAATGTGCTGCCAGGAGTGCTGGAAGCGGGTATGATTGTGGCATTTAAGGGGCTTTTAGACAGGCAAATGGAAATAGGAAGGGAATACATTAATATTAGTAGATATTAATATACATGAATATTAATGGTATTAGTTTGGTCAGCACTGACTTGATGGGCCGAAGGGCCGAATCCTGAGCTGCACTGTGACAAGTGGCTGGTCCCTCTCTATGGCTTACAAGTGAGCCAATTACCTTCCAGTGGTTTGGGCAGAAAATGAGAAGCAGGCTTTGTTTTCTTCACACGGTTTCCTTTCATGATTTGTCCATCCTTGTTGAAACCCAAGTACCAAGCCCTGCCGGATTCCTGCTGCCGATACAGCATCGATGAGTAGATCACATAGTAATTCTCATAGACTGACTCCTTGAACTTGCATTCCGGTGTAAAAAGTTCCTGTGGGGCAACAACATCACAGTGTTTTAACCAAATGTTTTGTGCCAGATGGGAACCCATACCTTTAAAATAATTACATTAAGAGTAAAGTTAAACACAACTAAAAAGTAAAATTAAAATTCACATGTGCAAGGGCAAGACAGAGCAAATCAGAAGGATTCGTTTCTCTTGGCAGAGAGGATACATCAATTGAAAATAATCAGCTGGGCCACTTGAGGGGTTGCAGATAGTTGAGGATGATACAGATAGACAATAGACAATAGACAATAGGTGCAGGAGTAGGCCATTTGGCCCTTCGTGCCAGCACCACCGTTCAATGTGATCATGGCTGATCATCCCCAATCAGTACCCCGTTCCTGCCTTATCCCCATATCCCCTGACTCCGCTATTTTTAAGGGCCCTATCTAGCTCTCTCTTGAAAGCATCCAGAGAACCTGCCTCCACTGCCCTCTGAGGCAGAGAATTCCACAGACTCACCACTCTCTGTGAGAAAAAGTGTTTCCTCGTCTCCGTTCTAAATGGCTTACTCCTTATTCTTAAACTGCTTAAAATAATAGCAGCATTAAATAGGATGTGTAGGAGGGAACTGCAGATGCTGGTTTAAACCGAAAATAGACGCCAAAAGTTGGAGTAACTCAGCAGGTCAGGCAACATATCTGAGAAAAGGAATAGATGACGTTTCGGGTCGAGACCCTTCTTCAGACCAATGGTTGATCTGCCCTTAGTCTCTGCTTCTTTAGAATTTAGATTTTAGAGATACAGCACGGAAACAGGCCCTTCGGCCCACCGAGTCTGCGCCGACCAGCGATCCCTGTACACCGACACTACCCTACACACTAAGGACAATTTACAATTTTATTAAAGGCAATTAACCTACAAACCTGTATGTCTTTGGAGTGTGAGAGGAAACCGGAACACCCAGAAAAACCCATGCAGGTCACAGGGAGAACATATGTACAACTCCATGCAGACAGCACCCGTAGTCAGGATCGAACCCGGGTCTCTGGCGCTGTAAGGCAGCAGCTGACCACTGCACCACCGTGCCGCCCTGTGCTCTTCTGTGCCAGTTCCCATTAGTTGTCGGATCCCTAATCTTTTAAAAGTGTCTCTACCTACCCCCCAGAGATTAGGCATCCACAACCTCTAGAGTTAGAGACTTCTGGAGATTCACCACCTTCAGTGGCTTTGCTTTTCAATGCCTCCATTGCCAGTAGTGGCTTTTTTAAATAAGAGGACCAAAATTATGTGCAGTGCTCCAGGAGTGGTCCCACCAACTCGCTGTACAACTGTCACAAAATGTTCCTAATCTGAAACTCCAATGCCCATGCAATGAAGGCCATCATGCCATTGCTTTCTAAGCTATTGCTGCACTTGCCTGCAAATCTTTTTTTGTGATTCACACACAAGAACACATAGATCCCTCTGAACTTTGCTCATCTGCAATCTCTCTCTGCTTAGATAATAGTCTGCCTTTAGCTTCCTCTTACTTAAGTGCGTAACCTCACACTTCCCACGTTAAACTGCCTTTGCCAAATGTTCACCCACTCATTGAACCTATCAACAACCTGCTGCAGAATACAAACTTCCTCATCACAGCATGCCCCCTTACTTATTTTAATGTCTTCGGCAAACTTGGATGCCTGACACTCTGGCTCCTCTTCCAGGTTGATAATAGAGATAGTAAATATTTAACAACTAAGGACTGATCCTTGGAGTACTCCACTAGTTATGTCTTTCTAATCTGAAAAATTCCCATTTACTCCAACTCCGTTTTAATGTAAAATGATTTCTCCCAATGCCCTGAGCACTTATCTTGTGCACTAGCATCGTATCCACCTGAGTGAGCAGCTGGATTCTTTGTTTAAATGAAATGCCCCTGTCCCACTTAGGAAACCTGAACGGAAACCTCTGGAGACCTTGGGCCCCACCCAAGGTTTCCGTGAGGTTCCCGGAGGTTTTTGCCAGTCTCCCTAATGGTCGAAAGTGGTTTCCGCTTCTTCTGTGTTCTGGCGATTATTTCAAAAATTCAAAACCGGCCGCGACTAAAAATAGGTTGCCATTTTAAAAATCAGTAATTTTTTAGTCGAAGCCGGTTGCGATGCTAGTTGAAGTTGGTTGCCGGAGGTTGCAGGTAGTGGAAGGTAAGACCTTTTTTTCACCCAGTTATATTCCACCAGGGAGGTCCAATGTGCCATACACCTCCCAATGTGCTTCACCTCATACTTCCATCTGCCATTTCTCTACCCATTTGCTGTAGCTGATCTACGTCCTACAGTATACTCTGACTGCCTTCCTCACAGTCCGCGACCCCAGTCTGAAAACCTTTATGTACATCACAAACAGTAGACGTCCCAGCACAGATCCCCAAAGAACTCCACTGGTCACAGACCTCCAGCCTGAATATTGTCCTTCCACCGCAACACTCTGTCTTCCATCACTAAACTAGTTCTGAATGCATATAACTAAGTCATTGCTAATCCTTATCACCATTCTTATCATCCCACTCCCGATTCTACCACCCACCTCTACACTGTGGACAGTTTATAGAGGGCAATTAACCTTCCAACACTCTCAACTTTGGGATGTGGGGGGAAACTGGAGCACCCGGAGGAAACCCACATAGTCACATGGAGAACGTACAAACTCCACACAGTCAGCACTGGAGGTCAGGGTAGAACCCGGGTTGCTGAAGTTGTATGGCAGCGTCTCTACCCGCTGCGCTAATCTGCCACCAGTCTTGGGCAACGGCGTAGAGATAAGTCCAGTTGTCCTTCTTTGCAGTTTCAGCATAGAATCTGTTCCCTGTACCTTGGCCAGTAGCTTGTAAGAGCTATTGAATATAAGTATTTCATTTAGTAATTCTATAACATATCCTTTATATTAAGTGAGTTGACAATGATGCTAAGACAAGAGACTGGGAAACATCATACAAACACATTAACACCTGTTCTTGCATGTCAACAAAAATAGCTATTAATGATACTCTGCTCTACAACGTCTGACTTTGGAAAGACATTGTCTTTCTGCTCTCCTCACGTGCACTGGTGCATTTGCCAGCCAGCAGCGACCGGTGACTGTATCGTTTCTTTCATTAATTTGCATTGAGCAATAATAGCCTTATCTTCTAATTACAGTTTGCATTCAGCACACTTTCTGCATACATATTGACATGTACACCGTGACTGGCGATAGCTCGATCATTTCCCTCCCATCCCTGGAAAAGATCAAACTCCGTTTATCTAAAGGGTCAACAGCTGCAGTCGACTTGATGCATGAATTATGGGTTGAAGGATGTTCCAAAATGTCAAGCCATTTGTAGAACTCTATGAGATAAAGACCCCGCATGTATAATTCTACTGTTGCAGTGTCTGAAAAGAGGAGAACCATTCCCTAGCAGTTTATGTGGAATAATTTGTGATCATTTTGTTTATAATCTTCACCGCAAAAATTCAGGACATCAATTGGATTAGAATGTGAATTTAGATCGCATCCCTAATATCCACATTCACTGAGATTGATAATTAAACGACACATTTTAAATGAAGGCGATCTCCATTAATGTACAACCGGTGAAGCAGAGAATAAATTTACTGTTAACTGTTCAAACAAAGATATTTTCTTGGTAAGAATAATAAAATGAGCCTAAATCCTGGAGGAGTTTACTCTGATTTGTACAATGTAATATGGGCCTGCTTCGCTTTGATTCTGGTTACCTCGTGACTTTAGGCTTTAGAGAAACAGCGGGAAAACACGGCCCACTGAGTCCGCGCCAACCAGCGATCACCCCGTACACTAACACTCTCCGACACACGAGGGACAATTTACAAATTAAACCAAAGCCAATTCATCTACAAAACTGTACGTATTTGCAGCGTAGGAGGAAACTAGAGCATCCGGAG
This sequence comes from Raja brachyura, assembly GCA_963514005.1. The sequence continues at coordinate 22,977,676 of OY740786.1, read as the reverse complement.
AAAATCCATGAGATCACAGGGAGAAAGTACAATCTCAGTGCAGTTTGCACCCATAGTCAGGGTTAAACCCGTGTCTCTGCTGCTGTTAGGGAATTGATGGTCTTGGACAAGAGTTATAAATCTCTGTATGGTTCCTACAATCTGCTTCCTTGTTCCCAATATCAGACTGGGCTACCTCTCATCAAGGATTTATATACCTTTAAGCCCACTAAGATATCTGATGCCCTCTTTCTTAATGTTAATTTTTCTGGAATTCTATTGCCCTCTTCCTTAGTTTCTCCAACACTACTGAGGAATCTGACTCCAAATCTGAGGAAGGACATTATTGCCATAGAGGGAGTGCAGCGAAGGTTCACCAGACTGATTCCTGGGATGTCAGGACTGTCTTATGAACAAAGACTGCATAGACTCGGTTTATACTCTCTAGAATTTAGGAGATTGAGAGGGGATCTTATAGAAACTTACAAGATTCTTAAGGGGTTGGACAGGCTAGATGCAGGAAGATTGTTCCCGATGTTGGGGAGGTCCAGGACAAGGGGTCACAGCTTAAGGATAAGGGGGAAATCCTTTAGGACCGAGATGAGAAGGAATTTTTTCACACAGAGAGTGGTGGGTCTCTGGAACTCTCTGCCACAGAGGGTAGTTGAGGCCAGTTCATTGGATATATTTAAGAGGGCGTTAGATGTGGCCCTTGTGGCTAAGGGGATTAGAGGGTATGGAGAGAAGGCAGGTACGGGATACTGAGTTGGATGATCAGCCATGATCATATTGAATGGCGGTGCAGGCTCGAAGGGCCGAATGGCCTATTCCTGCACCTAATTTCTATGTTTCTATGTTTACTACACCAACGGTAACTGTTTCGGAAATGTTCTACTGACACCTCCACCATTCCCACGACACTTGCTTAAATATCCCCGTTGTCCTACATTTTAACTCCCCTTCCCATTCCCATACTGACCTTTCTGTCCTGGGCCCCCTCCATTGTCCGAGTGAGGCCACATGCAAGTTGGAGGAACAGCATCTCATATTTTGTTTGGGCAGCTTACAACCCAGTGGTATGAATTTAATTTCAAGTAACCTTTACATTCCTTAGACATCCTGCTAGTTTCATTGTTCGTATCCCTTCATTATCACCTGTTCCACAGCCAACAATGGACCATTGTAGGCTCCACATTTCCTTTGTCATCGGTGCTGGCTCTGATCTGTTCTGTACCTTTTCATATCTCTAGTTCCCCTCTCCCCTGACTCTAAATCTGAAGAAGAGTTTCAACCCAAAATGTCACCTATTCCTTTTCTCCAGAGATGCTGCCTGACCCACTGCTTCACTCCAGCATGTTGTGTCTATCATAGGAATGGTGTTTATATTAGTAAAGGCTTTACGATGCAGTTGGCCTGACTAATGGGTTAGACTGGGATTCCTCTTCCCTCAATAACTCCCCCTTCCCATCATCTATAAACCAACTTCCTTCACAACTGTGGTTGCGGACTCTGCTTGCACAAAAGGGACAAAAAAACCCTGGATGTAGGTTTGGTGAATTGTCAGGCAGCATAGTCATGGACATCCCTGGGATAAGATTTGAACTTCCAAACCTCAGTAAATCAAATACCCGTACAAAGCACTGGGCTTGTGTTAATTATGTGGAAAAACCATCTCCCCTTGGAAAGATAATGGGATTAGATGTTAATGGTCACAGTAGTACCAACTGCCCTCACCTCCTGCAGTTCATTTCTATTCTCTTCAACGGGGAAGAAGCCTTCTCTTAAGGCAGTCCCTTGAGATGAAGGACGACTTGCTTCCATTCAGGTGTCGTGGCTTCTGAGGTGTCTGCTGTGGACTCCTCCACATGTGGGGCAGGAGGCACATGACTGGGCGGTGGGTGAGTTGGTTTTTGAGCTGGTGTTCCTCTTAAGCTACATACGCAGTCCCTCCCTACATTTCCAAAGCAGGACGAGGTTCTCAATCCCGTCCTGAATGCCTCTTCTCCACTTTCAGTGCTCATAGCTCATGGGGTTCCCCAGGAGTCAGAGGGGACATCGCATTGAGCAACACACACAATGAGCATATCCTTGAACCTTTTCCTCTGATGTCCTGGCAAACTCTTGCCGTGACAGAGCTCAGAATAGAGCATCTGTTTCACGGGTCTGGTGTCAGGAATGTGAATTATACACAGAGTCTTTTACCCGGAGTAGGGGAGTCAAGAACCAGAGAACATAGGTTTAACGTGAGAGGGAAAAAATGTAATGGTTTAGTGCTCAGTTTAGTTTACTGCCGTGTGTATCGAGGTACAGTGAAAAGCTTTTGTTTCCTGCTAACCGATCAGCGGAAATGTAGTTCAGGGCCACTCTCTATGTGTTGCTAGGATGGTGCAGCTGCCTGATAATAGGAGCCTGAGGGGCAACTTTTTCACACAAAGGGTGGTGGGTATATGGAATGAGCTGCCAGAGGAGTTAGTCGAGGCAGGTACTAACACAACATTTAAAAGGCGTTTGGAGAGGTACATGGTTAGGAAATGTTCAGAAGGTTATGTGCCAAATGCAGGCAGGTGGGACTAGTGGAGACGGGGCATCTTGGTCAGTGCGGGGAAGTTGGGCCGCAGGGGCTGTTTCCGTGCTGTACCACTCTATGCCTCTGACTCTAAATGCATGGAGCCAGAGATCTCTAAAGTGGGGATGTCAGCCTGGGAGAGGATGCTGACAATGGTTTGCTTGTTCCTTCCAGTGAATTGTAGAAACAGCTGCCCCGGTATTTTTCCAGTGCCTTGACGTGTCTGCTGTAAATCTCTGAAGCATACATGAGGACAAGGGTCACTGTTGACTGCTGGACACAAGTTTTGTGCCAAATCTGAGATCTTAATCTTCAAATACCTCGTTCTTCAATCAACGAAAAGCTGTCTGCAGCGTTGAAAGCAGCGATAAGATTCATCAGAGATGTCTGAGGTTTGCCAAGAGGGATTCCCAACATTATTTTTTTATTATGATTGGCACGTGCACCAAGGTATAGTGAAAAGCAGTTTTGTTGCGTGCTATCCAGTCAGCGAAAGGACAATACATGATTACAATCAAGCCGTCCACAGTGTACGGGGTGACAGGTATAATTTTTAGTGCAAGATAAAGTCTTGCAAAATGCAGTAAGTGTTCCACTTTTTCCAGAGTAACTCAATAAATGATTATTTCAGTCTGCAGAAGGGTCTCGACCCGAAGCGTCACCCATTCCTTCTCTCCAGAGATGCTGCCAGTCCCGCTGAATTACTCCAGCATTTTGCGTCTATCTGCGGTGTAAACCAGCATCTGCAGTTCCTTCCTGCACATTTCAGATTATGGTGCGGGTGGGGAGGGGTGGCAGGGGGATGCAGGTTGGCAGAGGACCATTGCCTTGTGTATGCCAAGGTAAGGCCTATCCTCTCATACGCTTTGCAGAATGTGTTAATGATACTTTGGAACTTAATGTCGCCTGGACCACTGAGTGACCTTGGTTCTGTTGTGCAGTCGCAGTGGGGATACGTTTCCCATTAGTTCTGAAGATTAGCTCCACTCCCCTGGGATGTGTGCAGGAGGTTAGATTAATGACAGTGCAGGCAATTTGCAGCAGTTGATTAATCTGCAATCCGTGGTGGTCTTGGGATACGGAAAGAAGCCGAAGCGATCACAGGGAGAACATGCAAACTCCACGCAGGCAGCACCCAAGGTCAGGATCGAACCTGCGTCGCTAGAGCTGTGAGGCTGCATAATCACTGCTATACAAGTGTTGTTGACTCTGTTCGGAGCCAGCGACAGAAACCGAACCTCACCCAGTAATGAGCAAGGATTTCTCTTGCCAGTTCCGCTTTAAAGCACAATGCCGCAATTTACACTCATTTCCTGGCAGCCCAGTGGCTTTATTTATATTTTCAGTCACAAAGCCCTGACTGAAAGAAAGCATTTTGATCCTCTAATCCATTATCACACAATCTGCCTCTTCTCACTGATCCACCATGTTAAATTCAGGAGGAATTGAACAGCCATGGCATGCGTAACTTACAGATAATTTCAAAATGTCAAATGCAGTCGTTGAATATATTTAGAGCACAGAATGGCACAGCGCAGAACAGGCCCTTCGGCCCACGATGTCTGTGCCAAACCTGGTGCTTACTTAAACCAATCCCTTCTGCCTGCACTTGATCCATATCTCTCTATTCCCTGCATATTAATGTGTCTCTCTCAAAGCCTCTTAAACATCACTATGGTAAGAAGTTAGGTAGGAGATAGGTAGACACAAAATGCTGGAGTAACTCAGTGGGTGAGGCAGCATCTCTGGAGAGAAGGAATGGGCGACGTTTCGGGTTGACACTCTTCTTCAGACAGATGTCAGGGGAAGGGGCGGGACAAAGATAGAATGTAAGCAGTAAGAATAGCGGGAGAACTGGGAAGGGGATGGAGAGAGAAAGCAAGGACCATCTGAAGTTAGAGAAGTCAATGTATATAATGCTCGGGTGTAAATAACACAAGCGAAGTATGAGGTGCTGCTCCTCCAATTTGCGCTGGGCCTCACTCTGACAATGGAGGAAGCCCAGGACTGAAAGGTCAGATTGGGAATGGGAGGGGGGAGTTGAAGTGCTGAGCCACTAGAAGAACAGGTAGGTTAAGATGGACTGAGCGGAGGTGTTCAGCGAAACAATCGCCGAGCCTGTGCTTGGTCTCGCCGATGTAGAGAAGTTGACACCTGGAACAGCAGATGAGATGAGATGGGAGGAGTTGCAAGTGAAGCTCTGCCTCACCTGGAAAGACTGTCGGTGACCTTGGATGGAGTCAAGGGGGGAGGTAAAGGGACATGTGTTGCATCTCCTGCAGTTGCAGGGGAAAGCACCTGGAGAGGGGATAGGGGGTTACACAAAAAAAGCTGGAGAAACTCAGCGGGTGCAGCAGCATCTAAGGAGCGAAGGAGATAGGCGACGTTTCGGGTCGAGACCCTTCTTCAGAGTAGTTTGGGTGGGAAGGGACGAGTTGACCAGGGGATTCGGCGGGAATGTGGAACGCAGAAAGGGGTGGAGATGGGAAGATTTGGCCAGTAGTGGGATCCCGTATAAGGTGGCAAAAATGTTGGAGGATTATATGCTGTAAGTGACGGCTGACGGGGTGGAAGGTGAAGACAAGGGGGACTCTGTCCTTGATACGAATAGGGGGAGGAGGAGTAAGAGTGGAGCTGCGAAATATCGAGGAGGCCCTAGTGAGAGCCTCATCTATAAGGGCGGAAGCCCCGTTCCCTAAAAAATAAGAATAAGTAGGAGATAGATACATTTTAAATGTAAAATACATCAAGGGGTATGAGAGAGTGCAGGAATAAGTATTGGGATGGAGGATGAGGCACTGAATGACAGAGCAGACAAGAAGACTAAATGGCCTCCCCCGCTTGTAATTTGATGTTTATGCGCAGTCACTAATCATCTCACGAGAGTAGCGGAGCATAGTTAGTATTAATAAGGACACAGTTAATAGTATGAGAATCAAATAAAAGCTGCATGAATTCTGAAAAACAAAAACAGAAAATGCTGGACAAACCTAGCAGGTCAGGTAGCATCTGCGGAGAGTGGAACAGACCCTGTTTCAGGTTTGCTACCCTCCATCAGAAAGAGAGAGAAGCATGTTTGTTTTCCGCAGGGGAGAGGGAGGTTAGGGGAGGGATGTGTTGGTGATGGAGTGTATTGTAATGAATTCATATGGAACAGATACCAACGTGTGATACCAATGTTCTGTTGATGTTTCTCACTACGAGACCTCCCGATGCCTGTGAGGCTTCTACGGCAGAAACGGTTGTGGGTTGGACATGTGGCACAGTGGTGCAGTGGTAAAGTAGCTGCCTTACAGCACCAGCGGCTGGAGTTTGATCCTGACCACAGGTGCTGTCTGTACGGAGTTTGTACGTTCTCCATGTGTGCATGGGGGTTTACTCCGGGTGACCCAGTTTCCTCCCACACTCCAAAGAGGTTAATTGGTTTTGATAAAATTGTAAATGGTCCCTACTGTGTAGGATTGTGTTAGTGTACGGGGTGATCGCTGGTCGGCGTGGACTCAGTGGGATAGACAATAGACAATAGACAATAGGTGCAGGAGTAGGCCATTCGGCCCTTCGAGCCAGCACCGCCATTCAATGTGTTCATGGCTGATCATCCCTAATCACTACCCCGTTCCTGCCTTCTCCCCATATCCGCTGACTCTGCTATTTTTAAGAGCCCTATCTAGCTCTCTCTTGAAAGCATCCAGAGAACCTGCCTCCGCAGCCCTCTGAGGCAGAGAATTCCACAGACTCACCACTCTCTGTGAGAATTTTTTTTTCTCGTCTCCGTTCTAAATGGCTTCCTCCTTATTCTTAAACTATGGCCCTTGGTTCTGGTCTCCCCCAACATCGGAAACATGTTTCCTGCCTCCACAGTGTTCAAGCCCTTAACAATCTTATGTTTCAATGAAGGGCCTGTTTATGTATCTCTAAATTCTAATAATTTAAAGACTACAGTTTTACTCCAGTCCAGGATCTCTCTCCGGGATGATCTCTTCAGGCTCATAGGAGGAAATTCCATACTTTCATGGATGCTCTCTTTAGGATAAGGAATTTGCTCAGGTGGATGTGAACGATCCAATGTTGTAATTTTGAGGGCAACAGGGACTAGGAAAATTAATCACTGAATTAACACTGTTTGGGGAATTTCGTATATTTTAAGCTCTTCCGGCCCAGATGTTCTATGTAATAAAAATCAACTGCGGATGCTGGTTTATACCAAAGATGGACAAAAAAATGCTGGAATAAATCAACGGGTCAGGCAGCATTTTTGGTGAAAATGGATGAAGTATCGGGTCAGACTGATGGTAGGGGGGAAGAACCTGCCATGGTTTGACCTGCCTCTCCCCTCTCCCCCCCCCCCCCCCCCCACAATATCTGAGGAAGGGTCCTGACCTGAAACGTCACCTATCCATGTTCTCCAGAAATGCTGCCTGACCCGCTGAATCACTCCAGCACTTTGTGTCCAGGTCTTGCTACCCTGAGGACTTGCCGAAGGAAAACTTCCATCAAAATTGTGCTGTGGAATTTTTTTTATCCCATTGCTGAAGGTAGATGGACCCAAGTTAATCGCCAATGATTGAAGGTAGATGGACCCAGGTTAAAACCTAGCCCAATTGATTCGTTCCATTCGCTTAGCAGGCTTTGCTGGCTCCTTTCGCTAACTTTGGACCAATTTCATTTGGTGTGTGTGTGTGGATTCCCCAGGAGGGAACTTTTACATGCTCTGTTGAATTCCTGCTGACAAAGATCTCATATTCAATTGCTGGAGATTTGGAAAGAAGAGCAATTTCTGTGGCGTGAGTGAGTGGAGCAGGGGGTGGGGGAGGGTGTTCTAGGGACAAGAATCTCTTGCTCCCTGCACATTTTAGTGAAATGCAAAGGCAGAGGGAGGGGATATAGGTGGAAGGGGGTGGGGGATGGGATATGGGGAGGGGAGGTAAGAATCTAGGCGGCTGTTAAGTCCATCATCCCTAGCCCCTTTCTCATCGCCACACAACTGTTTTTTGTCAGTTTGCATTTATATATACTGTTTAAATATTTATTTCCAAACTTTTCTTTTCACTCACAGACATATATATACATAATATATATAAAATGCACTTTAATTATGCAGAAATGTATTTCTTAATCTCACAAAGATCTGCTAAGGCCATCCAAGTTGAAAACAACACCCAAATTACCTCCTCCATGTTTCATGCGGAATGCTGAGGCATGATGCACATTCCACGGGTGCAAATTGTGGCAAAACTATTTTCCTGAAGTGTATACCACTGCCTCTACTGACCCACCCACCCACCTACCCTCGAGTCAGATACGGGTTCTCGGTTGGCAGAGAATACGTGACGAGGTGTTGGCCAATTCAGAGGAGCCCAAGAGAAAGCCATGTTGATTTGTGCTCTTGTTTTTTTTTTGTTGCTCCCTGCAAAAAAAATCAGTTTAATTTCTAATGTGTGTTCCCACTGTAACCTGGCAGCATGCTGGCTGGGAAAATCCTGAAGGCAGTCTCGTTGTGCTAAATGTCACAGTCGCATTAACCCTCAGATGCAGCAATATGTCTGTGACCTTCAGGCGCTGAGACTGCTGCGACAGAAATGATAGCGCTGGTGGAATCTTGCCTTCATCCCCTGTTGCACACCGCTGATAACTTGTCTCCTTCTTCCTGTCTCGGGCTCATGCATGCTCAGGGTTTACCGACCAGCATCAGGCTTGCACACACTGCCTCGTCGCCCCGTGACCTGTCTCTGGGAAAGAAATCACACGGATAAGGCACATTGCGATTTTGTCCTTGCGGGGTTATTTTATTTTGTCGAGAATTACAGCCAGCGTTTTTCTTCTGTGAAAAAAATAATCCAATTCATGGCTAAAAATGGCATTCTGAATGTTACTCCGGGCACTTTCTCCGACAACTCAATGGAACTAATTAGTCAGAAAGTGTAGAAGTGCTGCTTCTGCCTCCAACAGTTTATGAACTTAGTAAAATTAATCAATTTGCCACACGTTCCAGTTAGAAATTCTGCTTCTAAACCCCATTGCTGATGAGGGTGGAGGGGGTGTGGGGTGGGGGGCGGTGTGGTTAGGTGTGGGGAGGTTAGGTGAGGTGGTGTGGGGGGGGTGGCACCAATACAGCACAGATTCAGTGGACTGGGTTCGATCTTGACTACTGGTGCTGTCTGTATGGAGTTTTCACGTTCTCCCTGTGATCGCGTGGGTTTTCTCAGGGTGCTATGGTTTCCTCCCACACTCCAAAGACGTACAGGTTTGTTGGTTAATTGGCTTCGGTAAAATTGTAAATTATCCCTAGTGTGTAGGGTAGTGATGGCGTAGGGGATCGCTGGTGGGCTAGCGCGGACTCGGTGGGCCCAAGGCGCTGTTTCCGCGCTGCATCTCTAAACTCAAAACTCTACTAAAGGGTTCTGACCCGAAACGTCACGTATTCTCATTCTCCAGAGGTGCTGCCTGACTCGCCGGAGTTTCTCCGGCACTTTGTGCCTATCACCAGCTATCAATTGCCATGTTTTGTCTCACCATTACCTCCATTCCAGCTTTCTTCCCCCACCCCAATACAATTAGTCTAAAGAAGAGTTCCAACCCCAGACGTCACCTATCCTTGTCCTCCAGAGAAGCTGCGTGACCTTCTGAGTTACTCTAGCGCTCTGTTTTGTTTTTGTAAACCGGCATCCGCAGTTCCTTACGTCTACATTGTACTTTGCTATCCGTGGAGCTTGACCAATGCAAGCGAGCTACTAGGCTTCCCACATTAAAACAGTGGCGGTGATTCAAAATGCCTCATTTATGAAGCCTTTATATCCAGACTTTTTGATCATCAGCTAGAAATGTAATCAAGGCCGAGGTATCCAGGAGCTATGAACCTGTGACAGTGATGAGGGTGACTGTATTGAACAGTTCCCTATTGCTGATGGGTTAAAGTAATTGGGAAGATCAACTTTCACGGCGAACAATGAAAGCTGGAGAACTCCAGCAGGCTGAGACAGGAGGAGAAGGCAGGGAGGTATGAGCCGCCTGGGCTGGGATAACTCTTCATTTCCAGCACTGCTGGGTTTATGACCCTATTAGATAGCGCCAGGTCTCCCTGCAGCTGTTAAAAAGCTGATTTTACCCAATCGCATGCACCGCACAGAATAAACCAGTTTGCCCACTGGGCAGAACAGCCTCCCAGTTCACGGAAATCCCTGCCTTAGTCGCTGCCCTGTGCTGATATAACTGACCCCAGGGGTGTTCCAATTCCTCTCAACAGTGGAACCTGACAGCTTTCGTTCCGTGTGTGTGTGTGTGTGTGTCCCCCCCCCCCCCCCCCCCCCCCGCCATCTCGAGAGATTCTTCTGAGTTAGAGCGTGAAATCCCTTCCTGATTTTGAACACGTCCATTAAATCTTCCCTTGACCTTCTCTGCTTCAAGGAGAGAGAGATCCCAGCTTCCCCAGTCTCTCTGCAGAACACTGGGGCTGTTGCAGCAAATCTCTTGCACATCACTGCCTTGACATTCTTTCAGCTGTGGGTGGAGAGGAGAGGGGAGGGGGAGGGGGGGGGGCAGGGGAGCGCTGTAATTAAACAAAAATAACTCCTTCTGGCCTTAACCTGTGATTTCTTAGCTCCAGAGTATGGATAGGGAAGAGGACAAGATCAGAATCAGCACTGGTATTTTCCTACAAACACCCACCCTGCAATCACTGGGTAAAACTCTGATCCCACCCTGACAAGCAGCATGTTATCAGAAGTGGAAAGGAAAGCATGAGACTTAGAAGCAAATTATTCAGCCCCTCTGCTCTGTGTCATTGCTCCTGCCTTACACCAGCCCCTTCCCTCTCTCTCCAGCTACCCCCATCTTATTCTACCCATCTCATCCCCATGTGTTTAACCAGCTTCTCCTTGAGCCAACCGGTTCCTCATTTTGACCCCCAATTTTTCCCCACTCCCTAAAGAAGGAAATTCCCGAATTGTCTGGAGACGAAATACTGCAGATACTGTAATCTGGAGAAAAACACAAACTGCTGGAGGAACAGAGAGACAAGCAGCATCTCTTGAGGCTAAGGGATAGTCAATATTTTGGGTTGAGACACTACATTAGAACACTCTTAGTCCTGTTGCAGAATTAAGGAATGCTGATTAATGCACAAAAGGACACAAAGTGCTGGAGTAACTCAGCTCAGAAGACCATGCAGTGATCTCCAGAGAGCATGGATGGGCGACATTTCGGGCCAAGACCCTTCTTCAGACCCGAGTTCCTCCAGCTGTTTATTTTCCTGTACCCGAATTCTTCATTTGATTTATCAAAGAGTATCGTATTGTATCATTCTGGTCTTCCCCACTAATGGAAATATTATCTACACACAGACCCTATCAAACCTCGTCACCATCAGGATACCTCTATCTCTCAGTCCTGTCTTATCTCAAAGAAGGATCCCCAAGTGATCAGTCTTCCCTGACAGTCACAGCCTCACAGTCCTGCTTCACTGCTGGGAATCTTGTTCAGCACCATCACCAAATCCTCAGTGTTCCTTCTGTGAAATGCAGACTAAATCTGTGCACATTTTATCCAAGTTCAATACACACTTATTAAAAACTTGGTGCTGAAAGCTGAGGAAAAGGAAAAAAGGAAACCTATTCTCAGTGAACACAACATTTCATTTGAAAGCTGCCGTTGGTTTAGAAAGTTAATGTTATATCTCCCCTGGAGAACTGGGGCAAAGATAAATTGGTTTGAAATCCTATTTCCTGGGAATTGCCATTTTTTATAAGCAGAGCTCAAGACATTATGATGTCTGTGAACTATCCAGGAGACCCCCCTGCTGGAAGCTGGTTCCTAAAGAAGCCAGAAATCACCGTTCCCAGGCTCTCGGTTGCAGGCAATTCTCCTCAATGCCACGATGCACCAGTACAACTTACAGCTTTGAAGCTGCCTTATGGGCCACCAGATTCAAGAATAGTTTCATCCCTGCTGTTATCAGACCCCTGAATGGACCTCTCATATGCTAAGGATGAATATCCCTTTCATGCCCTGTTGTGGCCCATGAACTCTTCGTAACTGTCACTGTATGTCATGTTGTTACATGTGGGTGGAGCACCAAGGCAAATTCCTTGTATGTGAATACTTGGCCAATAAACTTACTTACATACTTAATTACTTAACTGCACTATATTCTATGCTATGTGTACTATTCTTTTTGCACTTCTTGATGTAGTCACGGTTGGTACGATTTGCCTGGATAGTGAGGAACACAACGTTTTTCACTGTATCTTGGTAATTGTGATAATAATAAACCAATACCAATACAAATTCCAGCACCAATACCAATGCCAATAAAGGAGAACATGGATAAACAATGTTTTTGGGTTGGGGTCTGAAGAAGGACCCTGACCTGAAACGTTGCCCATCCGTATTCCCCAGAAATGCCGTCTGACCTGCTGAGTTGCTCCAGCGTTTTGTGGCTTCTTTAGTAAACCAGCATCCACAGTTCCGTATGTCTCCAATGCCAATACTGACACCAATACCAACAGCAATAGCAATACCAATAGCAATAGCAATATCAGTATCAACACCAATGCCAATAGCAATACCAACACCAACGCCAATGCCAACACCAATGCCAATAGCAATACCAACACCAACACCAACGCCAATGCCAATAGCAATACCACCACCAATGCCAATAGCAATACCAACACCAACACCAACGCCAATGCCAATAGCAATATCAGTACCAATAGCAATGGCAATAAAAATGCCAATACCAATATCAATACAAAACGGTGCAGAATAGAGGAAGCTTTCTTTCATTTCCAAATGAGGCAGTTGGGTTTAATGGTTCAATGAAACTTTATTGTAATGTGTATCAAGGTGCAGTGAAATTCCTTTTTTGCATTCAATTCAGTAAAAGTATTGTTATACATAAGTGAAAACGTAGATAATGACAAGTGCATAAGAATAGTACACTGAGACAGCATATAAGCGTCGCCACGTTTTGGCATCATTTTTCATGATTCAAGACCAAGTTGTCATAAAAGTAGAGTCCTTAACTTGGCCATAAAGGTCTGTTGTCCTGGAGGTGGTGCATGGTCGGCCTGGCCAAGCGAAGTTGTTGGTGCCCTCCACCATCCCGTGCCGCTCTACTTCGCATCCCATCTGTGCGCTTGGCCTCTTGGAGCGGGTCCTGAGCCACTTGAGCCCCAGGCTGCTGCAGGGCCCCCACTGGCCCACTTCACCAATGCCTCAATCCTGACACATCGGCCCGTGAACCATCCTTGTCTCTCCAGGAACCGCTCAGTCTTTGTGCCCCGGTGGCGCCTCCCACCGCTGATCTCGCAGCATCCAGACCGCTTTTGACGGCACAGAAGGTAAGTCCCCAATCTGCTTACTCTTGCCATTGCCATTGCATCCTCTAAGTGTCTGTGGCATCACCAATCTGCTGTTGAGCAGTGTAATCGACAACAGTAAGTGGCTTATACCAGGAGGACACGTGATAGCTGTTTACTATGACCTTTGGCTGCAGATTTCATAAGTTCTGGGAGCAGAAGTAGGCCAATCAGCCCGTCAAGTCTACTCCGCCATTCAATCATGGCTGATCTATCTCTCCTTCTCATCCCCATTCTCCTGCCTTCACCTCATAACCCCTGACACCCTTACTAATCAAGAATCTGTCAATCTCTGTCTTAAAAATATCCATTGATGGCCTCCACAGCCTCTGTGGCAATAAATTCTGCAGATTCACCACCCACTGACTAAAGAAATTCCTCCTCATCTCCTTTCTAAAGGTACGTCCTTTTTTTCTGAGGTAATGCACTCTAGTCATAGACACTCCCACTAGTGGAAACATTCTCTCCACATTCACTCTATCCAGGCCTTTCACTATTCGGTAAGTTTGAATGAGGTGTGTCCCTTCATCCTTCTAAACTCCAGCGAGTACAGGCCCAGTGCCGTCAAACCCTTCAGAGCCTCCGAGCTACCTTGTTTCAGGCACACACTGTGCAGGAGGCCGTTGAATGCAAGACGTCCTCACTGGCTCTTTGCAACTCCCCCCCGCCCCGATGTTTCCCATTTTCCTGCCTTCTCCACACAACTCTCCATCTCTCTTCTTCCAGTATTTATTTTTCTAGTTTCTTGCTGAAACCAGACAGCACGCCCTAGATCACTGCAACCTAATGTGTGCAAACATGCCCTCCTCTCCCTTCTGGTTCTTCTACTAATCCCCTTCACTCTGGGTCCTCTGGGCACCCAGTCTCGCGTCTGTCTTTGCTTATTTACTCTATCGAGACGCTCAACCTAAATTAGCCTGAGCACATAAAACATGCAAGCCGGAGCAGGCGTTGTGCCCAGTCAAGCCAACCCTAGCACTGAATAAGGTTGTGGCTGAATGTCGTAGGAATAGTGGAGAGAGGGATTTCCACCTCAGAATTCCCGGTGCCTCTGGTTATTTGCAGTAATGTGTCTGCAAATTTGCAGTAACGGCTCCTGGCCTCTCGGTTTGTGCTACTGTCTCTCCAGAGTATTAATTCACACTCACCACATTAGTCACAGGGATCTAGTTTGCAGTCTGTAGGTGGTTTCAGTGAAGGGCTACCTACCTGATCCTCATAGAGTCAGTGTTCCCTCAGGATTGTCCTGGACCAAGACTTGAACCCACAAACCGTTGACTCAGAGGCTGTGAGCCTTGCCACGTCCAGCATCCTTCCAGCTCACTGGCCGACATAGAATGTCGGAATGGGCATATGAAATGAAAATGTTGTTTCTGCGATTATTCTTTGCTGAAGATATTTCCTTATGAGGGAGCCTTCCCAAAGTGAAGAGTTTGTGTTGACATGATGTGGGAATAGGCAGTAGATATCAAGTGGCACGAACAGTTGCCAGCCCTGCTGTCTTCTGGCCTTTTCTTACCTCCACTTCCCTTCCCTCTACTTTCATGCTGAAGAAGAGTCCTGATCGAAAGGTCCCCCATACTTTATCTCCGGAGATGCTGCCTGACCCGTCGAGTGACTGCAGCACTTTGCGTCCATCTTTGAACACTTTGAAATGTCGGCCAGAGGCAACTTTTTTGCTCAGAGGTAAGACCAGGCATTGCCTCAGATTGAGAACCATGAGAACCATCTAAACTCAACAGCAAACTCAAGGGTAAAAACCAGGAGCAGCATTAAAAATGTGTTCCCCATTAAAAATGACATCATCTTCTATAGCTCCTCTCATTCCTCATTCCTGGGCACCAAACCAGCAGGTTACGGTGTAAGAGGCCTTAATTTAGTTTATTGTCACGTGCACCGAGGTACATTGAAAAGCTTTTGTTGCGTGTTATCCAGTCAGCGGAAAGACCATCGAGCCATCCACAGTGTACAGCTGTTGGAGGTTTAAGGTGAGAGGGGAAAGATTTGAAAGAGATCTGAGGGGCAACCACTTCACTCAGAGTGTGATGGGTATAAGGAATGAGCTACCAGAGGAAGCTGTAGGGGTGGGTACCGATGTTACATTTATTAGACGTTCAGATGGATACATGGATAGGGAATGTTTAGTCAGATACAGGCCAACTGCAGGCAAATGTAACTAGCTCTGTTAGAAAACCTGGTTGGCATGGACACATTGCAGGACTGTTTCCATGCTGTATGATTCTATCGCTCGCTTTCTATTAAATAAGTTGCATCCCCATAGCAACTTTCCCAACCTCGCTCATCCATTGAATCCATTACAAGCACTGAAGTGCGTTCACTATTGTAAAGATGGAACAGTACTTGTGCACAGCAAGCTCCCACAAACAGCAAGCTAAAAACCTGTTTTTGTGATTAATATTAGGCGGCATCACCAGGGAAACCTCTCCTTGATGTGGATTATGGGTCGTTTAACACCAGCCCTAATCTGAAAGGCAGCACCACCATCACACCATGCAGTGTGGCACTATCACACCATGGAGAGTGATCTTAATTCAGTGACACATCTGCATCTGAATCTGCACCTTTCCCAGACAGATCTGAGAGAAACTACCAATGGATCTACAACTGAACTCAGGATTGTGAGACGTGAGTATATTTTGACACAGAGATGTAGGGGAAACACTAGACGAGTTGCAATTGGGGTGTTTCCCAGTATTTGCTTCATCGTATTTTAATTTCCAACCACGTACGAGAGAGAATTCAGTTCTATTAACACTGGAGCTTAAATATATTCGCTGGTGTCAAACACTGCAGGTGGAGACCGAGCTCAGACCATCAATCATCTGGGCACCTGGTAAGTAGAAACCAAAGTCCCCCTCTCTTCGGTTGCTGCATTCTGCAGGAACGCTGCGGGCAGTCAGGAGGAAACAGCAAGAAGGGGACTGTGCTTATTCTGACAATTTATTTTTTCTGTTTTGTTTGATATTTTCAAATGCTGCAAAATGTGTTTTTGTTCGAGACAGAGAGAAAGAGAGAGAGACAGAGAGATAGACAGAGAGACAGACAGAGAGAGAGAGAGCGAGAGAGAGAATGAGAGAGAGAGAAAGAGGGAGAGAGGGAGAGAGGGAGAGAGGGAGAGAGAGCCAATAGCTGCCTCATGCATCAAAATACCATGAAGCTAAAGAGCCCCAGGAGAGAGTTTTCAAGTTTAATTTACTCAGCTGTTTTGCTTTGCATTTAATACCTATGAAAGGAGTGAGTGCTTAAAAGGCGCATATTTTAAAACTAGGAAAGAAAGATTTGGCCACACTCGGACCACAGCCAATAATATGTCATGATTTGCCTTGACAATCTACTGTAGGCCAGTGCCTTAATACTGATCTGGCAGCAGAAATGGGAGGAGAAGGGGTCTTAGAAAAGCAGTGAGGTACGAGTGGGTAGACACAAAATGCTGGGGTAACTCAGTGGGACAGGGCAGCATCTCTGGAGAGAAGGAATGGGTGACGTTTCGGGTCGAGACCCTTCAGAGATACGAGCGGTCTCTGTTAAAGAAATGAATATAAATGTTTGCAAGAATGCATATTATGAATTCTGAGCAACTTTGCAGTGAATGGGTTGGATGGGGAAAATCAAAATCCAGGGGCTAGTAACAGGCTAAACTGGACTGGGAATAGGGTAGCTCAGAGGGGAGGGGTGGTATCAGAAGGATCTGCTCTGCCCAAAATGAGAGGTGGAGTTGGGAGAGGTGGAGTTGAATAGTGGGTTTGAGAGGAAACTAGATCAACACATGTGGGAGAGAAGGAGATGGTGACGGGAGGAGTTCGGAAGGGTGAGGGTGTGTGGAGCAGACACACTAGAATGGATGATGGGCTGAATGTCCTGATTCTGTGCATTATTTACCTCAAATGAGTTTGAGGTTGGTCGTGGGGAAGGAACGCACGCTTCCATATGGAATCCCAGAGGGGCCGGAGTGCCAGGGTGTCAGGCAGCAAAGTGGGCAGTTAGTGCCGGATGCATGGAACAAACCATCAGGGGAAGCGGTGGACGCGGATAGAACTGAGACATTTAAAAGATATTTGCACAAGTACACATATAGGAAAAGGATGGAGGGATATGGACCAGGCACAGGCTAGTGAGACTAGCTCGATTAGGCAACTTGGTCAGCATAGATGAATTTGGTTGAACGACCGGTTTCCGTATTGTATAACCCTCGTGCCCCATGTCATTGATGTCCGACAGGGAGAAACTCTGCTGTTCTCATCTGATCTGGCCAACATCTGACTCCAGACCCCACTTGTTGTGGCTGAGTCTCTACCACCCTCTCAGATGGGCACTCAGTTGAAGGGCAATTAGGGCTAGACAATTAATATGGGTGCTGTCACCAATGCTCCGAATGCACAAAATGAATTAGTAAGGAAAAGTAGTACAACCTCCTCGGATTCATATCGATTTAATTTTCAATTGACAAACAATTTCTGGGCCTGAAGTATTGACTGATGACGATTCTAATGAATGTGTGTGACTGTCACTGCTCTCCACACTACAATCTCCTCAATCAGCAACAAAAATCCTTATTGATTTTTTCCCTACTTATATTGAGTATGCCGGAGCATGAAATTATAATTATAATAGCATTTATCATTTGAATTGTACGGCACAAACAAAATGCATGAGGTTCAAAGGGAGTTTTTTTTTGTACTTTTCAAGCAAGCTTCTGTATCGGTACAACAAATGACTCAACTGTGACACAGAAACCAAACCTGTTCCACTTGGACCTTACTGCTACAGTGATGTGTTAGTGTTGAACCCCTTCTATTCATATGTCAGTCATTGGAACATAAGAAACTAGAGCTTGGGGTGGCACAGCGGGGCAGCACAGTGGCACAGCGATAAAATTGCTGCCTTACTGTCCCAGAGGCCCAGGTTCGATCCTTATTACAGGTGCTGTCTGTATGGAGTTTGTATGTTCTCCCTGTGACTGTGTGGGTTTTCTCCGGGTGCTCCGGTTTCCTCCCACACTCCGATGATGCACAGGTTTGTAGGTTAATTCGCTTCTTGAAATTGTAAATTGTCCCTAGTGTGTAGGATAGTGTTAGTGTACAGGATGATCGATGGTCGGGGAAGGGCCTGTTACCGCGCTGTATCTCTAAAGGCTAAAGTAAAGCCTAAAGCTTGAGCAGGCCATTTGAACCCTTCAACTTGCTCGCCATCCAGTACGATCACAAATTCCTTGCTTCAACTCCCTCTCGCACTTAAACCCCATGCTCAGGGTATTATGAAGGGACTAAATATGTTGTCAGCAAATCCATGTAGAGGCAAAGACTGACGGGAAAGCAAGTTGGGAGGAGGACGCAAAGAGTCCATGAATGGTTAAATGTGTAATTAAGTTAATTTAACGGTTAAATCCCAGGGACACATTCGGAGACGGACATCTAGTGCTGCCGGAAGATCATTAACTCTTTGACGCTCTGCCTGAACTTTGTTGACATCCCACCAGAGTGAGATGTCCGTTGGGGAATGTTGCTGACTGGACCATTCCAGATTGCAGGAGTACGTGCTGAAGGACTCGCTGAACGGTCTAAATTCAGCAGTTTTTTTTAAATTACAAACCGAAGCTTGAGGAAGTTATGTCTTGCTACAAGTAGTAAAACTGCACCCGGAATTCCATTCACAATGCTGGTCTCTTTCTTTAAGAAGGAATGTATGTTGATTGGATGTTGTGTAGAAAAGGTTTAGATTGCAGAGATGAATGGGCTGACATGTAGTGGGGCATTGATCAGGTTGAGTTTTATTAATTGGTGTTTAGATCAATGAGAAATCTCCTCGAAACAGATAAGATGCTGATGGGGATGAAGGGGGTGGATGTGGAGGTTAGGTTATCCCTTGTGGAGGTATCCAGAACTTGGGACAGGGGTTCGGAAGAACGGGCTGTGTGAGGAGGATTTTTTTTTTCTGGAGGTATCCAGAACTTGGGACAGGGGTTCGGAAGAACGGGCTGTGTGAGGAGGATTTTTTTTTTCTCAGAGGGCTGTGAATCTGGAGTTTCCTACCTCAGAGAGCTGTTCAAATTGAATCACCGAGTCGTATTCAAGTCCGGGAATGAATATGTTTTGGATTCTAGGAAACTCAGGGGATGTGGGAACAGGCAAGGAGATGGAACTGAGGCCAAGAACAAATCAGCCATGAATTGAGAGTCGCACAAACGTGCCAGCTGATTACACCGCAGCACCATCTGCTTAGTTTTGCCCTCTTCCTGCCCTTCATTTAAGAATATGTTGGTTATGCACATTAATTGCTAAATAAACATCACAGAAAGTTAGGGAAGATGATAAATAGTTTGAATGCCGTTTAAAAATGTAATAATTTAAAATCCAAAATCAAGCTACCTCTCTGGCCCAGAAAGGAGTCTCTTCCTCACAGGCTGTCAATTTACGTAGATATATATTAAATAAGCTTTAAATGCTGCCTTTAGTTATCTCACAATGTCATCTCTCTTTTCCTCACCTTAATTCTCTTTCCACTCATGATTTGCCTCTAATTCATCCAGTCTCCTCTATTGTTTGTTTTTCTCTCAGTCTTTACACTTCATTGGTGGGGAACAGGCAATTGGCTCTGTTAGTGGCTGAGATCCTTGAATTTAGTTTAGTTTAGTTTAGAGATACGGCGCAGAAACAATGAGACACTGATTCCGCGCCGACCAGCGATCACCCCACACACTAACACTATCCTACACACACTGGGGACAATTTACAATTTTCACCAAGCCAATTAGCCTACAAACCTGCACGTCTTTAGCGTGTGGGAAGAAACCGAAAATCCCGGAGAAAACCCACGCAGGTCACGGGGAGAATGTACAAAATCCCAACAGACAGCACCCGTAGTCAGGATCAAACCCGGGTCTCAAGCGCTGTGAGGCAGCAACTCTACCGCTGCGCCATCGTGCTTCCGCCTCATTGTCTCATTGTCTCATTGTCCCGTTCCAGCAAGTTCCAGCAAGTTCCAGCACAATGCTTCCAGTGCAAAGGGTGCGGGAAAATGGTTGGCTCAGTGTAACTTATTCCCCAACTCTTGAACAGACCGCTCATATGCTAGGGATAAATTTGTGATTTCCCAACCAACCTCATGGCGGCACTTTTTAAATTTGCACTTTCTCTGCAACTATTCCACTGTAAGTTACACGTTGTATATTTTCTCTTTGTAGCTTGAACTCATTTTGATGTAATGAATTGCCTGGCGTTTTTCACTGTACATTGGTGCACGCGACAATAATAAACCAATACCAATACCAATTTTAATCGCATTATAACACAGATCAGTGAGATAACGCAGAGCGACGCCATTATGCCAGATTAGCCAAGGAACAACATACACAGTTCACAATTTACATTGACTTCACAACACCAGCCATTCGGCCCCTCAGCTTGTGGCTGGTAGCCTGCTCCATATCACCCTCTTCCCACCTTTTCCACCTGCCCTCAGCACCTTTTGCTTACCTCCCTCTCCCCCTCCCCCTCCGTCACCCTCTCTCTCTTGCTCTCCCTCTCTCTTGCGCCCTCTCTGCCCAGTGTTGATCTAGCTTTCCATTAACCCCATCTCTGCTGATCATCACAAATAGTTGCGACCGGAGTGAGTTGTGGCGAGAGATGAACAATTAGAGGGCAATAATGCACGTTTTAAATAAAACACCTGTCCAGAATTGTTACACAGCACATTGAAAAAATGCATCAGTATGGAGGACTGCACTGTCAGGATCAAACCAGGGTCTTCGGCGCTGCATGGCAGCAACTCTACCGCTGTGCCATTGTGTCAGGTATCTGCTTTCAGGGGAGTTGGAAAAGCACTTACGAGAGTTTCTACACAGTTTTAAAGACCTCATCTTTATGGTAATGCTTCTTCCTGGCCTCACCTTTCCCAATCTCGCAAGAGCTTCCCACAAGTCCGGCCTGCTACACATCCCAGTGCTTAACTACTCCACTTATTAATTTCCTACTGTTCTGCTTGCCCTTTATCTGATGTAAGAGATTAGCTCATTTGGAGTTATAATTATGCAGTGTCTTTATCACTGCACTGGTGCGTTCTGCCCCAGAGTGAAAGATGGAATTCAACATAAACCTCCTTGTAGCCTCTCTCCCTTCACGGATGGGTTGTCTCATTGTGGAAACCATCCACAGTCAATACATCAAACTTGTGCATGGCCCAGAATAAACTGTGTCTCCAGAATATCTGCACCATTGACATCTACTCAACGTTGGACAATCCAGCTATGTAGGGTCCAGAGAAAGTAGAACAAATCCAATCCGACTAAGTAATTTCTTCATCCATCCACTAACAATCATTTGCATCAAGATCAAACCATATATCAACCACATGGTGCTATCAGCCAGCACTTACTCACCAATAACCTTCACCAATAACCTGTTGAACGATGCCCAATGTGGCTTTCATCAGGACCACTCAGCTCCACATCCCTCATCATGGCCAAACATGGTCCAGAGGTGAAGAGACAGTGGCACTTCACTTCAGGGCAGCACCAAGTGTGGCAGCAAGTAGGCCTGATAACACTGAAGTCAATGCACTGCAATGGTTGGAGTCAGGGTTTGCCCAATGGAAGATGCTGGGGTTCAATCATCCCAGCCCCGGATATCACTGCAGAAGTTCCTCAGGAGATGTCCGAGGCCCAGCCATCATCTGCTACTTCATCAATGACCTTCCTTCCAGCATCAGCACAGAATGACGAGGGTGTACTCAAATCCGAGACAGAGTACAGGAAGGAGATAGAGAACTTAGTGAAATGGTGCCAGGACAATATCCCCCCCCCCCCCCCCCCCTCAATGTCAGCAAGATGAAGGAGCTAGACATTGACTTCAGAAAGCGTGGTAAATTATACGACCCAATCAGCATCAATGGTGCTGAAGTGGAAATGGTTGAGATCTTCAAGTTCCTTGGCATTAATGGCTAACAAGCTGTTATGGACCAACCACATTGGTGCGACAGACAAGAAGGCACACCAACACCACCACTTTCCAAGGTGAATTAGGAAATTCATATTGAATTTTAAGTAGATGACTCTTAAAACATCTACAAATGCACCATAGAGAGTATGCTGTCACGTTGCATCACAGCTTGGTTTAGCAACAGTTCTGCCCAAGATTGCAAGAAATTGCAGAGAGTTGTGGCTATAGCCCAGTCCATCACACAGATCAGACTGCCCACCATCAACTCCATCCACACTGTCTTGCTTCAGAAAAGCAGCCAACATAATCAAAGACTTGTCCCACCCCAGTCATTCCTTCTTCTCCCTGTTCTTAGACCGGCAGAAAGTACAGAAGCTTGAAAGCACGCACTTCCAGACTCAGGAGCAGCTTCTCCTCATCTGTTATGACTTTATGACTGTAAATGTGATGACCAGATACTGAACAATGAATAAATAAAAAGCAAGATTGGTTATCTGGAGAGGGCTGTGTCTTGTGTTGGACACGTTTAGTTTAGTTTAGTTTGTTTATTTTAGTTTAGGGTAGTTTTGTTTGGAGATACAGTGCGGAAACAGGCCCACCGAGTCCTTGCTGACCAGCGATCCCTGTAGAATAGCACTATCCTACACACTAGGGACAATTTACAATCTTTACCGAAGCCAAACTTTGGTGTGTGGAAGGGGACCAGAGCAACCGGGGAAAACCCAGCTCTGGACAGTCACAGGGAGAACGTACAAACTCTGGAGAGGCAGCACCCGCAGTCAGAATCGAAGCCTGGTCTCTGGAACTGTAAGGCAGCAACTCTACCACGGAGCCACCATGCCACCCTATATGTGTCGTGTGTTTTTGCTCTGCTGAGCCATCCTATTTTCCCAGGGTGCTCCGCATGTACCCCTTCACTTTACGGCAAGCAGAGTCTGGAGCGCTGCACAATTTGCTCGGAGCAACTTGGAGGATAGATCGATGTTCACAGGAAGTGGAATCGATAAGCAAGCTTTGTTGAATCTTGCAGCGCATTGTAGAAGCCTCTTGTGTTTATGGTATTAACGTGTGGGCGATAACCTGATTTGCTACAGGGGGGGATTTTATTATTGAAGGGTTCATTATGCAGGGAGAAAAGTCTGCGTTGCAATCTGCTCTGTGAAAAAAACTGTGGGTGAGAAGATTATCCTGTCGATGATTTCACCAGATGATAATTAACTCCGATAAGTACATATGAAATAGGAGCAGGAATAGGCGCCTCTGCCTGACTGAATGTTTGTAATTTAGGAAGATCACAGCTTACTCACCAAACTCACTCCAATCCCCAGATGCCCTAGCTCCTTCAGTGTCCAGAGCTGCTTATTCAGTTTAAAATGATCGCCCACACTTTCCAATCCCTCCCGGCCCTCTCGCCTCCACTACCCCGCGCATTCCCTGATCTCCAACCCGTGATGCTCTGAGATCTTAGTTTAGTTTAGAGATACAGCGCGGAAGCAGGCCCTTCAGCCCAACGAGTCTGCGCCGACCAGCGATCCCCGCACATTAACAGTATGCCACACACACAAGGGAAATTTTACAATTATACCAAGCCAATTAACCTACAAACCTGTGTGTCTTTGGAGTGTGGGAGGAAACTGGAGATCCCAGAGAAAACCCACGCAGGTCACAGGAAGAATGTATAAACTCACTACAGACAAGCACCCATTGGCAGGATTGAACCCGGGTCTCTGGCGCTGATAGGCAGCGACACTACTGCTGTGCCACCATGCCGCTCATAAAACCTGTAGGTTTTTAGGTTAACTAGCCTCATGAACATTCCACGTTTCCATGCCCTGAGTTGAGTCCCAAGTTCTGGTATCTCCACCTAAACCTTTCCCCTTCTCGAGTTGACCCATCATTACCATCAGCTCTTTACCAATATTCCTGTTACCATGCGGTTTGGTATTAAATTTGTTGGATAGCTGTCATGTGCAGAAACTTGGGGCAATGTTTCCATGTTGAGCATGTTCTAGAGAACCTCCAGCAACTATCCAAAATGAATAAATGACCAATAAACCTTGTCAGATCTTTGTGCTAAGGAATGTATTTATGGTTGGAAGTTCTGCTTGCCCTATTACAGGAAGGATGTGGGGATTTTGCAGAGCATGCAGAAGAGATCTACCAGAATGCTGCCTGATTAGAGGGTTTTAGCTGTAAGTTTGGACAAGCTTGGATTGTTTTCTCTGGAGTGTGGGAGATTGAGGGCAGATCTGATAAAAGTATATAAAATTGCGAGAGGCATTGATAGGGTAGATAGTCAGAACTTTTTTTCAGGATGGCAAAGACTAGATGACATAGATTTAAGGTCCTAGGAGGAAAGTTTAAAGGAGATTGGTGGGACAAATGTTTGCACAGAGAAGGGCGGCACAGTGACTTTCAGCGCTTGCAGCACCGGAGACCTGGGTTCGATCCCGGACTATGAGTGCTGTTTGTACGTTCTCCCCGTGACCACGTGGGTTGCCTCTCACACCCCAAAGACATACAGGTTTGTAGGTTAAATGGCTTGGGTTTGTATACTTCGTATAAGTGTCCCTAGTGTGTGTAGGCTTGTGTTA
This sequence comes from Raja brachyura, assembly GCA_963514005.1. The sequence continues at coordinate 22,953,225 of OY740786.1, read as the reverse complement.
ATATGTGCGGAACTGTGGTCTAAAACTAAACTAAAAATGGTGCATGCCTGGACAATGCCTGCGATTTAGAGAGGTTTTGGGAAGAATCCTAGAAGAATCCTAGAAGCCAGGGTCACTCCAACTGTCGGCTCCGGTGGAGCAGCTAAACTTTGGATGATAAATAGACCTGAATTAGAAAAGTGTGGCGATCTTGGAGTGTTATGGGGTACAATGTAATAAATGCCAGAATTTAGTTTAGTTTGGTTTAGAGATACAGCACGGAAACAGGCCCTTCGGCCCACCTTGTTTGCACCGATCAGCGATCTCTGCACACTTACACTATCCCGCACACACTGGGGATAATTTACAATTACACCAAGCCAATTAACTGTACATCTTTGGAGTGTGGGAGGAAACCGAAGATGTTGGAGATAACCCACGCGGTCACAGGGAGAACGGACAAACTCCGTACAGACAACACCCTTAGTCGGGATCGAACCTGGGTCTCTGGTGCTGTCAGGCAGCAACTCTACAGCCGTGCCGCCGTGCCGCTCTTTGGTATTTGTATTTGATTTGTATTTGAACTTAGCAAGAGAGAAATTGTTTGCCATGTATGGGAAGAAATGTACTTCAATAGAGCAGAGTCAACTGTTTCCCAGACTCACTGACGGGGTTGACGGTACTGTGTGGAAGAAGCACTGTGTTAATGCTATAATAGGCAGGACAACCCACTAATGAATATACTGCACATGGCAAGATATTCATAGTACGTCAGTGTAATTTGTTTACATTCACTTTGCGTGATCTGCTTTAAAGGTAATAAACTTGGAAATAAAATTGGAACCAGATTTATAGACTGAAGGCTTCAACTCACGGCATGTGGCGGAATTGTAACTTTGCTATTGGGTGAATAGCCCAGAGGGAGATTCAGGTCCTACCATGGCAGATGGGGAGTTCCTGTTTAGTACTCGGGAATAAACGCTGCAGTTTGCAGTGGTGAGTGATGAACCACCAGCATCAGGATCAGAAACAACCCTCCAAGGCAGCGTGCCTGACAGACAGATGGGCTGTGGCACGAGACCACAGCTAGAGGGGCAATTTAGAAGTTACTTTGGACTTTAGAGGCACAGGTGGAAGCATGCCCTTCGGCCTGCCGAGTCCACGTCAACCATAGATCACCCCATACACTAGCATTATCCTACACGCTAGGGACAATTTCCATTTTGCAACTAAGCCAATTAACCTAAAAATCTGCATGTCTTTGGAGTGCGGGAGGAAACCTGAGCACCCGGAGAAAACCCACGCAGTTACAGGGAGAACGTTAAAACTCCGTACAAATAGCACCAGAGGTCAGGATCAAACCCATTGGGCCCCCCTGTTGTGTGTAGAAGGTGAGGGGAGTGAGGATATCTTAAAGTTGTGGATGTTGGAAGACTGAATTGGAAAACAGAGAACATGGGGAAACCTCAGCAAGTCAGGCAGCAGCTGTGGAAAGAGAAAAGTTTCAAGCTGAGGACCACACATTGAAAATCCTCAGTTCCTGATGAAGGGGTTTCACCCTGAAACGTTAACGCTTATAGGCAAAGAGTTAAGGAATGTTCCCATTCCAGCATTCATCTGTTTCATTATCTGCTGACTTCTGAGGAGGTCTGCATTATGGAGGCCGAAGATACCAAGGCAACATGCCCTCATAGGCAGAAAGGTTCTGATAGGGCAAGTAAGTGGAACAAAAGATGACTATGGGCAATGTGGATATGGATGATGTGCACTAACTATTGTGCTGCCGCCTAGAAGTCAAAAAGTCAAACAAACTTTATTGTTATTTAGAAATACATCGATATATGCAGTTCCAAACGAAATTTCGTTGCATTTGGCACCCTGTGCAACACGATAAATTAACAGGATAGACATGGATAAAATGGATAAAAAGGATAAAAGGATAAATAGACAGTGGTGGCAGCCCATTACATGGCATTCAGGAGTCTGATGGCTCGTGGGAAGAAGCTGTTGCAGAACCTTGATGTTCTGCTCCTTATGCTGCGATATCTTTTTCCCAAGGGCAGCAGAGTGAACAGACCGTGATGGAGATGTACGGGGTCTTTTATAATACTGCTGGCCTTAGACACGCAACGTTTGGTCGCAATATCCCCGATTGAGGGGAGAGAGGTCCCGATGATTTTTTCCGCTGTCCTCACCACCCTCTGCACAGACTTCCAGTCGGAGGCTCTACAGTCCCCAAACCAGACAGAGATACAGCTGGTCAGAATACTCTCTATGGTGCCCCTGTAGAAAGTGGTGAGGATGGGATGGGGGAGGTGAGCTCTTCTCATCCGGCGCAGAAAGTGCAACCGCTGCTGCGCTCTCTTAACTGTTGATGAGATGTTATTCGACCAGGTCAGACTGTTAGTGATCTGAACCCCCAGGAAGATCACAGTCTCACTGAGTCAGTGTGTCAGGGGTTATGGGGAGAAGGCAGGAGAATGTGGTTAGGAGGGAGGGATAGATCAGCCATGATAGAATGGTGGAGAAGACCTGATGCTCCTATCACTTATGAATTTATGAAGGTAGCGGGACCTAGTCCCACTCCAGAGACTCAAGCAGAAATATCTCCGCTGCCTCTCCAGTGTACACGGAGGGAGTGTTACACTGTAGGGGACATCTGCCGGTAGATTATGGCCATAGACCTAAGCACACTCGGCATGCAGGTGTGTGCCTGATGTTTGAAGCAAAAAACACAGATGCTGGAAATCCGAAGCAAAGAGAAAGAAAGAAATGTCAGAAAATGGGGGCGGCACTGTGGCGCAGCGACTTACAGCGCCAGAGACCCAGGTTCCATCCTGACTATGGGTGCTGCCTGTACGGAGTTTTCATGTTCTCCCTGTGACCCCGCGAATTATGGTGAGAAGGCAGGAGAATGGGGTGAGGAGGGAAAGAAGGCAGTGGAGACCAATTCACTGGATGTATTCAAGAGAGAGTTAGATATAGCTCTTAGAGCTAACGGAATTCAGGGATATGGGGAGAAAGCAGGAACAGGGTACTGATTTTGGATGATCATATTGCAGGCTCGAAAGGCCGAATGGCCTACTCCTGCACCTGTTTTCCATGTTTCTATGAAAGAGAGATCAGCCATGCTTGAATGGCGGAGTAGACTTAATGGGCCGAATGGCCTAATTCTGCTCCTATCGCTTATGAACATGAACTTATGAACAGTATTTGCCCATAAGAGATTCCACTGTGCACTAACCGGTTGAGACGTTTCCTACATTCCACCACTGGCTGCACTTCAAACTTTTTCTGCTTGTGGATGACATGAGGCTGTGAAAGGCGCTATGTAAATGCAACGCTTCCTTTTGGCACAGTCAAGGGAGTGAAGTGTTGGCCAGTGCAGTGTTGGGGAGGGAGTTCCAAGATTTAGACCCAGCAGAGACTAAAGCCCCTGTCCCATTTACATGTCCTTGGCACGCTAATTACGCAACCTCGTGGTCGCGTTGAGGCGCGACGGTCCCGCGAAGGTCGCGCGCGACTTCATGCACCCGCACTGCCGTCTGGAGCGCGTAACGTCATTTGAAGATGGACACAAAATGCAGGAGTAACTCAGCGGGACCGGCAGCATCTCTGGAGAGAAGCAATGGGTGATGTTTCGGGTCGAGACTCTTCTTCAGTCTGAAAGAAGGGTCTTGACCCGAAACGTCATCCATTCCTTCTCTCCAGAGATGCTGCCGGTCCCGCTGAGATACTCCAGCATTTTGTGGCTATCTTCAATGTTCTTGGCGGAGGAGGAGGCGGATCCGGACCGCAACGGCCGTGAGCCCCAGGCCGAGTTCGGCGATCGTTTGCCTGCTTCTGCTGCTGTTGGAGATGAGACATTGCGTCGCACCAGGGCTTGGGCCTGTCCCACTTTGGCCGTCAGTTACGCGACAGGCCGGTGGCGCGCGAAGATTTCATTCGCTACAAAATTACAGAGCGCCGCCCGATACCGCGCACAACTCCATACCCCACTGCGCTTCTCAGTGGGACCGGCCCCGTGCAGCCACATGATGCCCGTTCGCCTCAACGCTACGACGATGTCGCGTAATTTGCGTGCCAAGGACACGTGCCAAATGCAACGGAATTTCGTTTGGAACTGCATATATCAATGTATTTCTAAATGACAATAAAGTTTGTTTGACTTGACTTTGACTTGACTTTGACTTGACGTAAGTGGGACAGGGCCTTAAGTAATGGCCATGACTTAGAGAGGAACCCATATGCAGTGATGACCCCATGTACCGGCAGCCCCTGACCTTCTTGTGGCCAAGGTTGCGGGTTTGGGAGTTTCTGTCGAAGGAGGCTGGGTGCACTGCCGCAATGCGTCTTAAGGACGGTGGGTGGGTGCACCTGAGGCAGCTGGCCTCCCTTGGGACAGAAAGAACTGGCATGATGCCAGTGCTAAAACTTTTAAATCTGTATAAATCAACTTTCACTGCTGATAAATAGTCTGCAGTCACAAACCAAACTGATGTTAATGAGTACAGATTATTTCTTGCTTTCAAATTAATTCTCCAGGTAGCAAAAGATGGAAGAAGCAATAAATCATAATTAAAAATCGAGCATTAAATTGCACTGCTTGAGTCCCCGCATCAGCTGGGGAAAGAGTCTTATGTAAAAAAGTAGTGGAGGCCAATTCACTGGATGCATTCAAGAGAGAGATAGATATAGTAGGTATGTTACAAAACTTACCTTTACCAGCGCTGCACTTCTGCCGCTCCCCGTGCGCGCGACTTTCGCGCCTTGCAGAGGGGGGCGGGCTTAAAGTGCCGTTTTTCCACAGACCTGGATAATCGATGAATGTCGGGCGATTTGGTTGCTGAAGAAAAATCGCTCCGACATTTAATGAATGGTGGTATTTTTAAATTACTCTAGATTACTTATTAACTAGAGTAATTTAAAAATCACCTTCAAAAGCCGTGAGCGCAGACAACCGGAAGCATTTTCCGTAGGGGAGAAAAAAAGGTAAATACTTTATTTTTATATTAAAAGTTGGTTTTTCGGGAGGCATTAATAATATTTTTCTGTTGCGAAATGGGGTCCCCAAAAAATGTATGAACCCCCAGTATTTTCCCCCCCGACTTCACTGCTAACCGCAACGTTCTAATCCACCGCATTCCACTAAAACCCACTTGCTAGTTGATTTAAATGGCCATTAATTTACAGGCATTAAACACTAAATTCCTTCCATTTGGCCCAGAAATTAATGAAAATGAGATTTAAAATTATGTTATATTGTGGATTATTGTGTGAATGTTATTTGGACACTTAGGCAATTTAAAAAAAGTTTATCTTTTCTTAAGAAATTGATAGATGTTTAGATCTACTCATTGAATTTTGTAATTAGCTACAATTAGATAACTAACTAATTATATGCTTTAATTTCAGGTAATCCAAGTAAGATTGTTTAATATTTGTTTCAGAATGCTTCAATCTATAATAACTGAAAATTTCATTGAGTTCTCTTAATTTTTAAGACTGTTATGGACTTTTAACTTTTCCAGATCACAGCTTTTGAGTTAAGTCAATTGAAAGGCAATGGGAAGCAAGATGCTCATTTCCGAGTATGAAAATGGCCATAACTTTCTTAATACTGAAGATATGAAAGTAAATTAGGTGTCAAATTAAACTTCTTTTTATGCTTTATCTGATGGGATAAATTGCAGACTTGATTTTTAAAATCTCAAAATTTTGTAACATTGCTAGATATAGCTCTTGGGCCTCACGGAATCAAGGGATATGGGGAAAAAGCTGGAACAGGGTACTGACTAGAGTCATAGAGTGATACAGTGTGGAAACAGACACTTCGGCCCAACTCGCCCACACCGGCCAACAATGCCCCAGCTCCCACTTGCCTGCGCTTGGTCCATATCCCTCCAAACCTGTCCTATCTATGTACTGTTTCTTAAACGATGGGATAGTTCCAGCCTCAACTACCTCTTCTGGCAGCTTGTTCCATACACCCACCGCCCTTTGTATGAAAATGTTACCCCTCGGATTCCTATTAAATCTTTTCCCCTTCACCTTAAATCTATGTCCTCTGGTCCTCGATTCCCCCACTCTGGGCAAAAGGCTCTGTGCATCTATCCGATCTATTCCTCTCATGATTTTATACACCTCTGTAAGATCCCCCTTCATCCTCCTGCGCTCCATGGAATAGAGACACAGCCTACTCGACCTCTCCCTATAGCTCACACCCTCTAGTCCTGGCAACATAGTCCTATAACATGGTGCCCAGAACTGAACACAATATTCTAATGCGGTCTCACCAACATCTTATACAACTGCAACATGACCTCCCAACTTCTATACTCAATACTGATGAAGGCCAAATTGCTAAAAGCCTTTTTGACCACCTTATCTACCTGCGACTCGACCTTCAAAGAACCATGCACCTGTACTCCTAGATCCCTCTGCCCTGCAACACTGTGTAGGCCCTGCCCCTGTTCGACACCTCACACTTATCTCTATTAAATTCCATCAACCATTCCTCTGCCCACCTGGCCAATCGATCCAGATCCTGCTGTAATCGTTCACAACCATCTTCAATATCTGCAAAACCACTAACTTTTGTATCATCAGCAAACTTGCTGATCTTGTTTTGTATGTTCTCATACAAATCATTGATGTAAATGACAAACAGTTATGGGCCCAGCACCGAACCCTGAGGCACACCACTAGTCACTAGCCATCCAGTCTGAAAAGCAACCTTCCACCATTAGCCTCTGCTTCCTTTCATGGAGCCAATTTTCTGTCCATTCAGCTATATCTCCTTGGATCCCATGCAATCTAACCATCAGCTATGATCATATTGAATGGCGGTGCTGGCTTGAAGGCCCAAATGGCCTACTCCTGCACCTACTTTCTATGTTTCTATGTTTCTATTCATCAAGAACTATTTGAATTTATATCAGGCACTTAATAAACTAAAACATCCCAGTGTTTCTCACAACAAGGAATCGCACAGACTGGGACATGAAGGCACAGCGGGTAATATTGGCGCCAAAAACGGGTCAGATAGAATTTTTAAGGATGATTTTACTGGAGAGAGTAAAAGAGAGAAAGAGAGAAAAATAAAGAAAAAGAAAAATAAAGAGAGGGAAGAAGAAAGAGATAGGGAAAAAAGAGAGAGAAATCAAGAGCGGGGAGAAAAAAGAAAGAGAGAGGGAAAGGAGGGAGAATAGATACAGAAAGAGAGAGAGAGGGAGAGAGAGAAAGAGAGATAAAGAGGTATATAGAAAGAGAGAGAGAAAGAAAGAGTAAAAAGAAAGAGAGAAAAAAGAAAGAGAGAGAGAGAGAGAGAGAGAGAGAGAAAGAGAGAGGATGTGGGGTTGAGAGGATGCGGACTGGGGTTGCAACCTCTGGTGAGCAATGGGAGGAGGGACATGAGCAAGAATTACGAGTTGGATTTTAAGCACAGATAGGATTGTTAAGCTCACCTCAGTCAAAAAGAGTTCATATGTTCATAAACCATAGAATCAGAAGTAGGCCATTCAGTCCATCGAGCCCACTCTGCCATTCAATCATGGCTGATCTATCTTTCCCTCTTAATGCCCTTCTCCTGCCTTCAGTCCATATCCCTTGACACCCGTACTAATCAAGAATCTGCCAATCTCCACCTTAAAAATACCCAATGACTTGGCCTCCAGTCTTCTGTGGCAATAAATTCCACAGATTCACCACCCTCTGACTAAATAAATTCCTCCTTTCTAAAGGAACATAAGTTTATTCTGAGGCTACGGCCTATGGTCCTAGACTCTCCCTCTAATGGAAACATCCTCTCCCCATCCACTATATCCAAGGCTTTTCACTATTCGCTAAGTTTCAATGAGGTCCTCCCTCGTCCTTCTAAACTCCAGCGAGTATAGGCCCAGTACTGTCAAACACTCATCATATGTTAACCCAATCATCTTGTTAACCTCCTCTGGACCCTCTCCAATGCCAGCACATCCTTCCTCAGATATGGGGCCCAAAACTGTTCACAATACTCCAAATGCGGCCTGACTAGTGCCTTAGAAAGCCTCAGCATAACATCCCTGTTTAAATACCTTTCTAAAAAAATGTGAACATTACTTTTGCGTTCCTAAGAGCTAGACGGAGAGTGTGAATATTCTGCTTGCACACGAATGTTTGGTGGGTTTGCAATGGTCGTCCAACGTAGGGCTTAAGTGACGGGTCCACACACAAGGGGTATCATCGCTGAGCCCAGATCACTATTTCAAAATATGCTCCATTCTCTGAATTAGTCACTCCAGTTAATACATATTAGGACATTCCAAACAGCTCCACAGACCCTACTCAGGATGAATAGTGTGCAGAATGTGCTTCATCTAACTGTACCAGTCACCAGTCATCACAGTGACCCCAGCAGGGTTTAATCGCGACAGTTATAGTCTTAAAGGAATGAATTGTTTTTATTCCAGTACAAGAATGTGGTCAGACAGCTGCTGCAAACTATATCCTGGGATTTGCAGAACAATTGCCTTGCTCATGTCTCAGGGACCATGAACTAAATCTGACCGATGTCACACTTGTGCTGCAAATCTTTATTCAGAGTGCAGTGGAAGGCTGTGCTTCGATATTCTTATGGCATTGCAAAAATAACAACAGCATCCAATTATATCAATATAATAGGGACTTCTCATGGAGCCACCCAGGCCCACTATCAGACACAAACAAACTGTGTCACATAAGGGCAGATGACCAAAAACTCTGAAGGTTTTTTTCCCCTAGGGTAAGAGAACCAACAACGAGAGGGCATTGGTTCATGGTTAGTGAGGAAAGATTTAATAAAAACCTGAATAATGGGTACATGAATGATCTGTCAGAGGAAATAATTGAGGCAGGTACAAAAACAATATTTAAAATACATTTTGACAGGTACATGGATAGGACATGTTTTGAGCATGGTCTAATGGTTCAATGGTATTTGATTGTCATATGTACCCAAGTATAGTGAAATTCCTTCTTTGCGCACAATCCTACTATACATTAGACACAATCATACTAAGTACAAGAGCATATAAGACAGCAGACCTCACTGATTCAGTAAGAGTTACAATAGTTGCCATGTTTCAGGTGCCATGATAGCGGTGTTGCATTCAAACCAATGTTGTAAATCTGCTTCCTCATTTCAATGAATTTAACTTACGATAGACACAAATTGCTGGAGTAGCTTAGTGGGTCAGGCCACATCTCTGGAGAAAAAGGATGGATGACGTTTCAGGTCGGGACTCTTCTTCAGACTGAAATTAGGGATGGGGTGGGGACGAGCTGGAGGCAAGACAAGACCAGGACCAATCAAGGAATGTTGGCTAGGAATGATCTCAAGAGCAAAATAATGCAGAGAACTGTGGAACTGGTAAAACAACCAGGGTGGAGGAAGAGGGCAAGGAGGAGGGGAGTTCTGTTAAGGGCCTGTCCCACTTACGTGTCCTTGGCACGCAAATTACACGACCTCGTTGTCGCGTTGTGGCGCACAGGCATCGTATGGCCGCACGGGGCCGGTCCCACTTAGAAACGCGGAGGGGTATGAAGTTGTGCGCGACATCGCGCGGGGCTCCGAAATTTTTGTAGTGAACTAAATCGTCGCGCGCCAACGGCCTGTCGCGGAACCGACGGCCAAAGTGGGACAGGCCCAAGACCCTGGCGCGACGCAACGTCTCACCTGCAACAGCAGCAGAAGCAGGCAAACGATCGCCGAACTCGGCCTGGGGCTCACGGCCGTTGCGGTCTGGATCCGCCCCCACTTCTACTCCCAGAGCGGGGCCAAGAAAATTGAAGATAGACACAAGATGCAGGAGTAACTCAGCGGGACCGACGTGGGAAAGGGTGCTATACAAATTTAGTTGGCGATCGATAGGGGGCGCCATCCTGTATGGTATGGCTGCCCAGCCTGCAGCTGTTTGTTTTTCACTTTTTAAAAATTTTTAGTGAGTTTTAGTGTTCTGTTTTTGGAGTTCTAGTCTTTTATATGTGGGGGGTGGGGGGGGGGGGTGGTGGGGGAAGGGGGAAACTACTTTTCCGGGTCCCTGGTCGGAAAGGCAGCTTTTCTCCGGGCTGCACTTTCGACCCGTCCTCGCGGCCTACCAGCAGGCCTGGAGCGGCGTTTCCTGAGGGGACCGCCCAGAACGTGGCTTCGGCGGCGGTGCAGCACTGGAGCACCATCGTGGAGCGGGCGCTGGAAGTCCGGAGAGCTGAGACGGCCGAGAAAAACATCGCGGAGCTGCGGGTCTGTGGAGCGGCCAGCTGCGGGCGGCGATGCTGACTTTAAAATCGGGAGCCAGTGGTGGAGCTCCATCCAGCACGGCCTTGTTGGTTTCAGAAGCCGTGGACTCCGGTACGGAAGCAGCCATTCCAGGTGTCCCAAGCCGCTGAGAGGATTTTCCCGACGCCGGAGCACCTTCACCCGCCGAGAACGGCCTGGAACATCGGGCCTCCGTGAAGGTGACTGCAGAGGCCTCAATAGGCCCGACTATGGGTGGACATGGGATGGGGACTGGACATTGTGTCTTCCCTCATAATGGGAACCATTGTGGGGGGATGTTTTTTATGTTTAATCTCTTTATTATTGTTATGTCTGGATTCTTTTTTATGTGCTGCATTGGCAAGAAACATTTCACTACACCAATTGGTGTATGTGACCAATAAATAACCTTTGAACCTTTAAACCTTTGAGTTCTGTACCTCAACAAAAAGACACTAAGTACTGGAGTAACTCGAAGTGCAGGTCAGGCAGCACCTCTGGAACACATGGATAGGTGACGTTTTGGGTCTATATCTCTTTCTACAAGGGCATTTTGCACAATTTAGTTCAAGTTATCTGGCTAATAGTTATCCTAAGAAGGAAACATTGCTTCTTTGTTCATGTAACGCTCTTCATGTCTAATAACTTCGAAAGGTGTTAGTTCCTGTGAGTCTTTGTAATCCAATTTATCTTTGAAAGTGACGGTCTTTACACATTCTCAGCTTCTGTCAACACCATAGTAATGATGCCGGAGAACTTCCTACTTTCAATTTGCCAGAACAAACTGTTACTTCAAAAAATCGACTATATGCTTTTCACGAGGACCTTGCCCACCTGCATGCAAAAGAGCAACAAGATTGCATTTGGTTCAGTCCCACCATGATGCCATGAGTTTACCACTGGCCAACATGGCTGCTGTTACACCTTCAAAACCAGAGGCGAGGAGCTCACCAACCCATGTCTCCAGATATTCTGAGAGCTTCCATCACATGACACCACCTGCCGCTAACTGCCCCCATCCCTGCCATTGGTTACCTGGCAACACCTCACCAATCGGAAAACAAACAGGTTTAGTTTAGTTTATTGTCACGTGTACCGAGGTACAATGAAAACTTTTGTTGTGTGTCAACCAGACAGCGGAAGTGCAGGGTAAATATTGTACTTTATGTTAACAGATCTACGCACCCACTAACACTTCATTCCCCCGGACATAGAATGCAAGGAATGATCCAACTGAGTTGTTTAAGAGGATCCAAGAATTCAATGAGGTAGAGACTTCACAGCGGTACAGTGGCGCAGCGCCAGAGACCTGGGTTCGATCCTGACCTTAGATGCTGTCTGCACGGAGTCCGTACGTTCCCCCTGTACCACGTGGATTTTCTCCGGGTGCTCTGGTTTCCACCCACACTCCAAACGTTCGTAGGTTAATTGGTTTTGGTAATGTTGTAAATTGTCCCTAGTGAATAGAATAATGTGTATGGGGTGATCGTTGTTCGGCATGGACTCGGTGGGCTGAAGGGCCTGTTTCCGTTCCGTATCTCTATCTAAAGTCTAAAACACAGTTACAGTGACACCAATGAGAGTGGCTGGCCTGGTGCCTTGATCTAATGATGAACAGACCTGTGCTGCTATCAGGAGTGTGGATAATAAGATCCGCAGGCAATGTCCAAGGCACTCACACCTCGGGTACAAGTGGGTGAGAACATTTCACTTAAGTCAAAATCAATGGCTTTTTCTTGTCCGGCCCCATGAAATCTCTTCTCAATCTTTCCTCAAAGGAAAACAGCCCTAGCAGAGTGGCTGTGCAACAAAAAGCAGGCTGCCCCACACCAGCCACCTCCCACTCCTCTGCATCTCACTCCATTCCTCGCCAACTTCCCCCGAAACCTAAACACTCCCACTTCGCCTGTTCATCTCCACCACTCCTTGGGGAGTGCGTTCCACAAGCCAAAGTCACTCCGAGTTGCTGACTGGGATTTATTCATGGATCCCCCACTTTAAGCTCTGCTGGAAGTGGGAATATTTTCTCTCCATGTGCGCCCAGTGAAGCCTTTAGTTACTCGGTAGTCCAGGAGCAAGTCTGCTCTCGGTGCCCTCCTCTCTGCAACTGCATGAACACCTCGCACTGGGGAATCATTGCTACTAATGTTGATTTTAAAGAGTTGGATGTGTGCACACGGGCAGAGACTAACTGACACTAACTGAGCACCAGTACTGACAGCTCTGCAACATTTATTGAATTGAATCAGTTCAAGTGGAAAAGGATTATGCCTTAAATAGGCAACTTGCAACATGAAATGGCATGAATTAAGGCTTACTGCGTTGTCCAACATGCATCTTTAGCCAAGAATATGATTTAAAAAGTGTAATAAATTAAACTGAAATAGCCGGTGTTGTCAGATGGCTGCATTCCCCAGTAAATGCATCGTACGCACAGGAAAATGGAATGTGCTTGTGACACTGAAGGGCTACTGTGCCGGATCATTACAATAACTAACGTATGTCCCGGTGACACAAGAGACTGCAGATGCCAGAGACTGGAGCAAAATGCAAACTGGTGGAGTTACTCAGCAAGTCAGGCAGTGTCTGTGGAGGGAAATGGACAGTCGGCATTTCGGGTTGAGATGCTTGATCTTTGTCTGAGGACAGATCTCAATCTAAAATGTCAATGGTCCATTTTCTCCACTGACACTGCCTGACCTGTGGAGTCATTCCAGCAGAGAGACCCAAACAGCCGGTGCATCTCAGCGGCACAGGCAGCATCTCGGGAGAAAAGGAATTGGTGACGTTTTGGGTCGACAGATCCGTTTTTGGACTGAGAGTCAGGGGAGGGAGACTAGAGGTATGAAAAGGCACTGAACAAATCAGAGCCGGCGCTGATGACCCAGGAAAGTTGGAGCCCACAATGGTCCATTGTTGGCTGTGGAGGAGGTGATAATGAAGAGATACGAACAGTAAAACTAGCAGGATGACTAGGGTGGGGAAGGGACGGAGAGAGGGTGAAAGCAAGGGTTACTTGGAATGAGAGAAATCAATATTCAAACCACTGGGTTGTAAGCTGCCCAAACGAACCATGAAGTGCTGTTCCTCCATGAAGCGCATGGCCTCACTCTGACAGTGGAGGAAGCCCAGAAAGGTCCGTATGGGAATGGGAAGGGGAGTTAAAAGGTTTGACAACTGGGAGATCGTGTAAGCCAAGGCATCAAAAGGGCATCTATCAAACTGGTGCCCAAGAAAAACACGGAAACTCGCCTCAATGACGATCATCCTGCAGCAATTAGCTCCAATGTAATGAGTGCCTTGAGAGGTTAGTTACGACAAATCAATTTCTGCCTCAGAAATGACCTTGATATGCTATCGTCACAACAGATCAACAGAAAATGCAATCTCGCTGGTTCTCCATTCTGCTTTGGAACATCTGGATAATAGCTCAATATACAACACAATCATCCTCTCCGAACTCATCACCCAGCTCCAAGACCTGGGACTCTGTACCTCCCTTTGCAACTTGATCCTAGATTTCCTCATCAGAAGGTTTCAATCAGTGAGGATCAGTAACAACATTTCGTCCTTGCCAAACATCAGCACAGGTGGACATCAAGGCTGCGTGCTTAGCCTAATCTCTACCCATGATTATATGGCTAAGCACAGCTCCAATGTTATCTACACATTTTCCAATGCCATTTGTTGTTCGCTGAATTACAGTTGATGATGAGTCAATGTACAGGGGAGATATGCAGTCTTCTTCAGACTGAAAGGTCTCGACCAAGAACGTCACCCATTCCTTCTCTTCAGAGATGCTGCCTGTCCCACTGATTTACTCCAGCATTTTGTGTCTGTCTTTGATTTAAAACAGCATCTGCAGTTCTTTCCCACACACCAGTTTTCATTGGTACATTGTCAGTGGAGAGAGTTAGCAACCTCAAATTCCTGGGCATTAATAACTAGGAGGGTTTCTTGAAATGGTACATGGATAGTCCAAATAGAGTGGCAAACCATTCTGGACTTTGTATTAATTCTGGCCACATGACTGACATTTCAGTGGAAGAACATTTAAGAACAGTGATCACAGCTCCTTGAAGTAATAAATAAGGATAAGTCTGGACTTTGGATAAGTCTGAAAATACTAAATTGGGATAGGGCAAATTACAACATTAATAGGCAGGAGATAGGGAGAGAAACTTGGGAGGAGCTGCTATGGGGTATGCCAACATCTGCACGTTTAAAGGCCAGCTGATCAGAGTTCAGGATCGGAATGTTCCCAAGGAGGAGGGACAACGACAAGTTAAGGGGATCTTGGATGACACGAGAGGTTGTAAATTTGGTCAAAAAGAAAAAGGAAACATATGTAAGGTTTAGGAAGAGTAAATCAGATGGGGCCTTTGAGGAATGTAGAAAAAGCAGGAAAGAATTCAAGCAGAGAATTTAGATGTCCAGAAGGAGCCATGAAATATCTTTGGCTTAAACCATAGGATTAAACGGAATCCAAGGTATTTTATAGATAAATTAAAAGCAAGAAGGTAATTAGGGAGAGGGTATGAACACAAGGATAAAGGAGATAATTTATGCTTGGTATGAGTATATAGGCGAGGTATTAAATATTTGTATATTCACCAAGTAAAATGATTTGGAGGATAATGAGATCAGTGTAGGATATTCTAACTTGGAAGGGACTCTTGAAAAGCATAAATCCTTAGGGCCTGTTGGGATATATCCCAGATTGAGAGAGGCAAGAGATGAGATTGCTGAGCCCTTGTCACAGGCAAGATCCCAGAGGAACGGAAAGTAGCCAATGTTTTTCTTTTGTTTAAGAAAGGAAATAAGGATAATCCAAGAAATTATAGGACAGTGAGCCTCACATCAGTGGTAGTGAAGTTATTGGAGTGGATTCTTAGAGATAGGATTTACTCACATTTGCAAGAGAATGGACTAATTAGGGACAGTCACCTTGGCTTTGTGCAAGGCAGGTCATGTCTTATAAATATAATTGAGTTTTTGAGGAGGGGGACAAAGGTGATTGTTGGAGGTAGGGCAGTGGAAGTTGTTTGCATGACGTTTTGTAAGATAGTTGACAATGTCTCTTACTGTCGGCTGATCCAGAACATTCAGATGCTTGGGATCCACAATGACAGTAATTTGGATTCAGAACTGGCGTACCCATAGAAGACAGAGGGTAATGGTGGAAGGTTATCATTTTTGCTGGTGGTCTGTGAGCAATAATTTGCAGGGAGCAGTGCTGGCACAGCTGCTGGTTGTGACTTGGACAAAAATGTACAGTAGTTGAGTTGGTTAATAATTTTGTGACACAAAAATTGGTGGCGCTGTGGACAGTGAAGAAGGCTGTCAAAGGATACAGCAGGGTAGAGATCAGTTATGGACATGGGCAGAAAAATGGCAGATGGAGTTTATTTAGACAAATGTGATGTGTTGCACTTTGGGAGGTCAAGTGTAATGGGAAAGTACACAGTTAATGGCAGAACACTTAACAGCATTGAAATATAGAGGGATCTTCATGTCCAAGTCCATAGCTCCCTTCATAAGTTCAATTGTAGCCAAATTAGGCCATTCGGCCCATCAAATCTACTCCGCCATTCAATCATGGTTGATTTATCTTTCCCTCTCAACCCAATTTTACTGCCTTCCCCCAATAACCCCTGACACCCTTACTAATCAAGGATCTGTCAATCTCCGCCTTAAAAATATCCATTGAAGGCCTCCACAGCCGTCTTTGCAATGAATTTCACAGGTTCACCACCCTCTGACTAAAGAAATTCCTCCTCATCTTTCTAAAGGTAGGTGCCTTTATTTTGAGTCTATGGCCTCTGGTCCTAGACTCTCCCACTGGTGGAAACATCCTCTCCTCATCCACTCTATCTACACTTTTCGAGGACGGGCTACACAAGTGGATAGGGTGGTAAAAATGTCTTCACCAGTTATTTTCTTTTTCACACATCTGTAGAATATCTATAGATAATTTGTAAACAGCATCTAGCAGGGTGAAAGTATAATATTGTAGAGACACAAGATACTGCAGATGCTGACTTACAGAAAAAGACACAAAAAGCTGGAATAACATAGCGGGTCAGGAAGCATCTCTGGAGAACATAGACAGGTGACGTTTCGGGTCGGAACCCTTCTTCAGACTTCAATACTGTTTTGTTTCTTGGATGGTTTGCACATAGGATGCACTATGAGTATTTATGCACTTTCGTACCAACGTGCACTGATCAGTCATAGAGTGAATATCCAGCAATAAGACTATAAAGGTAGTTAATGTGAAATTGCCAGGCTAATAACTTTCTGTTTCTTAGTTAATCATTCCTAAAACTTGATATCTGTTCTATGGCTCTTTTTTCCGCCTTGGGCCGCTTAACATCCTGTAGTCAATTACTGGTCTGATTGTGCAAGTCACTGCTCCAATTTGAATCCATTTACAGCATGTGTGCATAATAATCCAACTGGTAATCACTGGAGGATTGGATGACCCTTTCAATACATCATCCTTCAGGTGTAACTGGATGAAATATTTTAACTGAAATCCCATTATGTTCTCAAAGCTGACTCATAAAATATAGGTGATAATGCGAAGGAACAGAAACAATTTCACAAAACAGTGTTTGTTGAATCTCATCCCACTAGGTTTCTCATTACAAATGTTCTCTCCTTGATATTTTTCTGGATGTTAATGAGTAATAGGGGAATTGAAGCATGTTCAGCAACAATTCAACAAAGCAGAAATTGCCGATATGTGGAAGCAAATGGCAATGCTGTCGCAATGTGCTTTTTATGTCTTCATTATTTCCAGTGTTCAATACCCTAAGAACGCAGCAGAACTTCCTGAAATCCCACTCTCATTAGATGAGCAACTCCTCTCATTTCTGAACAGCTGCAGCAACTATTGCAGCAAAATCATGTCGGTACAAAGCACATTTAATGTAGCTTAACATCCCAAGATACCGCTCTCTTATGCAGGTTAGCATTGGCAGGAAATTTCGGGAAAATTGGACATCAAATAGTGGAGAGTGAAGACGACCTCCTTCGATCTCCTTCAACCTCCCTTCGACTCTGACGAAGACTATCTACGACTACCTTCGACTACCTACGATTACCTTCGACTGGACTGATTCCTGGGATGTCAGGACTTTCATATGAAGAAAGACTGGATAGACTTGGCTTGTACTCGCTAGAATTTAGAAGATTGAGGGGTGATCTTATAGAAACTTACAAAATTCTTAAGGGGTTGGACAGGCTAGATGCAGGAAGATTGTTCCCGATGTTGGGGAAGTCCAGGACAAGGGGTCACAGTTTAAGGATAAGGGGGAAATCCTTTAGGACCGAGATGAGAAAAACATTTTTCACACAGAGAGTGGTGAGTCTCTGGAATTCTCTGCGACAGAAGGTAGTTGAGGCCAGTTCATTGGCTATATTTAAGAGGGAGTTAGATGTGGCCCTTGTGGCTAGAAGTATCAGGGGATATGGAGAGAAGGCAGGTACGGGATACTGAGTTGGATGATCAGCCATGATCATATTGAATGGCGGTGCAGGCTCGAAGGGCTGAATGGCCTACTCCTGCACCTATTTTCTATGCTTCTATGTTTCTATGACTACCCTCGGTTACTTACGACTAATATGCCGACCTACTACGACCTACTACGACTAAACCTATGAGTAAAAAAAGTATCAATCTTTTTCCATGGCGACCTTTTATTCCTCGCGGGCATTTTTCAACATGTTGAGAAACACGCCGCGACCTAGCTGAGGCTTCGAGTACATGGGGACTACTCTCGAGCATGAAGAAGAGTTACAAAGACATCCTCGGACCTCGTGTCGACCATGCTGCGAGTATGAATCGAGGGCAAACTCGCCCAAGTGGGACAGCCCCTTTACAGTGGATGAGCATTCTGTTCCTTGGGGCTTTTTCAGATCTCCTTCAAGCTCAAAGATTATGGGGAGAAGGCAGGAGAATGGGGTTGAGGGGGAAAGATAGATCAGCTATGAATGAATGGAGCAGTGGACTCGATGGGCCGAATGGTATAATTCTGCTCCTATGACTTACGAACATGAATTTATAAGCAGTTTCTCCCTGGTCACCAGCCGCCTTGTTTTTGAAAATAGCTTCTCTCGAACAATGACACCAAAACCCTTTGTGCACTTCGTTCTCGTTTTGTAGAAGTTAATTCACGGGTTTCTTGGAGACTCTCAACACTGTTATTATATAATCAGCTCAAAAAGCAACCCGTCTCTCTCCTGCTCATTTGACAGACTAACAGTGGGAGTACTATTTGAGAAAACTAAGCCTGCATAGATCTGCCCTCCAAGTTCTTAAATGGACTTAAAAACACAATCGTCATTCACAGTTTACTGTCCGGCACACATCACAGAGAGAGGCAATTGTTTTTGTCTTTGGATTAAAGCCTCCATAAAGAATATCCCTCAATTCAAACTTGGATACCCATCTCACTGGTGCCACAATGGATCCGAACAGCGTCACTGGCCTGGAACAGTTAATTGGTGTCGCCACCATGTGGCATCTGCATTCAGGATCGAATCCAACCTCGGGCGCTGTCTCTGTGGAGTTTGTACATTCTCCCCATGACCGTTTGGGTTTACACTGGGTGCTCCAGATTCATCTCACGTTCCATGAGTAGAAGACATGCTATTGGGTTAATTATCCACTGCCCTAATGTTGGTGAGTGGGAGGGGAATTGGAGAGCATTGATGAGCACGTGAGAAAAATAGGTTAGAATAACAAAGTGAGGGAAGGGATTAGTGGGATTGATTTAAGCGGCCGCATAGACTCTCCTTTCCTAGGCTTGTTCGTGATCTGCTTTAAGCCGTGTCCCAAATGGCCCACATCTCTGTTGCAAGAAAACATGAGAAATGCGAATGTGACCATCAGTCACGTCCGTTAATAAGTAAATTACAGCGGAATTTTGTATGGTGGTAGTGCAGTGATTAATTTACTGGGATAATAACCCAGTGACTGGAGTTTAAATCCTACCAGGGGAGCTGTGGAATCGTGGAATTGTAGTTAGTAAGTTGGAATTTAAAACAATGTATATTCTTAGCAATAATACCTATGAATAATGAGGACAAAAATAAACATTGTCATTGTAATTCAATTTCTTCACTAATGCCTATCAGTGAAATAAATCTGGACAAACTCAGCGGGTGAGGCAGTATCTATGGTGCGAAGGAATAGGCGATATTTCGGGTCGTGACCCTTCTTCAGACCCGAAACATAGCCTATTCCTTCGCTCCATAGATTCTGCCTCACCCGCTGAGTTTCTCCAGCTTTTTTGTCTACCTTCGATTTTTCCAGCATCTGCAGTTCTTTCTTAAACAGTGAAATAATTCTGCTCTCTTTAGCTGATCTGGTCTATACCTGACTGCAGACCCACGAGAGAGTCTTACTAACTTTAGATTTTAGGTACTGCATGGAAACAGGCCCTTTGGCCCACCATGTCTTTGCCAACCAGCGATCACCCCGTACACTAGCAATATCCTACACACTAGGCACGACTGACCATTTTTAAACTGAAGCCAATTAACTTACACACCTGTACATCTTTGGAATGTGGGAGGAAACCAGAACACCCGGAGAAAACCCACAGGGAGTATGTACAAACTCGGTAAAGATAGCACCATAGTTAGGATCGAACCCGGGTCTCTGGCGCTGTAAGGCAGAAACTCTACCGCTGTGCCACCATGTTGTGCAACTCCCGTCTTAAATTGGAATATTAGCCTCACAATCATATTAAAGCTTCATGTTCTGAGAAAACCATCCCATTCCATCAAAAATAAGCCTAGAACCTGAATTCAGATTTCGACAATGCTCCTTCCAACCTGCTCGGCTATGTAAAGACCTCTTCACAAACGTTTTGGTTTGGGATTGATGTTTAAATTGGAAGAGATAACAAATAGAGTGATGTGCTTGTATTCATACTGTAGCGTGAACAGATTTTGTCATCAGAATCCCATTCTCAGTGGAATTGAAGTCCTGTGTCCCAGAACTAGCTGTGCCTCTGGCCAAGTGTTTCAGTACTGGCATAAACTGGCAACCATCTGACAAAGTGAACGAATGCCTGGGTATGTGCTGTTCACAAAATTCAGCACAAGGCATAATTCATGTCTCGACAGTCACCACCTCGACAGTCTACATCCAGCAGCAAAGTGATGGGTGGGGTGGGGAGAAGGGGTGGTGCTAGGGGGGAGGAGGAGGGAGGGGGGGGGGAATGGGACAGAACACACTGCTATCAAGTGACATCACTCACCAAGAATCAGCTCACCAATGTGTAGGAAGGGGCTGTAGATGCTGGTGTATCCAAAAAATAGACACAAAGTGCTGGAGTAATTCAGTCAGATGGGTTCTGACTGAAGAAGGGTTCCGACTCGAAACTTTACCTATTCCTTTTCTCAGAGATGATGCCTGACCCGCTGAGTTACTCAAGCACTTAGTGTCTCCCTACTTTGGGTTTCACCAAGACCCTGCAGGTCCAGACCTCATAGAGCCTAGGACAAGACTTGAGGCGAAAGGGACACAAAATGGTGTCGGATAAGGAAAGGAGAGGAATGAAATGTAAAGCCAGAAGGAGGGATATGGGAGAAGTGGGGAAAGAAGGGGATAAAAGGAAAATGTCCACCGGGTGGCGCCAGCAATGGCTGCCTCGCCACAGTCTGTCTGTCCGTTCATTCTTTGTGTTTTAATAGTATGTGTTAAAATGTATGTTTTTAGTGTTCTTCAGCTGGATATATGTTGGGGGTGGGTGGGGGAAGTTGGGGGAAACTTTCTCGACGTAGATGCAATGTTTTTTCCATGTCATAACTCCATCCGCACTGCGGCCTAACATCGAGGAGCTGGCGGCCTTTGCTGGAGACCGACTTCCGGAGCTCCATCGCGGGAGCCTGCGGACTTTACATCACGTAGCTCACGGTCTCTAGTCAGAGACCGACATCGGGAACTCCAAGCCGCAGGAGCTTCAACCGCCCCGAAGGGGGAGTTTCGACTGTCCTGACGCGGGAGCTCCGACCTCCGGCAGCGGGAGCTTCGATCGCCCCGACAGATGGTTCAACTGCCCCGACAGCGGGGGAATAAAGGGGAAGAAGAGTGGACTTTTTTTGCCTTCCATCACAGTGAGGAATGAGGGGAATCTGCTGTGGTGGATGTTTATGTTAATGTTTATGTTGTTGTGTGTCTTGTTGCTTTTTTCCCCCATATGGCTGTATGGTAAGTCGCATATCACTCTACCTTAATTGGTACACCTGACAATAAAAGAGCTTTGAAACCTGTGAAACCTTTGAAATGTGGGACTTGGGAATCGGAGATTACCCTGGAGAGGAGGGGAAAGGAGAACGCTAACTCGGGTGATGGGAGATGGTTGGGGAAATGAGTGCATTCTGCCATTGGGGGGGGGCATCAAGGTTTAGGGAGGCGGGTGGGGTCTTTTACTGGAAATTGGAAAATTCAACGTGAATAGAGTTGGGCTGTGTGCTATCGAAGCAGAATATGAAGTGCTGTTTTTCCACTTTGAGTGTGTCTCACTCTGGCACTGGACAGGAAAGTGAATGTGGGAGTGGGAAGGGAAGTTAAATGGTTTGCAACCATGAGTTACAGCAGGCCTTTTATGACACAAAACCATAAAAGGTACATAAATTCTACAAGACTACTGTCTGGAAGCATGTGCCTGCTGCAAGCAAGATTTTCACTGTATCGACACCTCACCATACTAATGGGCCTGTCCCACTTACGTGACT
The DNA here is from genome assembly GCA_963514005.1 of Raja brachyura. The sequence goes on along the minus strand of OY740786.1, from coordinate 22,931,219 downwards.
TTGTCGGTGACTGCCGGCACGCAGCATAGGTCGTTGCAGGTCGCCGACATTTTCAACATGTTGAAACTCCAGCGGTGACCAGAACAAGGTACGACTCTTTGGGCGATTGCTCACGACCATACAGTCTTCACCCCACGACGTGTCGCCCAAGTGTCACCTATATGGTCGTTTGTAGTCTCCTCAGTCGCCCAAAGAGTCATAACATCTTTCTGGTCGCCGCTGGATTTTCAACATGTTGAACATTTTTGGCGACCTGCAACAACCTATGACGGGTGCCGGCAGTCACCGTAAAAGTCACGTAAGTGGGGCAGGCCCATTAAGCAGACGACAATAAACTCGTCAACCTGACTTGAATCATAATAATGTGTAAAAGAACTGTGTTAACCTGGGCAGATTGGAGAGGTGAGGACTTCAAAATGGGGTAAAAGCTTCATGGCTGCTGGGAGATTTGGTCAATTTGGAGTTGCTCTCTGCAGAGTTAGGACAAACTGTGGAGCGGAGTCGGTGTGTCTAGAGCCTAGATTCAATTTGCAAGAAAAGAATAAGAACATCTGCAGACCCTGTAAATTAGCTGCAAAATGCATAGAACGGATTGGATGGCTGCAAACCAGACATACACCTTGTAAATAATTGTAAAATAATGTTGCAGAGTTCAGCTTTGCCGAGTGTTGATTGGATGAGGCATTGAACCTTGTCTGGGTTTCTTGCAGATCAGGGTAAATGTTTCTGTTGGCTTCCTTGAGAAGTCTGGTTTGAATACAATGTATTGAGCTGCTGTATTATTGGGTTAGGGAAATGTCTGTTATGTATGGGGTTAATCGAAATCTGTAATTGGATTATTAAGAGACCACCCTCCATGTGGTTCGGCTCCTCAAGGTCCCGGGACATATAAAAGTCCGCTACCACGAGGTCCAGGGTCGATCTTCTGGGAGAGCGCTTGGGACTGCGTGACTTTCTGAAGTGTCTCTGAGCAAGGCCTAGAGGGCTTGACCAGGCAGATACGAGGATCAAATCGATGATCAGGGGAATATTTTTGTTCTTAATTAGAGTTTTGTTGGCTTGGTTCGGATTTGTCTGTCTGTGCAAACTTAAAGTGGATTGAGTGAGAGAGAGATTGCAGCATGAGAGACTGCAATTGAGAGTTAGACTTAGATTGAGATCCTTTGTTTGAAAGTTTGGAATTGAATGCGGTGATTGTGATTTAACTGATAAGAGAGTTGGGAGAGAGACTGAATAGGAGCGAGTGCTTTGAATAATTGAATAAGAATGATTGAATAGGAGTGACTGGGAAACAGTTGAAAGGAAGTGATTGTTAGAGTAGGTGTGAATCGGAAAGACCATTGACCATTGTGTGGGAGAGATTCCATTGACCTTGGAGTCTGAGGAAGGAGTTAGGAAGGAAGAGGTGTTATTGTCTGGAACCTTTATTTTGCAATTTGTGTTGTGACCATTGTTCCAAGAATGGGGAATGTCTGTGAGAAGGACCGATCAAACATAAGAACGCCCGATAAGGATAATTTGCGGGGAGCTTCCACATGAAGCGGATAGACTCAGAGGATTATCTGGGGTGTTAAATGCAATTTTTAAAGACGAACTTTGGCCATTGGGTGGACTATAATCTGTAATAGGAATAAACTATATATAGAAATGATCATTAAAAAATATGGGAATAGTGAAGAAGGAAATTAGTTGATTGGGATGTGGAAAATGTTCTTCACTAAAAGAAAAATAAATAAATAAATAGTTTTGCTGTCCACCCTAAGAATGGCAGTTTGTAAATTGGGAATAGGAGAATACGATAGAACTGATCCTTCTCAGGACATTCCAGGGCAGGGATAACGAGAACTAGTAAGCCAACAAAAGGAGCAGCAGCAGGAGCAGGACCATAGAGAGTATCATCTTTTGAAAGGGAGACTACTGAGACGGCTCCTAAAGGGGAGTTACCGACGAATACTAAATCTTTTAAATTCGGTAAGAGTGAAGGCAGTGTCTGCATATCTTGAAGGGAGAGATATTTATCATTTGTCCGGGTGTGCGGAATTCTTCGGAGTGGAGCTAGAGCCACAGTATTCCTCACAGAACTCTCATGTTCCCAATTCGGAGAAACCTTGCGCAGCTTGCGAGCAGGGCACACGTGAGGAGTCAGCATTATCTTCGGTTCCTCCCCCTAAATTTAAATCTGAAATAGAGACATCGCGGAGAGATCCTCTATCTCCTAGATTGTAGGACAGTAAGGGAAATCAAGGAGCTAGAAGGAAGACTCCATCGACATGGGTGCCAAAATTAATTAGGAACTCCAGTAGCGGGAGGAAGAAAGAATCCTTCTTGAAGTACCGGGATAGAACAAATAGCCTTTCAGAGGGTGAGATAGGAGGAGAATAGGGATGGATTGACCCGGACGTGGATAATATCATTATGTCTGGGCAATTCACGATGAAGGGGATTTAGAACGGACTCCCCATAGACAGTACGTTTGTATGGAGATGCCCGCATTAGGTATAAATGTCCCCCAGACCACAGACAGTCAGACCTCAAGGCAGCCTGGCTCAACAGCAGTCCGGAAATTAAAGGTTCAAAAATAAAATAAATAAGAACAGAGGAGGATAAGGAGGAAGAAGACCTCAAGGCCTGGATAGACCTCCCATTCAGAGAACCGACCTTTCCCTGGTTTGGCTGGAGAGGTTATAGAGCGATCCGGCCCGATCAGTGTTTACAACTGTGGGGGATTGGGACACTGGAGTCGGTCGTGTCCTATGAGAGAATATTATCAAGAAGGAAGGGGCAGAGAAGGAGGCCACGGGGTTCAGAAACCGATGGATTCCAAGTGGGTACCGAGACTCTTGGGACCCTGAAGGTAGAGGACGAGGACACTGGCAGGGAGGTCAGGGGGCAGGGACATTTCGACAATCCAACCCATTTTGGTAGCCCTAACCTGCCAATTAACAGCAATACCATCTATTAAAATTAAAGGCGTCCTCACATGGCCTGAGAAACAGCACTATAAATCAAAAAGAACACCACCCCTTCCAAGTAGGAGGAGATACATGGAATCCAATTCTCAAGAAACCCTCACTGAAAGGAGGTCTTTAAAATGATGAGAGGGATAGATAGAGTTGATGTGGACAAGCTTTTCCCTTTGAGAATAGGGAAGATTCAAACGAGGACATGACTTTAGAATTAAGGGACAAAAGTTTAGGGGTAACATGAGGGGGAACTTCTTTACTCAGAGAGTGGTGGCGGTGTGGAATGAGCTTCCAGTGGAAGTGGTGGCGGCAGGTTCGTTGGTATCATTTAAAAATAAATTGGATAGGCATATGGATGAGAAGGGTATGGAGGGTTATGGTATGAGTGCAGGCAGGTGGGACTAAGGGAAAAAAGTTGTTCGGCACGGACTTGAAGGGCCGAGATGGCCTGTTTCCGTGCTGTAATTGTTATATGGTTAAGAAGCAAGACAGGGAAACATAGTAGCTAGCATGAGAAGGGATGGCAACTAATGAATGGAAAAGGCACTAGGGAGAGAAGAAACAAACTTACTGTGCAGGAGGAACGGGAGTGGGGAAAGAAGATATTATATTAATGTGTGACTGAGTTTGTGCCTGCAGGACAGTATATCAACGAGACACTATCTGGGGAGTGAGGTAAAAGAATGCACAGACCCCTTAAGAACGGGAACAAGACAGCAAAAGGTAATATAGCTCCTCAGAAACGGGTGACCAGCAGGAGGAACTGATACTGTCCTGCCCCTTTAAGAGATTTGGGAAGACCAGCAGACAGAGCAAGCTGCTCCCCATTATCCTTACTCCCTTGTAATTAAAACTACTATCAGAAAAGAAGAAGAAGACCTAACCTAGTGCCCAACTTTAATATCACCTAGCTATTGGAGAAAGAAAAGGAAGGAGAGTAAAGGACACTTTAATCATCTTTGAAAGAAACAACACCGACGGCCTATAACGACTTTTGGGACAAGCTCCACTTTAAAGGACTGACTTATAAAAAAACCCATTCCTCTGTGGTTTGAGTAAAATACCTAATTTGCATCTAAATTATGGTTATTAGAATTTTTAAAATAAATTTTGGATCTGGTCTCGAAATTGTATGGTAATGGATTGGAAGGACTTTAAAGATTTGAGATTTGGAATAGACTTGTGGAATCTGTTTTAGGAATAATTGGAGTTTAATTATTAATCGACATTGTTATTATCTCATCCCCAGAAAGGCAGACAAAGATGGGAAGGATTGTTCAGAGGACATCAAGAAGGATGGAACTTGGGAAGGTCTGATAACATGAAATTACTTAAATATGGGAGGTGGAATTAAACTTGGAATTAAAATTGGACTTAAAATTGGAAATTAAAATGGGAATTGGAGTTGGAATTGGAGTTGGAATTGTAAATGGTCAAAAGCGGAACTGTGAGCAACAGGACTTCCCTTTAAGAGACCAGTCTAAGGAGTGAATCAGTAGTTAAGAACTAATACCAGCAAGAACCCCTAGACAAAGAACGAAGCCAATAGAATAAAAGCAAGAACCCCTAGACAGAGAACGAAGCCAAAATAGTAAAGAACCAAGATAGTATAGAATCAACATAGTAATCAGTTACCATGGTGAGGAGTCATACATAAATAAGAAGAGGTACTGGAGGAGAGACTTAGTAAGTTAGAGGGAGACTTGAAGAGTTAATGAGAATAGCAGAGCCGATGCATATTTGCCTGATGGATTTGAATTGTTTAACCCTTGATGGTAAAGTGGCTTCTATTATCAAGGTGGAAAGAAATTGTCCCTGGATTTGGCAGTCTTGATTGGATATATGATGAAATTGATAGCATATGGAAATTGATTGCTTAAATTTCAACAGCTGGGAATTCCACAGGAATTGGAATGGAATTGTATTATCGGCTGCAATGCTGTGGAATAAGAAGGTTGAGATAGACATTGAAATTTGAAATAGTAAATTGAAGGCTGAGACTGGATTTGGTTAAATTGGAACATTTATCATGGTTTGCTTTAAATTAGAGTCACGCCTGTAGGGAAATCTGGACTGGAAATCTGAAAATAGTATGATTACCCGTCATCAGATATACATATTATAACATCGTGTGAGTATGAAGAAGGCTGATTAGTGTCGATCCTAGAATAATTAAGAGTATATTAGGGAACAGAATAGGAATAGGGATCTAGTAATTTGGTAATATATAGGTTCAAATAGGGATAGTATGGCAGAACTGTAGAGAATGTATGTGAAAGCATGAGTGTATGATGGTAACTTGCTTTGTCCCAAGTTTTTCAGAATTTTTAGCTTTTAGGTTCGACTGTGGAAAGTGATGGAAGAATGGGCAGCAACACGGATGGTGGGAATTTGCGCCCATGAAAACTCGGGAGGTGAATACTCATCAGACAGAACGTGAAGTTATGCCCATTAAAACTCGGGATGCTTGACAAGATTCTGGGAAGAAACATCATCATCTTGTGTTGCTGATAGATGAGAAATGTAAAGGACACACTTATGTACATCTGGTTAGCTGATTATTGAACTATCTGGTTATCATAAATAATGGGTTATCATATATGATAAAAAAGTAAAGAATGTTAATCCTGGCCAGATTGGAGAGGCTAGGACTTCAAAATGGGGTAAAAGCTTCAGGGCTGCTGGGAGATTTGGTCAATTTGGAACTGCTCTCTGCAGGGCTGGGAAAAGCTGTGGAGTGGCGCCAGTATGTCTAGAGCCTAGATACAAGTTGCAAGAAAAGAATAATAACATCTGCAGACCCTGTCAATTAGGTTCAAAATGTATAGAATGGATTGGATGGCTGCAAACCAGACATATACCTTGTGAATAATATTGCCCAGTTCAGCTTTGCCAAGTCTTAATTGGATGAGGTATTGAGCCTTGTCTAGGTTTCTTGCACATCAGGGTAAATGTTTCTAAGTTGGCTTGCTTGAGAGGTCCGATTTGAATACAATGTATTGAGCTGCTGTATTATTGGGTTAAGGAAATGTCTGCAATATATGGGGTTAATCGATATCTGTAATTGGATTATGAAGAGACCACCCCCCATGTGGTTCCCTCGAGGTCCCGGGACATATAAAAGTCCGCTGCCACAAGGTCCAGGATCAATCTTCTGGGAGAGCGCTTGGGACTGCGTGACTTTCTGAAGTGTCTCTTTGAGCGAGGCCTAGAGGGCTCGATCAGGCAGATACGAGGATCGAACCCGTGGTGGGATAGGTACAGTAGTTGAACTGTAATTGGACTTTTGTTAAAATAAATATTAGTTGTTCAAGTGCTTGATTCAGTGTTTTTACTGAAACTAGACTGGGGGGAAGTTTAGATATGATAAATTTACAACTGCAGATGCTGGTTTAAATCGAAGGTAGACACAAATTGCTGGAGTAACTCGGCAGGTGAGGCAACATCTCTGGAGAGAAGGAATGGGTGACTTTTCAGGTCGAGACCCTTCTTCAGACTGAGGGGGCAGGACAAAGATAGAAAGTAGGCAGAGACAGTTAGACTAGTGGGGAAACTGGGAAGGGGAAGGGGATGGAGAGAGAAAGCAAGGGCTATCTGAAGTTGAATCATGATATGTTCTTTAGTTTATCAGTTATAGGGCCATTCGACCTGTCAGGTCTACTCCGCAATTCAATCATGGCTGATCTATCTGTCCCTCTCAACCCCATTCACCTGCACTCTCCCCATAACCCCTGACAATCTGTCAATCTCCACCTTAAAAATTTCCATCGACTTGGCCTCCACAGCCTTCTGTGGCATTGAAATCCACAGATTCATCACTCTCTGAATGAAGAAATTCCTCCTTATCTCCCTTCTAAAGATACGTCCTTTTATTCCGAGGCTATGGCCTCCGGTCCTAGACTCTTCCACTAGTGGAAACATCCTCTCCACATCCAAACTTTGGCATGCTTTGCCTCTGAGATCTTTATATTCTCCGAATTTATTCAAGATGGAGTTTGACGGATATTGACTGCTTGGGGGGGGGGGTTATAGGGAGGTGGGGGGGAGGCGGGAAGGCGGGGAGGTCATCTGATTCACATTCCATCCACCACCCTAAGCATTCATTCCCTCCATCACTGGCATACAGTGGCTGCATTGTGTACCATTGGTAGTGAACCTGCTTTTATCTGGCAACTAAACCCTCCTACCACAACAAGAGAGCAGTGCTGAACTACTATCTACCTCATTGGTGACCCCCGGGCTATCTTTAATCGGACTTTACTAGCTTTATCTTGCACTAAACGTTATTCGCTTATCATGTATCTGTACACTGTGAATGGCTCGATTGTAATCATCAATTGTCTTTCCGCTGGCTTGTTCGCATGCAACAAAAGCCTTTCACTGTACCTCGGTACAAGTGACAGAAAACTAAACTGAAACTGAACTGATCCACAGGTGTGTTGTAGTTACTCACCCATTCTATTCCAACAGCAGCTCCCAAATCCATGATCTCCACCATCAAGAAAGACAAGGTAAGACAAGGGAACAATGGTTCATCACTGCATCCGAATCACACCCCATCCATGCTTGCAAATATATTTCTGTTCCCTCATTGTCACTGCAGTCCTAAATCCTGAAACTCCCTCCACAACAGCACTGTGGGAGCATCTTCTGAAGTATTGCAGAGGTTCAAGACCTTTGCCACATTATCTGGGGTAATTAGGGATGATTAATAAATGCTGGTTTAAAATTAAGAATTAGAATAAGTTGTCCTCTAATTCATGCTTTCCTTTGAATTATCAATCTCAAACTTCTGGGTCTACTTTTTGAATTCTGACTGGCGGGTTAATATTACCCAGACCGCCAGACTGACATAACTTTAATGAAAGAATTGCTGCCCAGAAAAAAATCAACAGTGTAAGTATTCCTGTTACCCCCCCTACTCCATGGAAGCAGGCAGAGAGAGCTCCCTCAGTGTGCCTGAACCACCCCATGGCACCTTCTTCGGACGATCCCACAGCCAGACCTGACTTGCTACCTGCCTGTGACTGCTGACTCTCCTTGGCTGTATTACTGAAAGACAAGTCTATTTTAACAACTGAAATATTCTCTCAGTGTTCCACCGTCAGTTAATATGTTTTTATAAAGACTAAATCGTGAACAGCTTTGACAAATGACTAATCATTCACAGAAGACACTCGGATATGTTTCCGAAGTATCAAACTATCCAGGAAATTGACAAGTAATTTAACAAAAAAGATCAAATATAGCCATGGTGAGTCACATTTCAAAGCATAGGTTGATTTTTCTTTGCAGACAAGAAACGTCAAAGTGGTTTAGCTTGGTTTAGTTTCGAGATAGAGCGTGAAAAAAGGCCCTTTGGCCCACTGAGCCCATGCTAACCAGCGATCCTTGTAAAGTAGCAATATCCCACCCATTAGGGACATAGAAACATAGAAAATAGGTGCAGGAGGATGCCATTCGGCCCTTCGAGCCAGCACTGCCATTCATTGCGATCATGGCTGATCGTCCCCAATCAATAACCCGTGCCTGCCTTCTCCCCATATCCCTTGATTCCACTAGCCCCTAGAGCTCTATCTAATGCTCTCTTAAATCCATCCAGTGATTTGGCCTCCACTGCTCTCTGTGGCAGGGAATTCCACAAATGCACAACTCTCTGGGTGAAAAAGCTTTTTCTCACCGCAGTCTTAAATGGCCCCCGCTTTAGTCTAAGACTGGCCCCTGGTCTGGACTCGCCCAACATTGGGAACATTTTTCCTGCTATTTACGACATTTTACCAAAGTCAAATTAACCTGCAAAACGGTATGTCTTTGGAGTGTGGGAGGAAACTAGGGCACCCGGGGAAAACCCACATACATGGTCATGGGGAGAACGTACAAACTCCGTACGGACAGCACCCGCAGTCAGGATCGAACCCGGGTCTCTGACTCTGTAAGGCAGCAACTCTACCACTGCGCCACTGTGTCACCCCATGAAATAGAGGATGAAGACGGTTTAAGCTGGTTGAATGAAGGAACATTCATGAAGGCCAGCATCAATCACAAACTACTGGCTCTGCTTAAAATTGGAACTTGTTTAAATCATGAACTAAGTGGGAACTGGGTAAACACGAAGGAACATACAAAAGGGGCTTCCTCCTATCCCTGTGGCTGGCTGGCAGCTCTGTAAGTGATCTCCTTTCAATCTGCAGTCATGCGTGCTTGCAGAGTATTTGGTAAACTTGGGTGTTTGCTGTTCAGTTACCCTTTCTGAGAAAATGTTAACAATAAATCAGAAAGGCAGTGATTTATAAATATATTCTTCCAAGAGTGTTCATAAAACATGCCGCCAAGTGTCAGTTAGTATGCTGACACTTTGAAATAGCTTGGGCTGTGTCACTGCAGATGCTGCAATAGGCCAGCATCAATCACAAACTACTGGCTCTGCTTAAAATTGGAACTTGTTTAAATCATGAACTAAGTGGGAACTGGGTAAACACGAGAGGGAGAGTGTGATGGAAGTAGATGATGGGGTGAAATGGAGAGGTACGAGGATTCCTGAGTGGAGCAAAACCATTGGGATGGAGCAGGGCACCATCTCCTTGGTCTGCTCACCCTGCAGCCAGTTTCAGGGGCATTTCCCAATTGATCCACACTCCCGATGCTGCAACAAATGACTCGAGCTTCATTGACAGGTTTAGTTTAGTTTAGTTTAGAGATGCAGCGTGGAAACAGGCTCTTTGGCCCACCGAATCCTCACTGATCAGCGACCCCCCCCCCCCCCCCCGACCCCTCCCACCACACACACTAACACTGTCCTGCACACTTTTACAATTTTACCAAGCCAATTATCCTACAAAGCTGTACATCTGTGAGTATGGGAGGAAACCAGAGCACCCGGAGAAAATCCACGCAATCACGGGGAGAACGTACAAACTCTGTACAGACAGCACCTGTAGCGAGGATTGAACCAGAGTCTCTGGCACTGTAAGGCAGTAACTCTACCGTTGCGCCATCGTATCACCCTTAAGGTTGCATTGCAGTTATTACATCCTTGGAGTGGATTACTAACTCATAACAGACCTGGTGCTTTTGGCGAGCTTTAAAGTTTCAAAATGGCTAATTTTCACTGCTAAACTTAGCAGGCAGCCCAACCAGGCATGTGGGTCAAAGGAGAACTGTTGGTCTCACTTAACAATACAACCGAAACTGAACGTTGATCTTGATCCTTTAAAATATTTGTCCATTATAAAAATCACAGAATATTCAGGCATTAACAGGTCCTCTGTTCCTCCAAAGTCAGTGGCACCAAATTTTCGAAGCACATATCAATGTGCAGCCAATTCAATGATGCACACGATGCAAGTATTCAAGGTGATAAACAGAGCACCTGATTCTAGTATTAAACAGATTGTTAGGTCCATCTGCTTCATGGTCGTAGATAAACACTGAGCTTTTCTCCCCTCCAACTCTTCACCTTCCTTCCCGCCCTCTACTTTCAGTCTGAAGAAGGGTCTCAACCCAAAACATCAACCATCCTTTTTCTCTAGAGATGGTGACTGACCTGCTGAGTAACTCCTGCTGCACTTTGTGTGTTTCTTTGGTATAAGCCAGCATCTGTAGCTCTTTGTTTCTACACTGTGCTCCGTGGAGGTTCTATGGACCACAGGAGGTTCTTTCCATCCCACCATTTCCCCCTCGTTCCTCTTCATCATCTCTTATTTTCAGCTGTGAAGAAAATCGAGAGATATGGGTTGGAGCAGAAAAATGGGGATGAGATAAGAGATCAGCCAAGTCCTTAGGAAATGGTGAAGAAGGTTTTTACTTCCAATGCTTCTATGTCCTTTTGTCCTGCTTATTTATCCCCCAAATGCATCTGTACCCCAGCTTGGGTTCCCTCTTCTCCCTGCCCTCTGTATAAAGAGGTTTCTCCTGTATGTCCTACTGAACTTAACTGTGACTGTCTAATGTTAGTATTCCTGGGTTGTAGACTCAGACGCAATGGGGAAACATCTTCTAACCTGTCAAACCAATTCATGCTTTCAATGGCCTCTTCCAGGTGACCGCTTCTTGGAAAGAAGACCTCAGTTTGTCGGGCCTTGAGTGTAATCTTTCAATTCTGCTTTCACTGATGGGGTCACGGTATAATCTTTCAATTGGACTTTCATCCTCTTTGGACCCCAACAGTGGGCCACTTTCTCCTCTACATTAAATGGGAGACAGAGTGATGTAAGGATGATGCCATCTTGTAGCAATGCTATCCATCTCATTCCACAGTAAAAGCTGGCTTCAGAGGTGAAATTCTCAGTGCACAGAGACTAAATGATATACTGTATTACTAATGCACATGTTCTAATTTACACCTTCAAGCAGGAGCCTCCACCTATTCCAACACAATTTTTTTGCTGTGCAGCCCCGAGCTACTAACAAGACTGAGTTCCTCCTCTATTTCTCATCACACTAATTTACACCAAGGTATTATATTTTGAACACTTTGCCAACAACTGAATCCTGGTAAAATATCAAAGGCTCAAGGGTCAAACACATGGATCTTTTCCAATCACTTCTTCGCTGCTTCTTAACAATGTTTTTGTGATTACCAGCCACCACAATTCATATCCAGTCTCTCCCTGCTGCGATAACTGAGCTTCCCCCCACTTAGCACAGATTGGAGATTGCGCAGGTAACTATGGATACCGAAAACTTAGCAGAGTGCAAGAGCAGGAAGCTTGAGACAGGAGAGAAGAAGAAATCGTAATCACAGGGGAGAATGAAAAGAAAGAGATTAAGCTTAATCTTCAGGTAAAATTATTAATAATTTTGCCAATCCCAAAACATCTGAATTAGTTAATATAATTGATTTTCCTGCCAAGATTATCTGACAAGGATTTTTATTTGGAATGTCTTGAAGTTGTGAGAGGTGCTAGGGAAAGGCAGTTTCATCTTTGAGTTAGTGTCATGAATGGCTGGGAAGGAGGTACAAGGGTTTTTTTCCAAGTCCAGGCCAGGTACGACTTCCGAGATTCCTTGCACCCAATATCTTTCCTCACCACCAAATTTTCAATGGTGCAGAAAGCATTTGGCATCCTTGCTTTATTAACAGAGGCAGAAAGGGAAATGATGCAAATACAGTTAGTTAAGCCAATTTTAAGATCTACACTGCAGGAAGAATGTTGAGGATTTGGAGATAATGGAGAGTGGGTTTACTGGAGGAGTCCTGGGGATGAGGGGCTTTGGTTCTAGGGGAGGCTCGAGAGGCTGGTGCTGTTCTCCTTGGAGCAGAGAAGGTTAAGGGAAAATTCAATGAAGACATGGAAAATCAGCCAGGGTTCTGATGGAGTAGGTAGGGAGGAGCTGTCTCATGAGGCAGGGGAGTGAATGAGCAAAGACTACGGAGTGAAGACAAGAGCAGTATTGAGGGTATGATTTTATGTAGTGAGCTGAAGCAGATGCAACAGGAACTATTAAAACATCATATGGTAGAATCTTCAGCATCGGATAGATCTGTTGCCATTCAATCCCAGTGACCTGGGTTTAATCCCGACCTCCTGCACTTTCTATATGGCATTTGTACATTCACCCTGTGACTTAGGTTTTGCACCGGGTGCTCCAGTTTTTTCCTATATGTCAAATATGTGCTGATTGGTAGGTAAATTGTATTCTGTAAATTGCTCCTGGTGAATAGGGAGAAGTTGCAAAACTGGGATAATGTAGAATTAGAGTGAACAAGGGATCAATGGTCAGTCTGGACTCGTTGGGCCGTATGACCTGTTTCCATGCTTTATCTCTAAATTAAACAACCTTCACAAAGGCAAGTGATGGTCAGCATGAACTCAATGGGCGAAAGGACATATTTCTGTGATGTGTGTACATGAAAGCAGTTCCACACCACTTTCTCAAAGGCAACCAAGGTTGGGCGATAACTGTTGTCGGTCTTAAATCGGTCTTTAATCACCTGCCTTTCTTTATCTTTTAATTTAGTTCCAGGCTGTAACCTCAGTTCATGTTCATAAGTTATAGGAGCAAAATTAGGCCATTCGACCCATCAAGGCTACTCCACCATTCAATCATGCCTGACCAATCTTTCCCTCTCAACCCCATTCTGGTGCCTTCTCCCCATTACCCCTGACACCCGTACTAATCCAGAACCTATCAATCTCTGTCTTAAGTGCAGACCAGATCACAGGAATGAATGGGAAATAAATGATTTGCAGGTACGTGGGGAAAGAGCAAGGAGAATGATCTCATTGAATGCAAAGGGCTAGACCAGGGAAAATGGGTTGAATGGCTTCTTCCTGCTCCGTAACATTCCGTGCTCTGCATTAACGATCTCCAAGTCGTTGCTGTTTTCTCATCCTCGAAAGTCTCTAAGATCAGCCAGAAGCAATGATCACACTTTACACCAGTGAATCAGTGTATAGACAATAAAATCAATCCCAGTCACTTTGGGTCCAGTTTAGAGATTTGACATTAATTCTCTGCAAACATGCCTCTGTGTGTCAATTTGTGGCTTTTGTCTTGTCTGGATTTACGTTAATCTGTTCTAGGAAAAATGACACTGTAAAATGTACAAGGAGGAAGGTTGACTATTTTAATCACAGCGACTGGAATAAACCTAGCTGCTCAGAGAATGCAAACAGCCTGACAGCCTGAAAGGATTTCAACAAAAAAATGTTATTTTCATCAACAAAAAATTGAGGCAATGAACTGCCTATTAATCAGCAGTAGACAGACTTCGGCAGAACACAGCTCTGACGAAAGGTTACACTTAAACTGTGAAATAATTTTCTTTTCAGATTTTAATCTGTGTTTTCTTTCCTAAGATTTCCTTTTCTAATCATAATTTCGTGAGTTGCAAAATGTGTGCTTTCTTGAAATGTGTATGATAAATAAATTTGCATTTTGGATGTTCAAATGCTTCCTACCAGCTGCTGTGATTTTGCAATGCCTACATTATAGAATTCTTCAGGACAAGGAGCTTTTGTTTTGAAACCGCTGAGGCGAAACTGTCCATCTTTGTAAAATTCACTTCCAATGCTCTCCCTGGACAACACTGGTCTCCAGTGCAGATACACTTCAGACTTGATACATTTCAGACTTAGGCAGACTGTGGTACAGCTGGTAGAGTTGCTGCCTCACAGCGCCAGAGACCCGGGTTTGATTCTGACCTCGGGTGCTGTCTGTGCGTGGGGCTTGTACGTTCTCCCTGTGACTGCGTGTGTTTCCTCCGGGTGCTCCCGGTTTCCTCCCACATCCCAATGACATGGGATTTGTAGGTTAATTGGCTTTGGTAAAATAGTAACGTTGCCCCTAGTGTGTACGATAGCGTTAGTGTTCTGGGATCCCTTGTCAGCGGTGCTGTATCTCTAAAGTCGAAAGTAAAGGGCCTGTCCCACCAGCATGCAACTCTATGCGATGAGCTCGACCTAACGTGGTCACTTGAGCCGTCCGGCGTCGCGGGGCTGGTCCCACTTTGATCGCCGGAGCCGTGCGGAATTGTGCGGAGTTCGTCCCGACATCGCGCGGGGCTCCGAAATGTTGAAAAATTCCGCGCGGCAACGGCTTGTCGGCTCGCAGTCCCCTCGACGCATTACACACCGTCTCGACGCGTGCCTCCATGACACTCTCTGGAGGTGCCTCCGTGACCCTCTATGTGTGTGGCTCCGTGGCCCTCTGTGTGTGTGCCTCTGAGCCCCTCTCTGTGTGCCCCTCTCTGTCCTGGCAAACTTACCTTTAAGATTTCGCTCCAAGTTCGCCTCACTTTGCACTCACCCGAGTTCCGCGCGGCCCTCGCTGCCGGTTTGGTCGCGCTTGCCGCATGCAGGCACATGCTGGTGGGAACGGCCCTGTTCAGGGATCACCCGACCTCCGCGCGGCCCCCGCTTCTAGTTTGATCGCGCTCATCGCATGTAGTCGGATGCTGGTAGGACAGGCCCTTTAAGTAAAGTTAATTTGCCTCTATAAATTACTCTTAATTTATAGGGAGTGAAAGAGAAAGTTGAATAACACTGAACTGATGTGAATGGGATGTCGATGGTCGGTGTGTTCTCGGTGGGCCGAAGGACCTGTTTCTATGTTGTATCTCTGAATTAAAACTAAATTAAATTAAAATTGCAATCACCCCTCACCTTCCCCACATCCCTGGTTCTCCCTGCTCCAATGACCTCACCTCTCCCTCTCTCAGAACGTTACCAGTCTTGCAACAGTCATCTGCTGTATTTCTTCAAATCAGTCTCTTGAGCACACCAATTGCTTCACCATAGATCGGATCCTAGTCATTGCAGCAACAGATCTGCTGTCTTGTCTGTTTTAAGTCAATAGCTTTGTCCCCAGCAATACAAGGCACTATATCCTCAGCCTCTCCTCTTCAATACTATATAGTAATTCTACAGTTACCTAAGTTATGGAATTCCTTCCTGAAACCTGTCTACCTTTCTCTTCTTCAAAATTCCTTGAACCATCCTTTTTTTTTGGGGGGGGGGGGGTTCCTTCATAATTTTGTTTGATAATTGGCATTGGGTATTGGTTTATTATTGTCATGTTCACTGAGATATAGTGAAAAGCTTGGTTTGCTTTCTATTCAGTCAAATCATACTATACATGACTAAAATCAAGCCATTAGCACCACAGGTCATGCAAAGAGCAAAATAACCATAGTGTTACAAGGTTATAGCAAGTTGGGAGAGTGGGACTGCACACAGGACTCTGGTTCCCGTGAACTGTCAGTAACGATGTCCCCTTCTTTGAGACTCTGTCACTAATGCAAAACATCTTAACGTCCACCATTCCATTGTCCCTTCAGGATCTCATATGTTTCAAAAAGATATCAAGATTTTCATAGTCTGTGTGTCAGAGAAGGAGATAAACTGTTCCGGCTGTAACTTTGCACTTTATTGCTTCAACAATTGGTCCTTAAAGTTTAATTACATAACAACTACTGTAGTATTAATTTTTGATTGCATAAATATTTATTAGAAAAGTTATAAACTCTGACTGAGTTTTATAACATTTAAAATAGTGAACCAACGATCATTTCAACAGAAAGTTAATGACTTTCCACCAGGGGAAATTACTCCCTGAATTTTCCAACATTGTCGTATTTTCAGTCTGCCTGATTAAACTCAGAATATTTCATGCACATTGTAATGTGACAGAGCCCCATTGATAAGGACTCGGCAAATTGTTATTGACGTAATGGCATAAACAGTGCTCTTGGGGAAGATCAAGAACTGGAGCAGCAGAAGGCCACTCGGGTCCTCGAGCCTGCCTCACTATTCAATACTATCACAGTTGATCTTATTGTAACCTCAACTCTGCATTCCTATCTATCCCCTTGTTTATCCAATATTCTCCCAAATCTCAAACACTCTAGTCATTGAGTCCTGGAGTTATACAGCAGGGAAAACAGGCTCTGTGGCCCAATTACTTCAAGCCAACTAAGGTATCCTTCAAAGCGACTCCCATTTGCTCAAGTTTTGGCATATATTCCTCCAAACCTTTCCTATCCATGTATCCATCCAAATGTCTTTTAAATGTTGTTGTTATTCCTACCTCAACCACTTTGTCTAGCGCTTGTTCTATGTACGTACAAAATGTGTGTGAATAGGTTTCCCCTCTTGTTCATGTTATACCTTTCTCCTCCTATCTTCAACCTATTTCCTCTAGTTCTTGAGTCCTGCGTGCATTCATCCCATCTGTGCCGCTCATGATCTTATAGCACCTCTTTAAGATCAATTCTGAATCTCCCAACCTAAAAGGAATAAAGCCCTAGCCTGCTCAACATCTTGTTATCACTCTGTCCCTTGAGTCCTTGCAACATCCTCATAAATCTTCTTTGAACTCTTTCAAGCTTAATGGTATATTTCGTATAGTAGGGTGTCCGAGCTTGTACATCATACATCAACTGCAGCTTCATCAAAGCCTTGTACAACTGCAACATTAACACCCCAACTCCTGCACCCAATGCCCTGACTAAAGAAGGCCAGTGTGACAACAAACTTCTTCACCTCCCTGTCTACCGGTAGCACACTTTCAGGTAACTATGTACGTACGTCCTATGTCCGAAGTCCCTCTACTTCTATTGTCCTTCTGAGAGAAAAATAAATCATCTAATTTCCTTCTTTAATGGACAATCCCTTATTTTTAAACAGTGATCCTAGATACTCCCACAAGATGATAAATTCTTCCCACGCCCACACTATTGGCACTCTTGAAGTTTTAATATGTTTCAATCAAGTCCCTTCTTACTCCTCCAAACTCCAGTGATACAAGCCTGGCTCGGCCAACCTTTTCCTTATAAAGCAACCCACCCATTCCGGGCATCAATTTAGTACTTTAGACTTTAGAGATTCAGCGTGGAAACAGGCCCTTTGGCCCACTGAGCCTGCGCTGACCAGTGATCATCCCGCACGCTAACACTATCCTACACACTAGGGACAATTTACAACTTTTTACCAAAGCAAATTAATTTACAAATCTGTGCATCTCTGGAATGTGGGAGGAAACCGGAGGACCAGGAGAAAACCCACACGGTCACGGGGAGAACGTACAAACTCTGTACAGACATCACCTGCAGTCAGGATCGCATCTGGGTCTCTGGCGCTGTAAGGCAGCAACTCGACCGCTACTCCACTGTGCAGCACCAAAGTACACCTTCTTTGAACTACTTTCAAATATGAATATCCTTTGGATAAGGAGACCAAGTATTGAACACAGCCTTCCAGATGTCATCTCACCGGTGCTCTGCATAACTACAGCGTAACCTCCTCACTTTCACATTCAATCAGCCAACCGTAAACAATTCTTCTCTTCCTTTAGGGCAGTTTACCAGGATGAATTTCTTCCACTTTTATGTGTCCTGAAGTGACCCGATGAGTCAGATTTCTCTTCAGATAACTCCCCCTCTCAACCTGAGTCTACTCCTTTGGAACCCCGGGTAGGAATGGAGAGGAGCTTGAATTAGAATGGAGAGTTATTGAAGGGGAGATGGCTAGGAGCAGGGGAGATGAAGAGATGGAAACAGCAAGGCTAAGCAAGGCCCCTTTGCTTTGCTGGTTGTAAGGGGAAAGAATGGAGGAACAATGGTGTATCAGTACACCGACAAGTTCACACGTCAGATGGCAGCGTTTCCAGTGAGACTCTCCATCCTAGCTGAGACTCCCTGATTCCATCACACTCTCCAGCCCCATAAGCCTTGGTGATTCTAACTCTCTAATAAATCTGGGCCCTTGCATGTCCCCAGTTCTTCTCCCTCTGTGTGTGCCTTCAAATACCAAGATCTGAACCTCCGCAGTTCCCTTCCTATTTTCAGAAGCACATTGTTGGAATTTATATTTCGAAAGGTTAGTTTTTAACTTCCTTTCCTGCTTCTGATGAAACGAGCCTCAGACAAGAAGTCCCATGCTTCTCTGTCAGTGTCTAAACTCCAGGAGTGTGCATTGTGCCCTGTGGTGAGAAGATTCTCACATTGTCTGCTTCAGTATTTCAGCCTGGTGCCTGCTTTGGCAGCTCCTGCTGACTGGGGATAGGGGCTGGGAACTTGATGTGTGCCTGCTCACAGGGGCAGTCCTCTTTCCCCTCCTCCTCTCTCCGCAGCACAGTATGTCCCAGCTGCAGTGCACTAAACCAACAGGGATCCTGGTTGGTTGATGTACCAGAGACAGCACAACAATAAAATGGGACTTGTGAATCCTCGCGGCTGCAGGAAACATGCTGACTCCATCTACCAGTGTCTGAAGATAGACACTAAAGGGCCTGTCGCACTTGGGCATCATTTGCGCGTCATTTACGCGACATCATTTACTCGCCACGACGCACAACGCGCGTGTCGTGACGCGCATGTGATGCGCACATGGTACGCATTACAAGTGCATGGTACGTGATGACGTAGGCAGTGACGAGCGGTTGCGCGCGGTGCCCCAGGATTTTGGGATGTACAAAATCTTTGCGCGCCATCTGCGTGACGCGCAAATGACGCCCAAGTGGACAGGCCGTTAAGTGCTGGAGTAACTCAGCGCGTCAGGCAGCATCTCTGGAGAAAAAGGATAGGTGACGTTTCGGGTAGGGACCCTCCTTCAGGCTGAAAGACTACACGAACAGCATCTGAACGGAGCCTTAAATCAGTCAGTGGGAGGAGGCCATTCAGCCCCTTTAGCTATACAATTAGATCTGCGGCTAGTTTAAAAAACCCTCTATTCAGCCAGTACAATATGGCATGATCCCTGAGGGTATGAATTTCATATATATCCCAATCAGATTGTACTGCCTAAACAAACAAACAGGCTTCCATACAACTGCTCTGCTTCTATAGCACTCAGTACCCTGCACAAAACTGGGCCCCAGCAAACATCCTATGGACTGGGCAGAGTGGACACAGATGGAATGATTGGTTTGCCTCTTCCATTCCAGGTTTGTCCAACCTCTCCTTACAACTAATGCCCTCTAATCTAGGCAGCATTCTGGTAAAGCTCCTGTGCACTCTCTCCAAAGGCACCACATCCTTCCTGTGTTAAGGTGATCAGAATGGTGGATAATGCTAATTTAAGGTCCTTCCAGGGAGATTGTGCCAAACAATGTGGCAGATTAATTAAAATCATTCTTGTTAAAGGTATCTCCATAGTGCAATAAAAGAACATTTATATGTGGAGGATAGCTATTTAAAATTTAATTTAACTGAAAATTTCATTAACGCATTCAGAGTTGGTCCTGTCGAACATTTTCTACTGTTCTTACTCCATCTGCATCTATTTAAACATCTTCTCAAACATGGGAGATAAATATGCACCAATATTAATTATATTTTCCTGCTTATTTAAAAATAACTGTTCTTTGTAAAGAGCGAAGCAGATTGCAAATGCAGGATTAAGCCAAAACTATGCCAATCACAGGCTTGGCCCGGGCTGGAAATACGAGTGAACTTTAATCCCCAAATCATGAGTTAGCTCAGAAGTCAACATTTTTTTAAATCTAAAGCTGCCTTCAGCTTTAAGTAGGACGAGGAACAGCATAGGATTTGCTCCTTGAAGACATACCAGTAACTTAAATATTTTGAACACTGGGAATCTGTGTGCTCTGTAACACTGTGCACTGCAAAGGGCGTCAACATATGGCAACGTGTGCATACTGCATGTAAGCTATGCCGAAGGAATTTCACCGTGCAGTGCATACGTGACAATAAAGAACCATTGACCATTGAATCTCTGATTTAGCTCATGTCACAGTGCTTTGTTTGGGTTGTTAGATTGCACAGATGTCTGGGTGAGGACAAAGAGGCAAAAGATATTGAGGAAGAGACAAAGTGTCTCCCCCTCGAACATTGGACATTCCCCATTTATTAAACTCCCATCTCTTGGATTAGTCCCTCTCACAAATCAGTCCCCCTCCTCTGATTACCCCCTTCTTGTAAACACCCGAGACTAACCAGGTCCAAACCTCCTGCCACCTGATTAGAGGCTAAACATGTAGACTGGGCTGAGAGTAAAGGTGGGGAAAGGGGCTGGAGGAAAGAAAATGCCACTTGCTGTGGGATTAAAACCACACCACAAGTAGGGACAGCTCTCTGGCCTCACCAACAGAAATAGTCACCTATGCCATTTAACTCTGACCTCTGCATGTTACAGGATGGCAAGGGGAAGTGTGGTGAGGAGATTTACTGCAGAGATTCTGGGGTGAGCTACTTCAGTTCCATGGAGAGACTGGAGTTGGAATCTTGGAGCAGAGAAGATAAAGGGGAGATTTAATGGAGGCATTCAGGAAGGGTTTTGCTGGAATAAATAAGAAGAAACGATTTCCAAGGGTAAGAATGTGGATGCCCAGAGGGCCTGGAGTGAAGGGGATCAGCAGAAGAACCAGAGGGGAGAGGGGGAAATGATTTACACAGTGAGTTACTGTGATCTGGGACGTGTTGCCTGGAAGGGAAGTGGATTCAACAGGAACTTTCCAAGTAGAATGGAGAAATCCCAGAAAATGAGAAATCTGAGTGGTGTGGGTAGAGAATAGGGAGGAGTCTGATGGGAGACCCTTGCAAAGCTATGGCACCAGTTATGCATTCTTCTACAAACCAAATTAAATTCTTCTCAGAAGCGGGGATGCTGTTCATTGACTGTAGTTCAGCCTTGGACATAAAAATACCGAATAAGCTTTAAATTTCTGGACCTTAGATGCCGTCCTGGAGCCTGCATCTGTAACTGGCTTCTGGACCTCAGTCAGTTAGAATTTGTCTCATTGTTTCTTCCACCTGATCGACGCTGATATTCCTGAAGGTTGTGTGCTCCCTGTGTGGTCAACTATAATGCCAACTCGACCGTTCCATTCACTGCTGATACCATTGTTCTCGGCATGATCGACAACGATGAGATGGAGTACAGGAAAGGGATCGGCCATCTTCTGTCACAGCCACCTAGCCCTTCACGTCAGCAAGATGAAAGAGTTGGGTGCTGACTTAACGAAGAGGTGGAGGGAGACTGGTGATCGCAACCCTGTCCTCATCAATGGCGGTGCTGTAGGGATGGTTGACAGCTTCAAGTTCCTAGGCATCCAGCAACCAGGGAGGGCACAGTGGTGGAGTTGTTGCCTTAGAGTGCCAGAGACATGGGTTTGACCCTGACTACGGGTGCTGCCTGTATGGAGTTTGCATGTTCTCCCTGTGACTGCGTGGGCTTTCTCCGGGTACTCCGGTTTCATCCCACATTCCAAAGCCATGGAGGTTTTTAGCTTTATTGGCTCCTGTAAAAATTGTCTCTAGTGTGTAGAAAGAATGAGTGTATAGGTGATTGCTTGGTGGCACAGACTTGGTGGAGTGAAGGGCCTGTTTCCACGCTGTATCTCTAAACCTAACCTGGTCCCTTCAAACTCATTGAACAACAAATGGCATCAGAATAGATACTTCCTTAGGCACCTGAGAACATTTGGCATGTCCACAATGAACCTCTCAAACGTCTACAACATAGGATGTTGAAACTATCCTGAAGGGATGCATTTCAGCCTGGTATGGCAGCTACTCTGCTCTTAACCACCTGAACCTGGAGAGACTGGTGAACACAGCCTAGTCTATCACAGGCCCGTCAAATCCATCCAGTCTACTTTCCTGGTGCGCTGCGTTAGGAAGGCTGGAAGTATCGTTATGGATGCCTGCCTTCCTGGCCATTCCCTTTTCTCCCTTTTAGCTTCTGGGATGTCCAGACTTAACAACTGTTTCTTTCACCAATGCTGTGAGGCTCGTGAATCAATCTGCTCTTCAATACACCCTTCCTGGAGGCCTACTCTTAACTCTACCACATTTGTTTATTCCATTATTGCACTGTAATATTTATTTATACAACTTCGCACCATGTTGCTGTTTTGCATTTTGTTGTGTCTATCATTACTCATGTACACTGCTTACTCTATGTGTTTCAGAAATCAAGGAACTTCATTGCACCCTAGTGTGTATGATAAACAAATCTGATTCTGAATCATGTAAATCTGCTCTATTTAAATTTAACTTTGTTTTACTGCTCACAGAATCGGACAGCCATGCAGATGTAGACTTTCTAGATAACACTCATCCCCTCAGTTCAGTTCAGTTTTAGTTTCCTGTCACCTGTACCGAGGTACAGTGAAAAGCTTTTGTTGCAGGCAAACCAGGCAGTGGAAAGATAATACATGATTACAATCGAGCCATTCACTGTGTACAGATAAATGATAAAGGGAATATCGTTTAGCACAGGATAAAGCCAGTAAAGTCCAATCGAAGATAGTCTGAGGATCACCAATGAGGCAGATGGTTCAGTTGCCGATGACCGCAGCTCAGAGCATAAGGGCAGTGTGAAGGGTGGTACATGATTGGAACACAATTCCCATTAAGTGTTTAGTTATTCATCTCCTGCCTTAAATTATCATCATTGCAAATGCTAATTTTTAGATATTAATCTCCAGCAGTTAATCTTTCTTTAAACATCACATGCTAGACTCTTTAAATCATTATTAGCTTGCCAATTGTTCCAAATATAAAAGAAAGACTCCAATTAAAATGTGTTTTTGTATTAATTGATAGATTTTCTTCATTCTGAGCAGCAGCGTTGATGTATGTATAAAATAGATTGTGGCGATCCAGTGCCAACTTTGATGCTGGAGGCTGAGATAATTAAACAGCAAAATAACAAAGTAAAAGTGGATCACAGAAATGACCGAGACACTACATTTAGAAAAAATAAGGCTGGTTTTGTCTGACAAATCAGACCAATTTTCCAAAATATGGTCTCCTTTCATTGAATTTCAACAACAACAGAATGGTTGAACACAAGTTCAAAACCGACACTAGGGTCGGGTGAGCGGGCGTAGGGAAGGGTAGTGGGATATATCTCCGCTTTTTTTTTTTCACTTCTTTGTTAGTTCAGGGTTTTTTGTCTTCTTTCTTTTTTTCGTATCTTTCTTCTTCCTTTTCATTCTTTCCTTTCTACTTTTTTCCGATTCACTTATTAGTTTATAAAATGTTAAAACTGTAGTTGTATGAAAATTGTATAATTGTTATGTTGATTACTTTCTCCTTGTACAATTGCTTCTAAGAAAAACATAAATAATAAAATAAAATAACAAAGGGGGAAAAAGGTAAATGATGCAGGTGCTGGAAATCTGAAACCTTAACAGAAAATGGTGGAAATACTCAACGGGTATAACATACAGTCAACGTTCCAGATCGATGACGACATGAAAAATTGTTTCTGATAACAGATCGTTGACTGCAAAAACAAGACCAGTATCTGTCTGGGGATGTGCTGTTCTGTGGGAGAGACAATATTATGGGAGCACCCCATTGTCCAATGTAGACCCATAAGATTTTGCCTGTGAGGTGTGAAATTTTGAACTGGAATGTTCCTACACAGCTGAGAGCAAAGCCCTCTGACTCTCTGAAAGTTAACATTGAATTCTCCAATTCTGGATAAACAACCTGCAAGCACCCCCTCCCCATCCGCTTCCCTATTTCCCCCTCTCTTCTCTGTGCCCCATCCAATTCTCCCTTCTCCCCGTCCCCTTCCACCTTATAGAATCTTACAGATCTTATAGAAACTTACAAAATTCTTAAGGGGTTGGACAAGCTAGATGCAGGAAGATTGTTCCCGATGTTGGGGGAGTCCAGAACAAGGGGTCACAGTCTAAGGATAAGGGGGAATTCCTTTAGGACCGACATTCTTTACACAGAGAGTGGTGTGTCTCTGGAATTCTCTACCACAGAAGGTCGTTGAGGCCAGTTCATTGACTATATTCAAGAGGGAGTTGGATGTAGTAACTCAGCGGGTCAGGCAACATCTGCGGAGAAAGGGAATAGATGACCATTCGGGTGGAAACACTTCTTCAGACTCGGTAATGCTGCCTGACCCATTGAGTTATTCCAGCATTTTGTGTACTCTTGTTTAAACAGGCATCTGCAGTTCCTTTTATGTACACGTTAAGTGATTGTGCTCACTAATTATGCAGCAACAGTTAAAGATATGAATAATAATCAAAGCTTGAATGATTAATTGTGAGGAATTGCATGATTCCACAGTCTGCCTGTTACAGTGAGTGTCAGGAGTATAATCAGTTTTTAATTTTTTTGAAGCGGAGTTGGAGTGCGAGGGAGTTTACACCATCTGCGGCACCATCTGCTACTTCCTGGGTTCCTCCCCGCCCCACCGCCAATCCCACGGTGCATCTCCACTTACTGCGCTGATACAACTTTGATCTTTCTCGCCTTTAGTTTTAGTTATGCAGTATGGAAACGGGCCCTTCGGCCCACCGAGTCCGCGCCAACCAGCGATCCCTGCGCACTAACGCTATCCTACATATACTAGGGACAGTTATAGCCAGCCAATTAGACTACAAACCTGTACGTCTTTGGATTGTGGGAGGAAGCCAGAGATCCCGAAGAAAACCCACGCAGGCCACGGGGGGAACGTACAAACTCCATACAGTCAGGACCGAACCCGGGTCTCTGGCGCTGTAAGTCAGCACCTCTACTGCTGTGCCACCTGTTTCACTGGACCATGGATATTTTACTCCAGCTTTTTGTGTCTATCTTCGGTTTAAACCAGCATCTGCAGTTCCTATGTACACATGGATATTTGAGGCTTTTGTATATAGAACTGGCAATTCATTGGCATTCAACTGCAGAACTATGCAGATCTTTACAATGTGAACTTCTTCCCGTCAGGAAGCATACTATCTGGCTGTCCGCTCCAGTCTCTCATCAACTACTCAATGCAGAGTCTTACGACAGGAAGAGGCCGTTTGGCTCATTAAGCTATTGCTGGCCCGTGAAAGTGGCTCCAATTGGAGCCATTCTTCCGCACATTCCCCACAGTTCCCAACTTTCAACTCTTCCAGTATTTCCCAGTTCATTTGAAAGTTCCTGTGAAATCTGCAACTCCTATCCTGTGTATCAGCAACTTACTGCCTAAAAAATGTTCCCCCCTCCCACAAAACCTAATTGACTTCAGATATTCAGTTGTCCTATCTCCGCAGATGCTACATGACCTGCGGAGTATTTTCTGGCACAGATAGACACAAGGTGCTGGAGTAACTCAGACTTCGGAAGAAGGGTCCCAACCCAAAACGTCACCCATGCTTTTTCTACAGAGATGGTGCCTGACCTACTAGGTTACTCCAGCACCTGGTGTCTATCTTTGGTATAAACCAGCATCTGCAGTACTTTGTTGCTACATTTCTGGCATTTGGGGTATCTCTCACCTCCTCCCCTATCTGGTTCCTCTGCTGCTCCTCTTCAATCCATGTGCTCTGGACACACACCTCCTTGCCCCTGGAAATAGTTTTCCTTCTTTACCCAATTGCTTTGGGATTCACTTCTATTCCCTTTCTTCAGACTCTAAGTCGAACAATAACAGTGTTTCCTGTATTTCTATCTGGGATAGTGCTACTCCCTCATAATTCCAGCAACCCAGGTTCAAACCTGACCTCAGGCAATTTCCATGTGGAGATTGCATATTCTCTCTGTGACCGCATGGGCTTCCCCTGGGTGCTCCAGTTTCCTCCCGTGCAAAGTATCTTTAGAATACGTAAATGCATAAATGTTCAAACGGCCTGTGAGAGAGTATAAGTCGCAAGGGGGCTGGCAAAAAGACAGAGGGAAAGGGTCTGAGGAGATCACTCTGCTGAGAGCTGGCATGCACCCAAGGGGCTGAATGGTCGCCTTCAATATTGTAGAAAGGAATGTGCAGGAAGGAATTGCTGATGCTGGTTTGAACCGAAGATACTTTAGACACAAAAAGCTGGAGTAACTCAGCAGGACAGGCAGCATCTCTGGAGAGAAGGAATGGGCGACGTTTCGGGTCGAGACCCTTCTTCAGTCTCGACTCAAAATGTCACCCATTCCTTCTCTCCAGAGATGCTGCCTGTCCCTCTGAGTTACTCCAGCTTTTTGTGTCTACCTTTTGTAGAAAGGAATTGTATGAAGTGCCTCAACCCTGAGATGTTGCAGTAAATCTTCTCATACCCTCTCCAAGACATTTAACCTCTACAAGACCTGGTCAACATCTTGCAAGATCCATGGAGACATACCTTTCAAAACCCACCTGCAACTGGGTCTATCATCGCCGCCCACTCAACAACAAAGCCAACAAAGCCCGGCAGTGTGAAGAGTAGGTATTTTCCAGGAGCCACCCAAAGTGGTTTGCAGGGAAATGGGGCAACGTGGGGCTGATGGAACTGCCATACCAACAACCAGCATAGTCATAATGGGCTGAATGGTCTCTGACTATGATCTGTGATCCTATAATCTGATCGTCTCCATCATGGTCTTCACAGCATCTCACTGTATTTCTCATATTACCATGATGACTATGGTTCACTGAGTGCAAACTCTGATGGAGAGAGCACTTTGAAATACCGAACCTTGTCACGACATGTGTGATTTCCTTTGATTTATCTTTGTTTCTCAGCTAATCCCATTCTCCTCTATGTCCATTTATCACCAACCTTCTAACCCCACAAAATAAATTCCCCTCATTAATTGGATCCACAGGAGATTACACATGTTGGTATATGGAGTAACAAACAAACTGCTGGAGGAACCCAGAGGGTTAGGGCATATCTGTGGAGGAAAAGGCATGGTCAATGCTTTGAATCGAAATCCGGTATCAGGAAACATTGCATTCTACTCAATTATTATTTCAAAACTCTTTAAACTTCGAACA
This sequence comes from Raja brachyura, assembly GCA_963514005.1. The sequence continues at coordinate 22,904,110 of OY740786.1, read as the reverse complement.
CCTCTGATAAAATGTCTTTCAACCTCCTCCACTCGAAGAACACCAGTCCTAGCTCCCAGGTTTGCCACAGGACTGAGCTCCCTCATCCTCGGAGCCAGTCCAATGACCTTGTCCACACAATCGCCAAGGATTAATGTCAAACAACAACACTCTATGACCCTCTGCCAATAAATAGAGAGAAGGCAAACTTTAGACTTTGGACTTTAAAGGTACAGCGCGGAAACAGACCCTTCGGACCATCAAGTCCGTGCCAACCAGCGATCAACACATACACTAGCACTATTGGACACAAGTGGGACAATTTAACCAAAGCCAATTAACCAACTAACCTATTCGACTTTGGAGTGTGGGAGGGAACCGGAGCACCCGGCGAAAACCCAGGGAAGACGTACAAACTCAGTACAGACAGCACCTGCAGTCAGGATCGAGCTCAGGTCTGAAGTCGTTCTTGGAGTCATAGAATCTAGCAGCTGGGAAACAAGGCCCTTCAGCCCAACCAGTCCTTGCTAGGTACCAAGTACTTATCTGTACTAATCTATTTTCCAACAGTCACTCTTAGCTTCTACGCCATGGTGATTCAAGTTCTCAATCAAGCTAAATGCTGAGCGAGTCTCTGGCACCCCACCCCCTCAGGCAACGCATTCCGGCTTCCAGGCACCCTCTGGGTAAAGGGAATTCTTCCTTAGATCCCCTCTAAATCCACTAATCTTCAGATTAAACCTGTGTCCTCTGCTTACAGATAACTCTGTTGTTGGAAAAAGCTTCCTGATGTCTACGCTATCAATACCCCTCATAGTTTGATTCACCTCTGTTATTGTCCACCTCACGTTCTTTTCCCAGCCCAACCCATCCTGTCTCTGTCCTCATAACTGAAACATTCAGTCCCAGACAACATCCTGGTGAAACCCCTCTGCTCCCTCCCCAAGGCGATCTTTCCCATTGTGCGTTGACCAAAACTACACATTCTCCAGGTGTGGCCGAAATAATGTTTTATAAAATTATACCATAATCTCTCTGTACTTAATTTCATGCACCAGCTACTAAAAGCAAGTATTCCATGTGCCTTCGTAACCACTTTTTCTAACTTTGCTACTATGTGAAGTATCCTTTGATTCATAAACATAGGTACCTCAGCTCCATTGTATTTCCCAGGGGGCTATTGTTCAATGCGCATGTCCTATATTATTAGCTCTTTCAAATTGCATCACCTCACATTTTTCCAGATTAAATTCCACACTCTGTTGTTCTGCCCCTCCTACCAACTCATCGATCACATTCTGCAGTGTAAAGGGCCTGTCCCACCAGTATGCGACTGCATGTGGCGAGCGTGACCTAACGTGGTTGCTTGAGCCATACGGCCACGCGTGGCCAGTCCCACTTCGATCGCCGGAGCCGTATGGAGATGTGCGGGGCTGGTTCCGACATCACACGGGGCTCCAAAAAACTGACACTGTTTAAATTCCCGCACGGCAATGGCCGACATGCCCGCAGCCGCATTGAGGCCGTACGCAACGTCTCGACGTCGTACGCAGCGTCTGGACGCCGTATGCAGCATCTTGACGGCGTGCGCCTAGCGCGTCGCATGGCGTTGTGCGATGATGTCACCACCCGGCTAGCCGTTGCGTGATAACGTCACCACCCGACGCCGTACGACGTCCAAATTCACTCGGCCCGCCTCCTGCCCAACTGATTGGTGAGTATGATATCGGGGCCAGCCCCGTACAACTCCATACCCCTCCACGGTTTGAAGTGGAACCGGCCCTGTGAGGCCGTACAACTGTTACACTCCTTCTTACACTGTTGTGATACTGTTTGACATCTTCCCCGCTGTACTTCTTAAAATCTAATCTTACTCAAACTAATGATCGTTGTTGCATGTTCTTTGAAGTCCTGAGATTTTAATGCTTGTCATTTAGCAGATAAATCCTCTGGCAAATTACCGCTGGGAGTGTTATTGCACTGCTCTTCACCTCCTAAGGAAGGACAAGTATAAATCCCAGCTTTGGCCAAAACCCAAAGGTTCATCCTCTGCGCACAGATCTGGGTACACAACTCAGCAAGGATGTCATGGGTTCAGGGAGATATTTACTGTGACAATGAAGTTCTTTGGATGGTGCAATGGCGCAGCTGGAAGAGCTGCTGCCTCACGCTGCCAGAGATCTGGGTTCAATCCGAACCTCCGGTGCTGACTGTGTGGAGTTTGCACGGTCTCACTGTGACTGCATGGGGTTGCCTCTGTGTGCCCTGGTTTCCGCTCATGTCCAAAGATGTGTGGGTTTGTAGATTAATTGCCCCTAGCAGAGAATGGATGAGAAAGTGGGATAACGTGGGACTAGTGTTATCGATAGTCGGTGGGTTGAAGGGCCTGTTTCCATGCTGTAACTCTAAACTAAACTGGAGAACCTTGGTCACCTCTGGTCTCCTCAGAGCAGAGGTTGAGGGGAGATTTAATGGAAATGCTCAAAATTTAGGAGGCTGTCAGCGAGGAGAAACTGCTTCCAGTGTGGGACAGATATTGCCCAGTGGATACAGAGTGTCAGAACAAGGGTATGTTTTTTTTGCAGGGAGTCTGGTATGCGTTTCCTGAATGGACAGTAAAAATTGATTCAACATGAGTTTTCCTTCCAAGACTGGAGAATTGAGGGTTATGGAAATAGGGAAGCAGCATTGATTGAAGACACTCATGGTAAAGGGGAAGGATAATCCCCCTCATTGGTTAAGGGGACAAAGAGGAAGAGAAAGTGAAAGAGAGGAATGGAAGATAGAAAGAGAAACAGTGATATGGACAGAAGAGAGTTGAAAGAGTGAGACATAGATCTTCAGGAGAGAGGAAGGTTGGAAGAGAGAATGTGAGGGAGAGAAAGAGAATGAAAAAAGAATGGGAGAGAGAAAATAGAGAATGCAGAGAGTGAACATAGAACATGTTCCCGATGTTGGGGGAGTCCAGAACAGGGGCCACAGTTTAAGAATAAGGGGTAAGCATTTAGAACGTAGATGAGGAAACACTTTTTCACACAGAGAGTTGTGAGTCTGTGGAATTCTCTGCCTCAGAGGGCGATGGAGGCCGGTTCTCTGGATACTCTCAAGAGAGAGCTAGATAGGTCTCTTAAAGATACCGGAGTCAAGGGATATGGGGAGAAGGCAGGAACGGGGTACTGATTTATGAATGATCTGCCATGATCACATTGAATGGCGGTGCTGGCTCGAAGGGCTGAATGGCCTACTCCTGCACCAATTGTCCATTGTCTGTAATACAGCATAGGAACAGGCTCTTCGGTCGCTGTCTGTTGAACATGAAGCCAAGACCCAACTCTTATCTGCCTGCACATAAATATATTTTTCCATTCCCTGTATATCCATCTCCCCATCCAAAAGTCTTTAAATGCCACTCTTGTATCAACCTCCACCACCACCCCAGCTGCACATTCCAAGCACTTACCACCCTCCATGTAGAAAATATAAACTTGTCCCACACATCTCCTTTAAACTGTTCTCCTCTCACCTTAAAGCTATGCTTTCAGAGGATGAGAAGTAGCCACTGAGAGGGAGTGAAAGGCAGAGATACAGAGAGAGTGAGGAGAGATTGAGAGAGTGAAGAGAAACTGGGATACAAAACTGGGTGGCACGGTGGTGCAGCAGTAGAGTTGCTGTCTTATAGCACCAGAGACCCAGGTTCGATCCTGATTACAGGTGCTGTCTGTGTGGAGTTTGCACATTCTCGCTGTCACCGCGTGGGTTTTCTCCGGGAGCTCAGGTTTCCTCCCACACTCCAAAGACGTACAGGTTTGGAGATTAATTGGCTTCGGTAAGAATTGTAAATTGTCCCTAGTGTGTAGGATAGTGTTAGTGTACGGTGATCGCTGGAAGGTGCGGACTCGGTGGGCCCAAGGGCCTGTTTCCGCACTGTATCTCTAAACTAAACTAAACTAAAAATGAGGGACAGGAATGATTAATTGCCATTTCCCTTCCTTCGTCCATGGAAAGTTGGTCAGTGCCAAGCATCTGCCCGTACACAGAGCCCAAATTGCAAACAAGGAACAGGAGGCAATTACTTGTGGCTGACATTTTCTACCTTTGCACTGGCAGTGAGTGAGAGTTAATGAGATAGTGCAATAGTGTTTTTTTTTAGACTGTTTTAAGTCAAATGAACTCTTCAATCTTTTCTGGAACAGTTCCGATTAGAGGTCAGTGACCTGAAGAGCTTTAATTTTGTCTCTCTGCCCACAGATGGTATCTGAGCTGCTATATTTCCAGCATTCTCCATTTATATCTTAATCTCTCCATAGTGCAGCAAACAAGTGCTGAACCCTGATAATCAAAGCTCCATCCTCTTTTTCAGTGATGGTGGTTAAACTAGCAATTCACCATGAAGTGCAATTGGGAAGCTGTCAGATATATTTAAAATAAATCTCCACTCTTCGCTTGCCCATTAAATGTATCATTCAATTGCACAAAATGAACACTTTATCTTCATTGGACATCACCCTATTCAATATTTTAATCCACATCATTGAAATCTGCCTCTTATTCATATTTTCAGTCCCCAGAATATTTAGCGATTGTTTTTATGTTTCCTGAAGATGCTCCTCAGAACTAGCAACGTGATCTATCCACCGGCAATATTCCAGCAAAGTGATGCTACTTGGCGATAGAGCGAAATTATAAAGAGGTGTGGATCGGAGATAAAGCAGCCTTGGAATGGAATTGGAAACCATTGAAAGGAGCCCAGTGGGGTGTGAAATGCAAAAGCTGCAAGCCGCAGAAGATTTTCGTGAAAGACCTTTGGGTTAAGAACTGTTTTTTTTTTTTTTACTGTCTATGCATCAATGGATTGATGTAAGCTATAAATAACCTGCATTTACTTTGGAAAATATATGGTTTTGAAAATATTCTGCAATGTCTGTGCCAACCAAACAAAAGGCTGCATTCTCCAAATGGAAAATCAATGCAAAGGAATTCAACAGGCTGGATTAAAACATATTTTTCTGTGCAGCAAAATCAAATGCTAATCCCTCCCTCCCCCCCCTCCCTTCCTCCCCCCTCCCCCTCCCCATCCCCCCCACCCTGTTGCTGGGTGGCTCCCCTCAGTGTTAAAGTTCCCATCCTTAATTAAACATGTCACTGTAATCCCAATGTTATTAATCTATATAATCCCTTCCAACCCTGCAAACTTCCCAGACAAGATACATTTATTTGTCACATGTGCCACTTGGCACAGTGAAATGTGATCACCATACAGCCATACACTGAAATAAAGAACACAACACACGATAGATTTAAACATAAAACATTCCCACACAGCAGAATCAAAACTTTCCCACTGTGAGGGAAGGCACCAAAGTCAGTCTCTTCCTCGATGTTCACCTCAGACTGTGGTACTCCTCCAATTCTGACGCTCACCCTGACTTTAATTGTCCGTCCACAGGCAGCCATGTCTTCAACAGCTAAGTATCCAACCACTTGTGTTATCTGAGCTTTTCTCCCACTCTATCTCTCTTCTTCTAAGGCTCTTTAAAATCTACAAAGTAAATACCAAGTTCTCATGGAGGGAGCAGATATCCTCGAACAAGAGGAGAGAGGGGAGAAGAGAGAACGGGGTAGACATTATTGCATTCAGTTCATACCTTATCCTAACTCAATGTGTGATCCAATTAAGAACTACTCAATGAATATTAGACAAAGTACAGCAGACAACAGTTATCTCTGCCAAGAAGCAAAATATCTTTGGGTATCTTTAATGACACTTTAACGACCCACTACAAATATATCTTCTTACTATTATTGTTGCTTGTGGCAGAAATAAAAATATAGATTTTACTTCGGAGTCACGTGAGTGACTACGTGAAGAAGCCCCGCCTGGCGCATGATCGGCATTACGTCGACGCTGTCGGTAGGGAAAGAGCTGCAGAGTGCAGCTCCACCAGCGGTAAGGAACAGCCCCGCAGGTAAGTGGATTAAATTACTTTCAGGGCATTTTCAAACTCCGTGACGCTGGCGTGCAAAGCCAGGAGGAGTTTGAAAGTAAAATGGAGAAAACTCCCAAAAAATCGGTGCGGGTTAAACGGGTAGAAGCACAGCGATCGGGACGGCAGATTAGTGCGGAGCCGGTTCCGATACCGGTGGCCGTTGAATTACCCGTTAGTGAGCCTTTAGTCGCTCCACAACCGGAAGCCACGGAAGAATCTCCAGTGGGGAGAAAAGTAAAGAAAGTCTGAGAGGCCTGTGGTTTCAAATGATTATAATAATGAAAGTCCTCCAGACAGGAAAGCCATGTGGCTGAAAATGGATTAAATGGAGAAATGCTCCAGATTATTATCAACCAAGGGTCTAAAGAACCCAGAATATTCCCAGGCAGGCCCTGAGGGGTTTCCATATGAAGAATATGGTGCCTTACCAATGTGGGAATATGAACCTCCAGAGCCTCGGATTGGGCTGGAGGTAGTCTCCTTGAGCAAGTCTCAGGAGTACCAGGGCAGCAGGAGACTGACCCTGAAAGTGGTGATTTTGGTCATGAGTACCCACCACAGCACAAGAATATTAATCCGGGTGTATTGATGTGGCACAAAGTGCTGTACCTGAAGGAAGCGGTGAGGCCATGGAAGGTAACCTTGGCGGCCAACATTAATTGGTTTCTCACCATCTACAGGAGGCTGTTATGGTTGAAACAGCAGAATTATATGAAACACTTGTGAATTGTGCTTCACTAAGGGTGCCAACGGTGAATCCGATTATTTGGGCACCCATGTTTTCAATAGTGCAGGAAATACGATTCCAAAGAATTTCAAGCTTATTGCGGGTGGCATCACTGCTTTTGTGGAGCAAGTGGAAGGATGTACAATGATCAAAATTCAAAAAGATATGTTGGCATTGAGTCAATTGTATGAGAATAATCGCCATTCGGCCCATACTGCAACCTAGATTTGCAGGTCTGTGCAGATCGAGCAATATTCAAACTCCTAGGTATTTATTCAAAGAAAAATTGCCTAAACAAATCAAAGAAATTGATGAAGAGGCAAAGACTATCAGCCTTATGAAACTTTTCATATTTTGTCAAAGAAGGTCTGGTTCAATGAGAAGGGGATTTGATTATGAAGCAGAGGCAGGAGTATGGTGCGAAGGTAATATTACCCATCACAGCCTAATGTAAACCCATATGTTGGGGAAAGGAGACCATCACGTGCATTTGGAGGTACAAAAACTTCATTCTATCACAGAGGAATCTTTTGGTGAACCTCCGATTGGTGGTAGATTACAATTGTTTTATGATGAATGGTGCTGCATAACATCTGATTGGTTTATATTAGATACTGTGTCAGGATCTACAATAGAATTTGTAGAAGAAATTGATCCACCTGTACAGAATAAACCTAATCGTATTTTGGTGTTTTCTGCACCTGAAAAATCTCAGATAAAAAATGGACAATGACACCAGCTGTGGTGGCAGATGGACTGTCCAAGAGGACTTATTTCTCCAAACATATGGTATTAATTATTTGGAGTTATTTGGAGTATTTTATGGATTGAAAGCTTAGTGTTCTACTATGAAGGATTTGCATGTCCAATTACAAGTAGACAATACCACAGCTGTGGCATATATCAATCATGGGTGGAGTAAGATCATTATTATGTGATTATCTGGTTAACCAGATGTGGCATTGGTGTATTTCTAAAAATATTTGGTTTTCAGCTATCTATCTCCCAGGGAGAGACAATATTGTGGCAGACAACAGATCATGAAAATTTAAAGACAATACAGAATGGATGTTAAATCCACAAGTTTTCAAAAACATTGTCAGTCGGTATGGATTACCAGACATTGATCTGTTTGCGTCTAGATTAAATCACCAATTGCCCAAATACGTCTCATGGGAACCTGACCCAGGAGCAGTAGCGGTGGATGCATTCTCACTACATTGGGGGAATATGTTCTTTTATGCTTTTTTCCCATTCTCTCTGATTAGGCTATGTCATGAAAATAGAGCACGACTCTGCCACGGGCGTTTTGGTGGTCCAAACTGGCCTACACAGTCATGGTTCTCATTGATGCTTAGAATGATAACTGAACCATTTATGACGATTCCCAAGCTGCAGTAATTTGTTGGTACAACCAGTAACAAAAGAAATTCATCCATTGCATGATCATATGAATTTGTTAATCTGCAGGTTCTGACCAGACCATTACAAGGGCTTCGACTGTTGGATAGGACCATGGATGTTATAGCTGCAGCTTGGAGAAATAGCACAAAAAATAAAACAACAAAAAACACAAAAAAAACAACAACAAAAAAACAATATATGTCTTATATAAAGAAATTGGAAGTATTTTGTAGACAGTCAAAGATATCTTGTGATACTGCAAACATATCAGATTGGAGTTCCTTGCTGGATTGCATTTTGATCAGCACTTAAGCTATAGTGCCATTAATCGTGCTCGTAGTGCTTTATCGTCCTATTTAGGACAAATTGCTGACCATAAATCTATCGAGTCTCATCCATTAATATCCCGATTTATGAAAGGAATTTTAATAAAAATCCTCCCAAACACAGATATACAGACATTTGGGATGTCAGCATAGTTCTTACTTTACTTAGGCAATGGGCTCCAATTACGTCACTGTCTTTTCAGAAGTTAACATTTAAAGTAGTAATGATCATGGCATTAGTATCAGCACAAAGAGTGCAAACATTGCAAATGTTACGTTTAGATTGTATGCATTTGGCTACAGATAATATTGTCTTTTATGTTTATCATCTAATCAAACAAAGCAGACCACGAAGAGCTGGAACCAAGGTCAATTTTAAAGCATACCCTGTCGAACAAACATTGTGTGTGGTAAGAATTTGACTCAATATATTGAAGTAACCAAGAGTCTCTGTGGTGGCGAGACTGCGCTACTTATTACACACAAAAAAACACGTTAAAAAGTATCAGTACAAACCATTTCTAGATGGTTAAAACAGGTTTTGGATTTAGCAGGAGTAGACACTGATGTGTTTAAATCTCACTCCACCAGGCAGCTACATCCGCGGCGAAGGCACAGGATGTGCCACTCGACAAAATTTTAGAGGGCGCAGGATGGTGTAAGAAGAAACTTTTTCAAAGTTACGATAAATCTGTTCTCATGGTGCCAGGGTTTGGACACGCAGTGTTGGAGTCTCTTTGATTGTTTGCTTTGTTTTATATTATCAATTTATATTAACGATTTATATCTTTGGTTGTAAATCTTCCCCTTGGATAGAGGGGTTATTATTTTGTTCTTTTATCATTAAAGGACTTATTACATAAACTGAAGCAATGTTTTAAAAAATATATTATTTACTCACTACTGTGTTGACTGAAACAGAGTGTCGTATGGAATGAATCTACAGCATAAAAAATACAGAGCTTTAAAATCTTCATGTAGTCACTCACGTGACTCCGAAGTAAAATAGTAAGATTAAACGAGAACTTACCTGTTTGAAGTTTGATCTTTATTTTATGCGGAGTTACGATGAGGGATTATCTGCCCTCCACTCCCAACCCTCATAATATAAATGATCATCTGGTAGTTCAAATCTTTGTGAGCCTTACTCGGCTATCTTACTCGGCTATTCGTTCTGTGTTTTTCACGCCGCTGCTTTGAAGTATGCCAATCATGCGCCAGGCGTGGCTTCTTCACGTAATCCCTCATCGTAACTCCTCATAAAATAAAGATCAAACTTCGAACAGGTAAGTTCTCGTTTAATCTTACTATTAAAAACTACAAGGATGAGTAAAACTTTCACTTGTGGTCATCACCAACAGATCAAAAAAAATCTTTGCTTCACCCTTCACATTCAGAGTCTCGAGCTAGCATCCTGGAATGATTTTTAAGGTAGAGATTGATAGGTTCTTGATTAGTAAGGGTATCAAGGGTTAAGGGGAGAAGGCAGGAGAATGGTGTTGAGAGGAAAAGATAGATCAGCCTGATTGAATGGCAGAATAGACTTGATGGGCCGAATGGCTTAATTCTGCTCCAATGACAAACAAAAAATGAGGGGGATTCTCAACAGGTCAGGCACTTCCTGTGGAGGGAGGAACACAGCCACGATGAAGCCGGGTTTACACTCTACCTGATACTTTAGTTACGTTACTTTGAAGATACAGTGCGGAAACAGGCCCTTTGGCCCATAAAGTCCATGCCGATCAGCGATCACCCCGTATACTAACACTATCTTATACACAAGGGACAATTTACAATTTCACCAAAGCCAATTAACCTACAAACCTGTATTTTGGAATGTGGAGAAAACCCATGCAGTCACAGGGAGGACATACAAACTCCATACAGACAGCACCCATAGTCAGGATTGAACCAGGGTCTCTGGGTACTGTAAGTCAGCAACTCTACCGCTGTACCACTTTCCACCAAATGTTTGATGTATTTTATGTTCTCAGCCATTTCTGAGGCTTTCCTCAGATCACCAACAATGCCCGTGCTTAATATTTGGATCTTCTGCTGACATTAATTGAGCTGTTTGCCTTTAATAAGAAAGCTCTCCTAGACCAAGTCTCAACAGGATTTCACATTGTAAAGGACCCATATTTGCAATGTATAAGAGACAACTATTACTGAGCAATTGCCCCCCCCCCCCAATGTTGCCATAAAGCATAAAGCAGAGGATGAAAGTTTCCCTCATCACAGTTCCCTTTGCAAGGTCTATTTCCCTCCAATCACTCCCTTACAGTGAATTCTCCAATCTATGGAGAGAATTTCTCCATTCATCTTTGCATCATTGACCACGAGTCCTTGATCCACCTGCCAATGGGAACAGCTTTATTCAACTAAAACAGTCGAGATCTTCAACACCACTATCAAATCTCTCTGCTCTGAGGAGAAGAGCCCCATCTTCTCCAGCCTTTCCTCAGTATCATCAAATCTAAAAGACGATAATATTGCCTGAAAATCTCAAATTGATGAGCGTTTGAAGGTTCTGGACCTGTACTTGCTGGAATTTAAAAGGATGAGGGGGGGGGGGGCCTCATTGAAACTTACCGAATTGTGAAAGGCCTGAATAGAGTGGATGTAGATAGTATGTTCCCACCAATGGGTGAGTCCAGGACCAGAGGCCATAACCTCAGAATAAAAGGACATACCTTTAGAAAGGAGATGGAGGATTTTCTTTAGTCAGAGGGTGGTTAATCTGTGTAATTCATTGCTGTGGAGGTCAATTCATTGGTAAGTGTGTCAAGGATTATGGGGAGAAGGCGGGAAAAGGGGGTTGAGATGGATAGATAGATCAGCCATGATTGAATGGCTTAGTAGATTTGATGGGACAAACGGCCTCCTTCTGCTTCTATGACATTTAAACGTGCAGTGGGCTGAGGGTCTATTCAAGTTGCTGAAACCAGTAACATGAGATTCTAAAGGTCCTAATGGGACTGAGCAAGAGTTTGCAACATGCAAGTGCGGTGAAGGAAAAGGAACGGGTCAGGGAGCGATGGAATCGACGTTGAGATCTCATGTCGAAGAACCAAAGTACAATTAATAGAGCACATGCGTTGGAAGGAACTGCAGATGCTGGTTTTCACCGAAGGTAGACACAAAACGCTGGAGTAACGCTGGTCAAAGGGACAGGCAGCATCTCTGGATAGAAGGAATGCTGCATACCTGGTCTTACAATTAAATGTGACTGAACCAGGTACCACCAGGGGCGCCATACGATTGGCAACCTCGCCAACAGTCTGTCTGTTTTTTGTCTTTTTTTGTTATTTTTAATGTGTTTTAACAGTTTGCGCAAATATTCTCTGGTTTGTTTTATGAGGGGGAGGGGGAGGGGGAGGGGGCGGAGGAAACCTTTTTTTTCAGTCTCTGACCTTGCCGGAAATGCAATTGGTTTTCAGGTCTTCTCTCCGGTCACTCAGCAGCCTAACATCATGGAGCTGGAGGCCTCCCCGGGACTGACTTTGAGCCCCACCGCGGGGCGTGGTCTTACCATCGGGGCTGATCCCTTGCCTGGGATCGCTCTAAGCTCCAACGACGCAGAGATTCAACCAGCCCCGATTCTGATTGCCGGCGAGGGGGGGCTGAGATTCCCTTCTGATGCAACAGCTGATCGCCCCGGTGCGGAGGGCTCAACCGCCGAGTCAAGATCGTCCAGTCAACGAAAGGCCCCAAACGACGGGAGAACAAAGAAGGGAAGAGATCAAACTTTTTTTTTCGCCTTCCATCACAGTGAGGAATGTGGAGGAGTCACTGTGGTGGATGTTTATGTTATAATGTATTTTGTGTGTTTGTTGCTTTTTATTTGTATGACTGACTTGGCAAATTAAATTCCTTGTATGTTGCAAAACATACTTGGCTAATAAAGTATTATTGTATTGTATTGTATTCTTGTATTGTAACCCCTGAGATCAGCTTTGAATTGGAGGCTGTGAAGGCAGGATTGGTGCTTTAAACGCTGTTGAGTTCCCAGCTAGCTGCCCAGCACCTGCCCGTGAGTTGGCACGGAGTGGGGCCAGAATAGCTGAGACAACTTTGATTCTCTGAACGCCAGTATTTATTTCATTTTTTATCATTTATCCGCTGAATCATTTGTCCAACATTGAACTAACTGGGCTTTGGGGACTGGCATTGCATCAATCTGGGCTGAGCACTTCGGGAAAGGTGCAACACGCTCATTATTTCCAAGGTGACCATATCAACCTTTATTTGATTAACATCTCGCTGAAGCATTTTGGAATATTTTACAACATTAAAGATATTGTCAGTACAAATTAAATTGACTGGATATAAAAAGGTCCCTGTGCTTTGAAGTTAAATGTGGTAGTGTTAGTGTACAATGAGAATCTCTGGCTCTATATATTGTATCCTTTGCTTTCTTAGAAGCATAAAGTCATGCAAAATAAAATTCATTTTGTAATTAAAGGTTGGGCAAAAATTTCGAGGATGCATTCAAAGATTTGTGCCCAAACAGCCGCATCGAAAGAGTGATACTTTGTTGATAATCTGTCATTGCATCTTTTCAAATGCTTGGAGCCTTCTGACTTTCATTCAGGGAGACGTGACCGTTAACACGCGTTCTCCTGCAGTTGGACAGTAAGTTGGCAAAAAGGAAAGGAAGACTTGCATTTCAATAGCCCTTTCACAAGGTCACAGAATGCACGATAGCTCATGCAGAAATGTCCCTGCTTTAATGTACGAAAGGCAGCAGCAAATCCTCACACAGCAAAATCACACAAACAGTCTGTTTTCCTATAAACCTATACGGAGCAAGGGAACAAGCCCTTCAGTCCACCACGTCTGTGCCGACCATCAAGCAACACTTGCATATTTCCTTATCAATGAGGTTTAAAAAGAGTCTGAGAGGTAACATTTCACACAAAGTGTAATTGGTATCTGGAGTGAGCTGCCAAAGGAAGTGGTGGAGGCAGGACTAGGAGCACCATTTAAGAGGCATTTAGACAAAACATAGATGGTTATGGAAATAATGCTAACAAGATGTCGTGGGTCAAAGGGCCTGTTTCAATGCTGCGCTATGATATTTACAGACTCTAGTTATAATCAAAGATATGATTCAATGAAACTCTATTGTCACATGCTTTGCTTTGCATACAAGCTGGGAAAATTATATGGCAGACCTCACCTAGACAGTACACAAGTGTTGCCGCGTTTTGGCACCGACAAAGTAGCACGTTCACCGAACAGCCCTATCAGTCCTATCTACTGCCTACTGCCGCATATGGCAGCAGGCCCAGACCCTCCTACCCTCCCTCCCACCCCACACCCCTCCCCCGGCCAGGTCCCCCTTCGTTCTCGTCAGCCTCCGAGATCATATAATTATGATTCTAAGAAGAGGAGCTATTTCCATGGCACCCTGCAAGTATTTATCTCTCTAATCAGTATCGGTGAATCAAACCATGTGGATGGCATCGCATTGCTGCTTGTGGGAGCTTGATGTGCATATGTTGACTCCGTTACGTCAAGACTGCTTCATTGACTATAAAGTGGTGGTACATCCTCAGCTTGAAATGGACACAGTGATGATGTAAGGTTTCTCTTTGGTTCTTATTTGGGCCAAGGTGCTTTCCATGCCTGTGAAATGAATTTGTGTAAAAATGTAACCCAGAGAGCTTCTGGGTTACACATTACGTTACAGCGGCAAGTATTCTGGATTTATGAAAAGCATTAACATAATCTTTCCTTTGTTAATTTATTCTTTCTAACTCGCTCTGCCTCCTCACACTCACCATTCACAAACCTTTACTAAATATCAAGCACTTGCATTTTATAATATGTCGCCCACACAATGAAAGATTTCAAGATGCACCAGGTCAACGTCATAAATGGTATTTGGGTCTCTGACAGCGTTATTTTCTCCTCTGGCAGTAGGGATGAAGCCAGGTAGTTTGGTGCCAATTTATCCTCCTATCTGTAGCTTGATACATGACGATTTAAACTGAGAGGGTATGATTGTCAATATAGGGATGGTGGATGCATTACTGGCCCAAGAGACCTTATCCTGTCCAGCCCAGAATGAATGGCTGTCACTGCTACAATCCATGCATGTAGCAGCTGTCAGAATCTGCCCACCATTAGCTTGAGGTCAATTATGCAAGAACATTGTTAGGCCAAAGCCACATCCCAACAAAAATGAACACAATTCAACTGGAGTCCATGCATTAACTCTCTAATTGAATAGATCACTGGGGTTTGCCAAGTCATCCAATGCACAGTGCTTGGACCTGTGACACAAGATGCAAATTACAGTGACGTTGTCTGTATGGACAAGGAAGAAAAATAAAGAACACAGCGAGTGAGAAGATGAACATCCAACTTGGCCGTTGCCAGAAGCAATGTGTAGAAAGGAACTGCAGCTGCTGGTATACACCGGAGATAGACACAAAGTGCTGGAAAAACTCAGCGGGTCAGGCAGCATCTCTGGAGAGAAAGGATGGGTGATGTTTCGGGTCAGCACCTGAAGAAGGGTTCAATCCCGCCGAGTTACGCTCTAACACTTTGTGTCTATCTTCAGTACTGCCAGAAGAGTCTCCCATCCACAAGGTAAGCAGAGCGCTTCAGGCTCCCCGCCAATGACTCATGATGAATTAATTGTTGCTTTGATCTTGAACTTTAATCAGAGAGCCAGTCTTAATGAAATGCAACCCTTTCACGTCAGTCCTGCTCAAATGCACCATTGTTATAGAGAAAACCCTCCATGACAGGATAATAAGGAAGTCATTGAAATGGCCACACTGTAATTATGGGGTTGCTGTGAGTTCAGAGCTCTACCTGTAATCCATTTATTCAAGTAATGGGCTTCGGATCCTGGATAACCAAAGAATCCACATTCAATTGACATTTGTGACAGTGAAAACTCAATGGCCAGTCTCATTACACATCAATTACCTTCACAGAGGTGCCTGAGGAACCAATATTCAGGAATACTCACTGATGTGTATAGATATCCTTCCCCATTCATAGCCACGTAAAGCCCCGACTTCACACCCTGAATTGCAACAACTCGGAGTCCCACTGGCATGAGGTTGAACAATGCTGGAAAGACAAAGAAGGACATAATTAGGGTGCAGGCCATGTCTTTAAAAAAGAAATAGTGTGTGGGATGTGAAAATGAGGACAATCGCAGAATCAATTTCTTGCAACTATTGGGGAAGATCTGAACAAGCTGGATCTCTTTTTGTGGAACAGTGACTGATATGGGCTCTGACTATGGTGCATGGTTTGCAATGTTCTTCCCCTCAGTTATCAGGCTACTTAACGGTCCTTCCATAAGGTACTGTCCGATTCACCTCAAACTCATTGCAGACATTGGAATTGGTCTCTGGAACTGTTGCGTGACAATGATGAGAATTATATTCTGCACTCAGATCTTTTCCTTTGCTCTATCTATTGTACTTGAGTCTGGCTTGGTTGTATTTATGTACAGTATTATCTGAGTTGTTGGTCGGCATGGACAAGATGGGCTGAAGGGCCTGTTTTCCACACTGTATGACTCTGTGACTCTATGCCACTTCTCAGAGAACGGCAGGACATAAAAACATACACAGTAGTAGGGGGCGCTATAGGAACCACCAGTAATTTGGAGAAGAGCCAGTTTCAATGGGATGAGAGCGAATCTGGTTCGAGTAAATTGGAATCAAAGCCTGGCGGTATATAGCTGTAATTGAACAATGGGGACCTTTAGCGGTGATTTTTCAACTGCAGTCTAGGTACATCCTCCACAAGGGAGAGAGAAGGGTGATTAAAGCTAGAGCTCACCGATGACCGAGAATTAGAGAGCAAAATAAAGCCAAAAAAGATACCAGGTTGTTAACACAAAAGAGAACAAGTCTGAATGCAGAAAATTCAGAGGGAATGTAATGAAGGAAATAAAGGAGGCAAAAAGTGAACCATAGAAACATAGAAAATAGGTGCAGCAGTAGGCCATTCGGCCCTTCGAGCCAGCACCGCCATTCAATATGATCATGGCAGATCATCCAAAATCTGTATCCCGTTCCTGCTTTCTCCCCATATCCCCTTGACTCTGTTAGCCCTAAGAGCTAAATCAAACTCTCTCTTGAAAACATCCAGTGAATTTGGCCTCTATTGCCTTCTGTGGCAGAGAATTCCACAATTTTCCATATTCTGGGTGAAAAAGATTTTCCTCATCTCAGTCCTAAATGGCCTATCCATTATTCTTACACTGTGATCCCTGCTTCTGGACTCCCCCAACACCGGGAACATTGGGAACACGGGAAGGAACATGAAGATCTCAAGGGATATAGGGGAAAAAGCCGGAACGAGGTACTGATTTTGGATGATCAGCCATGATCATATTTTTAATGGCGGTGCTGGCTCGAAGGGCCGAATGGCCTACTCCTGCACCTATTTTCTATGTTTCTATGTAAAAGACAGGCAGCAAATATAAAAAAATGAATTCAAAATATTCCATGGGCTTGTGAATATGAAACGATACAAGAGGAAGGCTGATCAGAGTCCAAACATGAGTTTTTCTCAGGGAGGGCAGGGCAAAGGCCTTCAGGAGAATTCTACCTCAGTCTTCACAGGGGAAGAAGATCCCATTGGAATGTCATAAAAGTAGGATGTAGCCCACATTCTGAATGGCTAAATATAAATTGGATAAATGTCCTAATCTGGATGGATCTGAGAGAAGAGGAAACTGTTGGGTCCCTGGTTGTAATCTCCCAAATATCTGTAGGTGCAAGGGTGGCACCTACAGATGAAAAATTGCGAATATTAGGCCCTCGACAAAATAAAGGCACAGGGTAATTTTAACATTACTTCCCTACTCCTATATTCAATGCTTTGATTTATAAAGGCAGGACACCAAAAGCTTTCATTACCACCCTATCTACATGCGATTCCACCTTCAGGGAACTATGCACAGTTATTCCTAGATCCCTCGTTTCCACAGCATTCCTCAATTCCCTACCATTTACCATGTACGTCCTATTTTGATTTGTCCTGCCAAGATGTAGCACCTCACACTTATCAGCATTAAACTCCATCTGCCATCTTTCAGCCCACTCTTCCAAATGGCCCAAATCTCTCTGTAGACTTTGAAAATCTACTTCATTATCCACAACATCACCTATCTTAGTATCATCTGCATACTTACTTATCCAATTTTTCACGCCATCATCTAGATCATTGATGTACATGACAAACAACAGTGGACCCAACACAGATCCCTGAGGCACCCCACTGGTCACCGGCTTCCACCCTGACAAACAGCCATCCACCATTACTCTCTGGCATCTCCCATTCAGCCACTGTTGAATCCATCTTGCTACTCTGCCATTAACACCCAAAGATTGAACTTTCTTAACCAACTTTCCATGGGGAACCTTGTCAAAGGCCTTACTGAAATCCATGTAGACAACATCCACTGCTTTACCCTCATCAATTTCCCTAGTAACCTCTTCAAAAAATTCAAGAAGGTTTGTCAAACATGACCTTCCAGGCACAAATCCATGTTGACTGTTCTTGATCAGACCCTGTTTATCCAGATGCTTATATATATTATCTCTAAGTATCCTTTCCATTAATTTACCCACCACTGACGTCAAACTAACAGGTCTATAATTGCTAGGTTTATCCTTTGAACCCTTTTTAAACAATGGAACAACATGCGCAGTATGCCATCCTCCGGCACTATTCCAGTTTCTAACGACATTTGAAATATTTCTGTCATAGCCCCTGCTATTTCTACACTAACTTCCCTCAATGTCCTAGGGAATATCCTGTCAGGACCTGGAGACTTATCCACTTTTATATTTTTCAAAAGTGTCAGTACTTCATCCTCTTTGAATCTCATAGTTTCCATAGCTACTCTACTTTTTTCCCTTACCTCACAGAGTTCAATATCCTTCTCCTTGGTGAATACCGAAGAAAATAAATTGTTCAATATCTCCCCCATCTCTTTTGGCTCTGCAGATAGCTGTCCATTCTGGCTCTCTATTGGTCCAATTTTATCCCTCGTTATCCTTTTGCTATTAATATAACCGTAGAAACCCTTTGGATTTACTTTCACCTTTCTTGCCAAAGCAACCTCATATCTTCTTTTAGCTTTTCTTATTTCTTTCTTAAGATTCTTTTTACATTCTTTATACTCCTCTAGCACCTCATTTACTCCATGCCTCCTATAATTATTGTAGATATCTCTCTTTTTTCAAACCAAGTGTCCAATTTCCCTTGAAAACCACGGCTCTTTCCAATTTTTACCATTTCCTTTCAACCGAACAGGGACATAAAGATTCTGTACTCTTACAATTTCCCATTTAAATGTCCTCCATTTCTCTTCTACATCCTTCCCATAAAACAAAATGTTCCAATTCACTCCTTTTAAATCATTACACATTCCCTCAAAGTTAGCCTTTCTCCAATCAAAAATCTCAACCCTAGGTCCAGTTCTGACTCTTTCCATAATTATATTGAAATTAATGGTATTTTGATCACTGGTCCCGAAGTGCTCACCAATGCATACCTCCGTCACCTGACCTGCCTCATTTCCTAACAGGAGGTCCAGCACTGCCCCTTCTCTGGTCGACACCTCTATGTATTGCTGCAAAAAACTATCCTGCACACATTTAACAAACTCCAAACCATCCTGGCCATTTACAGAATGTGTTTCCCAGTCTATTTTTGGAAAATTGAAATCTCCCACAATCACTACCTTGTGCTTACTACTAATATCTGCTATCTCCTTACAAATTAGCGCTTCCAATTCTCGCTCCCCATTTGGCGGTCTATAATACACCCCTAAAAGTGTTGCTACACCGTTCCCACTTCTCAGTTCCACCCAAATAGCCTCCCTAGACGAGCCCTCTAATCTATCCTGCCAAAGCACTGCTGTAATATCTTCTCTGACAAGCAATGCAACCCCTTCACCTCTGGTCCATCCAATTCTATCACACCTGAAGCAACGAAATCCTGGAATATTTAGTTTCCAATCACAACCCTCCCACAACCATGTTTCACTGATTGCCACAACATCATATTTCCAAGTGTCAATCCAGGCTCTAAGTTCATCCACCTTTCTTACAATGCTCTTAGCATTAAAATATACACATTTTAGAAGCCACCATCCCTTATTCTCTGTTTATTATCTTTTTCCTCTTTCTCACCTACATTTTGGGTCCGAGTGCTTACCTTCTCTGCCTCTTGCCCCTCACCCTGTCCCCTAGCCCCCACTACCCAAGTCCCCCCCCCCCCCCCCCCTCAGCCTTTCTAGTTTAAAGTCTCCTTTGCAAATCTCCCCGCCAGGATATTGGTTCCACTCGTAGACACGGGACAGGTCCTGCAGAGTGAATGCAGGCAGTTAGGAAAGTGGTTAATAAGCAATAGCTCATGGGTGGTAAACTCTGAATGACTCCCAGTGCTGCATGGTAGTGAGGGCAGAAATAGGTTAGCCAGATGAATGCGTGGTTGAGGAGGCAGTGCAAGGACAGCGGATGGACAGACAGATAGAGGAAGAAAGAGAGAGTGAAAGAAAGAGAGAGTAAGAGGGAGAAATAAATAAACTAGCATCTGCAGTTCCTTCCCACACATCAACTCAACTGGATTGAGTTATTTCTGGAGAGATAAATATTGGCTCAGCACACTGGGTCATTTACCCTCCTCTTCCCTGCCACTAGGAGGACTGACATATGAGGAGAGGATGGGGAAGATCGCTAAACTTTAGATGAAGGAGAACGAATCTGATAGAAACCTACAAAATTCCAACAGCATTGGACAGACTGGTTGCAGGAAGTGTTAAAGAAGGAACTGCAGATGCTGGAGAATCGGGGGTACACAAAAGGCTGGAGAAACTCAGCGGGTGCAGCAGCATCTAAGGCGACGTTTCGGGTCGAGACCCTTCTTCAGACTTGTTAGGGAGCAGGGAAACGAGAGATATAGACAGTGATGTGGAGAGATAAAGAACAATGAATGAAAGATATGCAAAAAAGTATCGCTGATAAAGGAAACAGGCCATTGTAAGCTGTCTGTGGTGTGAAAATGAGAATCTAGTGCGACTTGGGTGGGGGAGAGATAGTGTTAGAGGGAATGCCAGGGCCTGAGGGCCCTGGCATTCCCTCTCTCTCTATCTCTCCCCCGGGTGCGGTTCGTCCTTGATTATGCTATGACTTTGCCGATGCAGCGTGAGGTGTAAATGGAGTTAATGGAAGGACGGTTGGATTGGGTAATGGTCTGGTCTGCGTCCACAACTTGAATATACCGTGCATTTTCACAAGCCCGGGATAGTCTAATTCAGTTAACAAAAGGTACAGCAGATTTAAAACACATTCACCACTCACTGGAATTAGTGCTGTCATCCTTTGTTCCGTCAACAGCTCCATCTGCGTTCATCTGCAGGTAGAAGCCTTGCCTGCAATATAACCTGGTCACTATACCCTTGAGCTGGGAATCTGAAAAACAAAACAGGGAAAATTCCAGTTGAGAGTCACTTGCATTGTTCCAGCAAGGCAATAACATTTCCATCACTATCCTTAAATTCTTCCCCGTGCATCCAATTGCGTGCGTTTGGCGTGACCAACCGGAAGCGGAGTTCATGAGAAGTTCACGCTAAGTACGCGCTAAGTTCGCGCGTAACATCATTTACGTCATGCTTACCAATCAGCTGGGCAGGAGGCGGGCCGCCTGAATTTGGGCGTCGCACGCCGTCAGGTGGTGACGTCATCGTGCAACGCCACGGCGGGCGGTGACGTCATCACACAATGCCACGCGCTAGGCATACGCCGTCAAGATGCTGCATACGGCGTCAAGATGCTGCATACGCCGTCAAAATGCTGCGTACGACCGCAATGCGCCTGCATGCCGACAGGCCATTGGCGCGAGAAGATTTTGGCCACTGCAAGAATTTCGGAGCCCCCGCGCGCTGTCGGGACCAGCCCCGCACAACTCCGCGCTTCTAAGTGGGACCGGCCCCACGCGGCCATATGGCAGCCGTACGCCTCAAGCGACCACGAGGTTGCGTAATTTGCGAGCCAAGGTCGCGTAATTGGGACAGGTCCTTAAAGGTCCCTGAGTTGGTGATCATTACTGAAAAGGTTGTAACACTGTCCCACTGCCAACTTCCCTGCGAAATGTCATGCTGTGCTTGGCCATCACCCATGAGCATGTCTCAGCCTCAGACTATGCAGAAGAGAATCACTGGAAGGGTCCCAGGGATGATGGACTTCAGCTCACTAGGAGGGATGAGGAAGCTCGGATTGTTTTCTTTGCAGTTCAGAAGGGTAGGTTTAGTTTAGTTTGAGATATAGTGTGGAAACAGGCTCTTCGGCCCACCGAGTCCACACCAACCCAGCGATCACCTCGTACACTAGTTCTATCCAAGACACTAGAGGCGATTTACAAGAAGCCAAATAACCTACAAACCTGCACGTCTTTGGAATGTGCAAGGAAACTGGAGCAACTGGAGAAAACCCAAGCAGTCACAGGGAGAACGCACAAACTCTGTACAGACAATACCCGCAGTCAGGATCGAACCCAGTCTCTGGCGATAGGAGAGGGGAGAAGAGGGAGTGGCCAGGGTGCGACTTGCCCTTGATCATGCCCAGGCAGCGTGATGTGTAAATGGTGTCATAGGAAGGGAGGTTGATTTTAATTATAAAGAGCTTCAACCTGGTGCACTGTGAGATGCTGCTCCCAGGGGCAGAATGGTGGGTGCCCAGAGAACCCAGAGAGACAGGGGGCGCCAGAGAACTGGAGTATTTTTACTCATTGAGATGCTGTGATATGGGACTTGTATTCTGAAAAGGGAGCGGAAATGGTTTAAACAAGAATTTTCAAAAGGGAATTGCGAGATCATGGAAAAAGGAAAATTTGCAGAGTTTTGGGAGGAGACCAGGTTGATGTTAGTTGTTCTTTCAAAGAACAGAACAGGCTTGGAGGGCCGAATTATGTTCTATTATCCTACAATATGTTTGGATTGCACCAAGAAAAAATGATCAATGTGCAACCTATAGAAATATGACTCCAGAAAGATTGACACAGAAATAACCTGGCGAATCAAGTAACTTTGTCTTTGCAAAACTCATTATACTGAACACGTCTATGACAATCTTGGAAATGGGTCCAACCAATATGTGACATCATTGCTAAAAGCTGTTCTCTAATTGAATTGTTTTAATCAACTACACCACCAAAGAACAAAGTTATATATTGGTTGCAAAGAAGTCCCAAATCCATCTTTTAAATTGCTTGGGTAGTTTTAGAATAATTAAATAATGCTTAACATTATATAAATCCCACAGAAATCACAGTGCATCCCATTAGCAAATGAATTATAGGTATTCTTCAATCAGACAGATTGCTCTGGAGTAATCCTAAATAATCTGCATTCGTCATACGGAGGGATGGAGTGAATAAAGAAGCTACAGTACATTTCATCACCTCAGGATGTCCGAACTGTGCTCCAGCAGTGAAGAGCATTTGAAATGCCGACTACAGTGTACCAAATGCAGCTGCCAGTTTGTGCACAGTAAGCTCCCACAAAAGGCAACATGATCAAGACTAATCATCAGTGCAGAACGTGCCCGGGTTACGAACAGCCGATTTATGGACGCACCTACATATAAACTAGCGCACGTAATATTATCACATTCAAAAGACTGACGTGCGCATGTACATTTGTTCCTACAAATGGCAGAATTAGTTGCCTCCCTCTTCCCATTTTCAGTCATTCATATCAGTTTTACATGGTTTTGATTCCATATGGTGGAGATATGGTTGTCATTTTGAGTGACTTGTGTGCATCTTCTGACTTAACAGACAAAACCAATGCACAGACGTTAGTAAAAGCCGAAATTGCTCGTTATGAGAAGACGGTTTGTATCCAGTTACAAATATACATGGCAGAGAAGGTTCACCAGACTGATTCCTGGGATGTCAGGACTGTCTTATGAACAAAGACTGCATAGACTCGGTTTATACTCTCTAGAATTTAGGAGATTGAGAGGGGATCTTATAGAAATTTACAAAATTCTTAAGGGGTTGGACAGGCTAGATGCAGGAAGATTGTTCCCGATGTTGGGGAGGTCCAGGACAAGGGGTCACAGCTTAAGGATAAGGGAGAAATCCTTTAGGACCGAGATGAGAAGGACTTTTTTCACACAGAGAGTGGTGGGTCTCTGGAACTCTCTGCCACAGAGGGTAGTTGAGGCCAGTTCATTGGCTATATTTAAGAGGGAGTTAGATGTGGCCCTTGTGGCTAAGAGGATCAGAGGGTATGGAGAGAAGGCAAGTACGGGATACTGAGTTGGATGATCAGCCATGATCATATTGTATGGCGGTGCAGGCTCAAAGGGCCGAATGGCCTACTCCTGCACCTAATTTCTATGTTTCTATGTATTAATTGTTTCACTTTCCATTGACGTTACTTAGTTTTTCTTCAGTTCACTTCTTTGTACATTCAACAGTGCTCTAAGCACAGCCTTACCAACCCTAACCTAACTAGTGGGGACCATGATTAACTCCATTGCCTTCAAAGTATTGACTGGAGCATCAGTGGTCTATCTCTCCACCACAGTCCTGAAACATATGGCTTGCACCTGTCCACAATTTGAAGTGCCATAGGTCACTCAGCTGAATTTTGGTCCCTTGTGCTGTAAAGCAGCAACTCTACCTCTGCGTCACAGTGCCACCCCTGCGTGAGATTTGTCCACTTCTCCTTTCAAATCTCCAGTTGAATCTGCATCCACGGGACTATAGGTAGCGCTTTACAGAACAATTTCACTGCAATACAAACCACCCAAAAGTACTCGTTGTACCTTCCCTCTAAAGGGAGGGTAATTCGGGATAAGTCAGCAATAGCCACGCTGCGTTCATCTGAATAAGGGGCAAGTTTCCAATGAACAGCCACAGCTAATTCATGTGAATCACTGGATTTTAATATTACAAGAGGACAGCGAGGAAAAGACCAAACTGAAGAGATTCACAAGGAAAAATCAATTCAAATACATGCCATACTGTGTCTCAAATCTAATCCCATCACAAATTTCACTGCTGGATGCTTTGTGCCTTAAATTGATGATCTTGGTCTTGTTCAGAACACTGGCACGTTAAATACTGGTATAATTATTACATTTCAAAACATGAAATTAAATCTGGGAATTCTACCTCCTTCAAATTTCTCTGGTGCAATTTTTGTGGCGGGCGGCGGGGGTGCGAGTGGTGGTAAAGTTGCTGCCTTGCAGCGACTGCAGTGCCGGAGACCCGGGTTCGATCCCGGCTATGGGTGCTGTCTGTAGGGAGTTTGTACGTTCTCCCCGTGACCTGCGTGGGTTTTCTCTGAGATCTACGGTTTCCTCCCACACTCCAAAAACGTACAGGTTTGTAGGTTTCCCCCTCCTCTCACCCCACTCACCATCAACAACACCACAGTCACATCTGTGGAGTCTTTTAAGTTCCCGGGAACCATCATCTCCAAGGACCTTAAATGGGGGGCTACCATCGACTCCACAGTCAAAAAGGCACAACAGAGGATGTACTTCCTGTGGCAGCTGAGGAAGCACAGTCTGCCACAGGCAATGATGGTCCAATTCTACACGGCCATCGTAGAGTCTGTTCTCACCTTCTCCATCATGGTCTGGTTTTTGCTCAGCCATCAAGCACGACACCTGGAGGCTGCAGCGAATCGTCCGATCAGCAGAGAAGGTTATTGGTTGCAACCTTCCCTCCATTGATGAACTGTACACTGCAAGGGCCAGGAAGCGAACGGGCAAGATCATCCCTGACCCCTCTCACCCTGGCCATAATCTCTTTGAATCACTTCCCTCTAGAAGGCGACTCCGGATTGTCAAAGCCACCACAGCCAGACATAAAAACAGTTTTTATCCACAAGTAGTTGCTCGACTCAACAGCCAAAAATCTGTAGCCTCCCTTTGATCTACTATTTTGTTGGTTCACATGCTTGATCAATGGTGTTTTATCATTAATGTCTTATTATTATTAATGTTTAGTGTTTTCTGAGTCATTCGTAACTTGTATGTGAATACTTAGCCAATAAACTTACTTACTTACTTGTTTAATGGCTTGGTAAATGGAAAAGTTGTCCCTAGTGGATCTAGGATAGAATTAATGTGCGGGGATCACTGGTCGGCACAGGCCCGGTAGGCCGAAGGGCCTGTTTCTGCATTGTATCTGTAAACAGGGCAGATTCGTGCACTCAGTGTTCATAAGTTCATTAGTTATTGGAACAGCATTAGGCCATTCAGTCCATCAAGTCATTCAATCATGGCGGATCTATCTTGCCCTCTCAACCCCATTTTCCTGCCTTCTCCCCGTAACCCCTGACACCTGTACTAATCAAGAATCTGTCCATGTCTGCCTTAAAAATATGCACTGACTTGTCCGCCACAGCATTCTGTGGCAATGAATTCCACACATTCACCATCCTCTGATTAAATGTTATTCACTTTCGTGCATGTGCGAAACTCCCAACTACCTGCCACAGGGAGGAGTTGCTCAGCATCATGAAATTGATCCAGATTCTTGGAGGACTTGCTCCAGTCCATTGCTAGCCTAATTGTCCATCAAATTTACACATCAATACCCCATTCAAGTCCATGCAGAAAGTCAGGGTTAGGACTGAATGAGGAGAATCATGGTCCTGCAATCTTGCTCAACATTTCTTGTCTTGATAATTGAAAATGTGGAGTCCCAGAGCAATGTAGTAAGTTGTGCCAGGAGTCCTTACATTTTAGAAGGGTCTCGACCCGAAACGTCGCCTGTCTCCTTCGCTCCTTAGATGCTGCTGCACCCGCTGAGTTTCTCCAGCTTTTTGTGTAACCCCCCCCCCCACTTACATTTTAATTGTTCCCCTACTTTTCCTTGGGGGGTTTTTGAGCGGTTAACCCAATTTTGCTTTTCATCACTCCGACTTCTGCTGCACGTGATTTTTTTTCTCTATTATACCTCTGTTTCTCAATCATTCCTCAAATTGCATTGGTTAAGGAGATAAGTGTGAGAGGATGTTATGAGATGCCCACTTCAACAAGACAGTCAGAAGAAGGGTCCCAACCTGAAACGTCATCCATTCCTCCTGTGCAGAGATGCTCCTTGCCCCACTGAGTTACTCCAGAGGCTGGAGCACCAAGGCAAATTCCTTGTATGTGAATACTTGGCCAATAAACTTACTTACTTACTTACATTTTGTGGCTATCTTGTGTCTATCTAAACCAGCATCTACAGTCCCTTCCTACACAGGTTAATATACTCACTGTCACATGGGTGAGAAACAGTCAGTTCATTTGAACATCAGAATCTCTGCCTGGGTTACATTATGGGAGAATCAAGAAATCACATTTTCTGTTCCTCACCTCAAGTAAATTGACCTCAGAGCAAGGTATTTAACACTGCAAACCACATATAATGAAAACTTATTAAATGTTACCAAAACATATCTCTACTTGGTGCTGCCAGGAAGTGACATCATTATTTATACAGCAAACTCAACAATACGTGGCTCATCACGCTGTAGATTGCGACTTCGCAACTCTTGATTTCCTGTCTTTCATTGATATAAATGTGTTTATAATTTGGTGAGATCTGGGTTTTATTTCATGATGGGGGGTTTTGGTGAGTAAAGAAAGAGAAAGCAGGTGGGCCAGTGGCTAGAGGACAGAGAGCGAAAGGGATTGACAGAGGGGAGAGGATAAGGCATGAAGCTGAAAGGCAGAGGGGAGAGCACAGGAAGTGAGGGGAGAGGGAAAAGGACATAAAGTAAAAGGGATAGGTGGGGAGGAGAGGACAGGTCGTGAATGGTAAAGCAACAGGGAGAACTCAAGGTATGAAGGGAAAGACAGGGAAATGGGACAGAGGGTGAAGGGAGTAGGCAGAGTGAGAGGACTTTGTGCATTGAATATTTGTGGTCTAGTAAAATGGATTCATCAAGAACATTGGAAAGGGAACTAAGGAAATATTTGTAAAGGGCACATTTGCAGAGATGTTGGGAGGGAACAGAGATGTGAACACGATGAGATATCTGGCTTTATGCATGATTACTCAAATTCAAATCCAAAAATAATTTCTCCATTCTACGAAATCTCGATGGCTCTCACCACAACCCACACAAGTCATGGAGAAGCTTTAATAAAGCAACATCATTGCACAAAGATCAATAGGAATAAAAGTGTAGAACACTTCAGACAACAAAGGCTGGGATAAAATGAATGAAAGAAAGAACACATTGTAATTTAGTGAGTAATCATATGTTCACGCAGGTGACAAGAGTCCATGAGTCAAGTCAAGAGCGTTTTATTGTCATATGTCCTGAAACAGAACAGTGAAATTCTCACTTGCAGCAGCATAACTAATATGTAAAGATAGAGACA
Organism: Raja brachyura; assembly: GCA_963514005.1. Next base: position 22,876,296 of record OY740786.1, on the reverse strand, counting down.
AAATGCTGGAGTAACTCAGCGGGATGGCAGGTTATTCCAACATGTGTCCATCTTTGCTGTAAACCAGCATCTATAATTCCTTCCTACACAAATATGTAAAGATAGTAGTCAGTAAACACCATAATAAATAAAGCTTCAACACATATATATATATATATATATATATTTTAAAAATGAACAAACGGTAGTAGTGCAAAGAAAAAAGCAATGCCCCCCCTCTATGTAGTTTGGAGCTTATTTAGAGGTTGTGGTGTTTAATAGCCTGATGGTTGCAGGGAAGAAGCTGCTCCAGAACCTGAACATTACAGTTTTCAGGTTCCTGTACCTTCTTCCCGATGGCAGGAGTGAAATGAATGTGTGGAGAGGATGGTGTGGGTCTCTGATGATGCCGGCTGCCTTTTTGAGGCGGCGATTCTTGTTCATCCCTTCGATAGTGGGCAGGTCAGTACCTATGCTAGACTGGGCAGTGTTCACCACTTTTTGCCCCTCATTCTAACCTTATTACATTTTGGAACCCTCTATCTCCGGTTTGATGGTAACAAATTGTACTCACTATTCAGAATGTGGTTGGTGTCAGAGGAAATGTTAATGGCCATCCTTAGTATGTTTTTAAGGTAGGATGATAGATACAATTTTTGTAGTGGTTGACCTACAATCTTTGAGCAAATTTTTATTTGTTGATGCAGTTTTGATTTAGAAGTAGCAGACAGACTCTTGTACCAAGTAGTGTTACAATACTGCAAAACACTCATTATCGCTGAAATAAAAAATAATAAAAGGCATCGATGTGTGTTTGTCCAGGACAGATCCTCAGAGATATGCACGCCCAGGAATTTGAAGTTTTTTCCCCACCACCATCCCAGAGATGAGGACAGGGTTTATGCATCCTCAACCTTCCTCCTCCAAAGTCACAATCAGTTCCTTGGTTTTACTGATGTTGAGAGCAAGGTGGTTGTTCTGGCACCATTTGGTTGGTCGATCGATCTCCCTCCTATTCTCTGACTCATTGTCATGTGCAATGCCTCCAACAACGATGGTGTCGTCGGCAAATTTGAAGATAGATTTGGAACTGTCTCCTTGTACACAGTGATGAGTATAGAGCAGAGCAGGGGGCTGAGCATGCTGCCTTGAGGCGCTCTTGAGCTGATGGTTATCGAGGAGGAAATGCTGCTGCCAATTCAGACAGACGTGGCATTCCAACAGCAATGTTTAGATTCCTGTAGCTTGCAACATAATACGCCACGATAATTATTTCATAAACATTGTTGATATTATGTACTAAATTTAATCTGCTCTAAATCTATCTATTCTTATGCTGTTAGTTAAAGAGTGAGAATAGAACCTATGCTACAATATAATAGGAAGAATTTCAAATAGGTTTGGCTTTCTGAGAGGCTTTGACTGAAAGCTGTACATGAAGCCAGAGGTCACAAGGCATCGGAATATTATTGCTGTTAACATATCATGATGCCAGGATCACGAGGGATATAGAGATCTGCCTGTACTTGTCCGGTGATAATCACTGCCTGGGTAGAGTGTTGGGAATACATACATGAAGAGACCAACTATAACTCAACCGCGGTTTACAGACGCGCCAGCCGCCTGCCACTTTTGCGGGCTGGAAGAGTCTGTGTTCCACGTGTATATGGAGTGTGTGAGGCTGCAGCCACTGTTTCAATACCTAAAGGGGCTGCTCCTTGCCTTCTGGCTGCATTTTCCACCCACCATCCTCAACTTTGGACACCCTGTGCGTAGGGGAGAGGGTAGGGCTGAAGATGTCCTGGTAGAGTTGCTCCTGGGCCTGGCCAAGCTGGCCATCCGCGAGTCACGGCGCCAGGCGGAAGAGGGCTCTGCCCGAGCCGGCTGCCTGCCCCTTTTCCAGGGTTACGTCCGCACCTGGGTAGTACTAGGAAGGGACTATGCGCTGTCCAAGGGCACTCTGGGGGATTTCCGTGACCATTGGGCACCGCGGGGGGTTGAATGTATCCTGGACAAGGATCGTAATACGGTTGTTTCGTAGTATATTTGTTTTGTCTTGTACTATGGTGGTGGGTTCTGTTTTGTTTTATTGTGTTGTAAATACTATTTTAATATTTGAATAAATATTTTTGATTTAAAAAGAGAAAAAAAAAGAAACTCGGCAGAACATTCAGCATTCCCCTTCAGGTTTTGGAGTATTGAAGGAGGCTATTCCACCCACCAAACTGTGCTTTCCCTTTATAACACTCTCCAATCAGTTGTATTACTTTCAATTGTGATTTCATTGATGCATGTGCAAAGTGCAAAACGCAAAGTGAAATTCTTTTTTTACAAACAGGCCTGTAGTGTTTAGCCAGCCCTAAGCACATCCCTGATTAGCAAATTGCACATAAATAGTCTCCTGATCCCGTGTGCAAGAGGCGCTATGATTTGGAGCCATTTTCAGGATCCAGTCCATGCTTTAGGTATTATGAGCGATGCTCGATCCAGGCGAGTCACAGGCTCCAGCTGTTGTCTTCCCTTTGAACGTGCGGATCAACCAATGAACCGATACCCTTCTCCTTGCCCATCCATCCACCTTTGTGCCTGGAGGAGCCTCCGCAGCCGACCTCGAGGTAGGCTCGCTCCTCTCCTCTCCTACCGGCCTCGCTCCTCGCCAGTCAAGTCCGTCATCGTCGCCTCTTTCTCCATAGCTCTGCACATTTTTCCTTGTCAAATATTCACATTCACAAGTTATAACAGTAGTATTAGGCCATTTGGCCCATCGAGTCTACTACGCCATTCAATCATGGCTGATCTCTGCCACCAATCCCAATTTCCTGCCTTCTCCCCATAGCCCTTGACACCCGTTCTAATCAATTGATCTAATTTCCTTTTGAAAGTTATTGCTGAATCCACTTTCGCCATCTTTTCACATAACACGTCCTAGATCGGCCCGCTGTGTAAAACACCACCACATTATTTTGTAGAAAAGTACCTCATGCCTGCAATTTCTTACCTTTTCAGACTTTCATAATCAATTTTAAAATTTCCAGTCCCTCTTTTCACGAGAGAGTTAGATTTAGCGCTCGGAGCTAAGGAAATCAAGGGATATGGGGAAAAGCCGGAACGGGATACTGATTTTGGATGATCAGCCATGAACATATTGAATGGCGGTGCTGGCTCGAAGGGCCGAATGGTCTACTCCTACATCTATTTTCTATGTTTCTATTCCCCTCCTCACTCCTCTGGTTCTCTTGCGAACCTCCTTTGCCCACTGACATTCCTGGCCCAGGAAACGCTCTCCTTATTTACTTTCAAACTCCTCCCTTGTTTTAAATGCCTTCATTCATTTTTCCTTTAATTTCCGCTGCTCCAAGATGAACAACCTCAGCTTCTCGAATCTCTCCGCTCAGCTAGCGCCACATTCTTGGGCTGCCACAGGAGAGAAACATTATATCCGAATTCAATAAGAAGGCCGCAAAACAATCAAAGTTGCTTTTTGTTTATTCCCAGACCTGTAAAGAAGTCTTTCTGTAGCGAAGAAATATATCCCAGTAAAGAATTGACATAATCTAAACGGAAGGTTCTTAGGACAACACCAGTCTGATGGATTTCAACATTTGTTGGGTCATTCACTCTGCTCTGGGGAAACAACAATAGCTCAGGCTAGACATGGGGCAGAGCTAACGTTGATTGATAACGTTTAAAGCAAAGCACCTGACACCAGAACCCCTGTTAAATTTGGAATCTGACTGCAGTTAGCAGGAATTAACACAGTAGTGAGGAGATGAAGTTATCAGATTGCTATGCCAGGGCTCGAACAGTCAGACAAAACACTCCACCACAAAGGATGAATTTAGATTAAAGTACATGAATAAATCTCAAGTCTAAAAAGTTGCGATCGGCAATGAAATGATAGGATTGTGGTAGGAATCCAATTCGCTCACGGATTACTCCGGCTTGATCTATACGTGACACTGCACCTAGAGCAATGAGCTCGATTTTGAATTGTCCTTTGGAGTTCAGTGATAATTCATGAAGGACATTAAATGATGCCAGAGACATCCGCATCCTGTGCACAAATAAAATGTAAAGAGCACTCCTTGTGCCACTGGGGTCTCAGACATGCAGTGAATAGAAATGAATCACTCAGGCATTGTGAAAATGTCATTTGTTGCACCAAATCTTAAAGTCCAGACACAATCAGAATTATGGATCATTACAAACATCTGGTTAAACTAATATACCAAAGATCCAAATCAGAGTTCAGGGAAAAGGATTTCATTAATGCTCACGATTATAACCCATCACATAAATATGTTTAGACAGATAGCTTGGCTAGAATACCACAGACAAAGCCACAAGGCCCAAGGGGCAAGTGTATTTATATACCGACCTAAATAGTAAAATGACCAAGATGATTCGGAGAAGGGTGGCACAGTGGGGCAATGGTAGAGTTGCTGCCTTACAGGGCCAGTGACCAAAGTTTGATCCTGACTACAGGTACTGTCTGTATGGAGTTTTACATTCTCCCCATGACCTGTGTGGGTTTGCTCAGGGAAACTCCAGTTTCCTCCCACATTGTAAAGACATACAGGTTTGTAGGCTAATTGACTTGGTATAAATGTAAATTGTGCCTAGTGTGTTTGGAATTAGCGTTCGTGTGCAAGGGTTGCTGGTCGGCACGGACTCCGTGGGCCAAAGCACCTGTTTCCACGCTGTATATCTAGAATTATAACTAAAACCTAAAACGTTATCAGAGTTTGACACTGAGAACAGGGTGGGTCTTGATGAAGAAAGGATAGGCAGAGGGGTTTAGGGAGTGAATTCCTGAGCTTGGGGCACGGACAGCTGAAGACACGACAACTGTTAACATCAGTGATCAGAGTGCGAGCAGCCTGCATATCTGAGCTAAATGTGGGACTGGAGGGAGGTCATGGAAAATGCAGAGACAAACTAGTTACGGAGGAATTTGAACATAAGCTGACAATGATTAGAAGGAAACATGTATTTCGTGCCTTTCCAGTTGTCAGGACATCTAAAAATGCCTCATAGGAACATAAGAGTTAAGACCAGAGGTAGATTCTTGGCCCTTCCAGCCTGTTCCACTATTCAACATCACAGCTAAATTTTTACCTCAGCATAATTTTCCTGCCCAAATCCTTTGATTCACTAACTATCCAGAAATCCATTGTTGTGAATGAACTCAGTTCTGAGCACCTACTGCCCTTCGGGATAGAGAATTCCGAAGATTCACCGTCCTGCGGGAAGAAAAGAGCTTCTCTGCAACCAGCCTTTTGAGAAATGTTGTGACTTTCAATGTCATTTCCTCTCACTCCTGTAAAGTCAAACCAAAATAAATACTTCTGAACTTTTTTTAATGCAGTCTAATTCTCAAGGAAGATAATACTGTAATGTCTACCGATTGCAAAATTTGTTTCGCATCAGACCGTCGTAAGACATAGGAGTATAATTAGACCATTCGGCCCATCGAGTCCAGTCCTAAACGTTCTCTTAGAAAGATTTAAAGCACAAAATCAGGTGCAGTGAAGTGGGAGTTGTGCACGGTCACAGATGTGATCATATGGACTGCACATTAGAGGACCTGCCTGACCTCTCAGGATGGCAATGATCCAGATTTGCAACTTCCCAATAGCTAAAAATAGTTTATCTGGCCTGTTATCATGCATAGAAGATAGGCACAAAATGCAGGAGTAAAGGGCCTGTCCCACCAGCATGCGACTCCATGCGGTGAGCGCGACCTAACGTGGTCGCATGAGCCGTCCGGCCTCGCGGGGCCGGTCCCACTTTGATCACCAGAGCCATATAGAGTTGTGCAGAGTTGATCCCGACATCGCGCGGGGCTCCGAAAAACTGACCATGTTCAAAAGTTCCGCGCGGCAACGGCTTGTCGGCCTGCAGCCGCCGCGACGCATTATGCACCTCCTCGACGTCGTGCCTCCGTGACCCTCTCTATATGTGCCTCTGTGACCCTCCCTCTGTGTCCCTCCGTGCCCCTCTCTGTGTGCCTCCGTGTCCCTCTCTGTGTGTCCCTCTCTGTCCTTGCGAACTTACCGCGGACATCGCTCCAACTTTGCACCACGTCGCGCCACTCACCCAACCTCCGCGCGGCCCCCGCTGCCGGTTTGGTTGCGCTCACCGCAAGGAGTCGCATGCTGGTGGGACAGGCCCTTAACTCAGCGGTTCTGGCAGCATCTCTGGAGAAAAGGAATAGGGTCGGAACCCTTCTTCAGATAGCTACATTGCAATCGTGGCTGAATTAAAAAAATCTCTTCCAATGATAAAATACTGCAGATGCTGGAAGTATGAGGGAAAATACAAAACGTTTTAGAAATACTCAGCATGCCACTCAGCATTTGGTATCCCAGATATTACATTGCTCCTCCACATATCCTTTACTACCCCATCAGTAGGCACATCCACCATCTGTACACTATCCTATCACAAAACGTCTCTCCACTCTTTTCCCCTTCGCTGTAACTGAAAACATGATTTATTTTTTTAACATTTATCAGTCTTAACAAAAGTATTCAACCTGAAATGCTAACTGCATTTCTCTCTCTACTGGGGCTGCCTGACATGCAGAGTATTTTAATCCTTTCTGCTTTCAGTTCAGATATCCGTTCTTTCATCTAAAGATCTCTCAATGTTTTGAAGGGTCTTGCAGAAATCCAAATTTTTTTTTGTTCATCCATTTTAAATACAGCAAGTTTTGAAGAATTTTCTTTTATTAAGTATTAAATCAGTTTCAACAAGAGAGGAAGTGCCAAGCAAAAATAGCTATCTACTTTGATACAATAACTAGAATTTATAGCTCAGGCCAAGTTCATTGTCTTCAAGAAATTGCTATTACCAGCAATTGCTTTCCATCATCTCTTATTTTTTTGGAACGGGAGCGAAGTGAAATAGAAAATCACTTTGAAATCTCTGCAGCTTGTCAAAGTTCCAAAAAAATGCCAGATCTTTTTTTTGTTGCGTCTATTAATTTGGTCAGAGCATTAATTCTGAAAAAATTAAGCAATTTATTTAATTGAGAGTTAAATATTTTGGCAGATTAATGTTTAACACCAAATTCACCTGAATGCTTTTTTTTGTCTGTGTCTTCTTGAACTAGTGTGGAATGACAACACAAGTCCAAGGATGTCCATTGTGGAGAAGTCAATCATGCCTAGAATCCACCCGATCGTACCTGACTTGTATTCGTTACATGCACATCGATTGTGCTTTGTAATTATCCACCTTATCTCTGCATTCTGCGGGAGAAATCCCTCAGCTATTATCAGGTGACTTTGCTGTAGTTGTAGTCTTGAGCTTCACTTGTTGCAGATCGTAACAACTCTTCTTGAATAGACACTGCACAATATTTGGTGAACTAATGCGATGAGATAATCACTGCAGTAAAACGGACTACTCAGAAGTAAGACACAAAAATTCAAACGCAATGATTAACAGTGTAGTTACAAACATTGTGAATTGAGGGCTGAACTCATTCCCAATATCCTTTTCCCTTTTTCCTAATATTCACTTTGCTAAAGATTGAAAAGGAAACTTCCATTTATGTAGCATCTTTCAAACCTTTTTCAAGATGTCCTCAATCACTTTTCACCCAATGAGTACATCTAAAGTATCATCATTATTGCACTGGCACCTATTGTTTCCTACAAGCACCTACAAAGAGAAATATTTCTGACTGAACATCTAATGCTTTTATCGTGCTGCAGATTCAGAGTGATTTAACCTTGCAACGCAGTCATAAATGTGGACCAGACCATTTCAAACCTCAGTGTCATCGTTACATCCCATTACGATTTTCATCCCATTCATCTGTACCACCAGGTACGAATATATATTTTCCCCACCGTAACAGTGGCAACTTCTCTCTCTCAACTCCTCTCCAGTAAATTCATCCAAGCCTCTGATTGAATGAATGATACCTTATTATCATATGTGACATGTCACAAAGAGTCGCCACATATAGAGCGTCAAACAAAATTATGCCATTATGGCCAGCCCTATCCTAACTATGGGACCTTCTCCATCTCATTCCATGGGCCGGTCTCCTCTAATCCTGGCCTCGTGCTCATTCCTAACTGTAACTGACAACAATGCTTTCTGCCCTTGAGGCTCCAAGCCATGCAATTCTCCATTTAAGTCCCTGTTTCTCCATAGCTCTCTGTTCCATCAGGAGGAACTTGGGGGTAGCACAATGGTGCAGCGTTAGAGCTGCTAAATTACAGCGCCAGCAACCCAGGTTCGATCCTGACCTCGGGTGCTGCCTGTACGGAGTTTGTACCAGGTGGGTCTTCTTTGGGTGCTCTGGTTTCCTCCCACACTCCAAAAACGTGTACTTTTGTAGGTTGATTGATTGAGTAAAAATTCAACATTGTCCCTAGTGCGTAGGATAGTGCTTGTGTACGGGGTGATCGCTGGTCAGCGCGGACTCGGTGGGATGAAGGGCCAGTTTCCCCACTGCATCTCTAAAGTGTAAAGTCTAAAGTAAACTCTATAGTCTAATTTCCCTTAAAACCTACCCTCATGGTCATTCACCTTGTTATTTCCTTATGCAAGTCAGTGTCAAATTCCATTTGAGGAAACTCCTAAACACCTTGTGGTGCTCTTGCTACATTAAAAGTGCCATGAAGATGGAAGCTGGTCGTTGATTGCTATTCACAAACTGAGCAGATGAAGCCAAACTGCAGTCCATGGCTGTGGGGTCCATCTCACACAGAGGGCTGGAGCCAATCAAACAATCTACTCAAAGGTTGCACTCACTATTGTCCATCAAGCCCACTGATCTGAAGCAGGCTTGAGCCTTGGGTTTTTGCCAGAGAGTTTTGGAATTGGTTTTGTAGAACTGAACAAACAAGCAGCCCAGGTTACACAATAGACTGCGATATTAATCTTCAACGGTGACAAATCCTGCAAACAATTAACACCTACACTGCCCGTTGTGCATTCCCCAGCACTGGGTTCTGTCTGGCTCCTATCTCAGACGGCACAGGCTTGGACTCCTGAGCTTCCCTTTGTAAATACGTCTTGGTACATTAAAGGCTGTATTGTTGAAATAATGGCTGAGAATAGCAGAAAAATGTCTACAATTGCCTGAAGATTCTGCTGAAAGCAATCATGTTGGATAGTACAGAAAGCAAAATACCTAATGGTTACTTCAAGACAGCACTGTAAGAATAAAGGATGTTTCCCAGTGGAAATCTGTTTCCAGCTGATGGTGAGGGCTAGCTCAGTGTTGCCAAGGTCAATTGCTTAACTCTGCTACTTTTGATATGTTAAAGAACCAACCAGGCAGGCACTTCTACTGTCAGTCTTGTCTTTATATATTTTTTTTAAATTGGGAAGGTGCACATTTTCCTTCACAACTATCGCGTAGGTTGTGGTGACCTGGGACATGTTGCCTGAATAGGCAGCGGAGGAAGATTCAACAGGATTTTTCTGAAAGCAAATTGGAGAACTACTTGAAAAGGTGAGGGTGCAAGGAGAGAAAGGGAGTGGTGTCAATTAAGGAGCTTGTTCACAAGGGATTCCAGTGGGCGGAATGCTATATGAATCCATGATTAAATCTCCCTTGTTACCTGTGTCTGATGTACATCTCAAGTACTGACAGCAAAAATGTAAATTGTTACAAAATGGTACCTCACTCAAAATGTCTTAGAACATGAGGATGGGGGATTATGTTGAAGGCTGTCAAATGTTTGCTAAGATAAAGAATGGGAAGCGAGAGTCATAGAATCATATGGCCCTTCAGCCCAACAAGTCCGTGCCAACCATTCATGTAAATTCATTTAAATGAATATTACCCTGATCCATTTTATTCTCTCCACATTCCTTTTGTTTTCCCCAATGATTATACCACCCATCTATACCCCTTCTTCTTCTTCTTCTTGCGTATGGCGTGCACAGCCTAAAGTTGTCGGAAAACTTGTTCTATTTGATCTTATTTGGTTGTGCATTGATTGAGGTTGATTGGATTTGTCGAAACAGGGCAGACCATGTGAAGGTTGCAATCTCCCACTCCATCTATACCCCTCAAGATAATGTACAGCGGCCGGCTAACCTACCAATCTGCTGTCACAGAGAGGATGTGTAAACTCCACACAGACACCACGAGAGATGGGGATCGAACTGGGTCACTGGAACTGCGAGGCAGCAGCTCCACTAGTTGCATCATTTTTTGCCCATGTTCTAGGAGTTCAGAGGTATGTTGCTAAATACTCAGAGGGTGAACATAGAGCATAAAGTACATTGAGGATTAATAAGTGCTGTTAGTGATAGAGGGTTGTTTTGAGGTGACAGTTCTGCATGGCAGTGAAACCGCTGAGGTTGAATTTAGGACCGGGTCCAAATGGGAGACAAACAACATTGAACAAGGAAGTATCACAAGGCAGATGGATGTGAGTCACACAGACAGCACAACATTCACAGAACTCCTTGAGAGAGGTGACACCACACACATCTACCAGGCCAACTTAGAAAGGTCTGCAATCATTACTCAGACTGAGACATTAACAAAGAGCTCAGTTAATAACATTTTGAAACTTTGCATTTGAACAGTGCAGTTTAGTGCCTTCTGACCTCAAGGAAAGATTGAACCACTGCCCCCAAAATTTCATGGAAAGTAATAGTTGGCAGCAGTACAGCTGTTGGAATTTTCACTTCTCTGGACTCATCTTTCTTTCATAGTTTCATCATTACGATATTTTATATCGTCATCCCACTTGCCATTAGATTGTTTTCAACTCCCGCCTGATCACGGACCTCATGTGCTCTCCTCTGATAAAGACTAGCTTCGTCTCCGGCTTTTCATTCAGTTCTGATGAAAGGTCATCAACTTGAAGCGTTATTCCGGGTTCTCTCTCCATCAATGCTGCCTGACCTGCTGAGAATTCCCAGCATTTTCCAGTTTCTTAACATATCTTGCAAACAATTATCAAACTAGTAAAATTGTCAAAAGAGCAATCAAATATTAGCACTTAGAGTCGGAAGTAAACTATTGAGCCCATCGAGCCGGTCTTACTGACCTGCAATCCATCTCTATAGGCCCTCTTTGTCCCACATTCCTAATTAAGTTGCTTATCAAAAGCATATGTTTCAGATTTAACATTAACAACGCCTGAGTTTCAATGAGTTTGCAGAAGAGAATACCTGATCTCTCCCACCCATAGTGTTCCCTAATTTTACCTCTCAAATCCTGGCTCTGATCTTCATTCTGTTCCCCAGCCACTGCACATGGAGTTTATCTACAGTATTACAAGAATGTAAAAAAAAAGTGCGGATGATAGAATTCTGAGACAAAATATTGGTCCCAAAAAACAGGATAGAGAGCATGCTGACTGCATCGCAGCCTGATTCGGTAACTCGATTGCCCGGGAACGAAGAAGGGTGTAGACGTGGTACACACCTCTACTGCATTTTAGGTATTCATCTCCCCAACGTTGATGGGATCTACAGGAAGCATTATCACAAGAAGGCAGCTAATATCATCAAAGATCCCCAGCCAAGCTGTCATCTCATTGCAACCCTTGGGAAGAAGATACAGAATCATAACCTCCAGGTTCAAAGACAGATTCTTCCCATCAACCATCAGGTCCTTGACCAGTCTACACAATCCGAACTGCAACCCTAGGTTAGTACCAAGCTACCATGGACTTTGTAATGGTTGCCTTACATACTTAAGCTTGCACTCACATGGTCTGGTTACCTCGTATAACTGATAATTGTTGTGTATTGTGCATTGTTGAATATGCCAGTAAAACTGCAGCGATTAAGAACTTCTCTGTTCCGCTTAACACTCTTAACTATTGACCTTCCCCAAATCCCCTCCTCTAAATCAATCCTTAAATCCTCCTCATTTAACCGGTCTTTCAATCACCTACTCTAGTGTGACTCTATGTCTAGTTCTGATATATACTGTCCTGCCGTTGGACGTTTCATTGCACGAATGGATATATCAAAATAACCCAAATAGTTGTTGTCGAGTCAGCAACCACATCGTCAAAGGGAGAGAGGATGGGGAAAGTGGGATGAATGGACAGGAGGGAGGGAAGTGAGTTAGCGCTGAGAAAAGCAGAACTTTGTCAGTCTCTCCAATGTTCAGCAGCACCTCCTGTTGTCCAACGAGTTGCAGACACTGCAGGAATACAGGGGGGGGACTCGGATTAATGCTCTTTGAAAGAATCGATGGCTGTGTGGCTGCTTTTGTACTGTTTTATTCTCTGATTCTGTGGCATCAGAAATCGAAGAGCAAAAGAAGTTAGAAACTGCTGGAACTCTGAGGTGAGAGAAGAAAACGGCGGGGACAATTAGCAGGACTGGCGGCATCTGTGGTGAAAGAGAAAGAGTGTTGACGTCCGATGAAAGGTCAATGCTTCTCTCTCCTCAGACACTGCGACCCGCTGAGGATCTCCAGAATATTCTGTGATTACAAGTTGGAGTTGGGAGGTAGACAACTCTCTCTCTCATAGAAACATAGAAACATAGAAATTAGGTGCAGGAGTAGGCCATTCGGCCCTTCGAGCCTGCACCGCCATTCAATATGATCATGGCTGATCATCCAACTCAGTATCCCGTACCTGCCTTCTCTCCATACCCTCTGATCCCCTTAGCCACAAGGGCCACATCTAACTCCCTCTTAAATATAGCCAATGAACTGGCCTCAACTACCCTCTGTGGCAGAGAGTTCCAGAGACCCACCACTCTCTGTGTGAAAAAAGTCCTTCTCATCTCGGTCCTAAAGGATTTCCCCCTTATCCTTAAGCTGTGACCCCTTGTCCTGGACCTCCCCAACATCGGGAACAATCTTCCTGCATCTAGCCTGTCCAACCCCTTAAGAATTTTGTAAGTTTCTATAAGATCCCCTCTCAATCTCCTAAATTCTAGAGAGTATAAACCGAGTCTATGCAGTCTTTGTTCATAAGACAGTCCTGACATCCCAGGAATCAGTCAGGTGAACCTTCTCTGCACTCCCTCTATGGCAATAATGTCCTTCCTCAGATTTGGAGACCAGAACTGTACGCAATACAGTTTCGGTACTCTCTCGGTATACAAAGTCTGCTCCTCCATTGCGAGGTTCGAATGCTGGACTTTACACATTTACTTTTCATGAAAACTGCAGATTTCTCTTTCGTGCAACCTCTCTGGCAGACTATATTAGGCAAGTTTTCGACGGAGGCATTTACTCCCATCCCGCCCACACAATGTCATGCAATGAAATTTTCAGCCCAGTCCTTTGCTTTGAGAAAATTAAAATGCTACACACAAGAAGCAGTGTTCCCAGAATGGTGTGAATTAAATTAACACTTGTCACAAAACATCAAACATTATTCAGCTACAGTTTAATTTGACTTTTTTAAATCACATTCATGCCAGAGAATAATAACTGCTGGATCTGGAGGGTGAAGGTAGAAAATGATCCAAATTGGAAATATTCTGCCGCAGTGCTGCAAGAATGTTTAAATTACATCTGGAACTATGTTACCTATTTCCATTATCTCAATAATTACACGCATCTTACCCAATTTTTGTGAAAAAAATTGCACAGCCACAGAAAGATGCTCAAGGTGAAATAGCATGGATTAATTTCAATTGGGAAGTAACCTTGAACTGTCAGGACCTGTCGAAAGCATTTAAAATTTCATCTTCATTCCATATCATCACAAGAATATTATCTACACTAACAATCCATGGTGAAGTGTGGGTACAGCACTGTGGGAGGTACAGTGCAGGAGGAGTGTTGCTTTGTCAGTAGGGCAGTGCTCAGGGTGATCTGCACTGGGGAGGGGGGGGAACAGGAGCAAGGGAACACTACGCCATTGGAGAGGCAGTACTGAGAGAGTACTACACAGAGGGGCAGTATTGAACAAAGATCATAGATGGCTCTATGATCGTTGGTATCGAAAGAGCACTGCACATGGGAGGGGCAGTACTAAGGAAGTGCTGTACTGTTAAAAGGGCAGTCCTGAGGGAGTGCAGCACTGACTGATGGGGCCATATTGAGGGAGTGCAGTACTGTGGGAGGGGGAGCTCTGAAGGGCCGCCGCATTGTGGGAGGAGCAATACTATGGGCTCTACTATCGGACTATCTTTGATCGGACTTTATTTTGCACAAAAACGGAATTCATCTTGCACAAAACGTTACTCATGTCATTACCTTTATCTGCACATTATGGATGGCTCAATTGTAATCATGTATTGTCTTTCCGCTGACTAGTTAGCACGGGACAAAAGGTTTCCACCGTACCTCGGTACACGTGACAATAAACTAAACTCAATCTCATTGACCTTCTAACTCGCATGTCTTTGGAATATGGGAGGAAACTAGGTGGAAAACCATGCAGTCTGAGGGAGAACGTGCAAACTCCACCTATCTCAGATTGAGTCCCAGTCGCTGGAGCCGTAAGGCAGAGCTTCCACTAGTGGCCACTAGATGACACGGTGCTACCTTAAACCACTGCTATCCATGTGGTGAAGGAGCTCCCACACTGCCTTGAGGAAAAAAGTTCCAACCTTTGGATGTGGTGGCGATGAAGGATCAGTGATAATGATAGCGATAGTGATAATGATAATGCTTTGTGACTTGGAGGGGATTCTGTGCTATTTATTGTGCTTCCCTCTGGCTCTAATTCAAAGAAGAACAGGGAGTTCTCCCTGGAATCCTGGGGCTAACATTCATCCCTCATCCAACACCACTAAAACTAACTATCCGCATATTAAATCATTTCTACCGAGGGGGAGGGTTGCTGTTCACAAACTGATCACCATGTATCCCACTGTACAATATCTACCACACATCAAAATTGTTTATTGGTTCTAGTCTTTTTGGGGTAGAGAGGTGCAGTAGAATCTGCATTGAGGTGGGTGGTGTATGTGTGGAATTCATTGCCACAGATGACTGTGGAAGCTAAGTCAGAGGCAGAGATTGACAGATTCTTGATTAGTAATGAGTAATTGATTTTATGTTGGAGTCTATCAAGTGTTGTGTTTTTTTTAAATTCGTATGGCTGTATGGTGACCACACATTTCACTGTACCAACTAGTACATGTGACAAATAAATGTATCTTGCATCTTGTAATGGTGTCAAGGATTATGGGGTGAAGGCAGGATAATGGGGTTGAGAGGGAAATATACATCAGCCATGGTTGAATGGCTGTGTAGACTCGATGGGCCAAATGGCCTAATTCTGTTCCCATGACTTAGAACTTATGGTCTTATAAACTGAGTTCTGTTCTTATGCAGAACTTACATGGAGTTCTCGGAATGTGCACGGACATGGTTTGCGAGGCCAGGTCCTACAGAGAGAGGGAATGCTACATGGTTTAGTTGGATTCTGGACTGAATTAACATACCAAAGGTCACATTTAAACCACTATGGAGATGTGGCTTAATGACCAAGGTTTGGCCACTTTAAGGAGAAGCCTTTTTCCAAAGTGATTTGCTTCAGCAGAAATTGTAAAAGTCACAGCATGAAGAGACTCAGGCTCAGCTTCCAGAGGCTCAAGGTGTCCTTCAAACTCTTCCACAATGAACCATGGTGAACCACCACAGTCACATCTATTCAGCGGATACTTTGCACAACATGTTTCCAATTAAAACAAAAATAAACTGCAATAACAGTGAATTGTTCAGCAAAGCAGTCATTTTGGGACATCTGACAGTCCAATTAAGGCCTTTGGAATTACTGGTAAACAGATGACACTGATACATACGAGCACAAGAAAATAGTTTAGGAATAGACCATTCAACCCCTCAAGTCTAGCCTACCATTCAATATTAACATGGCTAACTGCCCCAGGCTCTAACTCCTCAGTTCCCCCATAACTCTCAATTCACTGATTGTTCACAGATTTATCTACTTCCTCTTTAAATACTCCCACAATCAAAAAATCCTCAGCAAGGGAATTGCAGTCTGCCCTCTGTGAGAAAACAAAGTTTCCAATGCTCCTAATCTTGTAACTTGTTCGAGACCCTCCAATTAGTGGGAACATCTTAACGCTGTCATCACAATGTGTTTATTTTAAGAGAAACAAAGAAAATGTACTTGGTTTAAATATCACTTATGTCCTTACCGGGACTGTGTGTGACCCAAGTGTGAATCCAACGCGATTAACCCTTAACTTATTTCTGAAGCAGCCTACAGCACACCCACCTTCAGCAATTAAGCCTTGAGATAATTAGGGGCCATGCAGTAAACACTAGGCTTGCCAGAAATGCCTACATCCCAGGAATTGTTTTTCAGTTGTTAACAAGAAAAATCTGCTCCATGTGTCAGTAGATCCTGGCTCACAGATGTAGATAGAACATGTAACAGTACAGCACAGGAACAAGCCCTTCAGCCCAAAATGTTTTTGCTGTACATGATGCTTAGCTGAACTGACCTGGCTGAGCTGCCTTCCTAATAGCTGGAATCGTCGTTAGGTCATCATTATGAGCGGCACAGTGCCTTATAGCGCCAGAGACCTGGGTTCAACCCTGACTATGGTTGCTGACTGTATGGAGTTTGTACATTCTCCCTATGACCGCGTGGGTTTTCCCCGGGTGCTCCGATTTCCTCCTACACCCCTAAGAAGCACAGGTTTATAGGTTAATTGGCTTTGTTATAATTGGAAATTGTCCCTTTGTGTAGGATAGTGTTAGTATACGGGGTGATCGCTGGTCGGTGTGGACTTGGTTGGCCAAAGGGCCTGTTTCCACACTAAATCTCTAAAGTCTAAAGTATTACAGTGCTCTCTCTGGGATCTTCCATGTGCAACTTGGCATCCTCCACCACATTTGGATGTCAACCTGAAGACAAAGTATTTATGCTCCACTCAGTCCCTAGAGCTCAACTCCACATTGCAATAAAGTAATGGCAGATAACTCATTTGATTCCCGCAGTTCCAAATATCTACCAATTCAACCCTTTACGTCCTCACGTCTGTACTCACGTCTCAACAGCAAGAGAATTCTAGAACTTTATAGTCCTCCACCTGGAGAAATGTCAAACTTCTCAATATGAAAATTCCAATAGATTATCCCATAGTATATCCCAATATCAAGTCTCCAGCAAGAAGAATCAACCCCTGTGCAAATGTAGCCTTTTCAATGAGACCCCTCTTATTCCCCCAAACTCCAAAGAATACAAATTTATCCAAAGTAACATTTCTGCAAAGGAACACTACCACATCTTGCAAATTTATCTGATGATCTTTCTTGCCATGAATATTCTTCCTATTATCATGGAGACTGCAATAGGAAGGATTCATTACTCTATAATATTTTGGAAGCCCTGAGATTCTGTAGAACACAACAAAATGTGAGACTTCAGAAATGTGACACTTTCTGAAGAAGGGTCTCGACCCAAAAAGTCACCTGTTCCTTTTTTCCAGAGATGCTGCCTGACCCACTGAGTTACTCCAGCAGCTTTTTGTCCCTATCTTCAGTTTAAACCAGCATCTGCCATTCATCCCTACACCCTTTCTATCCTTCGTTTCATTATATGGTTTGGCCAGTAATGGCAAAAGCAACAAAATTATTTGATGGCAGGGTGGGCAACTCCAGCTGAGGTTTACTGGAGTTGGAACTAACAATTTCAAGCAGTCTCAAGTGAGTGGATCACAATCACAATCACAATCACAATAATAAAAAAAGGCGAAAAAACAAACAGACTGGTGGCGGGGCTGCCAATCGTGCGGTTCCCTGATAGCTTAAATAATAGTCCAGAGTTTTCACAACCGCAGATCAAATTTGTCTGAATTCATTCTGCAAATGCTTTGAATTTCAGAAGGATGGCATCTTTTAAAGGAACTTTGCGTTATAATATGTTGTAATTAGAAAATTAAAAAAGTGCGTTTTGTAGCAGTGGAGGTTAAGAGGATATTTAACAGAGGGATGATAAATCAGGATGTGTTTTGATGGAACAACTGAATCAAAACTGTTTCCAGAGGCAGGCAGGTGGGTGACCAGAGGACATGGAATGAAGATCGGCCGAAGAACTGGAGAACCGAAGGGAGCCTGAAAGAGCAGTGAAAGTAGATTCAATGTGAAGGGAACTGGACAACTGCACGAAGAGAAGTCTTCATGAGGTTGTAGGGAAAATCCAGGGGAATGGGATGAATTGGATCAGTCTTTCAAAGAGGCAGCACGGGTGTGATGGGCTGAAAGGCCTCAACCTATGCTGTCGGTGGTTTGGGCCACCTCAGTGGATGTGATGGGGCCGTTTGTAAAGAAAAGCTGCATCTTTTTGCCACAAACTCTTTGTTGGTGTTTACCCTCAGAAGGACATTTGTCATATCCTCTTTGTATTATTGGACTGAAGATGCGACTTAGAGGGAGAATTTAAAGTGCACATTGGCCGATTGTGTTTGCCACAAGGTCAGTAGTCTGGTCACGGAATCCATTTGTCATAATTTGTTTGCTTAGAGAGTTCTGGATATCCTTATGTTGAACTCATCTTCTTGAGAGCCCAAAACAGATTTAAAATTTGCTATCAAACGTCACAGTCAGAAAAGATCTGGAGCAAGTCCAAATATCAGCATAAGTTACATGAGGTGCCACTGCTTAATCACTTTTTAAGATGAAATAATTCAATTTGGAATGGTAGAACTCACACAGATATTGACAGGTAATGAAGAGAGTATTGTGTGTGGGCAGCAATGTGCAGGAGGTGGAAGAGTTTCAACTGGATTTTGCTGGATAGTGAAAGGGATGGATGCCAGAAAACGTAATTAATAATAAGTAATTAAACAGGAGAAACAACTTGAGGCCCAATTGTCAGTTAATAGAACACTCTTACTTTCTGAGTCAGTAGCGTGTGGGTTCAAGTCCCACTCCTGAGGTTTGATTCAAACTCAAAGCAGCTACTCCAGCGTGGTACCTCGGCAGAGTGGACATTGGATCAGGCTTCAAAATGGTGAGCAGGGGGAATGATGAGCTGAATAGCCTACTCTGGTGTTGTTGAGACGAGACAAATTCTTGCCTGCTTGTCAAGGGTAATGTTTAACATCTTAAGGCATTATTTTAAAGAAAAGCAAGATGTGCTCTCCAAGGTCCTGAACCCTCAATAAATATCACAGACACAATGACATAGATGTACCCACAATAGTGTTTCCATGGAGCTTGCTGGGCTGTAGTATTTCCTACTTACAAGACTGGCTAAACCACATCAGTATTTAATTGATTGTAATGCATTTTAAGCAGGCAGAAGGAGTGAAAGGTGCCATAGAAATTCAACTTTGTTTTTACTTTATGGCCTCATATTTCACTCCCCCCAAAATGTTCTAAACATGTTTCCAAAGTTCAACAGAGATTGAGGGGATTTTCACTTGACAGAATGTATTTCTTGTGCACTTTCAAGGTCAATTGAGATGAGCTGGAGCAGTAGGTATCCTTGAAAATGCTGCAAATAAAAAAAAAACACAGACTGTCTGAAAAAACTCCCAGCAAAGGATCATTTGTAAAGGAAATGACTTTTTTCCCCATAGGAACTTTGGTTAAGCAGATGGACGGGAGGAGTCGTGGGTTGTTCTTGGGAGAGAGGTGAGGGAATCTGATGGAGGGATTTAACATCAGAATGCATACAGGCAAAGTAGATAAAAATGTTGTTCTCATTGGCAGAAGGAAGAAGAACCAAGACACACAGAATGTGGTTGGCAACATGAGCCAAAGATGATATGAGGGAAAACAAGTTTATCCAGGTAGTGATCAGAATATGAAATGTAGAGATAGGGAGAGTGCTTGAGGAAGGTTCAGTTGAGGTTTTCAAAAGGGGTTTGGATCCCCAATAGAATGCATGTAATGGCATAGTAATGGGGAGAGGCTGGGATTAACTGGATGGTTCTTGCATTGAAACAGCATGGACGTGATGGACTGAAGGGCTTCTCGATGCTATAGTTCTGTGAACGGAGAAGCAATAATGTCACAAAGCAAACTCTAGAATGGAGAATAGAAACATAGAACCATAGAAATTAGGTGCAGGAGTAGGCCATTCGGCCCTTCGTGCCTGCACCATCATTCAATATGATCATGGCTGATCATCCAACTCAGTATCCCGTACCTGCCTTCTCTCCATACCCGCCGATCCGCTTAGCCCACGTCCTGACTCTCTTTCATTTCTGTCTGCCTCTGTGAAGACTGAGGCAAAAAAGTTATTCAACTCCTCTGCCATTTCTTTATTCCTCATTATCACTTCTCCTGCATTATTCTCCATCGGTCCAAAGTCCACTCTTGCCTCTTTCTTACTCTTTATATAACTGAAGAAACTCTTGCTATCCTCTTGTATATTATTGGCTAGCTTACCTTTGTATTTCATCTTTTCTCCTTTTTAGTTACCTTCTGTTATTCTTTAAAAGCTTCCAAATCCTCTGGTTTCCCACTAATCTTTGCAATGTTATATGCCTTCTCTTTTAGTTTTATACTGCCCTTGACTTTTCTTGTTAGCCACAATCACCTTTCTCACCCCAGAATCTTTCTTCCTCTTAGGAATGAAAAGGTGCTGCTTCCACCGAATTATTCCCAGAAATTCCTGCCATTGCTGTTCCACCATCATCCCTGCTAGAGTTCCTTTCCAGTCTACTTTGGCCAGCTCCTACCTCATGCCTCTTTGCTCAACTGTAATACCGGCACATCCGATTTCACATTCAACCTCTCAAATTGAAGAATAAAACTTAACATGATGTGGTTACTACCTCCTAGTGGTTCCTTTACCACGAGTTCCCTTATCAAATCCGGTTCATTACAAAACACTAAATCCAGAATTGCCTTTTCCCTAGTAGGCACCACTACAAGCTGCTCTAAGAATCCAGCTCGGAGGCACTCTACAAATTTCCTTTCTTGGGGTCCAGTACCAACCTGACTTTCCCAGTCTACCTGCATGTTGAAATCTCCCATGACCACTGTAGCATTGCCTTTCTTACATGCCAGTTGTATCTCCTGATGTAATTTGCATCCTATATCCTGGCTACTGTTTGGGGACCTGTAACTCCCCCATTAGGGTCTTTTACCCTTACAATTTCTCAGTTCTATCCACAATGACTCTACATCCTCTGATCCTATCCATGTACCTGTCCAATTGTCTGTTAAATGATGTTACAGTACTAAAATCCGCCTCAAATATTTCCACTGGAATTTCATTACATATATCCATCACCTTCTGTATGAATTTGGCTCCACAAATATAAAAAGTAGACTTTCAGTGCCAGGGAGGTTATTAAACAACAACTATGGCTTAGAACTCTGTTAAATACTCAGTCGCACATTATTCAATATATGTAACACTTCCAGGGTATTTTGGATTCAGAACAATTTCATAAATAGTTGCAGTTGTCACCAATTCACTGATTTCCGCTCATAGTTGAACAACAGATAGTTCATCCTTTGGAGGGAGGAGAAGCCAATGATGGGGATCTTCCCTGCGCTCCAGGACTGCTGTCGGAAGTTTGTTATTCCAACAGCAAGCCTTGATTGCATTGTCACTACACGTCCAGAGCAAGGCTGTCACAAAGCCATGGAGGAATTTAGAATTAAGAGAGAGCGGTAAAGTGGAGTTCAATCCCACAGAGAGGGATGGAGGCGAAGAGCAAGGATGGGTTTAAGGAGAAGGTGGATGAACACATGAGGGAAAGAGGGATGGAATGAGATGTGATGGAGGAGATGGGGAATAGCAGCAAGTTGCTGGATCTAATAGTCGGATGGTTGGTTACTGTGCTGTACCATCCATGGAATGAGTGAACATGGAACTACTCTGAGACATCATGCTGGGAACATTTGCCCTGGCCAAAAAGAGAGGTTATGATTGATTTAGAAGACTCACTGAAATTGTGTTAATGTACAGGATTTAAAGGAGTGGTAGAAATCGGGGCAACTGTCAGATGGACCATTGACAGACTGGGAAAATTATAAAGTAGGAACAAGGAACTGCAGATACTAGTTTACACAAAAGGACACAAAGTGCGAGAGTAACACAGCGGGTCAGGTATCATCTCTGGAGAACATGGATGGGTGATGTTCCCACCCGAAAAATCACCTGTCCTTGTTCTCCAAAGATGCCGCCTGATCCGCTGAGTTAATCCAGCGCTTTGTGTCCTTTTGTGAAATTATAATACCTGGTCAAACAAAATTGATTGGGCATCAGCTGAATGGGGAAAATGATCAAAAAGGTTTTGAACTGTGAATTCAGCGGTACACCGTTGATTAAAATTGTGGTTTTCACTCTCTGTGGAATTGCCCTGTAGCAAAGTGAATGTAACCCAATTGTTAGAAAAATTCAGAGGATTGGTCAGCCTTCACTCTCAATTACTATGCAGGGAAATGGAAGTAGTAAGAAAAAGCCTGTAATTTAATCCTCCCCCGCAATCTTGCACCCAAGTCAGTACAGCACATGAACACCATCTAGAGCTGCTCTGCTAACATAAGGGCGCATGGATTTGCTTAGCAACGTAAATTAAATGCTAATAGAGTAGACTCAGAACACTGACTTACTCTGCTGGAGGGGGGAGCGAGAGACAGAGTGGCTAGGGAGGGATTTGCCAAGCTTAAGACATTGACCGAAAGTGGGGAGGGTTAGTCGCAGTTAGGATAAAGAGGCTTCCGAGATTTATAAGGATAGAAAGTGAGAAAAAAAAACCATATAAATTAAGAGCAGGAGGAGGCCATTCAACCCTTCGACCCTGCTAAGCCATTCAATATGATCGTGGCTGACCCCTTCATCCCAACTCTGCATTTGCACTCTTCCCCCATAGCCTTTTACTGTATCTTGCACCTAGAAATCTATCTATCCTCTCCTTAAATATTTTCAGCAACGGTCTCCACAACCCTCTGTGTCAGAGATTTTCACAGATTCCCCAAACACTGAATGAAAAGGAAAATCACCATCTCCTTCTTCGACGTCTTATCCCATACCCTGAGACTGTGAACTCTGGTTCTCGACTGGATCAAGGGTGTTGTTGGGGCTGTGAAGGTCAGCTTTGGGGAGAGTTGGCAGGCCTGTCTTTCACTCATTAGATCTAAGGAGTCTCTGGGTAAGTTTCATTGAGGAGTTGTAGTTAAAGGGAACTAAACAGGGTGGGTAACAGTGCGATCCGAGACTGGCTATATTGGTTAAATATACTCGCCCGAAGGATTATAGGGAACTGGAGAATTATAGAAGATTACTTATCCACCCACACGTTGTTGGGGGTCTTGAACTGACTGTCTGAAAGGGCGGGGGGGGGCAGAAAGTTTCCCCACATTTGACTGGAACCTGTATCAGTATTTGAAGTGATGGGTGGCACGGTGGCGCAACAGTAGAGTTGCTGCCTTACAGCACAAGAGACCCGGGTTCAATCCTGACTATGGGTGCTATCTGTAAGGAGTTTGTATGTTCTCCCCGTGATCTGCATGGGATTTCCCCGGGAGCTCCAAAGACGTATAGGTTTGTAGGTTAATTAGCTTGGTAAAATTGTAAATTGTCCCTAGTGTGTAGGTTAGTGTTAATGTGTGGGGATCGTTGGTCGGCGCAGACTCGGTGGGATGCAGACTCGAAACTAGTTTTCGAACTGTATCTCCACACTAAACTCTAAACTAAACTAAACTAGACTGCAGCTGGGAAGTGGGATTGGTTTACGAGTTCCTCCCGGGCTGACCTAGACACAATAAGGCAAATAGTCTTCTATGCTTTCCTCGATTATTCTTCCATCGGACACAATCTCATTGCACTATAGCTCAATGGCTTCCTCTTTGCTACTTGGAATGAGAGTTCAGGCCAAATGGAAGTTGCATGTGGACCAATGGAAATGTGAAGTGTGGGAGAGGGTTTTGTGTGGAGCAGGGACCTCAGCTCAGAGCAGAGGGGCTGAATGGCCTGCTTCTATGCTGCACATTCTGTGTTTCTATTGCTGAATTGCACACATCCATATTTCTTATGCTGATAATTGCAATTTAGTTGCCGATTATTATAATCTTCTGTTAAATGGCAGTATTTATGTAAATGATATATGCTATTTATGCATTAATGTATTCCATTTGTAGATAAGGAATGCAGGATGATGTGAGCACCACAATGATTTGTTAGGTTTATTAGCTTGATTTATTTTCAAGGTTTCAAATAACTCCTGTCAGTCATTCTGCACACCTGCACCAGGATTTACATACCGAAAAAGACTAACTCAGCGGGTCAGGCAGCATCTCTGGGGAAAATGGATAGGCGGTGTTTCCGATCGGAAACCTTCTTCAGACAGATTGCAGGGGAGCGGGAAAGAGGAGGGCAGGACAGAGCGTGGCTGGTAATAGGTGAACACAGGTGATGGGGTTTTTTAATGGTCAGATTGTTGGACAAAGACAAGTATGAAAAGACAGGTGCACGCCTGAAAAGGATAAAGAGTTGTGAATTCCATATTCTCCAGAGATGCTGCCTGACCCGCTGTGTTACTCCAGCATTCTGCGTCTTTCTTTGGTATAAACCATCATCTGCAGTTCCTTGTTGTTGTAATTACATACAGAGCGCTGGGCTCAGTGCTGGTATCCATAACGCAGTGGGCAGGGGAGGCACCAACAAGAGGGTAGGAGCGATTTGCAAGTTTCCTAAACTCTCTATCGCCATGAGGGAAATTTAAGGAGGCCGGGAATTTTATATCTTGAACGATTTAAAGATTGTTAAGGGTCGATGCAGAAAAGTTGGTTCCTGTTATTTGGAGGAGACCAGAATTAGGGACCGTAAGTTAATTACAAAGACTATTTCGGACTGAGGAGAGGAAAGAATTTCTTCATGCAGTGGCTGGGAACTTTTCGAACTTCCCTACCTTCGGAAGCCATGGAGATTCCATCATTGAGTTAATGCTAAACAGGGAATGGCAGATTTTGAGATATTAAAGAAATCAAGGGACAATGCTGTAAAATTGTGATCTTGTTGAAGGTAGAGGGGGCTTGAGCGGTTGAACGATTGACTCCTACTCCTTTTTCTGATGCTTTAAATATTGAGAGCCCTCAGCAACTAAAATCATGGCTCTATATATTTTTTAAAGGACGTATTTTGAAAGAGCATTTCAGAACCCATTCAAGATATTTGAAAGTGCTTTGTACTATAGTCAGTCATGATGTGGAAAACATTGCAGCCAATTAGTGCATAGCAAGCTCCCATGAATATTGATGTGATAATAAGATAATGATTGCATCTAAGTGTTGACATCAAACTATGACTGTCTTGCTCCACCTCAGTCGAATACTTTAGGATATCTTACACGGGAAGATAGACACAAGGTGCTGGTGTAACTCAACGGGCCAAGCAGCATCTCTGGAGACAAGGAATAGGTGATGTTTCGAGTCAGAGGCCTTCTTCAGACTGAAAGTATGGGGGGGGGGAACTGGAGGTTTGAAGAGGCCACAACATAGTAGGACCGGCAACAAACCTCAGACGAGCCAACTATCCCTCCATACCACCTTGCAGTGTTAGAGTAGATCCCCGAATGGCTGGAAGACCAAGATTTTCCCTGTCGAAGTGGGATGCAGGGGATTTGTTGCTACATCTATGACCAGACTATTAAAGAAAATGGGGATGAGGGGGTCGCTCCCTCCAACAAGCAATCAAATCATTATCAAATTCTGCAGAAAAAAGCAGCAATTGGATTTGGATCAAAAGGAGAGACAATAATTGGGCTGCAAGATGAATACAGGAGGGTATGGAATTCAGGGGAGTGTATCTGGGACGCCAGGTATCGCCGTTGAGCCCTCTGGAGATGTTGTGGGCTTATCAATGAAACGTCCCACCTGATGACCCCGATGACATACCTACCCTCCCTTTCACCACTCCAATCCCACTGCAAATAGCAAGAGTGCCGACTTATTACAGGGATTGAAACATCAAGTCCTATTAGCTCTACATGCTCAGCTCTCCCTAGAATGGCTTGATCCTGCAACATTATGACCAGATGTGAGGGAAGTACTCAGTGGGCCACATCTGATCACTTTTTAAATAAGATGGCAAATCCAACTAATTTGTTGGGCATTAATAACAGCTAAAGTGGCAGAAACTATAAACCTGCGACACGTTGCTTGAGAGGACAGCCGAAACAGATCCTACAGGAGCTTTCAAACAGGAATAGGGGAAGTATTTGAAAAGGGAAGATTTTCACGCTTACAGAGTGAGAGAGAATGGGGTCATTGTTCTAATTTCAGGGATCAGCTCTGAGGCAATGGCCGGTATCATTATGTGTTAAAGAAAGTGAACAGTCAGGTACTAGAGGGTTAAAGCATCAGTGAGCTGATAGTTTATTCCATTCATTGTTACCGATGGTCGGAGCAAATACACGTTCAATAGTCATCTTTTCTGGAGATGGAAAAGGCACCATTTTCCGGGAAGCCTCCTGGGTATCCCTTCTCCATCGTGAGGTCCTCAGTCTTTGTAAGCATGAGAGGAAATGATGGAGCATTACCAGGGGCTTAATTGCTGATGATGCTGAACAAAGGCTGTTGGCAGCAAGGCGCAAAAGTCACAGCTAGAGACTGCTTTTAATTTTCAGATATGCACTAGTAGCTGGTGAGATCCCCTGACACTGAGACACAGGAAGTATTTCATCTGAGCAGTAAGCCAAATTTCTTAAAGGGTTCGTCATAGTAACAAGATATTAGAATGTAGTAGGGAGGAACTGCAGATGCTGGTTTAAACCGAAGATAGGCACAAAATGCTGGAATGACTTAGACACAGGAAGCACCTGTGGGCAGAAGGAATGGGTGATGTTTCAGATCAGTCTGAAGAAGGGTCTCGACCTGAAACGTCACCCAGAAACTTCTCTCCAGAGATGCTGCCTGTCCTGCTGAGTTACTCCAGCATTTTGTGTCCATATAAGAATGTAATGTAGCTGAGTGGTTCACTATTTTTATTACAACACTAACCCATGTATTCTACTTTAATCCCTCTGTTTTATTTGTGTACAATCTGATTTTGTGGATGAGAGTACAGAACCCTACAATGTTTATTTCACACATTTTATTAAAGAGCTTACATCACATGACTTGACAGTTGAAGGTAGTGCCAAAATGACACTGACTGAATGCTACAAGACTATAGTCTTCCCTGCAGAATAATGCCTTTGGATATGAGGGGGCTAGTGTTGGAACCAAGTGCTAACCGATGGTTTAGTGCAATGATAACGTGCATTATATAATCTGCTATGTTGATAAGACTGACACACAATAGGTTAATAGAAAGAAATACCCAGAATTAAAGAAAATCTGATACTCTCCCAGAAAAGGTCATTAAAGCAGGTGTTTTTATGTGAATAGGACAGCAGTAATTTACTGAATAAGCTGCATTGCATTAACTAAAGCTTGATGATATGGTAGAGGTGGTGAAAATGCCTTCGTTAATGCAAAGCTCAGGCTATTCAGTAGCATTTCAAGGGAAGCAAACAAAACAAAACAAAACAGAGAGATTTGAAGAGTGGGTATTTTCCTGGGTCATATTCCATTCTGGTTCTAGTATTGCAGAGAGTGGGTAGTATTTAAAAACTAGTGGCATGCTAAGATGGTTTCACCAATTGTACGAGTGAAGTCAATTTATGATTCCTGCGCCTGAATTGCAAGCATTACATTAACATTTCACTGCTCTCTGTTATTCAGTTATAGGTCTGTATCTGACACTGGAAGTAGAAAAATGCACGCAACTTAATTTAATTTTATTGAACACATAACTGCTTTCCTGCCACTGAGTGATATTTTTTAAGAAGCGAGTGCAATATTTTAACGGCATTGGAAAGAATCGTTTAGTATCTGGGTGCCTTGTAGAAGAGTAATCAGCCAAACAACTGGCACCTTGCCAAAAGAAGGGGCTCGAGGAAAGGTCACTGAAAGATAGGTCAAAAAGGAGAGGTGATGATAGGTGGGGATAAGAGTATGGTGGAGGGTCAGTAGGCAATGACGGAGCGATTGAGATTGGAGATGTGAATAGGGTGGGAGAAGTTTGGTGTTCTGGGAGGTCCAAAGAGCAGGACTGAAGGGAAAGGAAAAAATAGAGGCCTTTCGGGAGGTGGTGGGGGAGGGGGGGGGGTGAACAATGGCTGTTGGCAGCAAGGATGGAAGAGTCCCTAATGCTAATTTCCAGAGGCTTTCTTCTGCTAGAAGATTGGCTGAATGGCAGAAGGTCAGTGAAAGAGTGGGAATAATGGGAGCCATTTCTGACTAGTAGCGTTCTGCAGGGGTCAATGTCAGATCTGCTACATTCATGTTATATGATAATGACCTGGATGATGGGATTGATAGCTTGGTGGTCAGGTTTGCGGACGAATCAAGGATAGGTGGATGGGCAGGTAGTGTTGAGGAAGCAGGGAGTCTGCGGGAGGGATATTGGGAGAATGGGAAAAGAAGTAGAAAATGGAATACTGCATGTCAAACATTTGATATAATGCGTATCTGCGTATCGGTGGCCCCGTAAGGCTCGGTGCTGGGACCGCAGTTATTTACAATATACATCAATGATTTGGATGAAGGGATTCAAAGTAACATCAGCAAATTTGCAGATGACACAAAGCTGGGTGGCAGTGTGAACTGTGAGGAGGATTCTATGAGAATGCAGGGTGACTTGGACAGGTTGGGGGAGTGGGCAAATACGTGGCAGATGACGTTTAATGTGGAGAAATGTGAGGTTATCTACTTTGGTAGCAAACACAGGAAGGCAGATTACTCTCTAAATGGCGTCAAGTTGGGAAAAAGGGAGTACAGCGGGATATGGGGGTCCTTGTTCATCAGTCTATGAAAGTAAGCATGCAGCTACAGCAGGCATTGAAGATAGCGAAAGGCATGTTGGCCTTTATAACAAGAGGAGTCGAGTATAGGAGCAAAGAGGTCCTTCTGCAGTTGCACAGAGCCCAAGTGAGACCACACCTGGAGTATTGTGTGCAGTTTTGGTCCCCTAATTTGAGGAAGGACATTCTTGCTATTGAGGGAGTGCAGCGTAGGTTTACACGGTTAATTCCTGGGATGGCGGGACTGTCATATGCTGAGAGAATGGAGCAGATGGGCTTGTACACTCTGGAGTTTAGAAGGATGAGAGGGGATCTTATTGAAACATATAAGATTGTTAAGGGTTTGGACACGCTGCAGGCAGGAAACATGTTCCCGATGTTGGGGGAGTCCAGAACCAGGGGCCACAGTTTAAGAATAAGGGGTAAGCCATTTAGAACAGAGACGAGGAAACACTTTTTCTCACAGAGAGTTGTGAGTGTGTGGAATTCTCTGCCTCAGAGGGCAGTGGGGGCAAGTTCTCTGTATGCTTTCAAGAGAGAGCTGGATAGGGCTCTTAAAGACGGCGGAGTCAGGGGATATGGGGAAAAGGCAGGAACGGGGTATTGATTGGGGATGATCAGCCATGATCACATTGAATGGTGGTGCTGGCTCGAAGGGCCGAATGGCCTACTCCTGCACCTATTGTCTATTATCATGCATTTTGGGTACAGGAAATAAAGGCAAAGACTATTTTCTAAATGGGGACAGGGTTCAGAAATTGGAGGTGCAAAGAGACTTGGGAGTGATGGTGCAGGATTCCCAAAAGTTTAATTTGCAGGTCAAGTCAGTAGTAAGGAAGGCAAATGTTAGCATTCATTTCGAGAGGACTAGAATATAGAAGCACGGATGTTGTGCTCAGCTTTTATAAGAGGCTGGTCAGGCTGCATTTGGAATATTGTGACCCCATATCAGGGAAGAATTTGCTGGCATCGGAGAGGGCCCAGAAAAGGTTTACAAGAATAATCCCAGGATGATTGGGTTGATGTATGAGTAGTGTTTGATGGCTCTAGGCCTGTACTCACTTGGAGTTTAAAAGGATGAGAAGGAGATCTCATTGAAACCTACTGAATAATGATCGGCCCAGATAGAGTGGATATGGAGAGGTTGTTTCCACTATTTGGAGAGTCTAGGACCAGAGGGCACAACCTCAGAATCAAAGGACTCACCTTTAGAATGGTGATGAGAAGGAATTTCTTTAGTCAGAGGGTGGTGAATCTGTGGAATTCATTGCCGCAGACAGCTGTGGAGGCCAAGTCATTGAGTATTTTTAAAGCAGAGTTGATAGGTTCTTGATAAGTGAGGGTGTCAAAGGGTAGAGGGAAAAGGCAGAAGAATGGGGTTAAGAGGGGAAAATAGATCAGCTATGATTGGATGGCGGAGTAGACTCAAAGGGCCGGATGGCCTGATTCTGCTCCTATGTGTTATGGTGTTATTTAAACTGTGCTATTGTCAGAACTAGTACATAAGATTTCCCAGTCGTACATCCCTACGATGTTCCCAGCAAAATCCAAAAATTCAGGTCACTGGAATTCACTTGCATGTCTTGTCTATGACATGGCACAGGGCACTATTTTCTGGAGAAGGTAAAATTGTTTCAATAATTCCTCGAATAAAGCTCAACTAATTTATCAATGCCATTTCAATTGTGAGATGTGATACATAGTCATTACTTATCATTGATTTTAGCTGTTGTGTGGCTATGACAGTGTAATGGTTGTGTTACTGGAATAGAAATTCAGTGCCTGCAGTAATCACCGTTCGATGGGGGGGGGGGGGGGGGGGGGGGGTGTAGATATTGGAGAGACTGACTGCGTGAAAGGATTCAACATGGCAATACCTGGGTCGGTATCATACCTCAACCAAGTTTGGGCTTGGTCAGTCTTTCCAAGCTGGCAATGCCATTAGAATTCATCAGTAAATAACAACATATCAATAGCAGCAGATAGGCACCATATTGTCAGGAATGAGTCGCGGGATGAAGGAAGGGATGTGATTTGCCATGATATACCCAGCAGTGATATATTAGAGGGGAGCAGCACAGCATGCCCGCATAATGGAGAATTATGGAGAGCTAGCAACGTTGCAGATAGTAATGAGATCAACTGCTTCTGAAGCCATTGCCGATCATCATGGGAGACCTCAAGATGATTGTCCTCTCCATTTTGGTTCAGCGCAGCTCTGCTGGATATTGGCAACGCTCTGAGAATGAATTGCTGCCGCCAGCTCGCTACCAACCGTTTCAAAATAACTTCCATTCCCTGAAGCTCTCACTATTAGATGCTCACAGAAAAAAATATCTTTGTTTTGTTTCTACACTTTAACCACCCAGGCACATTCCAAACCTTCAGCGAAATGCCTTTGAAGTGTGACCACTGCTGTCAGAACCATAACATTGAATTGAATGCTTTATTGGCACATGTGACAAGTCACAGTGAAATTCTTTGCTTGCATACCCAAGGTATACAAATAGTCGCCACGTAGAGGGCGTCGACAAAGTTAGGAAGTATCTGCACCAGCCCCCTCCCCCCCCCCCCCCCCTTCCTCACAGCGGTTCCCCGACGCCGGACCCTCCATATTCTCCCCTCCATCCCAGCCGCCCCCTCCACGCCGGGTCCGTATAGCAACCAATCTGTGCACAATTTGATGTTAGCACTGAGGAAAAGCTGAAACGAAACGGCTCACACAGCAGAACTACTGACTCCGGGCACTTCCCTTTGTCAATTGTTACTATGCAAAATACATTCAATTAGCTGGACTGTTTTAAACTCGAGGAGCTGCAGGAGTGAAGTCGGCGGCTCGCCTGGAAAGACAAGAAACCCCGTGGAATAGAATAGCTTTTAGTGCCACGGAATACAATTAATTACTCGTTGTATATATAATTTGTGCGGAATTTAAAATATGTATTTAATGATGTTGCATTGTAGCGGGGCTTGGCTCACGTCCCGGTGATCAGTTTGCAAGGGGCAGTTTCCAACTCACGTTGCATGCTACAATATAAATCCCCCAGCACATCTGCAAATCACCAGGCCACTCGCTCAAGCAAGATGGCAAAAATAAAACTGATTTAATTTTCAAGATCACTGAACAAAACTGCCTTGAAGTCAAATCTTTGCGGCGGCCTCTACTGTTGCATCAAACAAAAAAAAATACTGGCTAATCTATTCTGAGGAAACTTTGTGGGTTTTTCTGTCTCTCTCTCTCTCTCTCTCTCTCTTTGCCATTGTGCGAGGGAGAATTCTGGGCATCCACCAAGGTCTGAAAAAAAAGCCTCCCACTTCTAGTCAACGGGTAGAACTGATACCATTCCTTTTTGAGAAAGTGGTTCCACACGCTACCAGTGGCATTCGGGCCAACACATACCACACGCACAAGACCAGTGAATAAACGCTGATATTCGCAGGCATTCATTAACGTGCGGTCTCGTCCTAAAACCCGGATATGTTTGTTGAGACAGCATATGCCGCTGATTCCTGCTTTCTCCACCCCATGCTTTGATCTCTCGGGTCGGCGGTGCACTCTCCGCCGACCCTGGGTCACGCAATTCTGGGCGTGGGGTTAGCTGCCTCGGAATGGGAGCCTATCGCCCAGACGCGTCCCCATGTGGAACTCTGCGCAGTCTGGGATCAAACGGCCACATGATGCCAATGTTAACAATTCAGACCCACCGCAAAGTGAGAATTGCACTGGGCAAGGCGTAGACGGTGCGAAACCCGGGACAGAGACAACAGAAGATAGACACAAAATGCAGGGGCAACTCAGCGGGTCAGGCAGCATCTCTGAAGAAAAGGAATGGGTAACCTTTCGGGTCGAGACCCTTCGGTTTAGTCAAGAGCCCACTGATTGTCTTGCGTCTGAAATAGAAAGGGTGGGGTTGTTCCGGGTCCAGACCCTTCTAGAGTCTACGTCGCCTATTCCTTTTCGCCAGAGATGCCGCCTGGCCCGCTGAGTTACTCCGGCCTCTTATATATGTCGACAGTTTCAACCAGCATCTGAAGTTCCTTCCTGCACATTTTGCCAGATATAGTGGTTGAGACAGGTACAATATCTACTGTTGAAAGGAGAGAACTGCGGATGCTGGTTTAAATCGAAGGTAGACACAACACGCTGGAGGAGCTCAGCGGGTCAGGCAGCATCTCTGGAGAGAAGGAATGGGTGACGTTTCCGACTGCAGAAGGGTCTCGACCAGAAACATCACCCATTCCCTCTCTCCAGAGATGCTGCCCGACCGCTAAGTTACTCCAGCATTTGGTGTCTACCTTCAACTACTTTTGAAAAACATTTGGACTGGTACACCGATGGGAGAGGTTTAGAGGCATATGGGTCAAACGCTAACCAATGCGACTAGTTTAGATGAAGCATCTTGGTCGGAATGGACGAGTTGGGCCGACGTGCCTGTTGCATGCCTATGAAAAAGTCAGCAGGCGCTGAATGTAAACAAGTCTCACCTCTGGTTAACCTTAACGCCACGCTCCCTCCCGCCAAACAATAATTCAATTTCTAAAACTGCATCTGTTTAATTTCACTGAGATCTATCGAAGATACGCCCAAATAGTAATGTTTCCGCAAATTAAATCGTTGCTCTAACGAAAATGAACAACGCCCAGATAGATATATGCTCCAGCGATGGGTGGTATTGGACAAGTGTTGTTTGTCATTGTGCGCTGATGTATTACGGCCGGTTGAGTTGTGCTTCACCGCACGTCGCCGATGCCCCACAGTCTCTGTCCAGCATCGCCCGCGGGTATACAATAACATGGCTCGGGCTATTTCTCCAGTCCGGCGTTAATTTACTGCAATAAAGCCGGATTGGAGATCCGGAGCCCATGGGAATCTTTCAAACCAACTTTGAGAGCTTTCAAGCGAAACGTTTAGACAGGTACATGCATAGGTCAGTTTTAGAGAAATATGGGCCAAACGCAAGCAGGTGGGACAAGTGTGGATGGAACATGTTTAAGAAGGAACTGCAGATGCTGCAAAATCGAAGGTAGACAAAAATGCTGGAGAAAGGGTCTCGACCCGAAACGTCGCCTATCTCCTTCGCTCCTTAGATGCTGCTGCACCCGCCGAGTTTCTCCAGCTTTTTGTGTAACCCTGGAGAAACTCAGCGGGTGAGGCAGCATCTTTGGAGCGAAGGGAATAGGCGACGTTTCGGATCGAGACCCTTCTTCAGACTGTAGACAGAACACGTTGGGCGGTGTGGGCAAGTTGGGTCGAATGGCCTGCTTTCACGCTGTATGGTTTTATGACTTAAGTGGAAGGCAAGAGGGACCGACAGCAGGAAGAGCTCGACGTGGAGTTGACGGGGGGCGGGGGGGGGGGGAGGTCAAAGCAGTGGAACCCAGCTGGGAACTCTCCTCGCTGGGACCCCGTTAGCAGTGGAGCTACCCCGAGACCCAGACCCCTCCCTGTAAATAGTGGAGCTCCGCCGGGAGCCCTCGCCGCTGGGACCCCCTCCCTGTAAGCAGCGGAGTCCCGCTGGGATCCCTGCCCGCTCGGACCCCTCCCGATAAACTGTACACCTAATATACAAAGCTAAACCACTCACACGCACGTTTCTAACCGGTGGGGGAAAGTGGAACTTGACCTTCCCTCCTCCTCCCCCTCAAACTCGGTTTACGGAGGATGAATGTATCTGAACTATAGAGGTCGGGGTGGTGGTTACTGCGGGCGTGGGGGGTTGTGACTGACAGGGGCGCTTTGCTCTGAGCTCCCGCTCTCTCCCTCTGTCACGTCCCGTTCCTTCGGCCACAGAGCGAGAGGGAGAGGGAGAGGAAGAGGGAGAGAGGAGCCGGGCGCTGCCTTGTGACCCGAGCCGGGCGCTGCCTTGTGACCCTCCCTCCCTCCCTGTGCCCCACTTGGGAGCAGAGTACGGTCACGGGCAGGCTTCACTGCGATATGTCAGTGCGATCCAGCCAGGTATCCGGCGAGACGGAGATCCTGCAAGAACACCGCTGCGTGCAACAGAATGCACAACTTGTCAGCGCTCTCCGCTGATTTATGGAGAGCTCAATCGTGGGCAGAATAAATGCAATTTCTGAAACAAAATGTACACCTTTAGTGCAGGCACGGCGAGGTATTTACCATGGCAGACAGCTTTGTAACGCTGCAATTCCCAGTCTGCCGCCAAGGTTTAATATGTGGGGATGTGCACGGATTTCCCGTGGGATCACATCTGAACCCACGGAACTCCGGCGATTTGGGGTTTTAAATGGTAGGGGATGGGATGGGATGGGGGTGGTGGGGGGTTATTGGCTGCTTTTGCGGAGAAGTTGGAGAGTTGGATGAGCGGTTTAGCCGGGTCGGGTCTGGAGGTGACCCGTGTACGGGTTTCCTCGGGCAATGTTGACTCGGTGCCCGGGTTTGTGGGCTGTCGGTGCCGCACACGGAATCTCCCCACGCCGCCCCCACCTGATGATTCGCTTCTCTCTCTCTCTCTCTCTCTCTCTCTATTCGCGGTGACTGGGGGAGATGGACGGGGAATGAATGGGAGAGCGATGCTGCCCCCGTGTCCGGTTCAAACCCACACGGTGCCCGGCTCCGTGCCCGGCGTCCCCGGGGCCGCTAGATTATACACCCATCAGATCCGCTCCACTAATTAAACGCGGCAGGATATCGCCGGCTCTTATTAACAACAACCCCCCCCCCCCCCCACCCAAAAACAAACCCCAATTACGTGTATCCACACTGTACACACAACGGCAGATCAATTCTGAGATTTTACCCCGTGATTGTCTCTCCGAAGAGGATTTTGTGTGTGTGTGTATGTGTGTGTGTGTGCGTTTTCTCTCTCTCAGTCCACAATTAAATCACCACAGACCTGGTCTTCTCAGTCTTCTCTTCTTCATCCCGAAGATCCTGACTTTGGAAAAGATATCCACCAGGTTGCCATTGCTCACGTTTTTCTTTTTGTGGGGGCTTTTGATGCGCTTTGTGACAACCGGTCTGTCCAGGTGATGCTCCCGAGCCAGGCGCTTCTGCCGGATCAGGGAGCTGGCGATCGCCGCTGCCATGGCCGGGGGGAGCGGTGGGAAGAGCCGTCACTCGGTCGCCCGGCCACCCGTCAGCGTCTCAGCTCCGGCATGGAGACCGACCGTCGGCGAGCTCTCTCCGTCTGCTCGGAATCGCGGGCAGGCAGCAGGTATCCCCTTGTCAACGCGGAGCCTGCGAGGTTCTGTCCGCTCCTCAACTTCTCCATCCTTTCCCCCAGAGCCCCGGGGTGGCGAGCGGGGTTAGGAATCCGCACACCGTTCCCCTCTGTGCGATGCGGCTTTCCTGACACACGTCTGAGCCCGCTGAACTTCCTTAACTCTATCCAACAACGCGCCTGGCCCCCTTTCTCTCCTCTCCCCTCTCCTCTCCTCTCCTCACCTCTCCTCCCCTCCCCTCCGCTCCCACTGAGCTGCTGTCGTTCGCCAAGACTCAGCCAAGGGGAACCGGCTTGCCTTCACGGGATGCACACGGGGAGTTACTCCCGCTACCGGAGCCTTAACATCTTCCCCCGGAGTGTTAGCATCGTCCCCGCTCCGCCTCGCCGACCGCTCGCCCTGACTGACGGCTGCGCACAGACAGACAAAGTTTAGACGCCTGGCTTGGCTTTAGGGGTGGGGGGAGTTTCAGATTCAGAAACACACCGAGTCACTGCTCGCTGATACCCAGTGAACGATAACCATTGATTCACACACAGCCCGGTAACGAACGAACGATGAATCTGCTAATCGCTGAGCGATAATCAGCGACTAATAAACAGACTCGTAACCACGGAACGATAACAATAGAGGATTTTTTTTAATCATTTGGATGGGCACATGGATATGGATTATGTACAGGCAGATAAGAGTTGGTCTTGACATAACGTTCGGCACAGACGTTGTGGGGCCGAAGGGCCTGGTCCTTGTGCTGTACTGTTCTACATTTCAACCTACGACAGACTGATAAATACAGGTTCATAATCACATGGTAAACTGTGACTGATAACCCAATGTATAGGAAATAACTGCAGATGCTGGTTTAAATCGAAGGTAGACACACAATAATGGAGTAACTTAGCGGGACGTGCAGCATCTTTGGAGAGAAGGAATGGGTAATCAGAAGGAATGGGGAAACAGAACTGATATAACCCAATAACTGATATAAAGGAATAGATCGGGTAGACGCACAGAGTCTCTTGCCCAGAGCAGAGGAATCAAGGACCATGGAGCATAAGTTTAAAGGGGGAGGGGGAGGGGGGGTGGGGGGGGTGGTATTATAGAGGAATCTGAGGAGTAACCTTTTCATACAAAGGGCTGAGGGTGTTTGGAACGAACTGCCGGAGGAGGTAGTTGAGGCAGGGACTATCGCAACGTTTAAGAAGCAGTTAGACAGCGACATGGATAGGACCCGCTAAGAGGGATAAGGGCCAAACGCAGGCAAGTGGGACTAGTGTAGATGGGGCATGGTGGTCGGTGTGGGAAAGTTGGGCCGAAGGGCCTGTTTTCACACTGTAACTAACTGATAACAGTGACTGATAACAGTGGCTCCTTCGCTCCTTGGATGCTACCGCGCCCGCTGAGTTTCTCCAGCTTTTTGTGTAACCCTCGATTCTCCAGCATCTGCAGTTCCTTCTTTAACACAGTGACTGTCAAGTTGGTTCTAATCATATATAAGCGGAAAGAAATACTGTGTTAGCCTTGGGGACTTTTGTCACAGCTGCATGATATACCCTTTGGTGTAGCACAATGCATTGGCCCATTACTCTTTTCCTTGTACAGTGCCCTCCATAATGTTTTGGACAAAGACACATCATTTATTTATTTGCCTCTGTATTACACAATTTGAGATTTGTAATAGAAAAAAATCACATGTGGTTAATGTGCACATTGTCAGATTTTAATAAAGGGTATTTTTATGCATTTTTGTTTCACCATGTAGGAATTACAGCTGTGTTTATACATAGTCCCCCCACTTCAGGGCACCATAATGTTTGGGACACATGGCTTTATAAGTGTTTGTAATTACTCAGGTGTGTTTAAATGGCTCCTTAATGCAGGTATAAATAAAGCTCTCAGCGCCTAGTCTTTCCATCAGCTTTGGAAACCTTTATTGCTGTTTATCAATGCGAGGACCATTGTGCCATTGAAAGGCAAAGAAACCATTATGAGACTGAGAAACAAGAATAAAATTGTTAGAGACATCAGCCAAACCTTAGGCTTACCAAAATCAAATGTTTGGAACATCAGTAAGAAGAAAGAGAGCACTGGTGAGCTTACTAATCTCAAAGGGACTGGCAGGCCAAAGAAGACCTTCACAGCTGATGACAGAAGAATTCCCTCTATAATAAAGAAAAATCCCCAAACACCTGTCCGACAAATCAGAAACAATCTTCAGGAGTCAGGTGTGGATTTGTTAATGAACACTGTCCGCAGAAATACAGAGGCAACACTGCAAGGTGCAAATCTCAAATTGTGGAGTACAGAAGCAAATAAATAAATGATGGGTCTTTGTCCCAAACATTATGGACAGCACTGTATCATTGCCATGAACCAACTACCCAGGTTAACTGTAGCTGGTGGTACATCTGTGTAGAGGCAGGAGAATGGGTTGAGAGGGAAAGATATAGATCAGGCATGATTGAATGGCAGAGTAGACTTAACGGGCCGAATGACCTAATTCTGCATTTAAAACCTATGAACTTATGACATAAACGATGAACGTTGACTGATACCTGTGACCAGTAACTGCTGACAGTTTAGCACATAACCAGTGATAAGTAGCCACTGATCTAGTTAAGTACAGATTAATAACTACAGACTGGGAACCACAGGATGATAGCTACAGACTCGTAACAACTAAGTCATAGCCGGGGTCAAGGGAAGAGCATTCACGTTATGGCCCAGTTTCCACTAATCTTTCCACCACCACCCTCAATTAGCTCAAGAAGCGACAAGACAGACACCATAGAATGCAGATGCTGAGATGTGTGTTCAACTCTGGCTGAACAGCTTCTAATCTTGTGTGTGGACTCGATAAGAGGAAGTCATAGCCACTGACTGATAACAAGTTATCAGACCACAGGCTTGTAAACCAGGTCACCACTGACCACTGAAACTGTATCCAGGAATGAGGGACAAACCCAAGGCAGATGGTGGAGGTGGAGGGGGAGGTGGAGGTGGATGGGGGGGGGGGGGGGGGGGAGGTGGGGGGGGGGGGGGGGAGGTGGGGGGGGGGGGAGGTGGGGGGGGGGGGGGGAGGTGGGGGGGGGGGGGGGGAGGTGGAGGTGGATGGGGGGGGGGGGGTGGAGGTGGATGGGGGGGGGGGGGAGGTGGGGGGGGGGGGGGGGGGGGGGAGGGAGGTGGAGGTGGAGGGGGGGTGGGGTGTCGGAGAGAATAGTCTCCAGATTGTAGGAAGGAAAAATAAATGGTACATTTCTTAAGGAGGCCAAGTCAATAGATATTTTTCAGGTGGAGCTTGTCAGATTCTTGATTGGTACGGGTGTTAGGTGTTATGGGTAGAAGGCAAGAGAATGGAGTTGAGAGGGAAAGATAGTTCAGTCATGATTGAATAGCGGAGGAGACTCGATGGGCCGAATGGCCTAACTCTGCTCCTATAATTTATGAACTCACGAATATAGAGTAGCCGCTCAGTAAAGAAGGATCCAGTCCCGAAACGTCACCTATCCATAGTTACCAAAGACACTACCTGGCTCACTTGAGTTACACAAAAGGACACAAAGTGTTGCGAGTATCTGTGCATCTGCAGTCCCCCGTCCCTACACTGTGACAGGTAGCCATTGACTGATAACTACTGATGAATAACCTTGGTGATAATCGCAGACTGATACCACAGGATGTTAACCGCCTTCTGATAACCACTGACTGATAAACGCAGACCGCCGATTACTCACTGAAACACGAGGGCAGATACCCATCACAATAACACTCCCCGGCGACAAACCATCACAGAAGCATATCACAGTCTAATAACCATGGCCAGTAATCTCAGAGTAATAAACCACATGTTGATAACCACTGATTCATAATCGGTGAACTGTAAACACAGACTCATAATCTGGGAACAATAACCCCAGGCTGATTTAACCACAGGCTCAGGCAGTGGGGGCAGTACATGGAACGATAACCACAAACTGATAACCACTGACGCATAACCATCAACTGATAACCACAGGCTGGTGTGCGTGGTAACGATAGACGGGCAACCACTGACTGATTAAAGGAACAGATAAAGAACTGATAACTACTGATTAAAGAACTGATAACTACTGACTGAAACCTATAAACTGATAATTAGACGGATTTTCATGAACTAGATTTTACTTGAGAGATAGCAGCGTGAAAACAGGCCCTTCGGCCCACCGACCAGCACTATCGTCCACACTGGGGACAATCTTTACCGAAGCCAATTAACCTGTAAACCTGCACGTCTTTTTAGTGTGGGTGAAAACTGGAGCACCCGGAGAAAACCCACGAGGTCACCGGGAGAACGTACACACTCCGTACAGAGAGCAGCCGGAGTCAGGATCGAACCCGGGTCTCTGGCGCTGTAAGGCAGCAACTCTACCGCTGCGCCACCGTGCTGCCCCTAGTGAAGGCAAGGGCTAACGCTAACGAGTTAAGTGCAGATTATCAAACATAAACTGGAAACCATAGATTGAAAGCCACAGACCTGTAACCAACTGATATACACTGAGTTATTACCGCAGACTCGTTAACCAGACACAGATAACCACTGACCACTCGATCCAGGAACAGGTTGTGGACCAGGAGGAGGGGTGGTGGGGGCAGTGGGATGATCTCCCGAAGGCAGGGAGAAAGGAACACAGGGCTGGACCCCCGGGATTTCGACCCCGGCTTCCCCGGACCTGGGGGTCACCGATCCTCAGGAGCGGGACCCCAGATCCCCGCCCGCAACTTGCAGCCCCCGCCAACACCACCTCCCTCCCTCCCTCCCTCCCGCCCACCCAGTCAATCCCTCGCCGGCTGTTCGCGCGAAATACGCCCGATGGCGATGTTTCGCCTCTAAAGTTTGCGCGGAAACTCGCGGAGGCCACCTGCTGCTACCCGGCGGCGCTGCAGCGCTGGGCTCGTCTCCCCAAGCCCAGCACTGCAGACAACGTACAAGCACTAAGTGCGTCCACTTGGTGTGTCGGTCTGGCCAGATATTAAGATGCGTGGCTGTACGAATTACCCGTCTGAAGCTTGGGGATATGTCCCCGCGGTCCTCCGGCAGTCTACAAAAGTGCGATGGAAAGATAGGCACTAAATGCTGCAGTAACTCAGCGGGCCAGGCCAGGCCAGGCCAATGCCATGCACCATCTCTGGAGAAAGGAAGAGGTGGCGTTTCGGGTCGAGACCCTTCGGTTTAGTCAAGAGCCCATTAATTGTGTTGCCCCTGAAATAGAAAAAAGGTGGGGATGGGGAGGGGAGGTTATTCAGCATTCTACTCCATGTTACCATGCCAAGAAAGTTTCTCCATCACCCCACACCTCCTATCAGCCAATTTGTCCAACGCAAGCTCCCCCAGTCCGCATTGCAACAGGAACTGTCCCAGTACTGTTGGTTAAAACTAAATAGGACACCGTGGATCGCCTTCAAAATGGTGAGGTGAGATGTTTCTGTCCATTAATATTGGTCTGATCCTAGAAATATTTACGAAGTTTATAAGTTCTAGGAGAAGAATAATGCCATTCGGCCCATCAAGTCTACTCCGCCACTCAATCGCGACTGATCTATCTTTTCCTCTGGTGAATTGCGGAGTCGTGGTGATCGCCTCTAGCGGGCGGGGGGGGGGGGGGGGGGGGGGTGGTCATTGCCTAACATGTGGGGGTTGTGTGTAGGACTCAGTGTGAAGAAGGGCCTCGGCCCGAAACATTATCTATTCCTTTCTCCAGAGATGCTGCCTGCTCCGAACCGTTGCGTTATTCCAGCATTTTGTGTCTGTATTCAATGTGGGGACTGTAGTTAGCACTTATCAGCTCAAGACTACTTGTTGCTTGAGATTTCTGTATGTAGACACAAAATGCTTCATCACAGAGAAGCTGTGAATGGAACAAAACTATAATTATGAACAAAAACACCCATTTCTGACCTTCTGTTGAAGGAAAGTCGTTGATGAGGGTGTGGACGTGTTAGACCTAGAATATGGTGCTGAGAAAATCCTGCAGTGATGTCCTGTGAGTGAGATAATTGATCATTAACAACTATAACCTACCATATGTGGATTTATGACTCTAGCCCATGGAGAGTTTATCACCTTTTGTTTTCCTAGATGTAGCACGTCGACAAACGCTAACTCAATGGCAAAGACAGTCCCTCTCATCTGTCCTTTGTAATTTAGCTTTTTTTAATCCAAATCTGGAACAAGGATTCAGAAGCCAAGTGGTCCTGATGAAACCCACTTGAGCTATTCTCTTGATCTCACATGGAGTGAATCACATAGGTCTTTGGATGACCTTCTGTGTCTCCTGAGGCTGAGGTGGACCATCACTTATCACTTTTAGATGTCTCAGCCTTGTCTTTTGCATTCACAGGCCGGGCTCTCTGTCATTAGGTAGAACACAAAGTGCTGGAGTAACACAATATGTCTTGCAGCATCTCTGGAGAACATGGGTAGTTCAAGTTTTGGGTCGGGAATTTTCTTCAGACATTATGGTAGGGGGGAGAAAGCTGTAAAAGAGATGGGGGTGAGACAACGTCCGGCAAGTAATAGGCAAATACAGGTGGGAGGGCAGGGAGTTGATTGGCAGATGGATGGACAAAGGCTGCACGTGAAATGGAGACAAAAAGGTGACTGATAAGGAGAGAAGATTAATGAAAAATAAGTGAAATGGAAAATCAGAGATAGGTGTACAGGTGGATGATGACAGGGAAGAAGGGTAGGATAGTAGGAGAAATGTGTGTGCACCAGGATGTGGGGGAAAGGGGAGAAGGAGTTTGAGAATCCAATGTTTATAGCATTGTGTTTTAAGCTACCCAAATGGTGGCTCAGTTATTGATGATAGAAATGTCCAGTTAGCCTCCTCTATGGCTAGCGGTTGAACAATCTCAACATTCATTATTGGATATGGCGTGATTACAGATCTGGTCTAGTTAGTTGTACCCTTGGTAATAGTTATCCATAGATTGCTGGTTTCATTGTTCAGTCTTGTGCTGTAGCTTGAACAGGTTCGCACCTCACCTTGAGTACAACTGGCACTGCATCTAAAAAACTGCACCTCTACACTCCTCTTGGAACCAATGTTGGACTGATTCATCCATTCTGAATTTGTCCCAGTTGGCACAATGGAGAAAGCCCTCAACATGTTCATCCCTATAATTGAGCAATGTAGTGAAACTGCACAGTGGCAAGTAGATTAGTTGCTCACCCTCT
This sequence comes from Raja brachyura, assembly GCA_963514005.1. Next base: position 22,833,215 of record OY740786.1, on the reverse strand, counting down.
GCTGCAAACACACCTTCAGAATCCAGCCAGCTCCGGCAGTGGTGATGTTCCCAATCTACTCTTGGTGATGGACATTTGTGACTCCACCTTAATAGGTTCCCTGCCTTTGCTGAACTCAATACTTGTTCTCAGTTGGTTTCCACAAGGGTGCTGTTGGTGTATCAGCTGGCTGGCACTGGTAATCAGGCAAAAGCTTCCTTGCCATGTTTGACTTGGTGTCATGAGATGTCATGGAATGGGCAATGAGGGCTCCCAGGTCTATGTCCTCTTGCATGTACACCTCTGTGCTGCACTCCTAATGGGTATGCCCTACCAAATGACTATGCAATCCCAGGGCCTGTGATGGAGGAAATGACAATATTGGTAGATTCAGGGACAATTGTGTTAATACAACAATATGAAACGTGTCTTGACCGAACTGTGAGGCGGTTTAAATGGAGGCACAACATTAGCCATCCTCTTCCGCCACCCCACCCAGGGGGTTGGGTCTAACAGTGATTCAAATATCTCAGCCAGGACACCTGCAATTCCTTCTTTAGCTCCCAGAATGTCCTTGGATATATCTGATCGGGCCCAGAAGATTTATTTACCTACAATAACATCCCATTTTTTGAACATCCCTTTGCCCACAAACAACCTACTCCAATCAACTTTCATAATTTACAACTTACCCACCAATGGGCCATTTTAGTGGATGATTAAGGGTCTATCCCATTGCTGGGGTGATACGTTCGACTCAGCTAGTCAAGGACAGCAGTTTTCCTTCCATGAAGGACACTAACAAACAAGTGGGGGTATTAAAATTGGACTGAATCATGGATGCTATTTTTCCTGGGAACACCATTTAACTCCAGGTTTATTTAACTTGCGTTAAACTTTTCATCAATCTTGAAACCACTAATCCAGTAACTAGCAGGTTCTTGAGCCAACCTGCACAACCCTCGACAATAGAATATTATGGTCCACCCCTTGCATCACTATGGCTTTGTGTTCTTTGTTAATTGTGTTTTGGCCTAATGTCTTGTTTTGTTTGTTGCATAGTCTTCTTTCGTTTTAAGCTTGATATGTAATTTATGTATAATTTGTGTATCATTTTTTGTGTGTATTGTCTGTATCTATGTGCCTGTGATGCTGCTGCGACCAAGATTTTCATTGTACCTGCACCTCACCATTGTTGTGCATATGACAATAAGCACAACATGACTTGACCACCACCAAGTTACCATTCCTTGTGTATCTCACTGATAGGTGGCATCTCTAACATTGCACAATTCCCTCAGAACTGCTCCAATGGGTTAATCAGCCTAGATTGTTTGCCCAAGTCTCTGAGGTGGGGTACGAATTCTCCACGCTCTGGACAATCCATTAAACCACGGGTTGAACATCTTGGTGTTCGTGTTCAATAAACAGCGGGTTGGGAATTAATTTACTGATCAGTGACTATCGGTCACTCCCCCCAATTTTCCCCCACGTGGAGCACACTCTCTGGGCTGAAAGGGTTAGTGATCTCAGCTCCCAGGGGCTTGGAAGAAAAATTAAGAAAATCTTTGCTAAAAGTTGCTTTTGAAAAATGGAAACATTTCGGGAACAAAGGAGGAGGTGCAGCTTTGACCTGAATGGCAACTGCATTATCATAGAAACATAGAAAATAGGTGGAGAAAATAGATCAATATGATCATGGCTGATCATCCAGAATCAATACCCTGTTCCTGCTTTCTCCCCATATCCGTTGGCCCTAAGAGCTATATCTAACTCTCTCATGAATACTATCATTGGAGAATGTGTAGGAAGGAACTGCAGATGCTGGTTTACACCGAAGATAGACACACAATGCTGGAGTAAGTCAGTGGGTCAGGCAGCATCTCTGGACAATAGGAATAGTTGGGTTGAGAACTTTCTTCATCACCTATTCCTTATCATTGGAGAATATGGTTTCAAGATTAATGACAATCTGAACTAACCAACAGAACACCAGCCCTTATACATGAAACAAATGTACCAGAAAGTAATTCCCTTGTTAACAGGACTGTGTGACACCCTCATTACTTGGTTCAAGGAAGCACTTTGCCACCGGCTTCTCAAGGGCAGTTAGAGAATGCCACATTCTAAAATCCATGCTCCATCGTGTAACAAAAAGACATATGTTTGTTCTTTGCAAATTCATTCTCATGTTTGCCACAGCCAATACACAGAAGAAAGCTGTCTTGGTGTTGTTCACACTAGCTTGTGCATTCTAAAGCAAATTTATATCTTCAGGAAAGAACTACTGTAATTCTGACAGCACCTCTCACTGCATTAAGACTTCTCAAAGCACTTTACACCCAACAAAATACTTGTTACTGTGTGGTCGCTGTTATGATATAAAAAAATAAGACAGCTGACGTGTTCGCTACAAGTTTCCACTAGCAACAAGGAGTCAAACTGTTAGAAAAATTGCGTTGATAATGTTGGTTGAGGGATAAGTGGTAAGTAGTGGCAAGGAAATAGGCAAAACACTCACTGGTTTTCTGCAGACAATACCTCAGCTTAATCTCATCAAAATACATCCCTTAATGTAGCAGCACTTGGGATTCCAGCATGTTTGCATGACGAGGGTGAGTTATGAATCCATAACTTGTTCATTTATCTTATTCCAACGCCTAGTCCAATCACCGAGACTGGTAAACATTGGTGGAGTCATAGATAGCGAAGAAAGTTGTCTCAGGATACCGACAGAAATTGACCAGCCGAATGTTTGGTGGAATGATGCCAGATGAAATTTAAACTAGGCAACTGTGAAGTAATTGCGGAGATCTAAGTTTTTCACACAGAAGGTGGTGGGCATCTGGAATGAGATACAAAAGGAAGTGTTGGTGGTGGATACAATTATAATGTTTAAAAGGTATTTGGATAGGTAGCTGGACAGGAAATAAGAAGAGGGATACAGGCCTAATTTATGGAATTCCCTGCCACAGAGGGCAGTGGAGGCCAAGTCACTGGATGGATTTAAGAGAGTTAGATAGAGCTCTAGGGGCTAGTGGAGTCAAGGGATATGAGGAGAAGGCAAGCACGGGTTATTGATTGGGGACGATCAGCCATGATCACAATGAATGGCGGTGCCGGCTCCAAAGGGCCGAATGGCCTCCTCCTGCACCTATTTTCTATGTTTCTATGTTTCTAATGCAAGCAAATGGGACTAGTTTGAATAGATATCATGGTTGACATGGATGAGGTGGGCCAAAAGGCCCGTTTCTTCTGTACTGTACAATTCTAGAACTGTGTTTTCATAACTTTAAGACTGACATAAAGCTAGCTTTATCTCATCATTATTTCAATAGAATAATATTCCAGAAAATAAAATACTCAGAGCAATGCATATGAACTATAACAAGCTTAGATTAGTTTAGTTTATTGTCACGTGTATCAAGATTCAGTGAAAAGCTTTTTGGTTGCGTGCTGTCCAGTCAGTGGAAAGATTAAGCATGATCAGCATAATTAATTGGGATTAATTAGAATTCCAAGGTATTTTATCTGAATTTTAGGAGCAAGAGGGTTGTTAGCGAAAGGGTAGGTCCACACAAGGACAAAGGAAGGAATGTATTTATTAAAACAACAGGAAGTGGGCCGAAGGTACGGTGAAAAGCTTTTGCTGCGTTCTAACCAGTCGGCAGAAAGATAATACATGATTAGTTCCTCAGCCCCGATTTTACCTTCTCCCCAAAATCCACAAACCTGACTGTCCCGGCAGACCCATTGTTTCTGCTTGTTCGTGTCCCACCGAACTTATTTCCACTTACCTCGACTCCATCCTATCCCCCCTGGTTAAATCCCTCCCTACCATTGTCCAAGACACCTATCACGCTCTTCGTCTCCTTCATGTCGGTATGTTACAATACCTACCTTCAGCAGCGCTGCAGTTCTGCCGCTCCCCGTGTGCGTGACTTTGGCGCCTTTCAGAGGGGGGCGGGTATAAAATGCCGTTTTTCCATAGACAGTCCAAATCGATCCATGTCGGGCGATTTCGTCGCTAAAGAGAAATCGCTCCGACATTTCATTCATGAAGCTATTTTTAAACTATGCTACATTATTTATTAACTAGAGTAGTATAAAAATCATCTTCTAAAGCTCTGAACGCTGACAGCAGAACGGACCTAACGTAGGCGATAAAAAAAGGTACACAGTTTATTTTTACATAAAAACTTTCTTAGTTTCTTAGGAACTATGGTTCTTAGGAAGCATTTAATCAAATTTTCATGTTGCAAAAAGGGGACAAAGAAATATACGAACCTGCAGTGTTTTTCATACCGACTTCACCGCAAACCGCAACGTTCCAATCCACCGCATTCCACTAAAACCCACTCGCAAGTTGATTTAAATGGCCATTAATTTACAGGCATTAAACACTAAATTCCTTCCATTTGGCCTATAAATTCATGAAAATGAGATTTAAAAATCATATTATATTGTGGATTATTGTGTGAATGTTATTTGGACACTTAGGCAATTTAAAAATGTTTATCATTTCTTAAGATCTAGTAATTGAATTTTGTAATTAGCTACAATTAGATAACTAACCAATTATATGCTTTAATTTCAGGTCATCCAAGTAATATTGTTTCATATTTGTTTCAGAATGCTTCAATCTATAATAACTGAAAATGTCATTGAGTTCTCTTAATTTTTAAGAAAGTTATGGCCTTTTGACTGTCCTTGATCACAGCTTTTGAGTTAAGTCAATGGAAAGGCAATGGGGGACAAGATACTAATTTCTGAATATGAAAATGGCCATAACTATCTTAATACTGAAGATATGACAGTGAATTAGGTGTCAAATTAAACTTCTTTTTATGCTTTATCTGATGGGATAAATTGCAGACATGATTTTTAAAATCTCAAAATTTTGTAACATTGCTACTCCATGACTTCCGTTTTCCAGGCCCCCACTCCCTCATCTTCACCATGGATATCCAGTCACTCTACACCTCCATCCCCCACCAGGAGAGTCTTAAAGCACTCTGTTTCTTCCTCGACTGCAGAACCAGCCAATCCCCATCCACCGATACTCTCCTCCGCCTAGCGGAGCTGGTCCTTATCCTCAACAACCTTTTGTTCGACTCCTCCCATTTCCTCCTAACCCAAGGCGTAGCTATGGGCACACACATGGGCCCCAGCTATGCCTGCTTCTTTGCAGGGTACGTCAAACAATCCTTGTTCGAGGCGTACCGTGGCCCTATCCCCTCCACCTCCGCTACATCGACGACTGCATTGGTGCTACCTCCTGCACCCACGCAGAACTCACTGACTTCATCCATTTCACCACAAACTCAAATTCAACTGGACCATTTCTGACATCTCCCTACCGTTTCTCGACCTCACTATCTCCATCGCAGGCGACAGACTTCTGACCGACATCTACTATAAACCCACGGACTCCTATGGCTATCTGGACTACACTTCTTCCTACCATGCCTCCTGTAAGGACTCCATCCCCTACTCCCAATTCCTCCGTCTGTGCCGCATCTGCACCCAGGATGAGGTGTTCCAAACCAGGGCATCGGAGATGTTCTTCAGGGAACGTTTCGACTGTAAATGAGGCTCTCACCAGGTTCTCTTCTATACCCCGTAACTCTGCTCTCACTCCCCATCTCCCACTCGTAACAAGGGCCCCCTTGTCCTCACCTTCCACCCTACCACCCTGGCCACCTCGTCCCATCTCCTCCCGTGTAGGCTAACCGCAGAGACCGCTCCCTCCGTAACTCCATGGTCAATTCTTTCCTTCCCACCCAAACCACCCCCTCCCCTGGAACTTTCCCTTGCAACTGCAGGAAATTCTACACTTGTCGCTTTACCTCCCCCCTTGACTCCATCCAAGGACCTAAGCAGTCTTTCCAGGTGAGGCAGAGGTTCACCAGCACCTCCTCCAACCTCATCTATTGCAGCCACTGCTCTAGGTGTCAGCTGCTCTACATCGGTGAGACCAAGTGTAGGCTTGGCGATCGCTTCGCCCAACACCTCCGCTCAGTTCGCAATAACCAACCTGATCTCCCGGTGGCTCAGCACTTCAACTTCTCCTCCCATTCTGAATTTGACCTTTCTGTCCTGGGCCTCCTCCATGGCCAGAGTGAGTCCCACTGTAAATTGGAGGAGCAGCACCTCATATTTTGCTTGGGTAGTTTACACCCCAGCGGTATGAACAATGACTTCTCCAATTTCAGGTAGTCCTTGCTTTCTCTCTCATTCCCCTCCTCTTGCATGCTCTCCCACAGCCCACTGTCTCCGCCTCTTTCTTTCTTCTTCCCGCCCCCCCCATCCCCTTATCAGTCTGAAGAAGGGTCTCGACCCGAAACGTCACCCATATCTTTCGTTCCATAGATGCTGCCTCACCCGCTGAGTTTCTCCAGCATTTTTGTCCATCTTTGATTGTTCCAGCATCTGCAGTTCCTTCTTAAACATGATTACAATCAATCCATTTACAGTACATAGATTAATGATAAGTGAATAAGGTTTAGTGTAAGGAGGAGGACTATGATGATGCTGAGATTAGACAGAAGGTATTGATATTCTAACGCATGTTGATATTAGAAAGGACATGTGATTGTGTTTATTGAGGGACTTGTTGAATCTATTCCAGAATACATAGAGATGCAAGGGAGAAGATTATTGGGCCTTGACAGAGAGTTTTGTATTTTCTTTAGTCACAGTTAAAGGTCCCAAAAGACAGGCGAATAGCCAATGTTCTTCTTTGGTTAAAGTAGGACCACTGGGATAATCCAGGAATATCAGAGATAGAGAAATTATTGGAGAAGGTTCTTAGAGAGAGGATAAATCTTTGGTTTATCCACATTTGGAGAATTGTGTGTAGTTTGGGTTGTCACACATAGGGAAGATGGAGGTCTGGGGAGTGTGCATATGAGATGTTGCCCTAATTGGTGTTTATACTTTACAAACTGTCTTAAGAAATCTTATGTATCCATTTATTTGCCAGATTAATGACTCTGAAAATGAAATCATTTGGCCTTATCAAACATAAGGCTTAGCACAACACACGAGCAACGCCAGCTGTGGAGACATTGCTATAGTTGTCTTGTTGTAGGACACTGATTTTTGATCTTAAACCATGTATTGTGCTTTTGTTTGTCATTTATTGTGCTTTTGTGTGCAATTTATTCTATGTCATGTTTTGTCTTTTATCTGGACCTTGAGTCTGTAATTAAAAAAAAGTATTAGCCATCAGGAGAGCTTGGAGAAACTTGGATTGTTTATTCTGGAGCATCAGTGACTGAGGGATGAGCTGAAATAAGTTTGTAAAAATATGAAAGGCATCGAAAGGGTAGATAGAGAGTTTTTCCCAAATACTAAAGGTCGTGGGGGTGGGGGGTTGTGGGGGGAGAGGGGTGTGTGGGTGGGGGGGGGAGTGAGCTCGGAGAAAAGACAGGGAAGAGCCATGGGGGAGAGGGGGATATCATGGGGGAGGGGGGGGAGGAGCCAGCGAGGGGACCAGAGGGGTAGTGGCGACATCAGCGACATCTCCGACTCCGGGCTGGGCTGGGTCTCCAACTCTGGGCAGGGTTGGGCTGGGTCTCCCACACTGGGCTGGGCTGGGTTGGGTCTCCGACGCTGGGCTGCATGGGGCTGGGCTGCATGGGGCTGGGCTGCATGGGGCTGGGCTGCATGGGGCTGGGCTGCATGGGGCTGGGCTGCATGGAGCTGGGCTGCTTCGGGTCCGGGGAAAATTGTGTCCGGTTGGAAACCTCCACCGGCCAACTTCAGCTCCAGTAAAGACACGATGGTGCAGGAAAGGGCGGACCATCCCAGTGAGTGACAGGGGGAGGGACTAATCCACGCGGCGCTGAACGGCAGGAGAAGTGATCGATCTGCGCACGCGTGGTTTTTAAGATTTTTTTAAACCTTGCTAACTTTTACGACATTCAACTGATTGGAACAAAACTTGGTGCACTCGCAGCACAGGAGAACGGTGAGTGAACTGGTGAAAAATCGTAGCGTTATCTCGAACGTTTTTTGCACAAATAGAAAGACCGCACAAACCGGAAGATAACTAGATCAGAGTTTTAGTTATGTATAGATAGATAGATAACAGAAACCTCATCAAGGACATGGCATCATCTGGTTGCCATCTCCTTGATGAAACATAACTCAATGCAGGAGTTACCCATTTGAACAGCTGAAGATGTTACATCAAACGGTAAATTGTAGGGCCTTGTAGGTCTGTACAATTGTAGGATTGTTGACAAACAGGGGAACATCAGGGTACACATCCATAGATCTCTGAAAGTGTCAGCACAAGGTGGACAGGATGCTTGCTTTCATAAGCCAGGGAATAGTCCAAGAGCTGGATATTATGTTGTGACTTCATAAAATACAACTTAGGTCACAGCAGGACAGTGGCTAGATTGGACTGTTTCAGTTATTGGGAGAGGTTGGCTAGGCCGGGTTTGTTTCTGGAAAGGAGGGCAGAATGAGGTGTACAGAATTATGAGGGGATGGATCGAGTAGATAGTAAGAATCTTTTTGCCTTCTGAACAGAAGGGTGTTGGTATCTGGAGATTGTGAAGAGGTTTAGTGGGGACCTGAGGGGGAATTTTTCCACACAGACCATAGTTGGAATCTGGAATCTGATGCCCGAGGGGTTGTGGAGGCAGAAACTCTGCCAACATTGAAGAAGCATTTGGATATTCATGTGAATTGGCAAGGCATGAATGCTGTGGACTAAGTGTGGTAAATACAGCTGCTGGCATGTACATGGTGGGCTGATGGGTCTGTTTGGGTGCTGGATGGCGCTATGACCAAATAGATTTATGGTTTTGAGCAAGAAAGAAAGCTTCGCTGGAGCACTGGGATGTTTGCTTTTACAGGAGAAGCACTGGTTTACAGGAATTGCTTAATTCATTTTTCAGAAAGTGGGTATCTCTCGCAAGGCCAGCATTAATTGCCCATCTGGCCATGAGGGGGTGGTGGTGAGCTGCCTTTCCGAAATGCTGCAGCCCCTGTGGTGAAGCTGCTCCTACAGTACTGTCGGGGAGGGAGTTTTAGGATTTAGACCCCCCCTTCCCTCCCCCGTTCCCCTCTCCCGTCCCCCTGTTCTAGCAACGATGAAGGAACGCCAATACATTTCTAATCGGGATGGTGAATGACTTGGGGATGCTGTAGTTGGTGGTCCTCCACTGCACTCGATGCATATTCTTCTTGGTGAGAAACAATGTGAGCTTGGGTGTTGGCATCTGGCACAGTTCAAACCCACTATCCTCCAGGTAAATGTTTCTAACAGAACTCAACATTTCCAGGATCTTTGCACTGTGTCTTGGTCCACGTGACAATTATAAACCAACTTCAATATCAATGCCTATCAGTCTGAAACATCAGTGATCCATGTCCTCCAGAGATGTTGCCTGACCTGCTGAGTTACTCTAGCACTTTGTGCTCTAACCAACACCGAACCCACTGTTTTTAGCAGTGTCTACTTATCTGACAAAAACACATATATAATGCAGGGAATGTAATTCACCCGAGTACATTTCCCACAACAATCTCACAACAATCAGTTTGAGACTTTCCTGCAATCATTACTGAGTCTTTACACAACAAGGTTGCTGGAGGTGTAGGTGCTGCAGGATCCGTCCACTCAGATGGAGCTTGTCATTCAGTTTTTGTTCACCAGTCAGAGTTACAATTAGTCACATCTGGATTCCCAATCAGCCACCTGTGTGTGATGTATGGCATAATACTGCTGCAGTGGCAGAAGTTAGACCATGGCCGATTTACTATTTCAATTTTCTTTCTGCCCGTTGGAAACTAAATCATCAAAAATGTAGCAATCTGAAACCTTCAGCTGATAACACAATCGACGAATAATGCCAAGGCTTTGAGCGACAAGATAAATCTTAGTCATTCAATGATTGAGTTCACAGGCATTGAAGTATGATCTTGTGCTGAAGCAGTTTGATCTCAGGCAACAAAGCCAGAGATAATGATCTACAGCCTGATGCGAAGTAGGCTTTCAACAATGCGTTACAGACAGAAATGGTTAGAAACGCTCAGCTGGCCAGGCAGCATCTGAACCTGAGAAAGAAATTGAGCAAGCATCTGAAACCGTAGTCCATCAAAACTCTTATTATTCACTTTCATTCTCCACAGAAGCTACCTGACCTCCAATGCATATCTGGTGTTTTCTAATTTTCTTATTTCAGTTTTCCAGCGTCTGCAATATTTTCCGTTTGATTTTTGACATTGCAGAATTGACTTTAACAGCAATGGTTCACGCTGCAATGAACTGGATTCTATTAGTGCTGTTTGCTCAGGTTCGAGGGAGAGTTCAAGCACAGATGTCATAGAAACATAGAAACATAGAAAATAGGTGCAGGAGTAGGCCATTCGGCCCTTCGAGCCTGCACCGCCATTCAATGTGATCATGGCTGATCATCCAACTCAGTATCCCGTACCTGCCTTCCCTCCATACCCCCTGATCCCTTTAGCCACAAGTGCCACATCTAACGCCCTCTTAAATATAGGCAATGAACTGGCCTCAACTACCTTCTGTGGCAGAGAATTCCAGAGACTCACGACTCTCTGTGTAAAGAATGTTTTCCTCATTTCGGTCCTAAAGGAATTCCCCCTTATCCTTAGACTGTGACCCCTTGTTCTGGACTCCCCCAACATCGGGAACAATCTTCCAGCATCTAGCTTGTCCAACCCCTTAAGAATTTTGTAAATTTCTATAAGATCCCCCCTCAATCTTCTAAATTCCAGCGAGTACAAGCCGAGTCTATCCAATCTTTCCTCATATGAAAGTCCTGACATCCCAGGAAGCAATAAGATTCGATTCAAACACTTCAGAAACTTTGAACTGGAGAAGCCTTTTGAAAAGTTACAGTTCTGTTTGAAGAACAAGCAGACTACCCTAACCCCCATCCTTTCCTCTTCCAATCCTTCGCCTTCTTCTATCGCTGTCGTTGGCACATCCACCTCAGCCAACATTAGGCCATTGTGGACTGCACCCTTCCTGAGGTCATCTGTTGCTGGTCCTGTCCTGTTCTGGCCTTCTCTATCGTTCAAGAAGGGTTCCGACCCGTAACGTCAACTATTCCTTTTCTCCAGAGATGCTGCCTGGCCCGCTGAGTTACTCCAGCATTTTGTGTCTACCTTCCTCGGAACTTACAACTTTCCACTCAATCCCAACATTGCTTTCAATCCTACGGACAAAAGCAGTGCTGACTTGTTTGGGGAACTGACCTCTAACCCACAAAGGCTAGGCTTCAGCTCTCAGACACTCCTCCTGACATCCTATTAGACCATTAGCTCACCATTGAACCCAGGCCATTGTCTCCCAGGCATTCATTAACCTAATCTCCCTGGAAACCTCTACAGCCTCAAGCCCTAGTCCCCCAACCATGCACAATACTTGCCCATCTTCCACACAACCCTCAGGCATGACTGTCCTTGTCCACAGATCTTAATTCTTCCTCCTGATTCCATTCTTTCCTCCCCTTGTTCAGCCTCTTGCAACTTATTTCTTGACATCTTTGATGCCCTTCATCCTAGGAATGATTGGGTTAACATATGATGAACGTTTGACGGCAGTGGACCTCTACCTGCTGAAGTTTAGAAGGATGAGGGAGGACCTCATTGATACTTACCGAATAGCGAAAGACTTCGATAGAGTGGATGTGGAGAGGATGTTTCCACTAGTGGGTGAGTCTAGAACCACAAAAGGACGTACCTTTAGAAAGGAGATGAGGAGGAATTTATTTAGTCAGTGGGTGGTGAATTTGTGGAATTCATTGCCACGGAAGGCTATGGTGGTCAAGTCAATGAATATTTTTAAGGCAGAGATTGATAGATTCTTGATTAGTACCAGTGTTAGGGGTTATATGGGGAGAAAGCAGGAGAATGGGGTTAGAGGGAAATATAGATCAACCATGATTGAATGGCAGAGTAGACTTGATGGACTGAACTGTCTAATTCTGCTCCTATAACTTATGAGCTTTAAAATCTATGGTTTCCTTATCCCAATTGTTGTATCTTCACAAAGGTCATCAAATCATGGTGGTGATTGTGAGTGGGATATTTGTATGGGAATGGTGATTATAGGGTGATGGGTTGTATATATGACTAAGAGATACTGTATAGTATATGAGGGTTTTTTCTTTTTTCTTTGTTCTCTCTTTTTTTGTATGACTTTGTAAATATTTGATTAGTGTATAAATGTAAATAGTTTGGTGTACATATAGCTGCTAAATTTGTAGATAATTCTAAGCAGTTGAATAAGGGGTGGGAATCAATAAGCTTTGGCTTCATCCTGCTCCTTTTCGGACACATACAATTTTATTTATTTATAGATATTTTTTATGACACTTTATAAATATTCTTGTTTTGTTTTTGTTTTTTGTATGCTGTTTCGCACTTGCTTTTTATTCTTTTATTCTGTTCGACATAAAGAATGAGATAAAAAATAAAAATAAAAATCTCTTTATACCTGCAATCTGCACCAGTATTATCTGAGCACCTTTCAATTCTTCCTGGAATAGAACCCTTCCATTATCTTTCTTCACCTGGATGAACTCACCTCATGGAGAACAACTTCAACTCCATCCACTGTCTCTGACACAGAGGGATAACGTATATTGGCCCATGTTATACCTATCCCTTTGTGAGAAATGTGGACTGGTCTTTGCGTAAGTCCTACCCGGGCTCACTCCCCCAACACTTTTCTGTAACATGGATGTCTGCGTTAGTGCTTCTTCCTGCACTTGTTAAACGCTTCACCACCTTTGCCTCAATTTCCTCCCTGCCCTCATGTTCAAATGGACCATGACTCCTCCTTTCATTCTCTTGACACCGCAGGGGTTGGGTTAGTGACCAATATTCATTAGAAAACTACATACACCCACAATAACGTTGACAACAAACTCTCCCAACCTACTCCCTGTAAGGACTCCAGTCTATTGTGTCTCTGGTTCTTCCACATCTGTTCTGACAACAAGACATTCCACACCAGTGCTTCTGAGGTGCCTTTCTTTAAACTTAACAGTGGTTCCTCCTCTATCATGATTGGCAGAGGCCTAAACCTTTCCTGCACTCTTACTCTCACCCCCTTTTAGAGGTGGATAATGGGCTGCGGTGGGATAGAGGTTATTAAGTTATGAGTCAAGAGCCAAGGGTGTTTCACTGTCTATAAAGTCTAGGAGGCAGGGACACACTGGTTTCACATGTTGGCTTGTTCCTACCTCACTCAGAGCAGAGCTGGGGTTCCCCTGGTCCCCACTTTGCACCCCATCCCATCCCATGGACCATTCTCTACAACTTCTACCTCTGCCTAGAATCTTCTCTCCCCTCCCCCTTTACATTTATTTCCTCTGTGACTTCCTGACCCACTCTTCTGCCACCACTGACACTCAGTGCACTTTCCCATGTATCCACAGAAGCCATACTCATGCTTTCACCCCTTTCCTTCCCACCATCCAGAGATCCAACCTATATTTCCACCTGAAACAGAACAGTAACAGCTTCTTCCATACAGCCATACAGCTATTAAACACTACAACCACAAATAAGCTCTGAACTGCATCAACTATTGTTGTTATTATTGCCATCTTATTGTTTGGTTTTTGTACATATATATCCACCTACTCACAAATACACACACACACATATATGTACATATATATATATACATATATATATATATACATATATACACATATATATATATATGTGTTTATATATGTGTGTGTGTGTATATTTGTGAGTAGGTGGATATATATACACACTAAACTTTTTTCCTGTTGTTTATTATATTGTTTACAGTGTACTATGTTTATATATTCTGTTGTGCTGCTGCAAGTAAGAATGTCAGAGTTCTATCTGGGACATATGACAATAAAACACTCTTGACCCTCGATTGAGATTGACTTGCACATCTTCCAACCTCATGCACTGCATTCAATGCTCACAATTTTACCACCACATGCGAGTCGGATGAGCACTTTAAAAACCACCTCCATTTGAACTGCGAGGGACACTAGAAGATTGTAGTCACCCCAATTTAATTTGTTCCCCTCTGACCGTTCTTCCCCCCCCCTGTGCACATTCCATTGACACCGTTTAAAGGCTCAAGAACTGCTTCTCCTCCTCCTCTGACTTGACTCGCCAGAACGCTCAAGACTCAACAATTTCAGGTAACCAACCTTACCACGTTATGTCAAAACTGCTAATTTTTGATGAAAGATTATCAACCTGGGGTATCAACTTGGTTGGCGTAGGAATGAACTGCAGATGCTGGTTTAAATCGAGACCCTTCTATCCTCACCCACACACTGACGCTGCCTAATCTGCTGGATATTTCCAACATTTTCCATTGTTTCAGGATTCAAGCAGCTGCATTATTTTGTACCTTTATAAGTTCCAATGTTGTTTTATCCTTCTGTTTCCCTGGTCTCGTTCATCTATTGTATTTGCTCTTCTTCCAGAAAGATCAGTGATCAACAGACCTTCGCCACCTTTCTTAGGTGATATAACCATTCAGTCATTCAATCTCCTTCCTATCCCACACACACACACCCATTCTCCGTGCAAGAGCCTGTAAAGAGTGCTGGACTTGGCCCAGTCCGTCACGGGCACACCATTGCAATCATCTACATGAGGTGAGACCTCAAGACAGCAGCATCTCTCATCAAGGATCTCCACTATAGAGGCCATACCCTCTTCTCGCTGCTACCGTCGGGCAAGACACATAACTCAGTTTTGGAACAGCCACTTTCCTACAACTCTCAGTTTCTTGAACCGACCAGCACAATCCTAATCTTACAGAAGTAATAAAACCTGCAGAACATGTCTTTAACTACTGCAGACGTGTTTTTCTAATTGTGCTTTCCACTACTTTTTTTTGCCTAGTCTTTTTTCACCATCCTGTGGAATTTATATATAATTTATGTATAATCTATATATTTGAGTGTTCTTTTAGTCTATAAGCCATGAAGCACGATATTTCATGTGCCTACACTTCACTGTATTTGTGCATATAACAATAAACTCAACATGATAGCTTGATAACTCTCCGCTCCTCCCCTTCTCTGCAACTAAACATGTTCAATTTTCAACTTTATTTACTTCACAATAAAGGTCTTCAATCTGAAACATTAACTGTTTATTTTTCTACCCAATCCCCCATCCCTCCCACAGATGCTGTCTGGCCTGCTGACTGTTTCCAGTGTTTCCCCACTGTTTTTTAATTTAATTTATAAATAAGTCATATTTTACTTCCTTTCAAGTTGTTCCAAAGTGCTTTACAACTAATGGTATTTTCGGGTGTAGCTGTAGGAGATACAGCAGACAATCTGGGAATAGCTTTTCTTGACTAATACAGGTGCCAGCAGTTATGTGGAGAAGGCAGGAGAATGGGGTTGAGAGGGAAAGATAGATCAGCCATGATTGAATGGCAGAGTAGACTTGATGGTCCGACTGGCCTAATTCTGCTCCTATAACTTATGAACTTATGAATAGCAAGCTCCCACAAATAGTAATAAGATAATGACCAGATGATCTGGTTTTGGGTGTCACTGTGAGATAAACAGTGGCTAGGACTCTCCAGCTCTTATTCCAAGTAAGAACCCTTCACTGAGAGCAGTCAAAGCTTCAGTTTAATGGGGTGCGCCCAAGAGGAAGAAATTACCAATGGACTCTTTGGTGATCTGACATAAAACAGCGTTTCGTCTTAAAATAAGATAATTACTGTTTGGTTGCAGCAAGGGAGACTCTACTGGATCTATATCAGAGCAATCCAGTAGTCCAAGAGGCTTCCATTTTTTTTGTCAAATCCTTTTACTCACTAGAATTCAATCCACTTGCATTTCTGCCCCTGGCAGTACATACCCGATCCTAACCAGTAACTGGATGCAAAGGTTTTCTTCCAACAATACTGGCCCCCACCTCTGATCACCTCCGATCACCACCAATCATTGGGAACTCATCAAGAGAACCAGCCTTGAGAGGATCGATCAGGTAAACGCACACAGCCTCTTGCTCCAAGAAGGGGAATCAAGAACATGAGGACATAGGTTTAAGGTGAGGGGGGAAAGATTTAATAGGAACCTGAGGGGTAACCTTTTCACAAAAAAGAGTTGGTGGGTGTGTGGAATGAACAGCCGGAGTAGGTAGTTGAGGCAGGTACACAAAAATGCTGGAGAAACTCAACGGATGCAGCACCAGCTATGGAGCGAAGGAAATAGGCAACGTTTCGGGCCGAAACCCTTCTTCAGACTGAGGCAGGTACTATGCAATGTATAAGAAACATTTATACAGCTATATGGATAGGGCAGGTTCAGAGAGATGTGGGCCAAACACAAGCAGGTGGAACTAGTATAGATGGTACACGTTGGCCGGTGTGGGCTAGTTGGGTTGAAGGGCCTTTTTGTGTAGTTCTGAGACCACACTGAGACCACACCTGGCGGCGGATGGCCAGCAATACTTCAAACAGCCACTGGTGGGCAGCATCGGCAAGGCCATTGAATCATGCTTAGGCAGCCTTCTCCGCAGCAATACTTCAAACTATGGTTTAGATGCCGACAGCACCGGGGACACGAGGGGTTGCTATGACCAACACTGTCAGAAGGCTGCGCATAATGTGCAGGCTCTTAGATGCACAGGAAACATATAAGAAACTGCGATGCTACAACCTTTATGAAAATACAAAGTGTGTAAGAACTCAGTGGGTCAGACCAGGAAGCATCTGTGGGGGGGGGGGGGGGGGGAGAAAGGACAGATAATGTTTCAGGTCGGGGCCCTTCTTCAGGATGGGGAGTGGGGAAAAGTCTGGCCAGTGATAGGTGCATACAAGTGGGGGGTGGGGGGGTGAAGATGGGTGGAATAAGTGACAAAGGTGAAAAGGAATCAAAGGGGTGTCAGATAAGGAGACAAGGGGTGGGGAAATATAAAGCTGGAGGGAGAATTCCTTGTGGAAGGGGATGGGGAGAGGAGGGGGGGGGGGAGGGCAGATTAAAGGGAAATAGGCAACTTTGGGATGGGATAGATCATATGGAGGAGGGGGAAGGGCCAGGGTGGTTGGGGGGAAGGGGGAGGTGATGGGCAGGGACTGGGAGATGGTGGGAGAAATGTATGATTATCCGTTAATGACAGCCTGCCACAGTGAACTAGGGTGGAACAAATATTAGCCCCAGGACACCAGTGGCCACCGCTGGATTCATGCCTAGAGTTTGATTACACACATCTGGGAGAACAAATAGGATCTTGAGGCAAGCACTTGAAGCACCCAGGCATAGAGGGCTTCACGCCAGGTGCTGGGGGGGGGGGGGTGGGATTAATACAGATGCGAGTCCACTGGTCAGAGTGGACGTAGTGGGCCAAATGGCTGTTTCCTTGCTGTACGACACTGTGATTCTATAATTCTATCTCAGGTTAACACCACTATATTGGAACTGTCCCTCAACAATGCTACCCACCCAACACAGGCTTCTCCAAAACCATGGCATCACCCAATTGAGAATTCCCGCAGAAATGCTCCTGCTGCAGAACCTTCCCTTCTACAGGGGAGAGCACCCACTGCACTGCCCCTCCAACAGTGCAGAGCTCCCCTCAGCACTGATTCTCCCACAGTGTAGAGCTCTTTTGGTACAGCACGTCCAACAACGCAGACTCCCTCAGCATCGTGCTTCCCACACAGCTCCTTCAGCACTTCATCGTCCACAGTACGGGGGTCTCACTTCAGTGCTGTATCTCCCCAGTGCACCCTTCTCCAGTGCTGCCCCTCCCAAAGTGAAGGGCTCCCACAGTACTGCCCTGACATCGATAAAGCAGGACAATGTGGTTTCAAACCAAAATAATACACATGTAGCCACTGGAAATTAGAAATAAAAACAGAAAAATGCTGGAAATATTCAACACGTCAGGCAGCATCTGTGGAGTGAAAAACAGCGTTGTGCCTTCAGATGTAATGCTGTTCATCAACATAAAGCAAAGGTGAAGATGCTGAGAATTGGGGGGGGGGGGGAACTGAAGAGCAAATCTGAGCATGATGAAGTGAAAGAGGAGGAGGCCTTTCAGCCCCTCGAGCCTGGTCCCTCATTCAGCAAGATCATGGCTGAAATTCCGCTTGAGTGCCACTTCCCTGCACTCTCCCCGTTCCCCTGATTCACTTAATATTAAAAAAATCTATCAATGTCTGTCATGGACGTGCCCAGAGACTGAGTCTCCGTAGCCTCTTGCGCAGAGAATACCAAAAATTCACCGCCCTCTGGATGAGGAAACCTCTTCTCATCCCCGTCTAGTACGGCCAACTCCTGTTTGTGACACTGTGACCCCGGCTCTAGATACTCCACTCAGGGGAAACATCCCCGCTATATATTTCCAGCATTTGTCTTTTTTTTTTTAGCCATCTGTTGGCATCTCTGCAATGGGGATCGAATCCAGAACCTACCATTCCTGGCAGTAGTTTTGATCTTATCTTGTGAGCCCCAGGTAACTCACTAGATAGGATGCACTGAATGAGAATGGTTATAACCATATCACAATTAAAGCACGGAAACAGGCCCTCTCGGCCCTTCCAGTCCGTGCCGACAATTTATTTTCCCCTAGTCCCATCTACCTGCACTCAGACCATACCCCTCCATTCCCTTCCCGTCCATATACCTATCCACTTTACTTTTAAATTTTAAAATCGATCCTGCCTCCACCACTTCTGCTGGAAGCTCATTCCACACAGCCACCACTCTCTGAGTAAAGAAGTTCCCCCTCATGTTACCCCTAAACTTGCTACATAATCCAGAGGAAGTCTCCACCTGAGTTACTGTACAGAATTTATTTCAGAAAATTAACACATTTAAATAGAAACATAACTTAGAAACAAAACTTATGACCAAACCCCTGATAATAAATCATCAGTCAACTTCCTTTCCGCAATTTATATAAAGGTAGGTAGGTTAATTGGCTTCGGTAAAAATCGTAAATTGCCCCTGGTGTCTAGGATAGTGCTAGTGTGCGCAGATTGCTGGTCGGCACGGTCTCGGTGGGCCGAAGGGCCTATTTCCGTGCTCTATCTCTAAATTAAACTACATTTTTGAAAGGTTTTTTGAGGCTAATTGATTGAAGAGTTTCCATGACACGAGCTCTTACGTTTGACCTCCATCCCTGCCAATTGTCATTCAAGTTGTCCATCATCTTGCCAAACCGCTCCACCCCTTGGTTAAAAATCAACCAATTGAAAAATTAATAAGTCCCACACCATCCTGACTTGGAAATACATTAACATTCCTTCCTAGTCCCTGGGTATAAATCTTGGAACTTCCTCCCTGCAGCATTTTCACCAGAAGGTTTGCAGCGATTTAAGATGGGGGCAATTCATTTTTGTTCCTTCCTCATAGACACAAAATGTTAGAGTAACTCAGCCGGCCAGGCAGTATCCCTGGAGAGAAGGAATGGGTGACAAGTCGAGTTGAAACCCTTCTTCAGACTGATCAGCCTTCAGTCTGAAGAAGGGTCTCAACCTAAAATGTCACACATTCCTTCTCTCCAGAGATGCTGCCTGTCCCGCTGAGTTACTCGACATTTCGTGTCTATCTTTGGTTCAAACCAGCATTTGCAGTTCCTTCCTACACTTGTTCCTTCCTGGCCCATTTAGGACTGTTGGACATCCTAATGAAGAATGAGAATTGCCAGCTATGTTAGAGAATTAGGCCTGATTAATAACTTAAGCAGCACGGCTGAATTAAAGACTACTATTAAATTAGGTCCTTCCTTCCAACATAAAATACAGAATGTTGAAACAAGGAACCGCAGATGCTGGTTTACAAAAACACACATGATGCCTGACCTGCTGAGTTACTCCAGCATTTTGTGTGTGTTTTCTTCCAACTTAAATCCCACCAACCTGTTTCCTTGTAACGCAAGGGAGGATCCTGGGATAGATTTATTGGTCTTTGCACTTTGGACAATGATGAAATTGCCATTATTTACGTCTATCAAGCATTAACTGAATTTAAAATTTGAGCCCAAGTCCTTGCATGCACTTTGTAAAAATGCCCTCAGCCCATTAGATTAATGGTGGCATGCTTCTGGCCAGGCCAGTTGTCATGGTGACCACCTGGCTTGGTTAATTAGGTATAACTAACCTGTCAAATTTGCTACCAGTCATTGTTGGTTGTGATCTAATTTATTATTGGTTGTGTAGTCAATCATCACACACTTGGTCACCCATGAATGTCACAGTACAATATAAATCAAATTTCACTGCTTTCCTCCACTGTCTAGTTTATCTTTCTAATTGCCTGCCTTTGGCTTTTAATTTAATTAAATATATGAGCAGTCTCACTGTTATAGTCAAAAATAATGGGGTGCGGGTAGTTTTAAACCTTGTTTTGGTGTCCCATCAATCATCCTATATATTCCCTCCCTCCCGCCACCACCGGTGCATAGTGGCTGCAGTGCGTACCATCTATAAAATGCACTGTCGTTACTTATACATAACTCGCAAACGCCACCTCTCCCATCAAAAAGGACAAGGACAGCAGATATATGGGATCACAATCCCCTGCAGATCCCGACCAAGTTATACGCTACCCTTTGTCATAACTGGGTGGAACTCCCTCCTTAACAGCACTGTAGGAGCACCTTAACCCGAAGGACTGCAGTGGCTCAAGAAGGCAGCTCACCCCCATCTTCACAAATGCAATTAGAAGGAACAATAAATGTTGGCCTTGCTAGCAATGTTCAGTCCCTGAAAATAGATTTGAGTTGGGTATTAAGCAACCTGTCCCAATATAGCTGGCGACTTGGAATTAGATTTTGTTTAATAATGTCCGTGTGAAAAATGTGACAGGATATTAAAGTGAATTATAAAAGGGACTGTGGAGCTGATATTGGGAATGCAAAGGGAATAGTTTCTCTCCAGTCCTGGTACAGAAAATGATAAATGCATTCCTTACAATTTTATTAAACCTACGGCACAAAAAAAAACGTCAGCAGGAAAGGCAAGCTGAGATTAATTCCCTCTCTCGCTCCCTTGAATTACCCAGGCTGGGTTCTTCAGTGAATATTAGGAATTAAATTAAACCAGGAAGGGTAGAACATGAGATGGAGTGGAATCACCGTGATTACACATTCTTGCATCATTGCTATGGGGAAACAGGAGTGCTGCATTACTAAATGTCACTTCTGGTGGCGTATTATAAAACTCAGTGCAGTCAACTACTTTAGGTGCCTTGGTGTCAAACAGCACGGAAACAGGCCCAAGTTCACACTGACCATTCATCAACCACCCATTTACAGTAGTGTCATAGAAGTAGATAAAATAATGTGAGGCATAGATGGGGTCGAGAGTCAAAACCTTTTTTCCCAGGATGGAAAATGTCAAGGGCTAGAGGACATGGCTATAAGGTAAGAGGGACAAAGTTTAAAGGAGATGTGCGGAGCAAGAGAGTGATGGAATGCCTGGAAGCAGATACAATAGTATTATTTAAGAGGTTTTTGGTTGGGATGTGGATACGTAGGGAAATAGAGGGATAAGATTCACATGCAGACAAAAGGAGATCCGTTTAAATGCATTGTGTACAGCACAGATATTGTGGGCTTGGGGCCTGTTCCTGTGCTGTACTGTTCTATGTTCAATTATATTCTCAATAGCACCCCCAGATTCCATCACTCACCTACACACACTTGAGGCAATATACAGAGGCCAATTTACAGACTAAGTCACACATCTTTGGGATGAGGGAAGTAACCAGAGCACCTGGGGCAAACCCACGCAGTGACAAGGAGAACTTGCAAATTCCACATAGCCGGCACCCGGGGTCTGAATAGGAAGTATAAAAAATGTTTCTGTGTTGTACTGTCCTGTCGCCTGTGTTCTGTGGAGGTGTGCAATGGTCTCTGAGGACCATTGGTCTGAAGAGAAGGAGTGAGGGGGTGAAATGGTGAAAGGATCTGAAAATAAGGAAGAGTGTTTCAAATCTGAGGTGTACCTTGAAGAAAGCCCCATTGTAGGGCATACAGCATTGGGGAGGGGGGTTAGGGAAGGAATGCTTGATCTAGACCAATCATTCATCAGTCTTGTGCTGACATTAGACCAATTTCCCAAAGGCATCCGTAGATCATGCAGACAAGCTTGGTACAATATCGTATGAAATGCAGGCAGCAAGCTGGGTTTGCTGCTGGAAACATCCAGGGATGCAGATTAATGGGCCTAGAAACTAGATCCTGTTGGTGATTGTTTCAGTTACCCATGGGGAAATGGATGTACAGCGAAGTGAGAAACAAAACAAAACAAACGCATTCCAGTGCTCGGAAATTGGACTGGGCACTTCCCAGAGTAACTCGCCTTTGCTCATCCAGTGCAAGTTCAATGCTTACCATGTACCAAGTTATTTTGAGCCATAAGATACATCTTCCATGATTGAATTGCAGAGTAGACATGATGGGCCGAATGGCCTTTTTCAAGCAAGTTGGTAATGACTTTATTGACATTAAAGGAAGTTACATTTCATTAGATTTGCAATGTTTTTAAAAGTTGTGGCATGCTAAAAATAGTTCAATTGTTTTACATAATGTACTTAATTGGTAAGGAAAGAATCGTGGAAAATGTTTGCTGATGCAATTGAGGAAACTGAGCAAGAACGAGGTTTTAACTGATGAATAGGCTATAATTTGCTATTAGCTAATACAGTATGCTGGGCCGAATGGCTTAATACTGCTCCCATAACTTATGAATCACTTCAGTTTTAATGTTTTCATAAGTTGTAGGAACAGAATGAGGCCATTCAGCCCATCAAGTCTACTCTGCAATTCAATCATTGCTGATCTATGTTCCCTCTCAAACCCATTCACCTGCCTTCTCCCCATAACCAGTGACAGCCTTACTAATCAAGAACTTATCAAATCTCCACCTTAAAAATATCCATTCACTTGGCCTCCACAGCCTGATGTGGCAAAGAATTCCACAGATTCACCACCCACGAACCGAAGACAAAAGTTTTCTTCTTTTTCCCATAGTAAAGAACACTGGTCAGCACCCAACAAAACCAACGAAAGCCTTTCACTGCATCTCGGTACACGTGACAATAAACTAAACTGAGCTAAAGCTTGGGTTTTTCTTTTCATTTCTCTTCAAGAGTGGCCGTTCCACAACGGTGTACATTTTTTAGATTCCCTCAAAATAAATCTTGTGTGAAAAGCACTCCTTGATGTCACTGTGCCATCTGCAGGCATGAAGCTGAGAGAGGATGGTTCAAAGTGATCCCTGCACAGGAATGATTTGATGGATGCACAGGTTTGAGTAGTGCGGCTGATTTCACCACGGCCACCCTGTGATATTTACATTTCATCTTCTGTTTACATACTGTAATTACCAGGACAGATTTTGTGGGGAGCAATTCTAACTGCTTCATTTTATATCGTACCTTTAATGAAGTAAAATTGCAACAAGATGCTTCACAGGAAGAATTAGCAATCAAAACACAAAGGACATATTTTTCATGGATCCAGGCAGTGGGCAGTCGAGGGTTCTATCGAAGTAGACTGTCTGCCCCTCGTCCGGACCTACACCCATGCCCAATGTCGCCGGAGAGGGAGACCACAGTGTCCAGAGGGACTTTGGAGACCTTCCGTGAACACTGGTCGTTACAGGGTCTCAGGTCCAGCATGACTATGGATGACAATGTTGTAATTTGATGGTTGCATTCTGCAAAAGCAGGGTTTGATTTATGCAGTAGCTTGGAACTGTGCAATAAAATGCAAAAAAAGAAGAAATATTTGAATCAGTCAGTGAAAGAGGGAGCATTCATGTTAATAAGTTATAGTGGCAAAATTAGGCCATTTGGTTCATCAAGTCTACTCTGCCATTCAATCATGGCTGATCTACTGCATCTCTCTCTCAGCCCAATTCTCCTCCCCATTACCCCTGATACCCTTTTACTAATCAAGAATCTGTCAATGTGCACCTTAAAAATACTTGCTGATTTGGCCTCCACAGCTCTCTGTGGCAACAGAATCATCACCTTCTGACTAAAAAATTCCTCCTCATCTGCTTTCTAAAGGTATGTCCTTTTATTCTGACGCTATGGCCTCTGGTCCTAGACTCTCCCGCAAAGCTTTGAAAGAGAACATGAAAAAAAGAAGAGCTAGAGATGGGGGTTAGACTTGGGGTTAGGCAAGGGTGTTCAAGTTCAAGGAGCCAGAGTTGGGGTCCAGGCATCTGAAGACATACCCACTAGTGGTGGAGCGATGGAGATCATGGAGAGTGGAAGCACACGATGCAAGGATTAATTTATGGGAAGCGTTAGAGAGGTACGATTTATACAAGAATAAGAACATGTGCAGGAGTAGGACAGGAATAGTGAAACACAATCATTAAAGGATTTGGTAAGTTGCCAGGACTGAGTGAGAACGCAATTTTCTATTTCATCAACTGGTCCCAATGTACGGGATATGATGTTCACTTTCTTTACAGAGCCTGATTACATGCAGGGTGTGGAAAGAATGACTTACTGTACATTACTATAGGGAGCACAGTAAGAGTTGCCAAAGGTAATGTACCATTCTATTGGAACTTTGCAAAGGCCCATTGTAGCTATATTCACTTTGTGAAAGGGTCTCCCATCAGTCCAATTCTCTGCCCTCTCCCCACCACCTCACAATGTTTTTCCCCTTTCCAGGATTTCTGGAATCCACCTTTGGAAAGTTCCTGCTGAATCCGCCTCTGCCACCCTTTACATCAATGCAGCATAAAAACCTTCTCACCCCTTCCCCCCCTCTGGCTCTTTTGCCACACACCTTTGCACTGGAAATAGTCTCTCCTTACTTACTCCAACAAGACCTCTTACAAACACCTTTCGCACTTTCTGCTCTAAGGAGAACAATCCCAGCTTTTTGTGCCTCTCCAAGGAACCTCCTCAACTTACCTCAGCATTCCCTGGGAATTATCATTGGCTTGTCCAAAATTCAAATGGATTCTAATGGGATGTGTAACAAGCAGGAGACAATATGTAGTTCTGCAGTGACATCAAAAGAAATGAGGGGGGATTTATTGAAACGTATAAAATTATAGGACTGGACAAGCTAGATG
Source organism: Raja brachyura (assembly GCA_963514005.1). The sequence goes on along the minus strand of OY740786.1, from coordinate 22,808,155 downwards.
CAGGAAAAATGTTCCCAATATTGGGTAAGTCCAGAACCAGGGGCCACAGTCTTAGAATAAAGGTGAGGCCATTTAAGACTGAGGTGAGAAAATTTTTTTTCACCCAGAGAGTTGTGAATTTGTGGAATTCCCTGCCACATAGGGCAGTGGAGGCCAAATCACTGGATGGATTTAAGAGAGAGTTAGATAGAGCTCTAGATGCTAGTGGAATCAAGGGATATGGGGAGAAGGCAGGCACGGGTTATTGATTGGGGACGATCAGCCATGATCGCAATGAATGGCGGTGCTGGCTTGAAGGGCCGAATGGCCTCCTCCTGCACCTATTTTCTATGTTTCTACGTTTCCATGTCAATCGCTATCATAGTATGATTTTAATGGGATAGAATAGATATTTGCTGTTTGAGCAGAATCAAAAACTAGAGAATGGGGCTTCAAATTTCCCCGTGATTGTTATGAATTTAAATTAAGTTGAAAAATCTGCAACACATTGGTTGGTCTCAGGAAGGCAATTGTGCAGCTATTGGACTCAAGCGTATTTGCAACAAATTCATTGGTGTCCTTTAGGGAAGAAAACCATCTACCTCATCAGAGACCCTCGGACTATCTTTAATTGGACTTTACTGGACTTTATCTTGCACTAAAATTTATTCCCTTCATACTGTATCTACACTGTGGATGGCCTGATTGTGATCATGTTTAATCCTTCTGTTGACTAGATAACACGCAACAAAAAGGCTTTTCACTGTACCTCGATACACGTAACAATTAACTAAACTAAACTGAATTAAATTCAAATGTCTGGCCCTATGGGTGAATCCACAGCAAAACAAAGTGGCAGGACTGGGACAAAGAGCACTCCGAGCTCTCCTGGGCTAGAGAATACTCCAAGTCCATCCAGGGCCAGAGAATGATCAGGGACCTGCTGGGCCAGAAAGCACTCCAACTCGTGTTCATATGTAATAGGAGCAGAATTAGGCCATTTTGGCCCATCAAGACTAATCTACCATTCAATGTTTTCCTCTCAACCCCATTCTCCTACATTGTCCCCGTAACCCCTGAAACCCGTACAAATCTGTCGATCTCCACCATAAAAATATCCATTGACTTGCCCTCCACAGCCTTCAGTTGCAACAAATTCCAACGAGTCACCACCCTCTGACTAAAGACATTCCTCCTCGTCTCCTTTCTAAAGGTACATCCTTTTATTCCAAGGCTATGGCTTCCATTCTGGGCCAGGGAGCACTCTGAATTTGGCCTAGGTCAGAGAGCACTCCAAGTTCTCCTGGGCCAAAGATCATTCTGATGTTGACCTAGGACAGAGAATATGCCAAATTCATTCTGCCACCCAATAAGATCAGGGCAGTTCCAAGATCTTAAGTTCACTTTCCCTACCCCCACACCCTCCCACTCACTCAAACCCAATAATCCATTGATCTCACATGTGAATGCACTCAGCAACTGGCCCTCCACAGCCCTCTGTGGAAAGAATTGTAAAACGTTACCGTCTTGTAAGTGAAGACATTTCTTCCCCTCTCAATCCTAAATGAGAGACCTCTTCTCCAAGGTTGTCTTTTAATCCCTGGCAGAAGTGACTGGACTGAGTTTTAGTTTTTAGATTTAGAGATACAGTGCGGAAACAGGCCCTTCGGCCCATCGAGTCTGCACCGATCCACGCACATTAACACTATCCTGCACACACCAGGGACAATTTACACATACACCAAGCCAATTAACCTACATACCTGTACTGCTTTGGAGTGTTGGAGGAAACCGAAGATCTTGGAGAAAACCCCACGCAGTTACAGGGAGAACATACAAACTCCGTACAGACAGTATTTATAGTCAGGATCGAACCCGGGTCTCCGGCGCTGCAAGCGCTGTAAGGCATCAACTCTACCGGTGTGCCACTGAAGTCTTGTATCAAGACTGCTCCTCATCAGTCAGATGAAAGGCTCATCAATACCTTCTCTGGGGATTGCTGTGGCCCAATAATACCCACATCCAAAGAATTCATCCTCACCAATCTTAAACATCCACTTTAACTAAAATGACCAAATATACTTAAGCAAGAGTTGCCAAGGGATAGAAATGTGGTAGTGGGCATGATTTTGGGATGTCGCTTATCTGAGCAGGAACACAGTTCCTGGAATAAGAAAAATTATTGATATCGACCTTTCAAAACTCAAAGACTATATATGGTACACAAAATTGAGCCATTGGGGTTGCATATCAAATCTCAGCATTTCCTGTCAGTAAAAACAATGTGCTTCAGTTCCCACAGCCTGGAACCAGGATAATGGGCCTTTAAGGCCGATAAGGCCTGATATTTTTAAGAACTTGATACCTGAAAGTTACAAGATGGCGGCAGAAACATGGCGACACTTTTTGTACTGCCTCAGAAGAAATCTACACGATTGTTGCACACGTGTATGCCAAACCAAGCATTTCACGATATTAGGTACATATGACAATATATTAATGACCAACACTACTAAGTGCCTCAGAAATCTGCTTTCCTTATTATCAACACTGTTGAAAGTGGGCATGCTACCCACTTCGTAGACCAGAGAGGTATCAGTACGATATTTACCAAGACACTTCACAATAGGGTGGCACAGTGGCGCAGCAGTAGAGTTGCTACCTTACAGTGCCTGAGACCCGGATTCGATCCTGACTATGTGTACCGTCTGTACAGAGTTTGTATGTTCTCCCAGTGACCGCGTGGGTTTTCCCCTGGTGTCCCCGGTTTCCTCCCACATTCCACATACTGGTTTGCAGGTTAATTGGCTTTGGTTGTAAATTGTCCGCAGTGTGTAGGATAGTGCGAGTGTATGAGGATCGCTGGTCATAGAAACATAGAAACATAGAAAATAGGTGCCGGAGGAGGCCATTCGGCCCTTTGAGCCAGCACCGCCATTCATTGTGATCATGGCTAATCGTCCCCAATCAATAACCCGTTCCTGCCTTCTCCCCATATCCCTTGATTCCACCAGCCCCCTAGAGCTCTATCTAACTCTGATCAGATCAGGTAACACTATACATAATTACAATCAAGTCAAATTCAAGTGTAATGGGTAAAGCAAAGGGGAAGATACAGAGTGCATAGTTCTCAGCACTGCAACATACCAGATCGATGTCCACAATGAGGTAGTGGTGAATCAGATGGTACCTCTAGCCCTTGAAGGGGAAGGGGGAAGGGTGTGTTACTTAAAATTGGAAAATTCAATGGTCACACATAAGGTGCTGTTGTGCAGATGCTGATTTCCATCGAAGATAGACACAAAATGCTGGAGTAACTCAGCGGGTTGGGATTCGTCCCGAAACGTCACCAAATCCTTTTCTCCAGAGATGCTGCCTGACCCACTGAGTTGCTCACCCCAGCACTTGGTGTCTATCTGCCAGGTGCTGTTCTTCACTCTGGCGATGGAGGCCCAGGACACAAATGCGGAGATGAGAATGGGAAGGCGAATTAAAATGGTGAGCTTCTGTGACTCAGAACTCAACAACTTGTGTTTACAACGAAGGCGATACAGTGGGCCAGGACAGAGGCCCCCGAGACAGGGAGGGGGGAGAAGGCCATTGAATGTACACCCTGTCTCTGTTTGTCTCCTTCCCAGCGGATGTCGGGAAGAAGGTGAAATGTCATTTCTCAAGAGCTCCTCCAGCATTCAGCAACTGGCTGCTGCAGAGGGCTGACAGATACTGGGACAGTCAATGGATGCACAGACACAAAGCCTCATGTTAATTTGGAGAGGGGCAGCGAGGAAAAAAAGGAGTTGGGGGGGGGGGGGGGGGGATATGGAGGGACCTTGGGCACCAAGTTCAGAAGTCAGATTCCAACTAAAATAAGAAAAGATTAGAATCACCCGCTTCCAAACAGAAATAAATTGTTACGCTGCAGATATTGTTACGCTGCAAGGGATAGAGGAAAAAAAATTGGAGCAAAAAATAAGCTTGGACTTGGCGGGCCGAAGGGTCAGTTTCCATGCTGCATGTCTAAACTAACCTAAAATAAAGACAACAGCAGATAGTTGATTACATGAGGATAATTATTCATGGAATGGCCACAAAACATCAGCTTCTAAAGTCCTATCCTCCAAATTCAGACACATCTGGGAAATAAATCGATGCAGAGAATGTCAGGGAAGCAAGTCTTTCACTGATTAAGAAAGGAGCTCCCCGATATATTTATTTTGGTAAACACATCAGCCTGTTTCATTTATGGTTGGTCAGTGGAGGTCCAATCAGTACAGCGCGGGTGTGAATTCCTGAGGGAACGTGCACAGCATTTTGCGAGCTAGTGATTGTAATGGATGAATTATTCAAAGCGCTTAAAATTCCTTGGGTTCAATTCTACTGCTGCAGTTGCTTAAATGCAGAATGCTTACGGCAGGATCTCATTTTAATTCACATGGTCGGCAGACGGTTTGGGGTGGGTGTGGGTGGGGTTGGGGGAGAAAATGTCTTCAGAGTGCCAGTATTGGAAGAGTAAGACCTTCATTTGTATATAACATTCCTCCAAACATTCATAGGGCCTGACAGGCTCTCTGTCTGTTGCAAGTGAGTAAACATTTTAGCCAATACATGTGCATAGCAAGCACCCATAGACAGCAATGTGATGAGGATGATATAACCTATCGTTTATAGAAGTTGATTGAGGTTTGCATATTGGTCCCTTGAAAGGCGGCACAGTGGCTCAGCAGTAGAGCTGCTGCCTTACAGCACCAGAGACCCGGGTTCGATCCTTACTACGGATGTTGTCTGAATGGAGTTTTCTGGTTTCCTCCCACACTCCAAAGACGTGCAGGTTGGGTCCTTGTGTTTTTTGGTTACTTGCACCAGGTTCCAGACTGCTCTTCCAAAGGATGACACATACGTGGTTGTAAACACTGTGGCACAGTGGTGGAGTTGCTGCTTTACAGTACCAGAGACCCGGGTTTAATATTGACTACGGGTGCTGACTGTATGCCGTTTGTACGTTCTCCCCATGACCACGCAGGTTTTCCCTGGGTGCTCCGGTTTCCTCCCAAACTCCAAAGGTTTTCAAGTCAATTGGCTTTAGTAAAAATTGTAAATAGTCCCTAGCGTGTATGATAGTGCTAGTGAATGGGGATCGCTGGTCGGCATGGACTCGGTGGGCCGAAGGGCCTGTTTCTGCACTGTATCTCTAAAGTAAAAAAAACTACGACAATGGAGATCTCCTTTCTCAACATAACGTTATCAACTAGTGGGGCCTCACATCAATGCCTCGACGGAACGACAACTCCTCGGATGGTGTAACTTTCCTTCAGTACTGCACCAAAGTTTCAGCCAGTATTTTGTGTTTCAGTCGATGAAATGGGACTTGAACTCATAATGTTCAACCTTAGTGGCAACTGAGATGCCATTAAGTCCCAGTCTCCAGGAATTAAATATTCCTTTTATTGGACTATAGGAACAGGAGGTCATTCAGTCCCTAAAGGAACTGTCCCACCAGCATGCGTTTGCATGCTTCTAGTGCGATCAAACGTGGTCGCTTGAGGCGCACGGCCTCGCGGGGCTGGTCCCAATTCGAACCGTGGAAGCGTATGGAGTTGTGCGGGGCTGGTCCCAACATCATACTCACCAATCAGCTGGGCAGGAGGCGGGCCGACGTCGCACGGCGTCGGGCGGTGACGTCATCACGCAACAGCACGCCGGGTGGTGACGTCATCACGCAACGTATGTCCTTTTATTCAAGACGCTGCGTACGACGTCGAGACGCTGCATACGTCCTCAATGCGGCTGCGGGCCGATAGGCCGTTGGCGCGTGGAATTTTTGGACAGTGTCACCTTCTCGGAGCCCCGCGCGATGTCGGGACCAGCCCCGCACAACTCCATACGCCTCGAAGTGGGACCGGCCCCGCGAGGCCGTACGGCTCAAGCGATCGCGTTAGGTCGCGCTAGCCACATGCAGTCGCATGCTGGTGGGACAGGCCCTTAAGACTATTCTACTTTTTACTGAGATAGTTCCCTGTCTTTGTCATATATCCCTGAATACCTAAATTTAATAAAAATCCTCAGATTCCAAACATATAATCAATAGATTGAACGTGGATCAGCAGTAGTTTCATGCTGGATCACTCTTAGATTCCTAATGCCTGCACTGTAAGGTCTTTCTGTAATTATTAGGCCTGGCGGCCCTTGACTCCCAGAGCGGCAGAACGTGTTGGTCTCCATGTATGTTGTCTGTTCGCACAGTTATTTCTGTAACTTCTTCCAGCTCGTTAACCTCTGAGATATCTTGTACTCCTCTATTACTGACCTCTTGACCACTCCATGATCTCCATCACTCTACAGTGGGTAGCCATGCCTTCTGCCGCCTTAGCCCCATGCTGGGAAATTTCCTCTTTAAACATATCCTCTGCCCTGTCTCCTTCCCACACAAAACACACTCTAATCCAGACTGGAGACGCTGGATTAAAATGGAGCCAAGTGCACAGTTTTTAGGTTAAGGATTAAGCCTGATGGCAACCTAGATGTCACCTGGAAGCTAAATTAAATCATTCCACAGTCTTGCTCATTTGCTTTGCAGAACTTCTTCTGTGGCAGGAATAGAGGTGGTATGATTTTAACACTGGGCAGTTTAGATGGAGTGTTTCGATTCACAGAATCAGATTACCCCTTATTGTTCTGTTTACCAATAAGATTTTAATTGATTTTAGCTCCGCTGGCTCAACTTGCTGCTGTTATTTGATTGTCTTAAAATATGATGCTTACCCTGCTTAGATGCTGAACCTCCGTAAGTCCCTCTGACTAAACAGTGGGTCAGGCAGTATCGGCGGATGGGATGGTCAACGTTCTGGGTCAAGATCCTGCATCAAGACTGAGAGTGCAGAGGGAAGATAGCCAGTATGTAAAAGTGGGAGAGACGGTGAGACCAGGGCTAGTTGGTGATGGGTGGAGCAAGGTGAGGCAGCGATGATGTGCAAACGAAGCCAGGTGCAGAGGATAACAAAAGGAAAATAAAATGAATAGGTGCGTTGGGAAATGGGTGCTTGAAGCAGGTGGGGAAGGGTGGTAACTAGATATAGAATTGGCATCTTTGTAGGAAGCAGAAGGTGATGGTCAAAGGTTTATTTAATGGACTGACAGCCTGTGTCTAGCGGTATGCCACAGGGATTGGTTCATTGCTGTTTGTCATCTCTACTGTGATGTTGATGAAGATATAGGGTGGCACAGTGGCGCAGCGGTAGAGTTGCTGCCTGACAGAATCAGAGACCCGGGTTTGATCCTGACGAAAAGCGCTGTCTGCATGAAGTGACTTTTGTCCGGGTGCCCTGGTTTTCTCCCACATCACAAGGACGTACATGCTTGTTGGTTAATGGGCTTTGGTAAAATCAGGGCTGCCAACATTGGGTGAGAGTTGGGAGTGAAAATTTACGAGACCAAGCCTGAGGGAGCGTAGCGGAGGGTGGGGCGGGGTGGATGTGTGGGAGGAGGGTGTCCCCCCTCCCATTGGTACGGAACAGTTGCATTTATCAGCTTGAAATTGTGTAATATGGTGCATACTGTAGCGAGTCTTTTAACTTACACTTGAATGCAATATATATGCTTTAAATTGGATTAGCTATGAATAAGGTTAGACTACATTACATTCCTAATTACATTCCACAGAAGAGCCCAGGCTCTGATCAACAGGTGCAGCACATGAATGATCTTAGTGTATTCATGTATGGAAATCAGATTACAATCAAGCACTTGGCCCATGTTGGCTAACCTGGGTCTCACTGCACACCTGGTACTACTCCTGGCCCTGACTCCAGTTGTATACCTTCTCTCATTCCTGTCCCCGAGTCCAGCCCTACACCTGGCCCCCTATTCTACCCTGATAATAGCTGCTTACCTGCTTAGGTTCCCAGTGCTGAACACACCCCATTGTCCCAGCTTTGACTGCACACCTAGTACTATTCCAGACCTTGACTCTGGATGCACACTTGGCCTTGCTCCTAGCCCCTTTGCACTGACAATATATCTGGCCCACACATAAAGCCCCATATCTGATCCCCTGGACTTAACCTATTATGATCAAGTCCACAGGTGCTTAGCTAATGCAGTAATCCTTTATGGGGCACTTCACAGACCAAATTATGGATAATAAAATTTGCTACATTCATTGGCTTCCTTGTTATCTAACATGCTAGTCACTTTGTCAAAGAAGTCATCAATTGGTTGAACACAATTCCCATCCATAAAATTATACTCACTCAGCTGTATAAGTATTCTGATACCATTTATTTCATTTTTGTAACAAACTATCCTGAAGTCATCAGGCTAATTACAAATCAATAACATTAGCCAACTCCTAAACATGAAGCGCTGAGCATTGGGATCCAAACATCATGGACAACTGGCCTCAGTTCCCTGCTCACATCTGGCAGTGTTCTCCATCTGAACCAGAGGCCACGGAGCGTTTTTGAAAGTGGGGAGGCTGAGCGATCACTGATCACTGGCCTTGGGGGTACCCGGTGAGGGAGCGGAGCAACCGAGTGGGGAGAGGGTGTGGAGGAAGGGTGTCCCCCCTCCGTGTAGGAACTTTTTGAAATTTGATGTATTAAAATCATGTTTTAGTGCATTGCAGAAGTATGATTTCAATGTTTTTTGTATGAAGTATTTTTAAGAGGTAATTTTTTAATGGGTAACTTTGTCCACACAAAGGGTGGTGGGTGTTTGGAACAAGCTGCCAGAGGAGGTAGTTGAGGCAGGGACCATCCCAACATTTAAGAAACAGTTAGACTGATACATGGATAGGACAGGTTTGGAGGTATGGACCAAAAGCAGGTAGCGTAGCTGGGACATGTTGGCGGGTGTGGGCAAGTTGCGCTGAAGGGCCTGTTTTCATCACTCTATGACCACATTATACCTCCACCATACATGAATGCTGCAAAATCAAGTGATCTAGTTTTATTGCCATATACTCGCATAGAAACGTAGAAAATAGGTGCAGGAATAGGCCATCGGCCCTTCAAGGCAGCACTGCCATTCAATATGATCATGGCTTTTCATCTAGAGTCAGTACCTCTTTCCTGTTTTTTCCCCATATCCATTGATTTTGTGAGCTAAATGTAACTCTCTCTTGAAAACATCCAGTGAATTGGTCTGCACTGCCTTCTGTGGCAGAAAATTCCACAGATTCACAACTCTCTGTGTGAAGAAAGTTTATCCTCATCTGAGTCCTAACTGGCCCCCGTTTGCCCTGAGGCTGCTCCATGGCCGGAGCTGCAGTGAGCGACTCGCCAGCCCGGCAAAACACTCGCTAGCCCCACTCCCCGTCCGCATCTGTCCCCGTCGCTGCTTCTGCTTCCAACACCCATGGCCCATGCAGTTGATATGAGTTTTGAAATTTTCATTGATCACAGAATTTCTCACGACCGAGCATGAGAAATTTGTGATCAGCGTGAGAATTTGGCGAAATGCGTGATTCTCATGCTCAGTGCATGGTTGGTAGCCCTGCCTCTCTATCCCCCCCCCTCTCTCTCTCCCTCTCTCCCTCTCTCTCCCCCCCTCTCTCTCTCCCTCTCTCTCTCTCCCTCTCTCTCTCTCCCCTCTCGCGCTCCCCCTCTCTCTCTCCCCCTCTCTCTCCCCCTCTCTCTCCCTCTCCCCTCTCTCTCCCCCCTCTTTTCAGCTCTCTCTCCTCTCAACCCCCCTCTCTCTCCCTCCCCCTCTATCTCTCCCCTCCCCTTCTCTCTCCCCTCTCTCTCTCCTCTCTCCCCCCCTCTACCTCTCCCCTCCCCTTCTCTCTCCCCTCTCTCTCTCCTCTCTCCCCCTCTCACTCTCTCCCCTTCCCTCTCATCTCTCCCCCTCTCACTCTCTCCTCTCTTCCCCTCTCCCCCTCTCCCCCTCCCTCTCTTCCTCCCCTATTTCTCCCTCTCTCTCTCTCCCCCCTCTCTCCCACCTCACTCTCCCCCCTCTCTCTTGTCCCCTCTCTCCTCCCTTCCCCTCTCCCCCTCTCTCTCTCCCCTCTCTTTCCCCTAACTCTCTCTCCCCCCTCTCTCCCTCCTTCTCTCTCCCCCCCTTTCTCCATCCCTCTCTTTCTTCTCTCTCCCCCTCTTTCTTCTCTCTCTCCCCCTCTTTCTTCTCTCTCTCCCCCTCTCCTCTCTCTCCCCCTCGCTTCCCCCTCCCTCCCCCTCTATCTTTCTCCCTCTCTATCTCCCCCTCTCTCTCCCTCTCAACACACTCTCTCACCTCTCTCTCCTCCTCTCTCTCCCCCATTTCTCCCTCCCACCTCACTCTCCCCCTTGCTCGCTCTCCCCTCTCTCTTTCTCCTGTGTCTCTATCTTCTATTTCTCTCCCCCCATCTCCCTCTCTTTCCCCCGTTATCTCTTTCCCCCTTTCCCCCTTCCCTCTCTCTCTCTCATTTTCCCCCTCTCCCAATCTCTCCTCCCTCTCCTCCCTCTCTCTCTCTCTCTTCCCTCTTTCTTCCCTCTCACCCCTCTCTCTCTTCCCACGTCTCTCTCTCCCCCCTCTCCCTCTTCTCTCTCCCCATTCACTCCCCCTCTGTCTCTCCCCGCTCTCTCCCCCGTCTCCCTGTCTCCTTCCCTTCTCTCTCCACCTCCCTTTGAGAGTCTCTGTCCCATCAGCACAGAGACTCTCGCGGCAGCGGTGCAACGCTTCCGACGCCTCCGATCGGCCCGGGACTCTTGCACTGGGGCTGCTCCATGGCTGGAGCAGCAGCGAGCGACTCGCAGGCCCCGTAAACACTCGGCAGCCCTGGCTTTCCGTCCGCATCTGTTCCCGCCGCTACATCTGCTTCCATCCCTCCCTCAGCCCCGGCTCTCCAACACCCGCGGACGTTGCAGTTTATCTGAGTTTTGAAATGTTCGTTGATCACAGAATTTCTCACCACAGAGCGTGAGAAATTTCTGATCAGCGTGAGGGCGTGAGAGTTTCTTCAAATGCGTGATTCTCACGCTCAAAGTGTGAGAGTTGGCAGCCCTGGTAAAATTGTAAATTGTCCACTACCTAGTGGGTAGTGTATGGGGATCAGTGGTCGGCTTGGACTTGATGGGCCGAAGAGCCTGTTTCCACATTGTATCTCTAAATTAAACTAAACATGATTGGTAAATTTGTAGATGATTCAAATAGATGGTATCCGAGGGCGTTATCAAGAATTACAGCAGAATCTTATCAGTGGACAAGTGGCCGAGGAATGGCTAACAGAGTCTGAAGAAGCGTCTCGACCCCAAACGTCACCCATCCCTTCACTCCAGGGATGCTGCCTGTCCCACTGAGTTAAGTCTATGAGTGGCTAATAGAGTTTAATTCAGATGAGTGTGAGGTGTGGCATTTTTGGAAGTTAAACCAAAGCAGTACCTTCATGGTAGTTGGGCCTACGGAGCATTGTAGAGCAGAGGGACCTCGGAATATAAATATACAGCTCCTTGAGACTTCAAGAGGCCATACATGGAGTATTGTATTCACTTTTAGTCTCCCTGCTACATGAAAGATGCAGAGAAGGGGAATTGGACAAACACATGAATGAGTGATGGGAGTACGTTCATTTGGATCAGAATTGAGCAGAGGGGCAAATGGCCTTTTATACTATTGGAAGAGACTGCAGATGCAGTAAACTGGAGCAAACATCAACTTTCCCTTTGCCTCCACAGGTGCTGCCTGACCTGGTCGCTTCCAACTGCAATCTGCTTAATAGTATTTTTCTACGGTGTACGCTCAACGGATAAGATAACTTCAGAGGAATATAGACCAAACGCAGGCAGGTGGGACTAGTGTAGATGGGGAATGTTGGTCAGTGAGGCGAAGTTGGGCCGAAGGGTCTTTTTTACACTGTATGTCTATGACTCCAATGAAATGGCAACAATGCAGGGTGCGCAAAATCTAGACAGAACATTGAAAGAGCAGAGAGCTCTCCCCAGAGTCCTGCCCAATATCCATCCCTCATTCAGCACATTGACGGAGGATCTCTCTCTCTCTCTCTCTCTCTCTCTCTCTCTCTCTCTCTCTCTCTCTCTCTCTCTCTCTCTCACTCTCTCTCCCTCCCTATCTCCCTCTCTCTCTCTCTCCTTTCTCCCTCCCTTTCTCCCTTCCTCCCTCTCTCTTCCTCCCTCTCTTTCCCTCACTCTCTCTCCCTCTCTCTCTCTCTCTCTCCCTCACTATCTCCCACTCTCTCCTTTCTCCCTCCCTCTCTCTTCCTCCCTCTCTTTCCCTCACTCTCTCTCCCTCCTTCTCTCTCTTTCTTCACAGTTGCGCTCTGATGTGGCAGAATATTGTCAGTGTTTTGCTTTTCATTTCTTTGTCACTTCATCGTGTGGGAAGCTTTCTGTGCACAGATTAGCTGCCACATTTCCAACATTGCAACACTGACAACACTTGAGCCCCACGTCTGGGCTGTGCATTCTGAAGGGGACACATGCAGTGCTGCAGCAAGCCGGAGCTGCCTGTTATTTACCGAGCGTTCCTCGGTTCACTGGGCTGAACCCTGAGTATCTGAGTGACCTTTTGCACTGGGTTGATGTTTAATTTGCTCTCGCCTTCTCACTGCAAATTACGTTTCCTTGCAAAATACAATTCCTGACAGCTTGATTTCCCCTGTGAATTATCCTGCCTCAATCACATCCCCTGTTTCTGCTCCTCATTCTCACCTTGCTAATCTTGGTCACAAAAATATGTACCTTGCCTGCTGGCACAAATCTGGCCTTCATGATTACCCAAACAGGTTAGCTGTGAATAATCTACAGCTCCAGCTAATTACCTTCTCCGCTGCTGCTTGCATTGGAGTGGTTATAGAGGGGCAGAGATTAATTTTGCAAATGATCACAAAACCAGGATCATAAATCCTACACACATCTCACATATAAAAATTACAGGATTCTGACATTGCACATAGGGCAATTGAAATAAATTAAAGTAACATTAATAGCACCTAGAATAAATGCAGCGTAAAGAGAACTAATGCTGTCTTCATATCAACAGCGGCGTAACCCAACAGAGCAAAGTAAGGCTCTTGAATATACATCTGTTTCACTAGCTATTTACTGCAAGAAGGACTGTTCCTCGAAAACGATGACTAAGCTGTTAAAAAGTCAGCTCAGGTTTTTTTTTCCCATTGCAGCGAGAGAGCGCTGCAGTCCAGGAAACACGCCAGCCCCCTGTGCACAGCAAGTTCCCAAAAATAGCAATGTAATCTTAGCCAGATTGGTCTTTTTTCCAAGAGCAGGGCAGATACAGTCAGGCGGGCCTGAAACCGACTGCTCTGTGTCTTTGTAAATAAATTACAACACATGGTTTTTATATATCTGCTCATTTAGTTTAGCATTACATTACGGAAACAGGCCCTTCGGCCCACCGAGTCGGTGCCAACCGGCGATCTCCGCACACTGGCACTATCCTACACACTATGGACAATTTACAATTTTACTGAAGCCAATTAAACAAACCTATACGTCTTTGGAGCGTGGGAGGAAACATCAACACCCAGAAAAAACCTATGCAGGTGTCAGGGAGAACGTACAATCTTCTTACAGACAGCAACTGTGGTCAGGATCGAATCCAAGTCTCCGGCACTGTTAGGCAGCAACTCTCCTGCTGCGTCTTCAAGCACATTTTGGAGAACGGCACAATAACGGCTCAAGTTGTCCGAAGTATTCTTCCCTACATAGCTCCCGACTAGGAACTCTCATGGGTCAATCAAACACCAACCATCGCCCTTCCCTTACAATACTCACCTCTCTCTCTCTTTCTCTCTCTCTAGTAACGTCCTGACCCTGTGACTACAAAGACGGCAGTATAGTCCCTGGTGGGCTCTTCGGGAGTGAGGACCAGAAGGTACAAGGCACGATGATGCAGCTGCCACAGCAGCTGCCCACAGCTCCAGAGTCCCAGGTTCAATCCTGGCCCTGGGAGCTGTCTGTGTGGAGTCTGAGTATTCTCCCTGCGACCGCATGTGTTTCCTCCGGGTGCTCCAGATTCCTCCCACATCTCAAAGACGTGCGGGTTTGTAAGTTAAATGGTCTCCATTTCTAGGTAAATTGGCCTCCCTGGTGTGTAGGGAGTGGATGAGAGAGTGGGATAACATCGAACTAGTGTAAATGGGAGATTGATCATCAGTGGACTCTATAGACACTAGACAATAGGTGCAGGAGTAGGCCATTCGGTCCTTCGAGCCAGCACCGCCATTTAATGTGATCATGGCTGATCATCCCCAATCAGTACCCTGTTCCTGCTTTCTCCCCATATCCCCTGACTCCGCTATTTTTAAGAGCTCTTGAAAGCATCCAGAGAACCTGCCTCCACCACCCTCTGCGTATCCAAACCTTTAACAATCTTATATGTTTCAATGAGATCCCCTCTCATCCTTCTAAACTCCAGTGTGTACAAGCCCAGCCACTCCATTCTCTCAGCATATGACAGTTTCCATGATATATCTTTCAATTCAATCAGTGTACCAATCCTCCTCAGCCAAGCACTGCTAGCCCAATGGTCATGTCCCAGTTCCATCTCACAACTCATCAGACATGGTCAACCCCTTGCCACTCATTGGTGTGACAGACAGTGTGCCTTGAAAGCTTACAACAGGGACTTGTAACCAGCTGAGGGGGTGGAGACGGGGAGGAGGGGAACAAGGGCAATGTTTGCGGCTCCTTACAGTTGGGCCATCGGGGGCACTGGCTGGGTGTTTGAGATTGGTCCTCACATGCTCTACTCATAGCTCATGCCAGGCATTGTTGCTGGAGCCTCTGGACTGGGTGTCAACTCTCTGCCTTTGACTTTGAAGGGAGAGTAAATCTGCTGATTCAGCGCACAGGAGATCTGAAGGAAGAGTTTCTGTGGACAAGCTCATTGGGGTGACAGGCTGTGTTGACATGGTGAGTCAGTGTAAATAAACTGACCAGAGGGAGTGAGGGAGCATGAGGTTGCTCCAGGGAAATTAATCCAATGATCGTCCCACAAATGAAGCAGAAAGGCAGGGTGGACCAAAGGTCATTGGTCACATGTTCCCTGCCAAACCGTTTCCAGTGCCCATTTGGCACAGTGCCTCACCTCCTCAGTGACCCGGGTTCAAGCCTGACCTCTAGCCCAGTCTGAGTGGAGTTTCCATGTTCTCCTCGTGACCAAATTGGTTTCCCCCGAGTCCTCTGGGTTGATGTGTCAATTGGCCGCTGTAAGTTTCCCCAAGTGTATAGGTGAACGGTAGAACTTGGGAGGAATTAAATGGACATGTGTGTGGGAGCAGAGGTCACAGGGAAATATAAAGGGAAATGGGACGGTTTTGAGATTCAGCTTTGACTTAATGGGCTGAAGGGCCTTCTTCATAAGAAAATATAAGAAATGTAGAGGAGGAAGGGGCCATTAGAAGAACCAAAGGGGAGAGGAAGAGAGTGTTTCTCTGCATTTTCACCCCGAATTTCCGACGGCAATTGGGGGGGAAATGGAGAAGAAGAACAAATATGGGAACTTGTGTGCAAAGAATGAAGGAGCAGGACTGACTAGAAATTATTTTGTTTAGCTGGCAATGGTCTCCTCCTGTGCTGTGCAAATCTATGACCAAACAAGTCACCCTAATCATCAAGGAGTGATATACACTGATTGAAGATGACTCCTCAAACACTATCCAATGATGTTAATTAGAACTGATGTGATGTACAGATCCTGCTGTTACCTGTACATTGAATACGGAATGGTGTGGCTACAACTCAAACAGC
Source organism: Raja brachyura (assembly GCA_963514005.1). The sequence continues at coordinate 22,792,478 of OY740786.1, read as the reverse complement.
TGTTCCCAAATTACACGCTGAATCTGTCTCTCACAGCTGGGATGTTCTATATATATATATAGAACATCCCAGGTATATATATACCTATCCTATATACTTAAAGCTCTGATCTTGGATGTGTGTGTGTGTGCATGTGCGAGTGTGTGCGTGCATGCGTGCGTGTGTGCGCGTGTGTGTGTGTGTGTGTGTGTGTGTGTGTGTGTGTGTGTGTGTGTGTGTGTGTGTGTGTGTGTGTGTAATCATACTGCTCGAAAAGGCGACGCTCTTACAGTAAAATATTTACATATTCCTGTAGAGATTTATCCTGTGAAGTCAAAAATCGCCTGATCTGAAAAATTCATGCATTATTTCTCCAGTTATTAATCAAAATGTTCAATAATTTCAAATAACTTAGAAATTCGGCTGGCTTTGGCTGATGATGTGATGACGTCACAATGGCTGCACATTGTGTTCAAGCGCTGCGAATGACGTCGCCCGCTTGCTCGCTTTTCGCAGCTTGCTTGCTTTTCAGACTGCGGCATGCGCTGCGAGTGAAGAACGAGCAAGTCGGGCCCTGAACTAGAGCTCTCTCTCCTCCCGGGCTTTCTCTCCACCTCGGGGTCTCTCTCTTCCCATCTCCCCCTCCCCACGCGTTTAGGGGATGGGACCCAATGGGTCCCCCTTGGTCTAGTATGCTTATAAAAGCCTGATCTTGGATGTGTATGTATTTGTGTATGTGATGTTCGTGTGAGTTTCACATCTCATCAAAAACACAATGCGCTAATGGTGAAATCTTTACATATTCCAATAGAGACTTCCGCTGTGAAGTGAAAAATTGCCTTATCTGAAAATGTCATGCATTACTTCTCAAGTTATTTATGAAAATGTTCAAACATTTAAAATAACAGAAAATAAACGAGCTGCTGATGTTCCCCCCTACCCCCTCTGCCCCCCCTCCCCCCCTCCTCCGCTCCATGCTCCCCCTCCACCTGTCTCCCCCTCCCTTTTCTCCCCTCTCCCCCTCCCTTTTCCCCCCTCTCCTCCTCCCTTCCCTTCTCCTCTCCCCTACTCTCCCCCTCTTTTCTCCCCCTCCTCCCTCCCCCTCTTCTCAGGTAACAACCCTGAGATGCATAGAGAGGTATCTTGATTCTGGGTCATGGGGACAGTCCCTGAGAGGTCAGTGTGGGATCCAGTCAACTTTTTCAGTCTAATGTAAGTGAGCAAGCATGAAACACCAGAGCTGAAAGGGTTAAAATACAAAGGGTTGTTACACAGACCGGTTAAGAAGTTCACTGGCAGATGGAATTTAATCCTAATAAGTGTTTTGAGGACTAATAATGGTGTGACATACGCCATGAATGGTAGGGCCCCTAGAAGTACTGAGGAACAGGGAGACCTGTACATGCCCAAGGGTCCCTGCAGGTGGCAGCACAGGTGGACAAGTTGGTTAAGAAAGTGAAGGGATACTTGCTTTCATTAACCAAGACAGAGAATATAAGAGGATGGTTACGGTACAACCTTATAAAACCTTGCTTCGGCCATAATTGGAGTACTGTGTGCAGTGTGTAAGAAGGAACTGCAGATGCTGGTTTAAACCGAAGATAGATACAAAAAGCTGGGGTAACTCAATGGGACAGGCAGCATCTCTGGAGAGAAGGAATGGGTGACATTTCAGGTCGAGACCCTTCCTTCGACTGGTTAGGGATAAGGGAAATGAGTGATATAGACGGTGATGTGGAGAGATAAAGAACAATGAATGAAATATATGCAAAAAAGTGACGATGATAAAGGAATCAGGCCATTGTATGCTGTTTGTGGGGTGCAAATGAGAAGCTAGTGCGACTTGGGTGGCGGAGGGATAGAGAGAGAGAGAGGGAATGCGGGGCTACCTGAAGTGAGAGAAATCAATATTCATATCACAGGGCTGTAAGGTGCCCAAGCGAAATATGAGATGCTGTTCCTCCAATTTGCATCTAGCCTCACTCTGACAATGGAGGAGACCGAGGACAAAAAGGTCTATGTAGGAATGGGAAGGAGAATTAAAGTGTACAGGAACCAGGAGATCAGGTTGGTTCAGGCGGGCCGAGCGAAGGAGTTCCGCGAAACGATCGCCCAATCTGTGTTTGGTCCCGCCGATATACAAGTCCACATCTTGAACAATGGATACAGTAGATGAGGTTGGAGGAGGTGCAAGTTAACCTCTGCCTAGCCTGAAAGGACAGTCAATGTCCCTAGAACAGAGTCGAGGGAGGAGGTATAGCGACAGGTGTTGCATCTTCTGCGATTGCAGGGGAAGGTACCTGGGGAGGGGGTGGTTTGGGTGGGAAGGCAAGCGTTAACCAGGAGGTTGTGGAGGGAATGGTCTCTGCGGAGGAAGGAAGGGGGTGGTGATGGGAAAATGTGGCTAGTGGTGGAATCCCGTAGGAGGTGGTGGAAATTTCAGAGGATTATGTGTTGTATACAATGGCTGATGGGGTGGAAGGTAAGGACTAGGGGACTCTGTCTCTGTTGCGTCTAGGGAGAGAGAGAGCGAGGGCGGAGCTGCGCGGGTCCGAGGAGACACGAGTGAGGGCCTCATCTGTGAGGGGGAAGGAGAATCCCAGTTCCCAAAAAATGCAGACATCTTGGATGTTCTAGCATGGGACATCTCACCTTGGGCGTAGATGGATGAATTGGGAGTAAGGAATAGAGTCTTTGCAGGAAGCAGGGTGGGAAGAAGTGTCGTCGAGATAGTTATGAGAGTCAGTGGGTTTGTAATAAATGTCAGTCAATAGTCTATTTCTTGCAATGGAGACTGTGAGATCAAGAAAGGAGAGGGAGGTGTCGGAGATGGTCCAAGTAAATTTGAGTACAGGATGATAATTTGTGGTGAAGTTGATGAAGTCCTTGAGTGGTGCATGGGTGCAGGAGGTAGCACCGATGCAGTCATCAATGTAACAGAGACAGGGTTCGGGGATAGGGCCAGTGTTTGCCTGGAACAGAGATTGTTCAACGTATCCTACAAAGAAGCAGGCGTAGCTGCGGCCCATGCACGTGCCCATAGCTACGCCTTGGACTTGGAGGAAGTGGGAGGAGTCAAATGAGAAGTTGTTGAGGGTGAGGACCAGCTCTGCTAGGTGGAGTAGAGTGTTAGTTTCGTGTTCGTTTTCTAGGTCTGCACAAAACTTGAGAGTCTCCAATTTACAACAGAAGTCTTTAATGCTTTACTCAATGCTGGCAGCAAGACAACTCAAATTTGCTGCACACACACACACACACACTAAAGACAGGAAAAAACTATATACAAAACATCTCCTTTTGTCCTGTGCAGCACCACCTGCTGCACGGGAGGAGCAATGGGTCCTCCCACCCCACATTGTCCACCAAACATCACACTTCCCCTTTCCAGTTTGAACATCTCTATTCCTGAATGAGTCTCCTTGGGGGAATATCACAATTGCAACGTGTGGATCGACGAAGGACCACAGGCAGATCGGCGGGGAGTTCGTCTGGCAGAACTTCATCAAGCCAGGGGAGGGGCAAGTCAGCCACTCCAGTATCCACACGATTCGGCACCGGGGTGTCCGACTGCTTGGCTCTGGTCAGGTTCTGCACAGTCTTCACTGGAGGAACGCGGCTTCTTAATTGGTCATCATGCCGTCAGCATTGTTCTTCTTGTCCTTGGACGGTGTACATTTTGGTTCCAATGTGAGCCATGATCCTGCCAGTGCACCATTTGTGTTCCTTGGCCGTATAATTGCGGTAATATACGTAGTCGCCAATGTCGAATTTGAACTTTTACAATATCGTTGGCTGCGTGCGCGCCGTATAAGAGTTACGGGTATACGGGTATGATAGGGGAGAGCATCATCTCCGCTGGAGTTCGACCAGTAGTGCAGTTTAGAACGGTTCGATATTGCTGTAAGGAATCGCACAATGCCAATCGTTTTGATTTCTTTTCGATTCCTACAGCACGTTTCATGGCCTGCTTGAAATCGCCAACAAGCCGCTCTGCCTCATCATTTGAGGGTGGATGAATAGGTGCTGATGTCAGATGCATGATTGAGTGTTGTTTGCACCGGTCACCGAACATCACAGTTAGGAAAGGGAAATTGGATGGTTCTGTGGTCGAGGAAGAAACGGAAGGCTTTAGGCTGGTGGGGGATGGAGTTGTCGAGTGACAGAATGTCCATAGTAAAGATGAGGGAATGCGGGCTCGGAAAGCGGAAGTCATTAAAGAGACAAAAAGAATGTAAGGTATCTTGCACCTAGGTCCGGGGGGGGGGGGGGGGGGGGGGTGCATAGGATGGAGTCAAGGTACATGGAAATCATCTCCGTGGGACAGGAGCAGGCAGAAACAATGGCCCTGCCAGTGCAATTGTGTTTGTTGATTTTGGGGAGAAGGTAAAAATGGGCTGTGCAGGGCTGGAAATGATAAGGTTGGAGGCTGTGGAAGGCAGACAGGCAGAAGTGATGAAACTATGTTTGTGATTAAGGCCTGGTGCACATACTGTGTGTGGTTCTGCTCCGCACACTATACGAAGGGTACTATCGGGAGTGGAAAGACAAGTTTTGTTATCCCTGGCGTGGAGTAGGCTGAGAAGGGGGAGGGGGGAACATGTTAGAGATCTTCAAAATTATTTTATATGAGCAGATTAGGACATTCGGCCCATTAAGTCTCCTCCACCGTTCAATCATGGCTGATCTATCTTTCCCTCTCAACCCCATTCTCCTGCCCTTTCCAAATAACCGCCTGACACACTTAAGGGGCTGTCCTACTGCGGCGACCTATTGCACGAGTTCTGGCGAGTTTGCCCTCGACTCATACTATCAGCATGGTCGACACGAGGTCCTAGGACGTCTTTGTAGCTCTCCTTCATGCTCGAGGGTAGTCTCCGCGTACGCGAGGCCTCAGCTAGGTCGCGGCGTATTTTTCAACACGTTGAAAAGTGCCCGTGCGCAAAAAAACGGTCGCCATGGAAAAAATCGATACTTTTTTTCCTCGTAGGTTTAGTCGAAGTAGATCGTAGTAGGTCGGCATGTTATTCGAAGGTAGTCAAGGGTAGTCGAAGGTAATCAAAGGTAGTCGAGGGTAGTCATAGATAGTCTTCAACATAGTCGAAGGGAGGTCGAAGGGAGGTCGAAGGAGATCGAAGGATGTAGTCTTCACTCTCCACTATTCGGTGTCCAATTTTCACGAAGCTAGTCGAAGCTAGTCTTCAACACAGTCGAAGGAGGTCTTCAACATGCCATTTTTTCAAACTCTCCTAAACTCTTCCAAACTCACAAATTATGTCGCCACAGTGGGACAGCCTTTTACTAATCAAAAATCTGTCAATCTCTGCCTTTAAAATATCAATTGACGTGGCCTCCACCGCCGTCTGTGCCAATAAATTCCACAGATTCACCACTCTTTGACAAAAACACTATAAAAAACATTATGCACGTGTGCAGACTGATGTGGGGCGCAGAGCCAGGGTTCCAATCTGACGAGTCAACAGTCGGCACGGTGGTGCAGTGGTAGCGTTGCTGCCTTACAGCACTTGCAGAGCCAGAGACCTGGGTTCGATCCCGACTACGGGTGCTGTCTGTACGGAATTTGTACGTTCACCCTGTGACTGTGTGGGATTTCTCCTGGATCTTCAGTTTCCTCCCTCACTCCAAAGACGTACAAGTTTTATAGCTTAATTGTCTTGATATATGTGTAAATTGTCCCTAGTGTGTGTGGGATAATGTTAATGTGCGGGGATCGCTGGTCGGCATGGACTCGGTGAGACGAAGGGCCTGTTTCCGCACTGTACCTCTAAAACACTACAACTAAAAAACAGTATCAATGCACTATAGATGAGGCTCGCACCAGGGTCTCCTCCATACCCCGCAACACTGCCCTCTCTCCCCATTCCCCCACTCGCAACAAGGGCAGAGTCCCCCTGGTCCTCACCTTTCACCCCACCAGCCGGCACATACAACACATAGTCCTCCACCAGTTTTGCCAACTCCAACGTGACCCCTCCGCTCGCCACATCTTCCCATCACCCCCCTGTCTGCCTTCCGCAAAGACCGCTCCCTCCGCAACTCCCTTGTCAATTCTTCCCTTCCCTCCCGCTCCACCCCTTCCCCGGGCACTTTCCCTTGCAACCGCAAGACGTGCTACACTTGTCCCTTCACCTCCCCCTTCCACTCCTTTCAGGGACCCAAGCAGTCCATCCAGGTCCGACAGAGGTTCACCTGCACCTCCTCCAACCTCATCTACTGCATTCGCTGCTCCAGATGCCAGCTGATCTATATCGGTGAGACCAAGCGGAGGCTTGGCGATCATTTCGCCGAACACCTCCGCTCGGTCCGCAATAACCAACCCAACCTCCCGGTGGCTCAGCACTTCAACTCCCCCTCCCATTCCGTATCCGACCTCTCGGTCCTGGGCCTCCTCCACGGCCAGAGTGAGCAACACCGCAAGTTGGAGGAACAGCACCTCATATTCCGCTTGGGGAGTCTGCATCCTCTGGGCTTGAACATTGAATTTTCTCTATTCTGTTAACCCGTGCTGTCTCCTCCCCTTCCCACCTCTCCCTCAGCCCTCGGGCCCTGTCATTCCCTCTCTCTATCTCTCCCCCACCCAAGTCGCACTATTTTCACTCATTTTCACACTACAAACAGCTTACAATGGCCTGTTTCTTTCATCATCGATACTTTTTTGCATATCTTTCATTCATTGTTCTTTATCTCTCCACATCACCGTCTATATCTCTCGTTTCCCTGATCCCTAACCAGTCTGAAGAAGGGTCTCGACCCGAAACGTCGCCTATCTCTTTCGCTCCTTAGATGCTGCTGCACCCGCTGAGTTTCTCCAGCCTTTTGGGTACCCTCAATGCATGGACATCTTGACTCTCAGAATCAGAGTGGAAGCAAGTCATCCTGAATCAGAGCGATGGTGAGAGAGAGAGGGGGGGGGGGGGGGGGGGGAGGAGAGAGAGAGAGAGAGAGAGAGAGAGAGAGAGAGACACACACACACATGGATAGAGATACAATAAGAAAAAAATCAGAGATAGAGAGAGAAACAGAGAGAGATAGAGAGAGAAACAGAGAGAGAGAGAGAGAGAGAGAGAGAAACAAAGCAACAGAGAAACAGAAAAACAGAAACCGACGGAGATAAAGAGAGATAAAAAGGCCGAAAGAGAGTGTATGCTGATGTGTTCTACTGCACTGCATTGGAACACAGCATTGTGCAGCCTAATACACATGGATCTCTGCAATGCTAATTTGTCAGAGTGGGATGGACAAAGGAAGTGGAGGCCTAGTGGTAAAGGTTGGAACACCAGGGGATGAAGAGGCAGAGATAGAGAGAGTGTGGCCCTCCCTCAGTACTCCCCTTGCCACAAAGCGGTGTTCCTTCAGTACTGTCCCTCCCCCAGCCAGTACCCCCCCTGCAGTGCAGCAGTCTCTCCGTACTGCCCTCTGACAGTGTGGGTCTCACTCGGGAAGTGAAATCAAAATCCAGCTCCGTTGTCTGCCCACCAGGAGTGCTTTTGCCACACCCAGAGCTCCACCCGGCCCTATGTTCTGCCCAATGTGGTGACGGGGACTGGACTCCATTCCCTCCCTCCACCTGCGGGGCTGCCCAGACCGCCCAACAATGTTCCAAACTCTCTAACTCCAGTACCAAACAGGTGGGGCCACTCTGATCTTCAGCCTGCTCTGCAATTCATAACCGCCGTGCAATGGAACAGTTTTCTCCAGGGCCTCTGTAAAATGGTCTCGACCCAAAATGTCAAATATTGCTTTTCTCCAGAGATGCTGCCTGACCCGGTGAATTACTCCAGCTTTATCTGTCCATCTTCAGTTTGAACTAGAATATGCAGTTCCTTCCTACGCATCTCAAATCCCGTTCGACTGTGGCTCACTGGTGAAAGAGAAGGAAGCTACATCCCCACAGGGCTCAATGTAGCAGTATGAGTTGCTGCCACACAAACCCAGCAACCAGGGATTGATCCTGATCTCCGGTGCTGTCTGTGCGGAGTTTGCACATTCTCTCTGTGTCCGCACGGGTTTAGTTCAGTTAGTTTATTGTCATGTGTACAGAGGTACAGTGAAATGCTTTTTGTTGCATGCTAACCAGTCAGCGGAAAGACTATATATGATTGCAATCGAGCCGTCCACAGTGTACAGATACACGATAAAGGGAATAACGTTTAGTGCAAGATAAAGTCCCGTAAAGTCCGATCAAAGATAGACTGAGGGTCTCCAATGAAGTCGATAGTAACTCAGGATTGCTCTATACTTGTGCTAGGATGGTTAAGTTGCCTGAAAACAGCTGGGAAGAATCTGTCCCTGAAACTGGAGGTGTGCGTTTTCACACTTCTGTACCTCTTTATTGGATGGGAGAGGTGAAGAGGGATTTACTGGGGTGAGACTCTTGATGATTATGCTGCTGGCCTTGCCGACGATAGCATGAAGTGTAAATGGAGTCAATGAAAGTCAAGTCAAAAGTCAAAAGAGTTTATTGTCATGTGTCCCTGACAGGACAATGAAAATCTTTCTTTGCATAGCACAACAGAACATAGAAGGCATTGACTACAATTCTATACATAAGTACACCCATGAATTAATAAATTAATAAAGTGCAAATAACAGATGGACGGATATTAATGTTCAGAGTTCCAAGCCAGGTTTAATAGACTGATGGCTGTGGGGAAGTAGTTATTCCTAAACCGGGTTGTTGCAGTCTTCAGGCTCCTGCACCTTCTACCCGAAGGTAGCAGGGAGATGAGTGTGTGGCCAGGGTGGTGTGGGTCCTTGATGATGCTGCCAGCCTTTTTGAGGCAGCGACTGTGATAAATCCCCTCGATGGAAGGAAGGTCAGAGCCGATGATGGACTGGTTGGAAAGGGAGACTGGTTTGTGTGATGGTCTGGGCTGTGTCCCCCAGGTTTCCTCACACGCGGGATAGTGGAATAATTAGCAACTGTAAATTGCCCTTAGTGTGTGGATGGATGGTAGAATCTGAGGAGAGTTCATGAGAGTGCGGGGAGAAGAAAATGAGATTGTATAGGATCAGGTTAAATTGATAGTTGATGGTTGGTATGGACACTGGGCCAAGGGTCCTGGTTCCACTCTGTATCTCTCTGACTCCAAGACCCGGTGGGAGGGTAGTAGGAATTCTTTCATTGAGGCACTACGAATGCTCAGTCACATTCTGGCTGAGTGAATGGGTCTATGAAGGGTGTGGACTTGAGGGACAAGATTGGACATAAACATTTTGAATAGCGCAGCAGACATATGCAACTGAATGGCCTCCTCTGTCCAACATTTGCTGTTCTATTCAAGAATGGATGGTGCTAAACTTTGCTTTGCAGGTTGGGTGCACAGATTCTAATTGTGAAGGCATAGCTCCACACCCCCAGGGAATGTACGACACAATGCCTCTATTCTGTTTCCTATCTCAGCTGCATCTTTTGCACATCCAGATACATGTTAAGTGGAGAGTGCTGGTGTAACTCGGGGCGACACAGTGGCGTAGCAATAGAGCTGCTGCCTCACAGCGCCAGAGACCTGGGTTCGTCCCTGACTACGGGTGCCGTCTGTACAGAGTTTGTATGTTGTCTCTGTGACTGCGTGGGTTTTCTCCAGACGCTCTGGTTTCCTCCCACACTCCAAAGACGTACAGGTCTGTAGATTAATTGGTTTTGGTAAAATTGTAAATTGTCCCTGGTGTTTAGGATAGTGTTAGCGTACTAGTCTAGTACGCTAGTCGGTGCAGACTCGGTGGGCTGAAGGGCCTGTTTCCGTGCTGTGTCTCTAAAAGTCTAAAAACACTGTGGATCAAGCAGTGCCTGTGGAAGGATGCTGCCAGACCTGTTGTTACCTCAGCACTTTGTGTTTTACACATATTCCAGCATCTGCAGTTACATCCCTCTGGATATTAAACAGAGGCCCTATTTACTCCGAGGACCATGCATAAAATGTTCCACATCCACTATTCCAGAGAAGAGCAAGGATGTTCTTCCAGTCTTCTCCCCAACCATCAACCTTTAACTAAATTGATAGTCTGGTCACCATCTTGTGTAAGGTTCTAGGATCTGGCTCCATATCTTCAATATTACTGCAGCACCAGGTCTTGATAAACCCCTTCCCTCTGCTCAGAGGTTCTGGGATGCTGAAATCCTATTGCTTTCCTTTTATTCCCAGAAATTAGGTTGAAAGGAGTTTATAGTAAAAAAATAATGGGAGATTCGGCAGCTCTACCCTCTGTTTGATGTTGTAGACTTCATATACCAAGGCAATATTAGTACAGGAACATGAGTCTTTTATCATTTAGCTCTGCTGATTATGTCTTTAAATCATCAGCCATGCGAGGTTCCCATCTACTGGCAATGTCCCACCCTGAGAGCTTCTCTATTTTGTGCTTTGTCCTTTGAAAAAAATAAATCTCATTCCTTGAATCATCTTTGAGCACTTTGGCTGTGTGCAAACAACGACAAACAAGTGCCCCTCTGAACCGACTGACTGACTGCCACAAATGCAAAGGTGCATTGCAGTCTCAGCACTGAATCACCTCTCGTCCACTCAGCTCCTGCAACAGAGCAAAATGTTCCACACACTGCATCACCAGAGGCAGCAAACAGCAAGGCAGGCCACGAGGTATCCGCACACACAGAGGATGCATGCCCTGCGTACACTCAGTGCCACAGAGTTTCTGAGATGTGGCCTTGAGGTGTGAGGACAGTTTAGTCTACCTACCACACACCACTAGCACCACTAGTGTTCCTGCCTTACGGCTCCAGTGAACCAGGTTCAATCCTGACCTCTGGTGCTGTTCGTATGGACTTTGCACGTCCTTCCTAGTCCTCCGGATGTTTAGGTTTCATTAGGATAAATAACCACGGTAAATTATCGTTCGTGTAGACGGGCAATTTACAATAAATGGGAAAACAGGACCTTTAACAGCTCTGAGAGCTGGTCTAGACTTGATAAGCTGAATGGAGAATAAACTAAATTCAAATGTGTGGTATTTTATGTTTTAGTAATTTTAACTATTTAGTTTAGTTTAGTTTATTATTGTCACGTGTACCAAGTTACAGTGAAAAGCTTATTGCTGCGTGCCATCCAGCCAGCGAAAAGACTGTACATGATTACAATCAAGCCTGTCCACAGTGCACGGATACAGGATAAAGGGAATAACGTTTAGTACAACTTCACATTGAGTGGAGCTATTAAATCAATCGTTGCAAAGAAAATTACAGGTTGCTGTGATGCAGGTCCCATAAAGGACTCTGCTCGTTGAGGCTTGTGCCACATTTAACTTTCCTGCAGCAAATCTGGAGCTTAAATATTCAACTGGAGAAGAGCACTTCTCTTCCCCTGGGAAGCAAAGCTGACGCTTTTCTTGAGCAAGTGTTAAAGGTACAGTCCTGCCCTGGGCCAACGTGGGTGATTCTACAGGAGGCTTTCATCAGTCAGGGTATTGAGTATAGAAACATAGAAACATAGAAAATAGGTGCAGGAGTAGGCCATTCGGCCCTTCGAGTCTGCACCGCCATTCAATGTGATCATGGCTGATCATCCAACTCAGTATCCCGTACCTGCCTTCTCTCCATACCCCCTGACCCCTTTAGCCACAAGTGCCACATCTAACGCCCTCTTAAATATAGCCAATGAACTGGCCTCAACTACCTTCTATGGCAGAGAATTCCAGAGACTCACCACTCTCTGTGTAAAGAATGTTTTCCTCATTTTGGTCCTAAAGGAATTCCCCCTTATCCTTAGACTGTGACCCCTTGTTCTGGACTCCCCCAACATCGGGAACAATCTTCCAGCATCTAGCTTGTCCAACCCCTTAAGAATTTTGTAAGTTTCTATAAGATCCCCCCTCAATCTTCTAAATTCCAGCGAGTACAAGCCAAGTCTATCCAATCTTTCCTCATATGAAAGTCCTGACATCCCAGGAATCAGTCTGGTATTGAGGTTGGGAGGCACTGACACAGTTATATAAGACATTGGTGAGGCCACATTTGGAGTAGTGTGTTCAGATTTGGTCACCATGTTATAGGAAAGAAGGTGTCAAGCTGGAAAGGGTGCAGAGTAGATTTACGAGGATGTTGGCAGGACTCGAGGGCCTTAGCTCTAGGTAGTGGTTGAGCAGGCTGGGACTTTATTCCTTGGAGCGCAGGAGAATGAGGGGCGATCTTATAGACGTGTACAAAATCACGAGAGGAATAGATTGGGTAAATGCACAGAGCCTTTTGCCCAGAATTGGGCAATCGAGAACCAGAGGACATAGCTTTAAGATGTGAGGGTGGGGGGAGATTTAATAGGAATCACAGGGGTAATGTTTTAACACAAAGGGTGGTGGGATAGGATAGGTTTAGAGGGATATGAGCCATACGCAGGCAGGTGGGACTAATGTAGATGGGGCATGTGGGTCGGCAGGGGCCAATTGGGCCAAAGGGCCTGTTTCCACGCAGTCTGACTTTATGGCTATGACTACCGTGGGCTGCTCTGTGGGAGCACGGACACCTCTGCATATCTTCCTTGGTTTTGGTGAGGGACAAAGAAAGGTCAAGACGTGGAGACACAAGAAACTGCACATGCTTGAGTCTTGATGGAAGCACAAAGTGCTGGAGGAACTCAATGGGTCAGGCAGCATCTGTGGATGGAATGGAAATGGCAATGTTACCGGTTGGGACCAAGCATCAGGCTGATAGGAGTAGGGGGGGTGAGGGGGGAGGGGGAGAAATCTGGCAAAGAGAGGAGAGGTGAGGCAGAGCCTGGGGGGTGGATGCAGCGGAGGGGGCTTTGATCAGCAGATGCGTGGAGTGAGTGACAAAACTAAGGAGAGTGGAGGAATTAAATATAAACCTGGAGGGAGGAACGTGGGTGGAAGGCCCTCGATAGGAAGGGGAAAAGGAAAGATCAATGGGAAATGGGGGACTTGAAGATGGGAGATTAATGCACAAAAAAGCAGAAAGGAGTCGGGTAATTCTGGGGAGCACTGTGGGGGTGCTCTGTGTGGGGGCAGGGAACACAGGAAAGAAAGAAGGGGTGGGGATATTACATGCAGTCAGAGAATGCAATGCTCATACTATTGGGTTGGGAGGTCATAAGGTGACTACTCTACACTTGTCCTAGGAGCTCACCCTGCTAGTGTACAAAATGATGAGAAGAATAGATCGGGTGAGTCGTTTGCCTAGAGTAGGGGAATCGAGAACCAAAGAATATACGTTTAAGGTGAGGGGGGGTGGGGGAAGATTAAATGGGAACCCGAGGGGTAACCTTTTTAAACAAAGGGCGGTGGGTGTGTGGAACAAGCTGCTGGAGGAGGTAGTTGAGGCAGGTACTAATGCAACGTTTAAGAAACATTTAGGTACATGGATAGGTGAGGTTTAGAGGGTTATGGGCCAACCGCAGGCAGGTGGGACTCATGCAGATGGGACATGTTGGTTGGCCTGGGCATGTTGGGCCGAAGGGCCTGTTTCCACACTGTATGACTCTATGACTCAATCCAAACACCAGTTGAGGTTTGTAGGATGTTTGGACAGCAGGAGTTTCTTTGTCTCTCTTTGAACCCATGTCCTTCTATTTTTATATATCCCCACCAGGGAAAAAAAGATGTGGTGGAAGGTCATGTCATTAATGTTCATGAAGAACCCCGTGCAAATGCTCCACAGGACGTAGACTCGCATCCTTTACATACGTGAGTCTTTACATGTTCCACGCAGAGGCCAGTCACTCTCTCATGGCTCCGGGAAGCTGACACGGGTCCTCATTGAAAGGCATTTTGACACAAAATTCTATGCTATGAAATTTAGTTTTAATTTAGTTTAGTTTAGATAAATCTTGGAAACAGGCCCTTCGGCCCACTGAGTCCACACCGACCAGCGATCCACACATATTAACACTATCCTGCACACTCTGGGGACAATTTACAATTATACCAAGCCAATTAACCAACAAACTTGTACGTCTTTGGAGTGTGGGAGGAAAATCCACGCAGGTCACGGGGAGAACGTACAAAATCTGTACAGACAGCACCCGTAGTCAGGATTGAAACCGGGTCCCTGACGCTGCAAGGCAGCAACTCTACCGCTGCGCCACAAGGACTTGAGGGGTACACACAGATTGATAAAGCACCTCCCTCAAATAACTTAATGAAGCTACATGTATTTTGCTGACCACATGAACCGCTCCCTTCCCTGACATGGGGGTAGGCGGCTTAACCTGTCATTGCCTCGATTGCAATGTCACTTAATGCCCGTGCTCCACTCTCATTGCTCGCTGGAACCTTTCAAAACACATGGAAAATAATTCTGCAACACGTTGTCAAGGCATCACCAAAACTGCACCAGCATTCTGTCTGGGTCATGAAGGCAACTCAAGAGGCAATTAGAGATGGGTAGCAAATATATTAGCCATGACAAATGGCTTTCAGGCCAAAAACCCTGCAGTTACAAACTGGGACTCGAAAATGACGGCAAAATCTAGCAACTCTGTATAATGTAGCAATGCACTACTGCTATACACTTGTACTGTACCTGAGATTGTTATCTAAGATATGTCTAAGTGCTTTTGTATTGCGATACTTGTACTGAACTGTACAAGTTACAGTGAAATTCATTTCACTGTAACTCGGTACGTGACAAATAAAGTACCTTTGTACTATTGTAGCTGTACCCACACCCCAATAAGTTACATTTCTTTGGCTGAAGGGGTTCAGCTTGCTAGGCAGAATATTTCCTGACTGATGGATATAATATTCTTAACGTGCTGAGAAGTTATTTACTTCATGCAACCAATGGATCGATTTCCCAACAAGCAATAAAGGATGTGGAATACATTTATGGTTTGCCAATAATGACCATGCCCCATTTATGACTGACAAATAACACGGGAAAGATAACACACAATGGGCAATTACATGAACATTTTGAGGAAGGAAGAGAGATGGAATTATTCAACATATTACAAATCACCAAGAGGCAGTCAACAAGGTGAGAAAACTAACAGAAAACGGCTGGAAGATAGAGAAGATTTGTTCCGCAGTGGTGAATTAGGGGTGGCACAGTAGTGCTGCTGGGTACAGCTGCTGCCCAACATCGTCAGAGACCCAGCTTCTATCATATCTTTAGGTGCTGTCCATGTGGAGTTTGCACTTTCACCCTGTGATTGTGTGGGGTTTCTCCAGGTGCTCCAGTTTCCTCCCACATCCCAAAGTCGTGTGGGTTCGTAGGTAAATTGGCCTCTGTAAATTGCCCATAGTGTCTAGGGAGTGGGTGTGAAAGTGGGTTCACATAGAACTAGTGTGAACGGGTGATCAAACAGGTGAACTTGGTGGATCAAAGGGTCTATTTCCATGCTGGATCTCTAAACTAAACGGAAGCACCCTAAAGCTGTCTCGGGCGTATGGTGGTACCAGTCTGCCACATCGGAGGAGTTTGTTTGATTTGATTTTTTTCAATTTGATTTAATTTATTGTCATTGTCTTCAAGAGACAACAAAATTATTTTTTCCTTAGTCATAATAATAAAAAACACAAAAACGCAGAACACAGTAGTCCACAACACAAACATCCCCACAGCGGCACCAAAGTTCCCCACCGTGAGGGAAGGAACCAAAGTCCAGTCAACCTCCTCACTGATGTTCCCCAATGTTCACCTGTGGTCGGGGCCTCGGGCGGCCTGATGTCCAGGCCCTCTCACCAGGAACGTGGTATTCCTGTGGCATTCTCGATGTGGCCTTGGTGATCACTGTGCCACCAACACAATCTGTAAGCCAGGAAGCTGCTACAAGCCTCAATGGTCCACATCTGTTTAAGTGTAAATGTGACTTGTAACTCACCCCCTCAATGTGCAACATGGAGTGACCAAATACTGCACTATAACCCGCTTCCCTAAATCCATACTTCAGTGGAACTGAATTTCAGAAGCAAATACAGAATGTTTGTGCTGTATGTTCAAAACAAGCAATTGATGACGAACCTTATGTTGGTTACATCCGCTCCACAATAAAATCTTACATTTGTATCAAGCCTTTAACAGAGGAAAGAATCACGAGGCATTCATCAGGATGTAAATATCAACACAATTTGGAAATTAAGTTCATAAGGTGGTGCCAGCAATGGCTGCCTTGCCAACAGCCTGTCTGTCCCATCCTTCTTTGGTGTTTTAATAGTTTGTGTTAAATGTATGTTTTAGTCTTCCTTAGCTTGTTTTATGTGGGGGGGGGGGGGGGGTGGGTGTGGGGGAAACTTTTTTAATCTCTCACCTCGACGGATTTTTTCCCGTATCGTATCTCCGTCTGCTCTGCAGCCTAACATCGAGGAGTTGGCGGCCTCTGCTGGAGATCAACCGGGATCTCCAACTGCGGGAGCCTGTGGACTTAACAGTGAGGAGCGGGCCCTCCCTGTCTGGGATCGACCTCTGAGCTACAACCGCGGGAACCTGCGGACTTTAACATCGTGGGGGTCACCGTCCCTGGTGGGGGTTGACTTTGGGAGCTCCAAGCCGCAAGAGCTTCGATCGCACCGACGCGGGGGCTTCGATCGCCCCGACGAGGGAGCTTCGATTACCCTGACGCGGGGGCTTCGACTGCCGGCTGCGGGAGCTTCCATCGTCCCAACAGATGGTTCGACCGCCCCGACCGTGGAAGAATAAAGAGGGAAGAAGATTGGACTTTATTGCCTTCCATCACAGTGAGGAATGTGGGGAATCCGCTGTGGTGGATGTTTATGTGAATTCTTATGTAGATGTGTGTTTTGTTGGGGGTTTTTTAGTATGGCTGTATGGTAATTCAAATATCACTGTACCTTAATTGGTACATGTGACAATAAAATAACTTGGAAACCTTTGAGGTTCATAAGTCATAGTAGAAGTAGGCCATTTGACTCATCGAGTCTACATAGAATCATGGCTGATCTATCTTTCCCTCTCACCGTTATTCTCTTGCCTTCTTCCCATAACCTTTAACACCCTTAATTATCTGTCAATCTCCGCCTTAAAATATCCATTGACTTGGCCTCCACAGCCGTCTGTTACAATGAGTTCCATAGATTCACCGCCCTCTAACTAAAGAAATTCCTCCTCTCCGCTCTAAAGGTACGTCTTTTTATTCTGAGGCTATACCCTCTGGTTCTAGACTCTCCCTTTAGTGGGAATATCCTCTCCACATCCGTTCTCTCCAGGCCTATCACAATTCGGTAAGATTCAATGAGATATCCCCTCATCCTTCTTCAGCGAGTACGTGCCCAGTGCCGTTAAATGCTCATCATATGTTAACCTAATTAACCCCAGGATCATTCTTGTAAACCTCCATTGGACCCTCTCCAATGCCAACACATCCTTCCTCAGATATGGGGCCCAAAACTGCTCACAATTCTCCAAATGCGGTCTGAGCAGTGCCTTATAAAGCATCAGCGTTACATCCCTGTTTTTATATTCTAGTCTTCTCAAAATAAATGCTAACATTGCCGTACTACTGATTCAACTTGCAAATTAATCTTTTGGGAATCCTTCACCAGCAATTCCAAGTCCCTTTGCACCTCTGATTTCTGAGCTTCTCAGGCATTAAGAGAGGAGCCTAAAACTTGGCTAGAGTCAATAGATTTCAGAGGGAACAGAGGAGAGAGGCAGAGAGGTGAAAATTATTTCAAACCAGCTCATGAAAAAGATTCCCTAATACAATTAGCTGGACAATAAATCACAGTAACTCAATGACCTCTGAAACAGGCAATTCCAGACCTGGGGGGGAGGTGAGAGCGCGGGGAGGTTAATAATGGGTGACACCAGAAGATAAGATTTCCCTGTTATTAATTGTGTCCTTCCTTTTGCTCCTGAGCACTCTTATAAACACAACATCAAATGACGGTCAAGTGTTGGACGACTCAGTAAGTGCTCACCTCAAGTGAGACCTCAAGTGCTCCCCAAAGAGACTGTAGTTCCAAATTGAAAGAAATGTTTGCTAATCATCCGACATAACCGTAATGAAGAATAATGCAATAATAGGAGAACAATACTCCTCAGCTCAGGCAGTAAATATGCAGAGCAATTATGTCAGTTTGGCGACTTCTCACCAGCACTGGTGACTAATTAACCTGAAACATTGACCCCGTTTCTCCCTTCGCAGATGCTGCCTGACCTGCAGAGTAACCCCAACATTTACTGTTCCTTTTTCAGGTTACAGCTTTTTCCCTTCGCTTTTGCAAAATACTGACTCAGTTACAGCAAATGGCATTCTCTTTGCAAGTGATTTAAACATTTAAAGGGGCCCAGACCTGATAACAATGTTCTGCCTAATGCAAGCTTTGAGAAGAGTGATGTTCCTTGATAGAACTCGTCATTTACGAGGATGTCGCCAGGACTAGAGGATCTGAGCTATAGGTAGAGGTTGAAGAGGCTGGGACTTTATTCCTTGGAGCGCAGGAGGATGAGGGGTGATCTTATAGAGGTGTATAAGATCATGTGAGGAATAGATCGGGTAGATGTATAGAGTTTCTTGCCCAGAGTAAGTGAATCGAGAACCAGAGGACATAGGTTTAAGGTGAAGGGGAAAAGATTTAATCGGAATCCGAGGGGTAACCTTTTCACACAAAGGGTGGTAGATGTATGGAACAAGCTGCCAGAGGAGGTTGTTGAGGCAGGGACTATCCCAATATTTATGAAGCAGTTAGACAGGTACATGGATAGGACAGGTTTGACGGGATATGGACCAAATGCTGGCAGGTGGGACAAGTGTAGCTGGGACATGTTGGCCGGTGTGAACAGGTTGGGCCGAAGGGCCTGTTTCCACACTGTATCACTCTATGAACCTATGACTAACATCGAGTGTTGTACTGCAGGAGGTTGCGGGAACTCGGAAAATGGAGAATGTTGTGACATCAACAGGTTTTTCCTAAGTTCATTTCCCAAAAGATGACAAACAAACTGATGGAGATACGAGCATCTGAAAACCACAGCCTGCATAAGTGCACTGTATATGAAGACAAAATCATTCTTGGCTACATCGGTGAAATGGAGGTTTAACCATGGTACGTGAACCTCTTACATAAGAGACAATGGTCCTCTTCCTCATGGGCCTGTCTCACTTGCGTGACTTTTTCGGCGACTGTTGGTACCCGTCATAGGTTGTTGCAGGTCGCCGAAACTTTTCAACATGTTAAAAATTTAGTGGCGACCAGAAAGATGCTACGACTCTTTGGGCGGCTGAGGAGACTACTCACGACCATACAGGCGACACCCTGGCGACATGTCGCGTGGTGAAGCCTGTATGGTCGTGAGTAGTTGCCCAAAGAGTCGCATCTTGTTCTGGTCGTCGCTGGATTTTCAACATTTTCGGCGACCTGCTGCTGCAGCTATGACGGATGCCAACAAGTCACCGAAAAAAATTGCGTAAATGGGACAGGCCCATAAAGCTATACACAAAAAACATAGAGCGATCCTCAATTGTAAAAAGTTTCCACTAAAATGTTCCAACATTTTAGTTTCTCTGGAGGTTTACTCAAACTTTGTGCATTGACACATAGTCCAGGTGGTGATGACAGCCACAGGAGCAATCTGAGGACTGTTAAGCCTTTCTTTTCAATGATTAGTGTAGCTCAGAAGTTGTGCAGTTTGAGCCCTGTACTGAGTGGCACTTAGTCTGGTAATGACACAAGTCTGAAATCCTTTCCTAGCATTCATATGCTTTCCTCAACCTTGCCATTCCCAACAATCCATAACCCCCACCATCCTCATGCCAATATGGTCCTTGCACTCCTCTAGTTTTGGCCCCTTGGGTGCCTTCCAATTATCATTTTCCCTGCTATGCTTTAATGGCCCATGTCCCAAGAACTGAGCTTCTTGCAACCAATCTCAAAAAGATGCAGAAAGAAAGCGAGAAGTATTGAATCGGGGAGGTTCAGGGAGATCGGGTTCATCACTCCCCATCAAGAGTGGAGCGATACTTGTGATAGTTCCAACTTGAAATGAGCAGAGTATTGTGTTCAGTTCTGGGCACCATGTTATAGGAAAGATGTTGTCAAGCCGGAAAGGGTGCAGAGAGGATTTATGAGGATGGGGCTTGAGCTATAGGGAGAGGTTAAGCAGGCTAGGGCTCTATTCCTTGGAGCGCAGGAGGATGAGGGACAATCTGATCAAGTTATACAAAATCATGGGAGATGATTTAGATCAGAGTTTGTTGCCCAGAGCAGGAGAATGAAGAACTTGAGGACATAGGTTTAAGGTGAGGAGGGATAGATTTAACAGGAATCTGAGGGGTAACCTTTTAACACAGAGGGTGGTGGGTGTATGGAACAAACTGCTGGAAGAGGTTGTTGAGGCAGGTAGCAGTGCAATGTTTTAGAAACATTTGGATTGGACAGGTTTAGAGGGGTATGGATCAAACACAGGCTGGTGGGACTAGTGTAGATGGGACATGTTGGTCGGTGTGGGCAAGTTGGGCCAAAGAGCCTGTTTCCACACTGTATGGCTCTACGACTATGACTCTATGAGTGAGGCCACTGGTGTATATTTCCAATATGTGACTGGAAAAGGACCAAAATACATCAAAAGCAAAACGTGTGAAGTTTATAGACAAAGCTTGCATTTTTATAGCACCTTTCACAATCTCAGGACCCTCAGAGCTCTACCGGCCAGTGACGCACTCTTGAAATGCAGCCAGTGTTGTGATGTAGAAGCCATGCGAGCCAATGTATCCAGCTACCAGCAATTATGACCAAATGGTGAGGGATGGAAATTTGACCAAGACACTGTTCTGCAGGACAGCACCATAGGATCGATAACATCAACAGAAAGGATCAGTTTAACACTGCTCCATAAGTACAAATATAACATTGTGGAACTCCCTCAGCATTGCCACTTCTGTTCACCACCCTGCAGGCAGACTCTTCTGTTTTGGAGGGGAGAGCAGTGACCATGGAACCAGAGTACACACTTTGGTGGGACAAACGCCCCATTTCATTCAATTGCTCAATGAAATGAGACTCAGAGAGTTTCCTTCCAGCGGTCATCAGGCAACTGAACCATCATACCAACTACTACAGATCGGTCCTGAGCAACTCTACTTCATTGAAGACCCTCGCACTATCTTCAATCGGATTTTACTGGACTTTATCTTGCACTAAAGGTCATACCCTTTACCCTGTATTTGTACATTATGGACGGCTCAATTATATATCATGTATAGTCTTTCTGCTGACTGGTTAGCAGGCAACAAAAGCCATCTCACTGTACCTCGGTACACAGGGCAATAAACTAAACTAAACAGCAGAATCTTCCAAACTCTAGGGAAATGACTGTTCAACCAGCCCTCAGTTTTATGCTTTGACCTCCAGTGTATCTCTCTGGGAAACTTTCCAGAGCAAATCTTTTCATTAAAACACATTGGACCAGAGCCGAACACTTTGTCCAGAAGCTGCAATGATCCTGATTTGCTCTGCGATTATGGGTATGTCAAACATCAGGAGCCAGGGTCCAGCTGTTGTAGTTTCAACTCCAGACTCCTGAACTTCTGATTAAAGGTAAACTTGTCCCCAATGGCATTCAGGACACTTTTAGTCAAGTGGTTTAATCTCCTTATCCATCTGTGGCATCAACATGTTGGAACAAGAACCATTGTGTGGCAGCGTTTGCTGTTTTGCAAGGTGCCTTCCGTTATTTCAGTTCAGTCCAATTAAAATCCTAGATAATTATCGCCCAGATCGACTGATTATTTATTCAAGTAATACCAAATCAATTTGTTCTGCATCAACAGTGATTCCAACTTTCCCATTTAACTTCCTGAAATTGGAGCTTCCATAAGAACATGATAAAGGGATAGAATTAGACCATTCAGCCCATCTAGTCTGTTCCATCATTCGATCATGGCTGATCTATTTTTCCTTCTCAACCCCATTCTCCTGTCTTCTCTCTTTGATGCCCTTACTAATCAAGAATCTGTCAACCTCCGCTTTAAAAATACCCAATGTCTTGGGTACCACAGCCGTCTGTGGCAATCTACCCTACAGATTCACCAACCTCTGGCTAAAGAAAATCCTCCTCATCTTCACTCTGCAGGTGTGCTCTTATATTCTGCGGCTGTGCCCACTGTTCCTGTCCCCCACCACTGGAAACATGCTCCCATATCCACTCTCTCTAGGCCTTTCATTATTCGGTAGGTTTCAGCCGGTCCATCTCATCCTTGTAAAATCCAGTGAATACAGGTCCTGTACCATCTAACGCTACCATACGGTACTGTACTTCCCAACTACATTGTGGCCACATTTGCACAGTCCCAACATCCCTAAGGCGTAAAAGCACCACCCTGCATTGACGTAGCATGTTTCACAATGCATGCTTTTTACAGCTAAGGAAGTATTATCTGACATGCTGAAGTAGTCTCGTGAAAATCAGCAGTCAATGGAATGCAAACAACATTGTGCAGGTGGAACTCAGTGGGCCAGGCGGCATCTGTGGAAGGAAATGGACACATGACGTTTCGGGTCAGGATCCTGTATCGGGATTGAAGAAAGATCCCGACCCAAATGTTCCTGACTCAAAACATCATTCCCTCCACAGATGTTGCCTGACCTGCTGAGTTCTTCCAATAGATTATTTTACTTTTTCAGGTCCCTAGCATCTGCAGTCTCTTCTGTGTGTACACTTGTTTTATTGATATGAGCTGAACCAGAAATTTTACCCAGAGAATGGGAGAGATCCATCCCCCAGCTCCTTGACAGGAAGGTATCCAGGGATCTCCACAGGCAATCCAAAATTACATATGGGGACTTATAATGTCTGTAACATAGCCGCATATTTTTAGTATTATCCTTCCCCAAGCGGATGCGGTAGAGCTGTAGCTCAGGAAAAGTCCATGCTGAGGAGAGCCGCACTCTGGGGCGGGGTAGTCCCAAGGGTAGGCCGCACTGCGGGAGGCACAGTATCGAGGGAGAGCTGTTCTGTGTGAGGGGCAGCACCGATGAAATGTTGCACTGTTGGAGGGGCAGTACTGAGGAAGGGTTACTCCATGAGAGGGGCAAAGCCACTCCATGTGCGGGACTGTATTGAGGGAGAGCCACGCTGTGGGAGGGACTGTACCGAGGGTAACTCTAGCTGTGGTTGGGGACTGTACCAAGGGACGGCTGCTCTGTGTATGGGCCAGTACCAAGGGTACGCCGCACTGAGGAAAGGGCAGAATTGAGGCTACGCTGCCCTGTGGGAGGGGGCAGTAATCAGGGAGAGCTGCTCTGTGCGAGGGCAGTACTGAGGGTATGCCACACTGTGGGAGGGTGCAGTACCAAGGGTTTGCCCCACCGCGGGGGAGACAGTACTTAGGGTATGCCGCACTGTTTGAAGGGCAGTACCGAGGGTATGTCACACTGTGGAAGGGGCAGTACTGAGACATAATGTCATTGTGTCTTATGCCCCTGTCCCACTTAGGAAACCTGAACGGAAACCTCTGGAGACTTCGCGCCCCACCCAAGGTTTCCGTGCGGTTCCCGGAGGTTTTTGGCAGTCTCCCTAATGGTTGAAAGTGGTTTCCGTTTTAAAAATCTGTAATTTTTTAGTCGAAGCCGGGTGCGATGCTAGTTGAAGGTGGTTGCCGGAGGATAAAAATCTCCGGGAACCGCACGGAAACCTTGGGTGGGGCGCGAAGTCTCCAGAGGTTTCCGTTAGTGGGACAGGGGCATTAGAATGATACAGTGTGGAAACAGGCCTTTCGGTCCAACTTGCCCTCACCGGCCAACATGTCCCACCTGCACTAGTCCCACCTGCCTGCGCTTGGTCCATATCCCTGCAAACCTGTCCTATCCATGGATAGAGGGACTGAGAGACAGCTGCTCTGTGTGAGGGACAATACCAAGGGAGGGATAGTGCTGAAGGTGTGATGCTCAATTAAAGCATTGTTAAATAGGTTGTGACACCTGAGACTTGTGCTATGTAAATGCAAATTCATATTTACTGAGCAACAGCAGCCGCTTCGATTGGGAAATCCACCACAGCATTGTTGGGAAATTTCAGCTTCTGGAAGTGAAATGGAAAGGTTGGAATGACTATTTGTGAAGTGGAAACTGATGTGGGATTATATGGAAATAGACAGTTGATTAAGGATGTGGGCAACAATTACGAAGCATTTTAATTGGATTGAATTGAAATGATGGAAAGCACATTGCAATGCAAGGTGATTCCTGTTCCAACATGTTGTTGCCACAGTTGGTTAATGAGATGAAACCACTTGTCTCAAAGTGTTCTGTGCGCCATTGGGAACAAGTTTGCCGATAATCGGAAGTTTGGAAGACTGCAGGTGAAACCGCAACACCTGGGCACCAGATGGTGTATCCATCCCATAATCACACACCAAATCAAGAGCATTGCAGCAACTTGACACTTTGTTCATCTCTGGTCCCAAAGCTCTTGGTGGCATCCTGGCACAGCTGGTAGAGCTGCTGCTCACTGTGCCAGAGACCCAGGTTTGATCCTGACCTCTGTGTGGAGATTGTACCATGGGACCAGGTGGGTTTTCTTCAGGTGCTCTGGTTTCCTCCCACATTCCGGGTGTCAAGGGTTATGGGGAGAAGGCAGGGAAATGGGGTTAGGAGGCAGAGATCAGCCATGATTGAATGGCCGTGTGGACTTGACGGGCCGAATGCCTAATTCCACTCCTGCAACTTGTCTGAACTTGTGTGAACATTCAAAAGATGTGCATCGGTCTCTGTAGGAGTGGATGCATGACTAGTGAGAATGGGTGATCAATAGTCATTGTTGTCTCGGTAGGCCGAAAAGCCTGGTTCCATGCTGTACCTTTGAATCAATTTAATCAATCAATCAAAACGCTGGGATGGAGAAATTGACTATCCAACTGGAAAAGTTACTAGAGAGGATTTTGAGGGATATATATAGGTACAATTTGGTAAGACGGGTTGATTTGGGATAGTCAGCACGGTATTGTGCATGGCAGGTCTTGTCAGAAATTTTTATTGAGCTTTTTGAAGAAGTAACCAAGAAGATTGTTGAGGACAGGGCCATTGGCGTAGTCGATATGGACATCAGCAAGGCCTTTAATAAGGTTCCACATGGTAGGTTCCTACCGAAGGTTAGGTTGTATGGGATCCAGGGAAAGCTATCTAACACGATACAGAATTATCTACATGGTAGGCATGCAGTAGGGAGGTGGTGGTGGAAGGCTGTTTATCGCACTGGAGGCCTGTGAGTAGTAATATGCCTCAGGTATCAGTGGTAGGCCCATCGGTGTTTGTTATGTATATCCATAATTTGGTGAAAATGTACAACAAATTTTCCAGCATCTGCAGTTCTTTCTTAATCATTTTGTCTACTCCACCGCAAAATCTCTTCAAGGTATGTCTACTTTGAAGAAGTTATCCTCCTCTCTCCGAAGACAGTTTAGCAACCTCCTCACTGACCCCCCCGCCCCTCCTACCTACCTCTGTGGTTCTCCCACAACCTACTGTCTCCACCTCTTCCTTTCTTTATCCCGCCATGCCTCCCCCCGCCCAACATGAGCCCGAAGAAGGGTCTCGACCCGAAACATCGCCTATTCCTTAACTCCATAGATGCTGCCTCACCCACTGAGTTTCTCCAGTTTTTTTGGCTACTTTCGATTTTTCCTGCATCTGCAGTTCTTTCTTGAACATAAATGCAAGACATGATTAGTAAGTTTGCAGATAGTTATCAGCGGGTACTTGATCAGCTGGGCAAATGGCCCGCGGAATGGCTAATGGAGTTTAATTCAGATAGGTAGGTGTGAGGTTTGAATTTTGGAAAATCAAACCAGGGCAATACCTTCACATGGTTAGGTTCTGGAGAGTGTTGAAGAGCAAAGTGTCTGTAGGATAGTGTTAGTGTTGGCATGGACTCGATGGGCAGAATGGCCTGTTTCTGCGCTGTATCTCTAGACTAAATAAAAACTAAACGTCCCTCTTTGGCCAAGCATTTGGTGGAAAGTGTCCAATATATCAGAGTGGTGGTTAAGGTGAGTGGAGGAAGTTGATGTAATAATGCTTCTACCACCCTGTGCCTGGCAGTGCTGACAGCTGGATCTACAGCCAGGCACTGGTTGCTTTCAACATTGCCAAGATTGCAGTGGCTCAGAATAGACCACTTGATGTTGCCATTTCATTACTAATTCATTTATAAACACCTCCCCATATCTGGACAAGGATTTCCAGCATTTGAAGGTGATTCATCCGAGGCAGACACCCACTCCGCAAGTTGCCACCTCAACCCGAACACACCTCACCAGCTCCTGGGATAGGCAGCGTGACAGAGGGAAGCACGCTATTTTGCACCGAGTTCGTGGAGTGGAGAATGAAGCCGCGGCTGGTGCTGAGGAGTCTTCCATCACAATAGTCCATCGGTAGGGATGACCTACCGTGTAAAACAAAGGCAGCAAGGGGTGTGAAAACACCACTGAGTGCAGGCCCCCCTCCAAGCCATATGTCCTCCTGACATGGAAATACATCACTGTTCCTCCCCCATCTATGGAAGCACCTTGAACACTCAAGGGCGCTTGGTTATTGGCGATAAATGCTGCTAATCTACCAACCTCCACGGTCTGGTGAATGGCTGGCAAAATACTAGCATATATTATACATACTTGCAAAAGCATTTATCTTTATCTCGCACTAAACGTTATTCCTTTTATCATGTATCTGCGCACTGTGGATGGTTCGATTGTAATCATGTATTATCTTTCCGCTGACTGGTTAGCACGTAGCAAAGGCTTTTCACTGTACCTCGGTACAGGTGACAAGAAGCAAAACTAACCAACTCATGTTGCTGCTGCATAAAACTTTCATTAGACCATCTTGGAGTATTGTGTGCAGTTCCCATAGTCCTCAACACATTAGAACATAAAGCATAGAACAGGACAGCACAGGAACAGATACTTCAATCCATCATTTCTGTGCCAAGCACATACCTGCACATCTGCCTGTCCAGAGTCTGAATAAGGGTCCCAGCCCAAAACGTCACCTATCCCTGGTCTCCAGCGATGCTGCCTGACCCGCTGAGTTACTCCAGCACTTTGTGTCCTTTTGCACATAGCCTATATTCCTCCATTCCCTGCCTGTTCATGTGTCTGTCTAAATACCTTTTAAATATTGCCATTATATTTGCTTCCACCAAAGGTGGCACAGCATACTTCACAGCAACAAAACCAGGGTTCGATCCTGACCCTGGGTGTTGTCTGTGTGGAGCTTCCACCGGGTGCTACATCCCAAAGAGGTGTGAGTTCGTAGGTTAATTGGCCTCGATAAAATGTCCTCTAATGTGTAGGGAGTGGATCAGAAAGTGGTATAACCTAGAACTAGTACGAACAGGTGATCGATGGACAGTGTGGACTCGGTGGGCCGAAGGGTCTGTTTCCATGCTGTATCTCCAAACTAAAACAAATAAGGTTTATCCAATCTCTGTTTATAGCTCATATCCTCTTAATTCAGGCAATATTCTGGAGAACCTCTACTGCATTTGCTCCAAAGACGCCACATCCTTCCAGTAATGAGATGACAAGAACTGCGCATAATACTCCAAATATGGTTTACCAAGGTTTTATGCAGCTGCAATATGATGTCCTGACACCGATGCTCAGTGCGGCAGTTAATGGTGCCATTTGCCTTGTTTATCACCCTACCTGCATTTTCCCACATTCAGGGAACTATGGGCTTAGACCCCAAGATCCTGCTGTACATCAATGCTCCTAAGGGTCCTGCTATTTACTGTACACTTTCCTCTTACATTTCATCTCTCAAAGTGCAACACCTCACATTTGTCTAGATCCGTTCATTAAAGATCTATATCAAACCTTAACATAAGAACATCATGTACAGGAGCAAGAAAAGGCCATTTGGTCCCTTGACCCTGTTCTCCAGTCAATAAAATCATGGCCCACCTCCGCTATATTTCAAAACCTCCAATCTCTGCCTTAAATAATTCACTGTACTTCCACAGCTCCGTGCGGTAAAGAATTTACAAAATTCACAACCATCTGAGAGAAAGAAATCCTCCCCATCTCTGCTGAAGTGGGTGACCCCCTTATCCATTATTCTGAAACAAATGCCCCCTGGTTCTATCTTTCCATGCCAAGCGAGACATTTTCTCAGTATTTATCCTGACTGTTCCTCTTAGAATTGTATGTTTCAATAACATTGTCTCTCTTTCTTCTAATGTCTAGATTGGAGTGGTGCAAACTACTCAGCCATTCATCGAAAGACAACCCTTCACCCAGGGCTCAGCCAGGTCTACCTTCAGATCTCAGTCTGAAGAAAGGTCGCAACCCGAAACATCACCCATTCCTTCTATCCAGAAATGCTGCCTGTCCTGCTGAGTTACTCCAGCATTTTGTGTCTATCTTTCCAGTTGGTTAGAACCCAGCTCTACTACCATCCGTGTCCATCTTCCTCAATGTCCTGATATCTCTCTCTGTGTGAAGACACCACAAGATCTTCTGGGTGGGACATGTCTGTGTGGAATGGACAATGCCTTCATCACCTCTGGACTTCCCATTGTCCACCTCATGTAAACACAAGCATCAAAAAGTCTGCTGCCCATATCTCATCTCATCCTCTCCCATTAACCCACCTCACCAGTCTGTATGGTCTCAAAATGAATCTGGCAAAGGCTTGGTTTAAAAATGTGTAGCTTTGCTTTCCAATCCGTCTGTGACCTCTACTCTCTCCACTCTCTCCACTTATACATGCCCTTCTGCCCCAGAAGCTCCCTCGATCTCTGCACCCCACTAACTCTGCCGTCTCGCCCTCTGTGGAATTCCATTGCTTAGTTGCTGGTGGCCATTACTTCAACAGCCTAGCCAAACAATGTTTGGAATTCCCCCCAAAGGGATCTTCCTGCCCCTCATCCAAAACGGACTCAAGAGTCCAAATTGTTCCAACAGCTCTGTATCTGCCTATGCATCGATTCTATGATTCACTCCTTTGAAGTGTCTGGAAATATTTTGTTATCTTAAATTGCACGATATCAATGAACAGAGTTATTGATATATTTAAGTCTCTATCATCTGCACTCTCCCCATGGCAATTTAGAGCTTGCTTCCAATTATAAATTCTACAATGAAAAAACAAAATGCTTCTGAAAATGAAGAAGACTCACGACTAAGATCCCTGGCGTATAAATGGGGGATTAACCAGCCCTGGGCAGGCAGTTGTGAGTTGATTGCTCCCATTAGGGGCAAGGGTTGCTCAGTGACATGTGTAAACTTGCCGAGAGAGCTGCTGGATTATAATGAAAGGTGGTTCAGCTGGCAAACACTGCATTAAAAGCGCCAGGGGGCTTAAAGCAGAGCAGTTGTTATTATCAGCTGGCTGCTGCCCCCAAGTTGTCCACCGGTCACTGCCCTCTCCTCGGAGACATGCCCAAAAGATGCATCTTCATTGGTGGGGGTGTTTGATTTCCAGAGGTTTGAATTATACTTTTGACTCCTTACCTGGAGTAGCAAGGGATTTAATTTATGTTATCTATTTCATCCCTTCAGGCATTAAGGTCAGAAGTAGGGCCGTTTGCTGATGATTGCACAATGTTCAGCATCATCAGCGAATCCTCACACAGTGAAGCAGTCTCCAGCCAAATGCAGCAAGACCTGAACAAAACCCAGGCCTGGGCTGTATAACTCTTCGACTCTCATCCTGACTGCACAGCAGAGGGAGTCGTAGAGTCACAGAGTTCTAGAGCTATACAGCCTGGAAACAGGCCCTTCAGTCCACTTTGTTTATGCTAACCAAGTTGGCATACTGGGCGAGTCTGATTTGCCTGCATTTGGCCCGTATCCCTCTAAACCCTCTCTATCCATATATATAGCCAAATGTATTTTAGAATGTATAATGCATCCGCTTCTATAGTCTCCTCAGGCAGCTTATTCCAGATACAGAAGACCCACTGAATGAAAATGATATTCTTGAGGTCCATCCTAAATATCTCCCCTCTCACCTCAAGCCTATGCCCACTAATTTTAGAATTCTCTATCTTCAGTAATAGACTGTGAGCGTTCACTTTATCCCTGGTCCTCGTGATCTTGTATCATTCAGAACGGTCACTTCTCAACCTTGTACACGCCAAAGAAAATAGTCCAAGGTTATATCCAACCTCTCCCTGCAACTCAAGTCCACAAACCCAGGTCACATCCTGGTAAACCCCTTCTACTTTCCAAATTATTAGCTTTCTTCCTATAGCTGGGTGACCAGAACTGCGCATAGCAGCACAAATGTGGTCAGCCTTGCCCATTGCACTGTGTGGCACCCCTCGGTAACACCCTCCCCATAATGCAGTATTGCGCCTCCCGCAATACGGCATTTCCTCGGTATTGCCCCTCAGTAGGGACAATGCTGAAGGGAGTGCCTCGATGTGGGAGAGGCAGTACTGAGGGTGAACTGCACTACGGGAGGGGCAGTACCAAGAGAGTGGCGCACTGCGGGAGGGTCAGCCCTGAGGGAGCACTGTAAGAAACATAGAAACATAGAAATTAGGTGCAGGAGTAGGCCATTTGGCCCTTCGAGCCTGCACCGCCATTCAATATGATCATGGCTGATCATCCAACTCAGTATCCTGTACCTGCCTTCTCTCCATACCCTCTGATCCCCTTAGCCACAAGGGCCACATCTAACTCCCTCTTAAATATAGCCAATGAACTGGCCTCAACTACCCTCTGTGGCAGAGAGTTCCAGAGACCCACCACTCTCTGTGTGAAAAAAGTCCTTCTCATCTCGGTCCTGAAGGATTTCCCCCTTATCCTTAAGCTGTGACCCCTTGTCCTGGACCTCCCCAACATCGGGAACAATCTTCCTGCATCTAGCCTGTCCAACCCCTTAAGAATTTTGTAAGTTTCTATAAGATCCCCTCTCAATCTCCTAAATTATAGAGAGTATAAACCAAGTCTATGCTGTACTGTGGGAGGGTCAGCGAGGAAGGATTTCCGTACCTGTCAATCTCCTTGAAATGCTTCACTTTGTTAAAAAAAAGTTAGATAAATGTATATATAAACATTGTCGGCTTTTTGAGACAACGTAAATATTTCTCCCTGGCAACAAACTCCACATGGAAATTAAGAAAAATGAGCGATTCAAATCCTTGAAATGGGAATATATCCTGGAATATACCTTGGCATTCAATGAGATATATCAGACCGACTCTATCCATCCAAACAATCTGGATCCTTATTTGTGCCTTAACACAGTGCCAATGCTAAGAAACTAACGTTAGTTTCAGATTCTGATTCAGATTAGTTTATGTTCATAACTTCATGTCATAGGAGTAGGATTAGACCAGTCGGTCCTTCATATCTACTCTGCCATTCAATCATGGCTGATCTGTCTTTCCCTCTCAACCCCATTCTCCCCATTAACCCCTGATACCCGCACTGATCAAGTATCTGTCAATCTCCGCCTTGAAAATATCGATTGACTTGGCCTCCAAAGCTGCCTATGGCAATGAATTCCACAGATTCACCATCCTCTGATTAAATAAATTCCTCATCATCACGTTTCTAATGGTATGTCTCTTTTATTCTGAGGCTGTGCCCTCTGGTCCTAGACTCTCCTACTAGTGGAAATATCCTCTCCACACCTACTCTACCTAGGGCATTCACTATTTGGTAAGTTTCAATAAGGTTCTCCCTACATCCTTGTAAACGCCAGCAGGTACAGGCCCAGTGCCGTCAAACGCTCATCACCCAATCATCCCCACATCATTCTCGTTAACCTTCTCTGGACCCTCTCCAAATCCAACACTTCCTTCCGCAGATATGGGGGAGCAAAACTGCTCACAATACTCCCAATGCGGTCTGACCAGTGCCTTATAAAGCCTCAGCATTACATTCCCGTTTTTATATTCTATACTCTAGGGGGCAATTAAATTCCTTGTTAACACGAAGCTTACAGAGTAAACAGCATAATGATAGATATAGCAATAAATGCAACAATGAATGCAAAACAGCATAATGGTGCAATGATTGTACTGCAATCTGAAATAGTGCAAATAAAATACTGAAGGACAATAAGGGAATAACTGAATGAGGTACACTTAAAAGCAAGAGCAGGTGGCTGCATCTCTTGGATGTTGGTGTGAAAGAGGGTTTTTTTTCAGAAATTGGATAGCAGTGGGGAAGAAGCTGCCTTTAAGTCTGAACGTCCGAGTTTTCAATCACCTATACCTTCCCCCAGAAGATAGAAAAGGAAATAGCCAGGGTAGCAGGAATCATTGAAAATACTTCCAGCCTTCCTGATGCAACACACCATGAAGATGTGTGTAAGAAGGAACTGCAGATGCTGGTTTAAACCGAAGATAGACACAACAAGCTCGAGTAACTCAGTGGGACAGGCAGCATCGCTGGAGAGAAGGGAGGGATAATGTTTTGGGTCACGGTGTCCTTCTACAGAAAGACACCGTGAAGATGGACTAGATGAAAGGAAGTAACGTGCTTGCGATGGACTGGGGTGTGCTCACCATTCTCTGCGAGTTCAGGCAGTCACGAGTGAACTATCTCCCTTGCCGGACTGAGATACAATCTGTCAAAGTACTTACATTTGCAACGTAAATCACATTTTCAAGAGAAAATGGCAAGAATGACTCCGAGATCTGGCCCAGAAACAGCTAGGGTGGTAGGAAGTAGGAAAGTGTCGGCAGGATTGACCAGGGCAACAAAACTATTGAGCGTCACCATTCCAAGACTTTGACAACTTTAAATCTTCTCTCACTGCCCGAACGACAACATTGCTCTGGAGACGGACTCAAACAGCTGGAGAAACCCAGCGGGTCCGGCAGCATCTCTGGAGAAAAGGAATAGGTGATGTTTCCGGTCAAGACCGTTTTTCAGATAGTGTAAACCAGCATCTGCAGCTCCATTCCAGACAACATTGCTCTATCCGGTGATCTAGAAATCTAGCCCAGAAACAAATGGTGGTGCAGAGGGTAGGAAACAGATGACAAGATTGACCAGGGCAACAAAATGACTGTGTATCACCACTCCATGAGTCTATGGAGATTTTAACAACTCTAACTTTTCTCTCACTGCCCGACCAACAACATTGCTCTATCAGGTGAACATCGCACTGCTGTTTGTTGGTGCTTGCTGTGTGTGGATGAGCTGTTGTATATCCTATGTTACTACAGTGCTTACTTAAAAAAAAACTATAATTGACTATACCGTGCAGTGGAATATTTGAATATTTATAGTGCAAGTAGCTGTAAAAATGCATGATATTTTCTTAATGAACAGTTTCTTCATGGATTTTAACAGTTTCAATATTTTTTTCATATATTTTCCTAGTATGTAGCTCCAAAATATATAAACCTTTTTCTACATTGTTGCATTTCCTTCTTAGGCAATGCTTTATCTTTTTTTTAACTTCGTTTGTAAAAATTGCAACAATTTTCATCATTGTTACATTGCCAAGATTACACACCGAGTTCAAGATATTTTGAGGATCACTCAATTTCTTTCTCTTGGCATTCACATCTCCTCCATAAAATAAATACGCTGACTTGGCAAAATCAATATCAGTTTCACTGCCAGGCTTTGAACGTTGACCTGATAAAGCCTCCTAATAAAATTCAATCGCATTCTGCTTATTAAATTATTTTTAGTCTGCCGTTGCATTCTGTCAACCATGACCTGAAGCCATCCTTAAGGTCGGTCGAGGTTATTTTTCCTTGTCCATCTGGGATCTCAAGCACCCCCTCAGCCACAAATAGCACCCTGCCAATTTAGTGAGGCTAATGTTCACCTGCGCTGTCTCTGGGGAATCTGAAAGATAAGCACGATGCCGGGTTTACACCTCATCCCACTCTACCGTCGCTGTGATCAATGAATTCTGAAGCATGGAATCAGGGATGCAGCAGGGAATGGTGCAGTACATTCTCTGCAATGTCTCTCTTCGACAGTGTGGCATGCCTTCATATAGCCCCAACAGTGTGGCACGCCCTCATATAGCCCCAACAGTGCGGCTCTCCCTCAATATAACTCCAACGGTGTGGCACTCCCTCCGTATACAGCAACAACACCAACACAATGTTTCCTCAGGTGAATGCCGTGCCTATAGTTTGAAGGAAGGCAGGAATGATTCCCGAGTTACTGGGCAAACATTCTTCCTAAACCACGTCACTGGAACTGATTGTTTGTCGGACCGTGCTGTGTCCAAACTGTCCATCATGTTTCCTCGTGAATGCATAAATCGCCCTCTGGTTTAAAGCATTTCCTGATGCCCTGAGAGGAATGTGGCGCTACAGGAATATATTCATTTTACTTTCAATATTTATTCTCTCGAACAGATCAACTTGGGATCATTCTGTGCGGTATTTAACTACATCACAACAGTCGAAAAATACTTAATTAGTTGCATACTGCTCTTCAACCCACTGGCCCCATGAAAGGTGCTAATGAAAGGTCCCGACCCAAAACATTGCCTATCCATTCCCCTCACAGCTGCTGTTTGACCTGCAGAGTTCCTCCAGCACGTTCTATTTAGCACAGAAATGTAAATCTGACTTTTCTCCGGCACTCATGGCTGGATTATGCCTGGGAGAGGGCATGATATTCAACACTTCCCCAGGGAATGTTTGAGGATGTAATCAGTCAGAACATGAAATGATCCTCTGTTTAAAGCAGTGTACATACTGTTACATTCCCATCTCTGGCCTGATATCGTATCTACCAGCTTTAAAGATCAGACCCATCAGTTAACCTTCATTTTGTTGGATAAACAGCAATGCTACATAATCAGCAGGGCTAACTGTTATGGCAGTTGCTCTGACGTGAACTTGTGCCTTCAGTTCTCAGCGCTGCCATATGTAGTACATACACTCCATGACCTACGCGGACCCTTGCTAAGTTAGATGTTATGCAAGTCGGAAACGGAAGTGTTACTGCGCACGTGTAAATTTACTATTCGACGCGGAGAACACGTGGGAGCTCCAACACAGAGACGACATGGCAGCTCCGACACAGAGA
Organism: Raja brachyura; assembly: GCA_963514005.1. Next base: position 22,757,586 of record OY740786.1, on the reverse strand, counting down.
CCATGGGGAGGTGCTCTGATCATGTGGGAGCTCTAAAGTAGAGGCCATGAGGGAGTTCCAACGAGGAGACCATGAGGGAGCTCCAACATGGAGAACATGTGAGAACACCGAACCGGAGACCATGAGGCAGCTCCGACGCTGAGATCATGTGGGAGCAACCATGAGAACAGCTGACTTGCTTGTGGATAAATATGGCTGCATACAATGGCAGTAGCGGACCAATAGACAATAGTCAATAGACAATAGACAATAGGTGCAGGAGTAGGCCATTCGGCCCTTCGAGGTAGCACCACCATTCAATGTGATCATGGCTGATCATCCCCAATCAGTACCCCGTTCCTGCCTTCTCCCTATATCCCCTCACTCCGCTATTTTTAAGAACCCTATCTAGCTCTCTCTTGAAAACATCCAGAGAACCTGCCTCCCCCACCCTCTGAGGCAGAGAATTCCACAGACTCACCACTCTCTGTGAGAAAAAGTGTTTCCTCGTCTCCGTTCTAAATGGCTTACTCCTTATTCTTAAACTGTGGCCCCTGGTTCTGGACTCCCCCAACATCGGGAACATGTTTCCTGCCTCTAGTGTGTCTAAGCCCTTAACAATCTTATATGTTTCAATGAGATCCCCTCTCATCCTTCTAAACTCCAGAGTGTACACGCCCAGCTGCTCCATTCTCTCAGCATATGACAGTCCCGCCATCCCAGGAATTAACCTTGTCACCCTACGCAGCACTCCCTCAATAGCAAGAATGTCCTTCCTCAAATTAGGGGACCAAAACTGCACACAATACTCCAGGTATGGTCTCACTAGGGCTCTGTACAACTGCAGGACCTCTTTGCTCCTATATTCGATTCCTCTTGTAACAAAGGCCAACATACCATTCGCTTTCTTCATTGCCTGCTGTACCTGCATGCTTACTTTCAAAGACTGATGTACAAGGACCCCCAGATCCTGTTGTACTTCCCCTTTTCCCAACGACGCCATTTAGATACTCCAGAGACCAAGTCTATGGAGATGAGCAACTCGGAAATAAAGCAGTGGGCTTAAAGAATTGCTTATGTAAGTGCGAACGTATGCAAGTTGCCTATTACTTAATTCGGGGAGTGCCTGTAATTAAAGGCAAACTTCACTCTTGGCCTCACCCACTGGAAGGCTCCTGGTCAACCAGCCTCTTCAAAGTGTCATCACTGATTTACACCACAGAACATACATTCGACACACACACGCCAATCAATTCCATTCTGATGACACAAGGAATGATATGGAAATTCCAACCCTGATATTTTTTTATGTCAGGATAAACAGGGCAACACTATGGCCCAACTGGTTAAGCTGCTGCCTCACAGCATCGGAGGCCCAGATTCATTCCTGACTCTGAGTGCTGTCTGTGTGGAGTTTGCATGTCCTCCCTGTGACCATGTGTGTTTCCTCCGGGTGCTTCGGTTTCCTCTCACATCCCAGTCATATGGGTTTGCTGGTTATTTGGCCACTGTAAAATTGGCCCTGTAAAAATGTGTAGGGTGTGGGGTAACATAGAACTGGTGTGAACAGGTGATCAATGATAAGCATGGACTCAATGGGCCGAAGGGCCTATTTCCATTGCAAAGCCATATCTAACAATCAATCAATTATCCATTTTATTACAATTACAGTTGAGGCAATGAGATATCTACCCAAAACCTGAGGGATCTGCTGTTTGTTTCATGCAGCTTAGAAAGATGGGGCGGGGGGGCGGGGGGGGGGGGGGGTGATTGTATTGAAATGTACAAAATCCTGATGGGGCTTGCATGGGCGGATGTGGCGCAGATGTTTCCTCTGCTGGACTTAGGGGTCGGCCATTGAGGAGTGAGATGAGGAGATATTTCTTCACATGGAAAATGGTGAGACTGGAAATCTCTCCCCAGAGGACTGGAGAGGCTCGATCATTGAGGAGATTCCAAACAGAGATCGATGGACTTTTAAATATTCAGAAAATCAGGGGGTGAGAATTATCTTCAGTGCAGGAAAATGCCAATGAGTCAAAAAAGTGAGGTGGTGTTGTTGAATGATGGACCTGCAGCAGTAGCGATAGACATATGAATCAATGTCATGAGCCAGATTCTCCCTCTGTGGAATAAACCTTATGATCTAGTTTGACTTAATCAATTTATCCCTATGTATACAAAAACACAAGACATGGAAGCAGGAAGAGGCCATTCAGCCCATCATATCAGCTCTGCCCTTCAATGAGATCATGAGCCATGTCTAACCTCAGAGCAACTCTCCTGCACTGATCCCAGGTTGCAGAGGTTATAGGGAGAAGGCAGGAGATAGGGTTAGGAGGGTGAGATAGATCAACCATGAGTGAATGGCAGAGTAGACTTGATGGGCGCCGAATGGCCTAACTCTGCTCCAATCACATGATCTTATGAACCCATATTTTGTCATTCTCTCCATTTTCAAGAATCTAATCAAACTGTGATCATAAATGGAACTGTTTCCTCAGCGGGAACTGAAGAATCCTCTCTTTTGTCCAATCCTTTGGTAAACTAGGTATGTAATGTCATTTTAATTTGAACAATTAAGACTTGAAGTTCTTGGTATTGTACCAGTGACCCTCACATTGTACCAGTGACTCTCACATTGTTTAGCCTTCATTCTTCTCTCTATGTCCTCATCCTCTAACTGGTCCCATTCACTCATTGACCAGATGATTTTGTTTGCAGCTTATCCAGACAGTAAGTCCGGCTTTACCCTCTCCCACCCTCCATGCAACCTAACCGGGCTTCTTTGATCTCCTTCCCAAGTCTGGAGAAGGGTCTCCAACCTGAAATGTTGATGCTGTCTTTCTTCCCACCGTTACTCCCTGACCTGCAGTATTTCTAGCATTTTTCTTTTTTTCTTTTTTTGTTTTAACTATCGAGCATCTGCAACTTTTTTTTTGATTTTCACTTAGAACATGTATTAGGTTGTGTGTACGATGGCAAAACACTTAATAATATTGAGCAAGCATTTTGCTTTTAGAATGTGAATATTGTGCACTGTTTTTTTCTAAACATGGAACAGAACAGGCTGCTCTGGGAAGTTGAGGGAAGACAATAGACAATAGACAATAGGTGCCGGAGGAGGCCATTTGGTCCTTTGAGCCAGCACCGCCATTCAATGTGATCATGGCTGCTCATCCCCAATCAGTACCCCGTTCCTGCCTTCTCCCCATATCCCTTGACTCCACTATCTTTAAGAGCTGTATCTACCTCTCTCTTGAAAGCATCCAGAGGATTCTTCTTTTTCCGGTGAAACTGAACAATATAATATATAAGAAGAATCCAATTATTCACAGTATAAAACGAATTTGGAAACAAATAAATTTAACTTTAAAATTAAGAAACTTATCGTTTCTTCCCCAATAGTTAACAATCCCTCAGTCAAACCATCTGTTATTGATAATACGTTATCCATTGAGAAAGGATAGGAATTAAAATGATTGGAGATATGTATGAAATGGGAAAACTTCTATCATTCCAACAACTCCAACTAAAATATAATCTGAAAAGTAATCAATATTTCAAATACTTTCAAATTCGAGATTATTTGAAAAAACACATACAAGGATATCAAACTCTAACCTCAGATTTATTAGATGAAGGAATGAACAGAATGGCATAATCAAGCAATTTAATGTCATATTTATATAATATAATTTAAAATATAGAAACACCAACGACAGAGGCAATTAGAAGGGACTGGGAACAAGAATTATTGATAAAAGTTCTGAAAGACAGATGGGAAAAAAACATATTATATGTACATAAATGTTCGATAAGGCATAACTTAATTCAATTTAAAATTTTACATAGATTATATTACTTGAAAACTAGACTGAATAAAATATTTCCAAACGTTTCCCCCATCTGTGACAAATGTCTAACTCAAAATACCACTATAGCACATTCCTTTGTCTCCTGTACAAAACTTCATAAATTTTGGAATGAAATCTTTGGAACTTTTACAAAACTATTTAACATAAAATTGAACCCCAATACAGAACTGATTATCTTCGGATCAATGGAAGAGGGGCGTAAGCTAACTACGTTCCAAGAATCTCTCTTTAATTATGGTTAAATAACAGCAAAAAAACGTATACTTAAATTTTGGAAAAATGCATCCACGCCAATGTTTAAAATGTGGATTTCAAATATGTCGGAAACGCTACATCTTGAAGAAATGAGATTCCTCCTATTAGGTAAAGTAGACCAATTCTTAAAGATTTGGTCTCCTTTTATCGACTTCTTACAAGCATGTGGTGCAAGATAACCTTAGAAATGAAATGGTTCAGAACCGGGTGACGGGTGGGTAAAGATATTAAATAGATACATCTCTCCTAATTTCTTTTCCTTCTTTTTTCTTTTTCTAATCTCTTTAGCTTCTTCTTTCTTCTTTCTGTCTCTCTCGCTATTCGTTTCTACTCTCTTGTCTATCTATCTCTTTTTCGGGCTCTTCTTATTGTATAACGAATTAGCACCACCACCATTGCCTACGACACTCTCTATATTCTTCTTTCTATCACTGTTCTTCTATTATTAAATTAAAAATAAGAAGTTGTACAAGAACTGTAATATGTATGTATGCATCAGATACGTAGGTACCACATTACTGTATTTACTTCTAACAAAAATAAAATTAAAAAAAAATAAAAAGAAAAAAGAAAGCATCCAGAGAAACAGGGTTAGCAGAAAAAATGGTTGAAATGGGAAATTTCCGGTGTGCAGAAGTTGTTACGATCATCGCCAAATCAGCAGTGGTTATAGAAGCTGAAATTCGATGCATGTGTCTCAATTATTTTTAGGATTTAGGTGAACAGTGAGAACTGAATCACACACCAGAACTGAACCAAATATTACAAATTAAAGGTTCATGCTCTTTGTTTTGGATCCTGATACCATGAGTGCAAATCACTCTGTGGCAGTTTGTTGTCTGAACTCAGCTTAATATATCTGGCAGAGCGTAAAGCCAAAGGTGCCAGCAGATGTGTATGTGAAGCTGTTGGAGTTTCTGAAAATGTCCTCTCCTTAACCCCGGGACACTCCGGATTTCCCTCTCTGCAAAAGGAATTGACATGACTCCAGGAAAGGAGACATGGATCAGCAATGGTGATGCCATAGGAGTCGTGCAGTTAAGGTTCTAGGTTCTCGGACCCGGAGCATTGGCAGCGGGCGTAGCGTGGACTTTCCATCGCGGAGCGGGCGAACCCTTGCTGAGGGTCGCCAGAGAGGAGTGCTCCGATCGCTGGCCTGGTGACATTTGCACCATGGGGACTGTGGTCTGCAGAGCTTCTAGCCGCAGGCGTGGAGTGGACTTAGCCTGACATCGGTGGTGGGGAAGATGCTGGAGTCAGTTATAAAAGATGACATAGCTGAACATTTGGATAGCAGTAACAGGATCGGTCTGTGTCAGCATGGATCTACGTAGGGGGAAACATGCTTGACTAATCTTCTGGAATTTTTTGAAGATGTAATTGAAAAATGAACAAGGGAGAGCCGGTGGATGTAATATACCTGGTCTTTCAGAAAGCATTTGATAAGGTCCCACATAGGAGATTAGTGGGCAAAATTAGGGCACATGGTATTGGGGGTAGAGTGCTGACATGGATAGAGAAGTGGTTGGCAGACAGGAAACAAAGAGTAGGGATTAACGGGTCCCTTTCAGAATGGCAGGCAGTGACTAGTGGGGCACCGCAAGGCTCGGTGCTGGGACCGCAGCTATTTACAATATACATTAATGATTTGGATGAAGGGATTCAAAGTAACATTAGCAAATTTGCAGATGACACAAAGCTGGGTGGCAGTGTGAACTGTGAGGAGGATGCTAAGAGAATGCAGGGTGACTTGGACAGGTTGGGGGAGTGGGCAGATGTATGGCAGATGAAGTTTAATGCGGATAAATGTAAGGTTATCCACTTGGTAGCAAAAACAGGAAGGCAGATTAATATCTAAATGGCATCAAGTTGGGAAAAGGGGAAGTACAACGGGATCTGGGGGGTCCTTGTTCATCAGTCTATCAAAGTAAGCATACAGGTACAGCAGGCAGTGAAGAAAGCGAATGGCATGTTGGCCTTTATAACAAGAGGAATCGAATATAGGAGCAAAGAGGTCCTTCTGCAGTTGTACAGAACACTAGTGAGACCACACCTGGAGTATTGTGTGCAGTTTTGGTCCCCTAATTTGAGGAAGGACATTCTTGCTATTGAGGGAGTGCAGCGTAGGTTTACAATACTCCACAATATCCAGTTCTGCACAGTTCCAGTATCCAAACTCCAGTTCATTCCCTGGATGGCAGGACTGTCATATGCTGAGAGAGTGGAGCAGCTGGGCTTGTACATTCTGGAGTTTAGAAGAATGAGAGGGGATCTCATTGTAACATATAAGATTGTTAAGCGGGTTACACAAAAAGCTGGAGAAACTCAGCGGGTGCAGCAGCATCTAAGGAGCGAAGGAGATAGGCGACATTTCGGGTCGAGACCCTTCTTCAGACTCGACCCAAAACGTCGCCTATCTCCTTCGCTCCTTAGATGCTGCTGCACCCGCTGAGTTTCTCCAGCTTTTTGTGTAACCCTCGATTCTCCAGCATCTGCAGTTCCTTCTTTAACACATAAGATTGTTAAGCGTTTGGGCATGCTAGAGGCAGGAAATATGTTCCCGATGTTGGGGGAGTCTAGAACCAGGGGCCACAGTTTAAGAATAAGGAGTAAGCCATTTAGAATGGAGGCAAGGAAACCCTTTTTCTCACAGAGAGTGGTGAGTCTGTGGAATTCTCTGCCTCAGAGGGTGGTGGAGGCAGGTTCTCTGGATGCTTTCAAGAGAGAGCGAGATAGGGCTCTTAAAAATAGCGGAGTGAGGGGATATGGGGAGAAGGCAGGAACGAGGTACTGATTGGGGATGATCAGCCATGATCACATTGAATGGCGGTGCTGGCTCGAAGGGCCGAATGGCCTACTCCTGCACCTATTGTCGATTGTCTATTGTCTATTGACTTATCACCCGGAGCCTGGGATCCCTTGCCGGGGATCGCCGAGAAGAGCTCCGACTGCCGGCCCGCGGCCTATAACATCCTGAAGCAGCGGACACTGGTAGGAAAGTGCTGATTCGGGACCTCCAAGCCGCGGAGTGTGTTCCACCACCTGTACATCGGGCTGATCGGCCAACATGCTATTCTCCACAATATCCATATTCCAATATCCAGGGAATTAACTGGCATGTTAGCATTCATAGCAAAAGGATTTGAGTATAGGAGCAGGGAGGTTCTACTGCAGTTGTACAGGGTTTTGGTGAGATCTCACCTGGAGTATTGTGTACAGTTTTGGTCTCCAAATCTGAGGAAAGACATTCTTGCCATAGAGGGGGTACAGAGAAGGTTCATCAGACTGATTCCTGCGATGTCAGGACTTTCATATGAGGACAGACTGGATAGACTCGGCGTGTACTTGCTAGAATTTAGAAGATTGAGGGGGGATCTTATAGAAACTTACAAAATTCTTAAGGGGTTGGACAGGCTAGATGCAGGAAGATTGTTCCTGATGTTGGGGAGGTCTGAACAAGGGGTCACAGTTTAAGGATAAGGGGGAATTTCTTTAGGACCGAGATGAGGAAAACATTTTTCACACAGATAGTGGTGAGTCTGTGGAATTCTCTGCCACAGAAGGCAGTTGAGGCCAGTTCATTGGCTATATTTAAGAGGGAGTTAGGTGTGGCCCTTGTGGCTAAAGGGATCAGGGGGTAGGGAGAGAAGGCAGGTACAGGATACTGAATTGAATGATCAGCCATGATCATATTGAATGGCGGTGCAGGCTCGAAGGGCCGAATGGCCTACTCCTGCACCTATTTTCTATGTTTCTATGTATCTATGTTTCTATGAGGTAGTTGAGGCTGGGACTATCCCGACGTTTAAGAAAAAAGTTAGACAGGTACATGGACAGGACAGGTTTGGAAGGTTATGGACCAAACACAGGCAGATGGGACTAGTGTAGCTGGGACATGTTGACCAGTATGAGCAAGTTGGGCCGAAGGGTGTTTCCTTCTGCCTACTGAAGAAGGGCCTCGACCCGAAACGCCACCCATTCTTTCTCTCCAGAGATGCTGCCCTGACCCGCTGAGTTACTCCAGCATTTTGTGTCTACCATGTTTCCACACTGTATCACTCTATGAGTCTATGTTCATTGGGGTTTTTTGTCTCTCACTCTTTCCTGCAATCTGCTCCAACCAGCTTAGTGCAACTCGGTTGCTTCATTTTGTCATGTTTGTGGTTCCTCGTGTATTTTTCACTCAGCATCTTCAGAACGCATGGTCTGTCTGTCTGTCTGTCTGTCTGTCTGTCTCTCGCTTGCTCTGAGCGCAGTCGATGCTGACGCCAGCTCTGCGAGAGGCTGCAGGTTGTTCTGGGAGAGACAGATCTGCAGCTTGCATTCCCCCCACCCCTACATGGGCTGCGGTGGGCCCGTGTGATCGGCACCGTGGTAATACCGGAGTCATCCAGGAGAGGCTTGGCAAAGCGAGGGCTGCTCGTTCCTGCTGCTGCCTTGAAGCAGAGCCCTCACACTCGCTCTCCACTCCAGCACCGGGCTCTGGGCCAGAACTGCAGACTTTATCACTGCTTTGAAACTCAAGTCCACGGCGCGCAGAGCCTTGCCAACACTGCGGAGCAGGCAGGGCAGCAAGCGTGGCAAGTGGCTCGCACTGTCACAGGATCGCAGGACTCGCCGCTCCTGCAGCAAGCCACTGGGACCCTTTTTAAAAAACATGTCCCAGCAGGACGCTCTTGTGACTAGTGAGAGGGGTGGTGTGCTGTGTGCTTGAATTCCTCGTAGACGGGCCGCACTCGCGTTCTGACATCTGCACACTTCATTCACAAAACAAAAGGGTTACATTTCCATAGCCCCGTCTACATCCATTTCAGTGAATTCAAAAATGTTTGCGAATTGTCAGTGAAACACATAAGTGTAGTCACTGTTGTAAAGTATGAGAAGTGGCAGCTGATGCGTAGATGGAAACCCACCCCCTTTCCTATCTTTACCCCCACACATATGTGATAACGATCAAATTATCTCCTTTACTGATATTAAATATATTAAATATCGTTATTCGATGCTAAATAGATGTTAAATATCGCTAGCCGGGACACGGGGGGGAGCACTCATCCATTCTTCTTGAATCCTATTTTCTGTGTTGATGTCTATTGTCTTCATGGCATTTTGTTACTAAGAGACTGATTTGCAAAGCAGCCCACTGAAGCTGTTGACACGTTGAGCCTTTTAGCTGGCAGGCCTGTAAATTTGTTGGATTGCTTCAAAGCAATCTCCTAGAATGACTCTCCTGTCAATCGGGGGTCACAATGTACACATAGGTACAAATATAACAGCAGCACATGCTCAAACATACACCACCATGATCAATTATCATATTTCACGGGTTACACAAGCAGCTGGAGAAACTCAGCGGGTGCAGCAGCATCTAAGGAGCAAAGGAGATAGGCGACGTTTCGGGTCTCGACCCGAAACGTCGCCTATCTCCTTTGCTCCTTAGATGGTGCTGCACTCGCTGAGTTTCTCCAGCTGTTTGTGTAACCCTCGATTCCCCAGCATCTGCAGTTCCTTCTTTAACAACACATCATATTTCACGGGTAGTTTACACCCCAGCGGTATGAACATTGACTTCTCTAACCTCAAGTAGCCCTTGCTTTCCCTCTCTCTCCATCCCCTCCCCTTTCCCAGTTCTCCCACCAGTCTTACTGTCTCCAACTATTTTATCTCTGTACCTCCCACTCCCCTGACATCAGTCTGAAGAAGCCCGAAGCGTCACCCATTCCTTCTCTCCAGAGGTTCTGCCTGTCCTGCTGAGTTACTCCAGCATTTAGTGTCTACCTTCGGCCACAGTGAGGCACCCTCAACACTTCCCCACCCACACCATTGCCCCTCCCTCAGTGCAGCGCTCCCTCAGTCATGCCCCTCCCACCATGTGGTGCTACCTCAGTACTGCCCCTCCCACAGTGCAGCACTCCCTCAGTACTCCTCCTCGCACAGTGCCGCGCTCCTTCAGTAAACATAGAAACATAGAAACATTGTCCTTTTGGACAGGTATAATTCTTTTGAATCGATATGGTCTCCATATATACAGTATTTAGAAAAGTAGCTATTCTTGGAATCACGGCTCGACGGACACCCTATGGATCCGATGCGAATAACTTACTTATAATTGATATTATTGTGCATTTATTAGAGATATTTCTGAATGAAATAGTATTTCGTATAATGACTTTAGTTTTTGTTTATATATATGTAATATTTTTGTTTTTCAAATTTTCCCTTTTTATTTTCTTTTTATTTACGATTGAAGTATGTGGGAAGAATTTTTTATTTTTTTTTATTTACTCTTTTTTCTTTTCTCTTTTATATATCTTTTTCTTTATTTCCAAAAAATAGAAGATATTAAGTATTGATATGTTATTTGTAGTAATATTGAATTAAGGTGTTAGTTTATAAAGTAAGCTTTACATTGTAAACGGTTTACTTCAAATAAAAAAATATTACAAAAAAAAAAAAAAAAAAAAGAAACATAGAAAATCGGTGCAGGAGCAGGCCATTCGGCCCTTCGAGCCTGCACCGCCATTCAATATGATCATGGCTGATCATCCAACTCAGTATCCCGTACCTGCCTTCTCTCCATACCCCCTGATCCCTTTAGCCACAAGGGCCACATCTAACTCCCTCTTAAATATAGCCTTAAATATAGTAATTTTTAAGGCTCCCCCTTAAATATAGTAATGCCTCTCCCATTTACCATTTGCAAGAATTGCGGCACTTCCTCATCACTGCTCTTTAATAATGCACCACTCTCTCAGCATTGCTCCATTGAGGAGATCCTGCACCCCTGCAGCCATTAGATTTCATAATACTGACCGCCAGGCTGTATGGGGATGCTTTTGCATTTTTAATAGTTAATTATTGGGTCTTTTTCAGTATTTATTGCTTTCAGGTATTGTTCATATTGTATTTTATGTATTTTTTTTGTCTGCTTTCGTTCTGAATGTGTGGGTTTGTTGGTTGTTGGCTTCTGAACATCTGAATTTCCCTGAGGGGATCAATAAAGTATTTATTATTATTATTATTATTATTATTGATAGGGCAGCACTCCCCCAGTCCTGTTTCCTCCTGGTCTCTGCTAAGTAATTAATTCCTGAATTTCCAGTTTGAGGCTGAATGCTTGGTAACTGTCATGCTTGGCCCCATCTGATGTCAGGAAGGGGGAGCATGAGGTAAGAGAGAGAGAGAGAGAGAGAGAGAGAGAGAAATTTGAGATTATCACAGGTTAATGTCAAGCACTAACAGGTAACTGCAGTTGAAACTGTTGGGGAGAAAGGAACCAAGCGTTTCTTTATCTAGCCCCTGTACTGTTAACATTGGCTTTTCCCAATATGAATAGTCTGAGCTCTAGATAATTACTACCTACCATTGGGGTTCAAAGCTTCTGTAAAATTGGCATTTCCTTTTTGCAAAAGGATGCAGCAGGGGACCACTTCTCTTGTTATATTAACCATTGAGCACTCTCTCTGTGCCCTGTGATATAAATAGTGAGATTACATTGTTACCTCGCACGGCACTTCAAAGAAATATACCTGAGTGAAAACTCATTAAACCCTGTCGGTTTGCTCCTGGGCCTCCTATACAGTGAAAAGACTATATATGATTACAATCGAGCCGTCTGCAGTGTAAACACATAGGATAAAAGGAATACCGTTTAGTGCAAGATAAAAGCCAGTAATGTCTGACTAAAGATCATCCGAGGGTCTCCGATGGGGTAGATGGTAGCTCAGGACCACTGTCTAGTTGTTGATAGGATGGTTCAGTTGCCTGATGACAGCTGGGAAGAAACTGTTCTTGAATCTGGAGGTGTGCATTTACACAGTTCTCAATAAATTACTTTCTCAATAAATTACTGGACTCACAATGTGTCCATTGAAAGAACAATTCAAGAAATTCTACTCTGCAGAAGAGGCCATTTGGCCCATCCTGCTATACCAGATCTGCAATCCATCTCGCTCTTGTGCTCATTCCTCATATGTTTACCGGGTTCCCCTTTGAAGATTCCTAGTAATTGGAAAACATTTAACCACTTGCAATGAATGTTGGGGTTGAATAAGTCCTTGCACGTGAGATCTCGACGCAATGCTTTACTTAACATCGCGATCGACTGGGGAAGTAATTCAAAAAAGTAAGTAAGTTTATTGGCCAGGTATTCACATACAAGGAATTTGCCTTGGTGCTCCGTCCACAAGTAACAACATGACATACAGTGACAGTTACGAATGACTCAGAATTTTTGTAGGGTTTTCACAGACGACACAAATGAACAAACACATACAAAACAGCAAGGAGCAGTATACTGTGGCCGCCATTGTCCGCGCCAGCAGTCTATAGTACCTTTCTTGCCCTTTCAGGACATCCCAGACAATGAAGTGACATTGAAGTGTAGCTACTGTTAGAATGCAAGAAACAGTGCAGACAATTTGTACACCTCAAGGTCCCACAAAACGTAATGTGGAGCTGAACACATAATCTGTTCTAACCAGTTCCCCCTGTTTTTGCCGAAAATGAAGGGGGAACTGGGGAGGTGGGCACCGAGAACATAGGGGGCTGTTTAAGAAGGAACTGCAGATGCAGGAAAATCGAAGGTAGACAAAAATGCTGGAGAAACTCAGTGGGTGAGGCAGCATCTATGGAGCCAAGGAAATAGGCAACGTTTTGGGTTGAAACTTTGCCTATTTCCTTCGCTCCATAGATGCTGGCTCACCCGCTGAGAACATAGGGGGACCTGGCGGGATGACGCTGAGAATGAAGGGGGTCCAGGAGGGGGGGCCGCCAAGAACACAGAAGGACACAAAGTGTTGGAGAATTCTAAAGAAGGATTCTGACCTGAAACACCACCTATCCATGTACACATTCTCCAGAGATGTTGCCTGAACTGTTGAGTAGTACTTTGTGTCTTTGAGTCTGCCTTAAAAATATCCATTGACCTGGCCTCCACAGTCCTCTGCGGCAATGAATTCCACAGATTCATTTCCTTCTGACTAGAGAAATTCCTCCTCATCTCCTTACTAAAGGAACTTCTAATTCTGAGGCTATGATCTCTGGTCCTCAACTCCACCACTAGTGGAAACATCCTTTCCACATCCACTCTATCCAGGCCTTTAGTTTTAGTTTAGTTTTTAGTTAGTTGTCACATGTACCAAGGTACAATGAAAAGCTTTTGTTGCGTGCTAACCAGTCAGTGGAAAGGCAATACACGATTACAATCGTTCCAGGCACCCGCCGCTCTTTAAGTACGCAACCTGTCCCGCGCATCTCCCTTAAACTCTGACCTTAAAGCTATGTCCTGAATTGTCTTGGACATTCTACCCCTCCGAATAAGTTGAATGGTTTGTGAAACACTCAAAATGTGCCCTTATCAAATGATCACTGGAATATCCTTTGCAAAATGTGCCATTGTGCCTTAAACGAATGAGTGCAAAACGCATATGCCCCTGGCACCTTAGCAAGCCTGAGGACTTTCTGGCACTTTAATTCAGTCAGGCAAGGCCCCAAGTTAATGGGAGTTTAAATAAATACAGGGAAGTCAGCCGGAATGTCAAAACACAATAACTTGCTTTTTTTAAAAATAACTCACAAGGATTATTCAGTGGCTGCTGCAAAATCAAAAAAATTAACAGTAATCAGGACTATTAGACATTGGTATTCATTCACTTCCTTGGGTGTTTCATATTCAGTAAACTCCAATGTTTTGTTTTGACTGCTAGTAGTTAAATCACTAATCGTGTAATTATAAGGCAAAGCAGCAAACTGTAATAAAGCAAACAAACTGCAATGGCATGTCAGTCAGCGAACAGTTATTCTCGAGCTGCTACTGCCACGGCTTCTCCTTAGATCCTCTTCCCATTGCCTCCTAATTCTACTGAAGGTCACAGAGAGATGTTATGTTGGTGCCATTAAGCATCAGCCTGAGCCTGCATTCAACAAGATCTGGACAGCAGTTAAGCATAGGTGGCTAAGTGGCAAGTAGCATTTGCGTCTCCAGAGTGCCAAAGAATCACCATCCACATCAGTGAAGAGTCTAAGCATGGAACCTAGACGTTCAATAGCATTGCCTAAGCTGAGTCTTCCACCATCAATGTCCTGGAGATCACTATCAACCGGAAACTCCACAGAATCATTGTGAATAAACTGTAAGACAGATTCTGAGTATAAGTTCATAAGTTCATAAGTTCTAGGAGCTGAAGGCCCGTTTGGCCCATCAAGTCTACTCCACCATTCAATCATGGCTGATCTATCTTATCCTCTCAACCCGAATCTCCTCCCTTCACCCCATGACAGTTCTCCTGACATCCCAAACTCTTCCTATCATCCACATGGATAATGATGAACGTTCCCCATTTGACAGTGTAAGTGCAAGTCCAAGCACATAGAGACACAAAACCATCCAGAACAAAGCAGAAAACATTACATCAGTGAGGCCAAGCATACTCAGAGAACTCTGGACTCGGTGCACCAAGGATCTCCCGGTTGTTAGACATTTTATCTCTCCTTCCCATTCCCATGCTGACCTTTCTGTCCTGAGCCCCCCTCCATTGCCAGAGTAAGGCCACAGGCAAACTGGAGGAACAGTCCTCCATATTCTGCTTGGGTAGCTTACAACTCAACGGTATAAACGTTGAAATCGCTAATTCTAAGTGACTAACCTGCAAACCCTCACCACCCCCCCAGTCTCTCCCTTCCCTGTGGCCCACCTAGATACACAGCCATGTCTCCCCTCCCCCTCCCCTTCCTACATTCCTTTCTCTGGCTTCACAATTCGCATTTCTTCTATCCTCATCTCATATCTTTTGTCTTTTCATCTCTGGCCTTTATCCAAATGTCTGCCTATCAAAGCCCTACCTGTACCTACCTATCTCTCACCAGACTTTGTCCTGCCCCTCCTCCCTTCCAGCTTTCTCCCCTCCCCCACCACAATCAGTCTGGGGAAAGTTCCCGACTCGAAACGTCACCTAGCCATGTTCTCCAGATATTCTGCCTGACCCTCTGAGTTACTCCAGCATTTTGTGTCTTTTTTTTGTAAACCAGCATCTGCCGTTCCTTGTTTCCCCACATCAGAAAACTTGACGAGCTACAGTGGTCCAAGAAGACAGCTCGCTGCCGCTTTCTCAGGGGTAGTTAAGCATGGACAATAAATGTTGACCTTGCTAGTGATACACAGACCTCAAAACTAAATAAGTGAAAGTCACCAGGTTGTTACTGTGTGAGTCCAAAGGGCTTTCGGGTCTCCATGTTTCAATGTACAATTGGCCTCTGGTGTCTTTATGGCCAGTTTTGTGGAGAAATGAAATGTGATGAATACAAAAAGGTTCATAAAATGTCACGCAAAAGAAGAGGCCGTTCAGTCCACTGTACCTGTGCTGGCTCTTTGAAAGTCTCTTCAATCAGGCCTGTTTTTTTTCCCAAATCTGTGCACCGTTTTCCTGCAAGCACTCATCAACAGTGGCGCACGGTGGCACAGTGGCGCAACTGGTATTGCTTTTGCCTCACAATGCCAGAGACCCAGGTTCAATCCTGACCTTGGGTGCTGTTTGTGTGTTGAATTTGCACGCTCTCCTTTAGAAAGGAGATGAGGAGGAATTTCTTAAGCCAGAGGGTGGTGAATCTGTGAAATTCATTGCCACAGATAGCTGTGGAGGCCAAGTCAATGGATCTTTTTAAGGCGGAGATTGACAGATTCTTGATTAGTAAGGTTGTCAGGGGTAATGGGGTGAAAGCAGGAGAATGGGGTTGAGAAGAAAAGATAGATCAGCCATGATTGAATAGTGGAATAGAATTGATGGGCCGAATGGCCTAATTCTGCTCCTACAACTTATGAATTTATGAACTCCCTATGCTCACGTGGGTTTCCTCCGGGTGCTCTTGTTTTAACCATATAACCATATAACAATTACAGCATGGAAACAGGCCATCTCGGCCCTTCAAGTGTGTGCCGAACAACTATTTTCCCTTAGTCCCACCTGCCTGTACTCATACCAAAACCCTCCATATCCTTCTCATCCATATGCCTATCCAATTTATTTTTAAATGATACCAACGAACCTGCCGCCACCACTTCCACTGGAAGCTCATTCCACACCGCTACCACTCTCTGAGTAAAGAAGTTCCCCCTCATGTTATCCCTAAACTTCTGTCCCTTAATTCTAAAGTCATGTCCTCATGTTTGAATCTTCCCTATTCTCAAAGGGAAAAGCTTGTCCACATCAACTATGTCTATCCCTCTCATCATTTTAAAGACCTCTATCAAGTCCCCCCCTTAACCTTCTGCGCTTCAGAGAATAAAGACCTAACTTATTCAACCTATCTCTGTAACTTAGCTGTTGAAACCCAGGCAACATTCTAGTAAATCTCTTCTGTACCCTCTCCATTTTGTTGACATCCTTCCTATAATTGGGCGACCAAAATTGTACACCATACTCCAGGTTTGGTCTCACCAATGCCTTGTATAATTTTAACATTACATCCCAGCTTCTATACTCAATGCTCTGATTTATAAAGGCTAGCATACCAAAAGCTTTCTTTACCACCCTACCTATATGAGATTCCACCTTCAAGGAACTATGCACGGTTATTCCCAGATCCCTCTGTTCAACTGTATTCTTCAATTCCCTGCCATTTACCATGTACGTTCTATTTTGATTTGTCCTGCCAAGGTGTAGCACCTCACATTTATCAGCATTAAACTCCATCTGCCATCTTTTAGCCCATTTTTTCAACTGGCCTAAATCACTCTGTAGACTTTGGAAATCCTCTTCATTATCCACAACACCCCCTATCTTGGTATCATCTGCATACTTACTAATCCAATTTACCACCCCTTCATCCAGATCATTGATGTACATGACAAACAACAAAGGACCCAACACAGATCCCTGAGGCACCCCACTAGTCACCTGCCTCCAACCCGACAAACAGCCATCCACCATTACCCTCTGGCTTCTCCCATTCAGCCATTGTTGAATCCATCTTGCTATTCCTGCATTTATACCCAACAATTGAACCTTCTTAACCAACCTTCCATGAGGAACCTTGTCAAAGGCCTTACTAAAGTCCATATAGACAACATCCACTGCTTTACCCTCGTCAATTTCCCTAGTAACCTCTTCAAAAAATTCAAGAAGATTAGTCAAACATGACCTTCCAGGCATAAATCCATGTTGACTGTTCCTAATTAGACCCTGTTTATCCAGATGCTTATATATATTATCTCTAAGTATCTTTTCCATTAATTTGCCCACCACTGAAGTCAAACTAACCGGTCTATAATTGCTAGGTTTACTCTTAGAACCCTTTTTAAACAATGGAACAACATGCGCAGTACGTCAATCCTCGGGGACTATTCCCGTTTCTAATGACATTTGAAATATTTCTGTCATAGCCCCGGCTATTTCTACACTAACTTCCCTCAATGTCCTAGGGAATATCCTGTCAGGACCTGGAGACTTATCCACTTTTATATTTTTCAAAAGTGTCAGTACTTCTTTTATTTTGAAACTCATAGTATCCATAGCTACTCTACTAGTTTCCCTTACCTCGCATAATTCAATATCCTTCTCCTTGGTGAATACCAAAGAAAAGAAATTGTTCAATATCTCCCCCATCTCTTTTGGCTCTGCAGACAGCTGTCCACTCGGTCTCTCCAATGGACCAATTTTATCCCTTGTTATCCTTTTGCTATTAATATAGCTGTAGAAACCCTTTGGATTTACTTTCACCTTACTTGCCAAAGCAACCTCATATCTTCTTTTAGCTTTTCTAATTTCTTTCTTAAGATTCTTTTTACATTCCTTATACTCCTCAAGCACCTCATTTACTTCATGCTGCCTAGAATTATTTAAGATGTCCCTCTTTTTCCGAACAAGATGTCCAATTTCCCTTGAAAACCAGGGCTCTTTCCAATTTTTACTGGTTCCTTTCAACCGAACAGGAACATAAAGATTCTGTACTCTTAAAATTTCCCCTTTAAATGTCCTCCATTTCTCTTCTACATCTTTCCCATAAAACAAAATGTCCCAGTACACTCCTTTTAAATCATCTCACATCTCGTTAAAGTTAGCCTTTTTCCAATCAAAAATCTCAACCCTAGGCCCAGTTCTATCCTTCTCCATAATTATATTGAAACTAATGGTATTGTGATCACTGGACCCGAAGTGCTTCCCAACGCATACCTCCGCCACCTGTCCCGTCTCATTTCCTAACATGAGGTCCAGCACTGCCCCTCCTCTAGTAGGCACCTTTATGTATTGCTGCAAAAAACTATCCTGCACACATTTTACAAACTCCAAACCATCCAGCCCATTTACAGAATGTGTTTCCCAGTCTATGTGTGGAAAGTTGAAATCTCCCACAATCACTACCTTGTGCTTACTACTAATATCTGCTATCTCCTTACATATTTGCTCTTCCATTTCTCGTTCCCCATTTGGCGGTCTATAATATACCCCTATAAGTGTTGCTACACCTTTCCCACTTCTCAGTTCCACCCAAATAGCCTCCCTAGATGAGCCCTCCAATCTATCCTGCCAAAGCACTGCTGAAATATCTTCCCTGACTAGCAATGCAACACCTCCACCTCTTGCCCCTCCAATTCTATCGCACCTGAAGCAACAAAATCCTGGAATATTTAGTTTCCAATCACAGCCCTCCTGCAACCATGTTTCACTGATCGCCACAACATCATACTTCCAGGTGTCTATCCAGACTCTATGCTCATCCACCTTTCTTACAATGCTCTTAGCATTAAAATATGCACATTTAAGAAACCCCCCATCTCTTATTCTCTGTTTATTTCCTTTTTTTTCTTTCTCCTCTTGCGTCCGAGTGCTTCCCTTTTCTGCTTCCTGCCTCCCATTCTGTCTACTAGCTTTTGCTATTTGCATTCCTCGCCCCAACCATTCTAGTTTAAAGTCTTCCCAGTGGCCTTTGCAAATTTCCCCGCCAGGATATTGGTCCCCCTCGGGGGACCAATATCCCATCACCCAAATACATCCAGGTTTGTATGTTAAGATAATAAAAAGGACCTGCAAATGCTGATTTATACCAAAGATAGACTGTGCATTTCCCCCTTCCACCAGGGCCCACCCCGCCCAACCCCCCTCCCACTCACAGGCTCCATCCATTCTGCCCTCACTTTCCCAGGGCCGTCCATACATTCCCCAACACCTCTCCCCTCCCTATGGTTCTCCATTCACTCTCCAATCCCCCTTCACTCAATCCGCCATTCATCTTCCCCTCCCCTCTGGGTCCTCCCGTCTTCCTCCCCTCAGGGATACTTAAAGGTTCCGTTTCAGAATGTTAGACTTGATAAATGAGTGATTGCGAGGTTTAGATTTGCAGTGACATAGCGGCATATGACGGTAGACAAAAATGCTGGAGAAACTCAGCAGGTGAGGCAGCATCTATGGAGCGATGGAATAGGTGACGTTTCAGACTGAAGAAGGGTCTCGACCTGAAACGTTACCTATTCCTTCGCTCCATAGATGCTGCCTCACCCGCTGAGTTTCTCCAGCATTTTTGTCTACCGTCAATTTTTCCAGCATCTGCAGTTCTTTCTTAAACAAAGCGGCATATGATCACACTTGAGACATTAATCTCCACCCCAGGGACACGTGACAACAGCCATGACATTAAACGCTCAACAGAAGTATCAAAGGAACGCACTCCTTCAAACAAGTTCAAAGTTTTACCTTAGTAGACAAAGAAAGACTAACATAGACAATAGACAATAGGTGCAGGAGTAGGCCATTTGGCCATTCGAGCCAACACCGCCATTCAATGTGTTCATGGCTGATCATTCACAATCAGTACCCCGTTCCTGCCTTCTTCCCATATCCCATAACTCCGCTATCCCTAAGAACTCTATCTAACTCTCTCTTTAAAGCATCCGGAGAACCAGCCTCCACCACCCTCCAAGGTAGAGAATTCCACACACTCACAACTCTCTGTGTGAAAAAGTTTTTCCTCATCTCCGTTCTAAATGGTTTACCACCTATTCTTAAACTATGGCCTCTGGTTCTGGACTCCCCCAACATTGGGAACATGTTTCCTGCCTCTAGCGTGTCCAAACCCTTAATAATCCTATATGTTTCAATGAGATTTCCTCTCATTCTTCTAAATTCCAGAGTATACAAGCCCAGCCGCTCCAATCTATCAACATATGACATCCCGGGAATTAACCTTGTGAACCTATGCTGCACTCCCTCATTAGCAAGAATGTCCTTCCTCAAGTTTGGAGACCAAAACTGCACACAATACTCCAGGTGCGGTCTCACTAGGGCCCTGTACAACTGCAGAAAGACCTCTTTGCTCCTATACTCAACTCCTATTGTTATGAATGCCAACTTGCCATTCCCTTTTTATTCATTGCCTGCATGCTTACTTTCATAGACTGAAGAACAAGGGCCCCCAGATCCTGTTGTACTTCCCCCTTTCCAAACTTGACACCATTTAGATAATAATCTGCCTTCCTGTTTTTGCCACCAAAGTGGATAACATCACATTTATCCACATTAAACTGCATCTGCCCACTCACCCAACCTGTCCGTCACCCTGCATCCTCATAGCATCCTCCTCACAGTTCACACTGCCACCCAGCTTTGTGTCATCTGCAAATTTACTAATGTTACTTTTAATTCCTTCATCCAAATCATTAATATATATTGTAAATAGCTGCGGTCCCAGCACCGAACCTTGTGGTACCCCACTAGTCACTGCCTGCCATTTTGAAAGGGAACCATTAGTTCCTACCCTTTGTTTCCTGTCTGCCAGCCAATGTTCTATCCATGTCAGCACCCTACCCCCAATACCATGTGCTCTAATTTTGCCCACTAATATCCCATGTGAGACCTTATCAAATGCTGGCTGAAAGTCCAGGTACACTACATCCACTGGCTCTCCCTTGTCCATTATCCTGGTTACATCCTCAAAAAATTCCAGAAGATCAGTCAAGCATGATTTCCCCTTCATAAATCCACATTGACTCGGACAGATCCTGCTACTGCTATCCAAATGTGCGGCTATTTCATCTTTTATGATTGACTCCAGCATCTTGCCCACCACCGATGTCTGGCTAACTGGTCTATAAATCCCTGTTTTCTTTCTGCTGCCCTTCTTAAAGAGTGGGACAACATTAGCTACCCTACAATCCACAGGAACTGATCAAGAATCTATAGAACTGGAATTTATGCAATCTATAGAATTGGAAAATTATCACCAATGCGTCCACACTTTCTAGAGCCACTTCCTTAAGTACCCTGGGATGCAGACCATCAGGCCCTGGGGATTTATCAGCCTTCAGTCCCATCAGTCTACCCAACCCCATTTCCTGCCTAATGTGAATCTCCTCAGTTCCTCCGCCACCCCATATCCTCTGGCTAGTACATCAGGAAGATTGTGTCCTCCTTAGTGAAGACAGATCCAAAGTACCTGTTCAACTCATCTGCCATTTCCTTGTTCCCCATAATAAATTCACCCTTTTCAGTCTTCAACGGTCCAACTTTGGCCTTAACTAGCTTTTTCCTCTTCACATACCTAAATAAGCTTTTCTAATCCTCCTTTATATTCATGGCTAGCTTACCTTCGTACCTCATCTTTTCTCCCCGGATTGCATTTTTAGTTATCTTCTGTTGCTCTTTAAAAGTTACCCAATCCTCTGGATTCCCACTCATCTTTGCTATGTTATATTTCTTATCTTTTATTTTTATACTCTTCCCTTGTCAGCCATGGTCGCCTCTTACTCCCCTTGGAATCTTTCTTCCTCTTTGGAATGAACTGATCCTGCACCTTCTGTATTATTCCCAGAAATACCTGCCATTGTTGTTCCACTGTCATCCTTGCTAGGGTTTGTTTCCAGTCAACTTTGGCCAGCTCCTCCCTCAAGCCTCCATAGTCCCCTTTGCTCAACTGTAATACTGTCACTTCTGATTTTCCCTGCTCCCTCTCATTGTAGATTAAAACTTATCATATTATGGTCACTACCTCCTAATGGCTCATTTACCTCAAGTTCCCATATCAAATCATTGCATAACACTAAATCCAGAATTGCCTTTTCCTTGGTAGGCTCCAGTACAAGCTGTTGTAAGAATCCATCACGGAGGTACGCCAGAAACCTGGGGTCCAGTACCAACCTGATTTTCCCAGTCTACCTGCATGTTGAAATCTCCCATAACAACCGTAGCATTACATTTGCGACATGCCAATTTTAACTCTTGATTCAACTTGCACCCTATATCCAGGTTTCTATTTGGGCACCTGTAGATAACTCCTGTTAGGGTCTTACTCTTGCATTTGCTCAGTTCTATCCATACTGACTCTACATCTCCTGACTCTATGTCACTCCTCGCAAGGGACGGAATTTCATTCCTCACCAACAGAGCTACCCCACCCCCTCTGCCCACTTCTCTGTCTTTTTGATAGGACGTACACCCTTGAATATTCAGTTCCCAGCCCTGGTCCTCTTACAGCCATGTCTCTGTAATACCCACAACATCATACTTGCCAATCTCTAACTGAGCCTCTAGCTCATCCACTTTATTTCTTATACTTCACGCATTCATATACAACACTTTGACTTTGGTATTCACCTCCCCTCTCACAACGGTCACTATAGCCTCTGATCTTATTCTCTCATCCCTTCTCAAACTTTCCTTCCCATTAATTCGGGAGACTTTTCCTGTACTCACTTCCCCTTTAACTCCATCTTTATACTCCCAATATATATTATATTATATTATCCCCACCACTATTTAGTTTAAATCCACACGTGTAGCACTAGCAAACCTGCCTGGTGGAAAGGGTCAAGAACTTCAAATTCCTGGGCGTGCATATTTCCAAAGATCTTTCCTGGTCCCAGCACACCGATGCAATTATAAAGAAGGCACATCAGCGCCTCTACTTCCTGAGAGGGTTACGGAGAGTCGGTATGTCAAGGAGGACTTCTTCTTCTTGCGCATGGCGTGCACAGCCTAAAGTTGTAGGACAACTTGTTCTATTTGATCTTACTTGATTGTGCACGCCAGGTTGATTGCATTCGTCGAAACAGGGCGGACCACGTGAAGGTTGCAATCTCCCACCCCGTCAAGGAGGACTATCTCGAACTTCTACAGGTGCACATTAGAGAGCATGCTGACTGGCTGCATCGTGGCCTGGTTCGGCAACTTGAACGCCCAGGAGCAGAAAAGACGGCAAAAAGTTGTAACCGCTGCCCAGACCATCACCGGCTCTGACCTCCCCACCATCGAACGGATCTATCGCTGTCGCTGCCTTAGAAAGGCTGCCAGCATCATCAATGACCCACTCCATTCTGGTCACACACTCATCTCCGTTGCCATCGGGAAGAAGGTACAGGAGCCTGAAATCTGTAACATCCAGGTTCAGGAACAGCTTCTTCCCCACAGCCATCAGGCTATTAAACATGACATCAAATAAGCTCTAAACAATAACAGTCTGTTATTACTATTGCACTTTATCTGTTTATTTATTGTGTATATGTGGTCTATGTTCTATAGACACACTGAACATCTATTTCCCATTCTGTATTATGTTTACATATTTCGTTGTGCTGCAGCAAGTAAGAATTTCATTATCCTATCTGGGACACATGACAATAAAACTCTCTTGACCCTCTTGACTCTTGCCAGAACGTTGGTCCCCCTCCAGTTAAGGTGTAACCTGTCCCTTTTGTGCAGGTCACCCCTATCCCAGAAGAGATCCCAATGGTCTTTAAAGCTAAATCCTTGCTCCCTGCACTCCCTCCCCCGCCACACATTCAGATCCACTATCTCCCTGTTCCTGCTTTCACTAGCACAAGGTACTTGAAGCAATCCAGAGAACAAACCACCCTAGAAGTCCTGTTTTTCAGTCTTCTTCCTAACTCTCTAAACTTACGTTGCAGAACCTCCTTCCTCTTCTTCCTGACGTCGTTTGTGCCCAGGTGCACTACTGCCGGCTGTTCACCTTCCCTCTCGAGGATGTTCTGAATTTGGTTTGTGATATCTTGTACCCTGGCACCAGGGAGGCAACAGACCATCCGCGAGTCTCGCATGCCGCCACAGAATCTCCTGTCCGCACCTCGGACAATGGAGTCACCCACCACTATAGCTCTGCCCGAAGTCGGTCTCGCCATGAGGATGAGTCAATCACATTAATCACACCATGCAACAGATAATGATTTCAGTATGCTTCATTCTAAAATGCTTAGCTCACAATTATTTACACTGTGAGGAGGATGTTATGTCTAATTCCAAGACAACTTCCCAAACAATAAGATTTAATAATTGTGAAAAGGTACAATTTTTTGTCCAATCTGATGAGATACCTTGTGATCTGTTCGATCAGATACTAATACCATCTTGTGACAGGGCTGCCAACATTGGGTGAGAGTTGAGAGTGAGAAATTACGAGGGAGCATAGCGACCGAGGGGGGAGTTGGTGTGGGAGGGGGGTGCCCCACGGTAGACAGCTTTTGCATTTTTCAGCTTGAAATTGTGCAATCTAGTCCCATTTATCCGCAAGTCTTTTAACTTACACTTGAATACAACATTTATGCTTTAAATTGGATTATGTATGAATAAGGTTAGGCTAAATTACTTTCCTAATTACATTCCACAGTAGAGCCAGGCTCCGATCAACAGGTGCAGCACATGAATAACTATATTCATGTATGGAAATCAGATTATAATTCATGCTGTTATGCATATATATAGAGAAAAAAAACAGAGAAACAAGGCAAGTCGGACTTCCATCACTGTTCTGCACAAATACATCAATCAACCTTGCCCATTGACAAGAGAAACAAGACGAAAATAATGCCACATATTCAATCATATATGGTTCAATGAAATTAAGATATATATGTAAAACATATATATGGAAACAGTCCATTCAGCCCACCAAGTCCACACCGACCAGCAATCTATCATACACCAGTTCCATCCTACACACCAGGGACAATTTACAGAAGCCAATTAACCTACAAACCTGCACTTCTTTCGGATGTGGGAGAAACCGGATTATCCAGAGAAAACCCATGTGGTAGTAAGGCAGCAACTCTACCGCTGTGCCACCGTGCCACCCCATTAAATTCTTTTTTCTGTAATATATTTATTATGGTATCACGTCAATAAAGATGAACACATGATTCTGATTTCAGCCCTTAGTTGGATAACACACATCCCCAGTCATTGTGTTTTATGACTGGTTTTCAACCTCTTCAATCTGAAGGCCTCGACCCGACACATCACCCTTTCTTTCTTCTCCATAGATGCTGCCTGTCCTGCTGAGTTTTTCTAGTTTTTAGTGTCTATCTTCAGTTTAAACCAGCATCTGCAGTTCCTTCCTACACTTTGTTAAGCAAAACAGGTCCTATTCTCATAATATTATTCACCTCAACTAAGTTTTTTCTTCACCTCCGTTGCTGCAGAGAATACAATCCCAGTTAAAAAATCTTTCTTCAAAGTGAAAAAAAATTCCAACATCCTCATAAATCGCCCCTGGATCCTCTCCAGAACAATTGCACCCTTTCTGCAGTGTTTCATAGTCTTACAGAATGGAAACAGGCCCTTCATCGCAACTTGTCAATGCAGATCAAGATGCCCCATCTAAACTAGTCCCATTTATCCGCATTTTTGCCCATATCCCTTTAAACCTTGTGTGTGCCGTTAGTGTGTGAGAGTGTGTGTCAGTGAAGTGGCAACAACATCCGGAGTGAGCGGAGACTTGGGAATGCCCGGGGAGCGTTTCCCTCTCCCCCCCCCCCGTCTCTTCCCCCCCCCCCCCCCCCGGGCTGGCCCAGGTGTTCTGTGTCCAGCTGGGGTCTGGGGGAGGTGATGGTCAGTGATCTGAGGGTCGGGCATCCGGGCTAGATCTCAGCAAGATCAATGACTCCTGGCTGGGGTTAAATCTCCATGGAGTGTGGACAGAGCGGCCGACGGACACAGAGCCCCCGGAGGTGTGAGTAGTGCCTCGGGGGGGGGGGGGGGGGGGGGGGGGGGGGGGGGGGGGGTCAGTGCCGGGACCACCGCCATGTCTCACCTATCAGACCATCTGCACGGGAGAAACTAAACTACTTTTTTTTCCCCCCAAATCATCCCGCGGGCCGGTAGTTTGACAGCCCTGCTTTAAACCAATGCCCTCTAGTTCTTGAATCACATATCCCGGGAAAAAGACTATGCATTCACCTTATATATTCCCCACACGGTTTTTACTGACCTCTAAAACAATTTTTGCTATATTTTGAATTTCCAGCACTGGCAGATTTTTGAGCGTGAAAAATTTGTGATCAGCGTGAGAACGTGAGAATTTTGTGAAATGCGTGACTCTCACGCTCAATGCCTGAGAGTTGGCAGCCCCGCTTGTGATCAGATTGATCAGCTATCAATATTACCCTGAAGTCTGATCAATCAGACACCAATTCTGCCCTGTAATCTAATCAATCAGACACTAATCCATCCACTGGCTCTCTGTGAGAAATGCAGGACATCTTGCTGAGATCTAGCTCAGCATTTTTGCCTTGAGAATACATCAAGCCTGCCAGTGGGATCTCATCTGTTACAAAATAAATCTGCTGCATTCTTTGATTGATGAGCTCTTGACACTCTCTGCAGTCTGATGTAGGAGTCCCGCACCTGCGTCGGTGACCTTACCCTCACATGAGCAAACCAGCCCTAATCATGAGGTTTTCTCCAAAGATCAACCATCAATGATGCTCGGTTCGGACCTGGCTGGTCAGATGTGCATTGAAAGGAGAGTATATCAAACAGAAATAAATATAAACAATCATGGACCTAGTAAAGAATCCCTCCCCTCCTCACCCTTAAGCCCTTCGCCCACCCTTTTCCTCTCTCACAGTTGAAGGCCTGACAATTTACCAACAATCTCAAATTGTGAAAATCCCAAGGTTTTTATTTGTACAGTACCTTAAAAATAGGGTGACTAAGGAGAAGGTCGGACCGCTCAAAGATAAAGGAGGGAATCTATGATTTGAGTCGGAGAATGTCGGGAAGGTACTAAACAAGTACTTTGCATCTGTATTCTCCCAGGAGAAGGACTTGGAGGACAGCTAGATCAGTGTGGCAAATACAAATATTCTAAGACAGTTTAAGATCAAGAAGGAGGTGGTGCTGAGGCTCCTGGCGGATAAGTTCCTAGGGCCAGATGGGATCTATCATGGGATATTGAGGGAGATTAAGAGAGGAGATTGCGTGGGCTTTGACCAGGATCTTTGTTTCTTCTCTAGCCACGGGCGAGGTTCTGAAGGACTGGAGAGTGGCCAATATTGTTCCTTTGTTTAAGAAAGGAAGTAGAGAGAACCCTGAGCCTCAAGTAATAGGGAAACGATTACAGAGAATTCTTCAAGGTAAAACGTACTTCCATTTGGAAGAGAATGGGCTACTTAGGGATAGCCAACATGACTTTGTACGCTAAATTGTTTGAGTTTTTTGAGAAGGTGTCAAAGGAGATTGATGAAGACGGTGGGTGTTGTATACATGGGTTTAAGGCTTTTGATAAGGTCCTTCATGGTAGGCCGATCCAGAAAATTAAGATGTGCAGGATTCACAATGACTTGGTCATATGGATTTGGAACTTGCTTATTCTTAAAAGACAGAGGGGTGTGATGGAAGGAAAATATTCTGGCTGGAGGTCCATGGGGATCTGTGCTGGGAACTCTGATGTTTGTGATATATATCTATATATACACACACACACACACACATATATATATATATATATATATATATATATATGATCGAGATATAAATGTAGATCGGTTGGTGAGTACGTTTGCTGACAAAACCAAAACTGGAGGAGTTGCAGAAAGTGAGGAAGTCTGTCAGAAGTTACAGCAGATATACTGTAGATCAGCTGCAGAAATGGGTGGAGAAATGGCAGATAGAGTTTAATCTTTAGAGGTACAGCACGGAAACAGGCCCTTTGACCCACCGAGACCGCACCGGCCAGCGATCCCTGCACATTAACACTATCCTGCACCCACTAGGGACAATTTTTACATTTTCAAAGCCAATTGACCTACAAACCTGTACTTTTTGGAGGGTGGGAGGAAACCGAAGATCTTGGAGAAATCCCATGCAGGTCACGGGGAGAACGTACAAACTCCATACAGACAGCACCTGTAGTCGGGATCAAACCCGGGTCTCTGGCGCTCCATTCTACCGACTCTACCGCTGCGCCACCTGAGCAAGTGCGAGGCGTTTGGGAGGTTGAATGTAAAGTGTAGTGTATAGAATTAATGGCAAGACCCTTAACACCATTGATGTGCAAAGGGATCATGGAGTCCAAGTTCATAGCTCACTAAAGGTGGCAGCATAAGTAGATAGGGTGGTAAAGTAGGTAAAGTAGGCAAAGTAGGCATTTCAGCTTGGTTTCATTGCTGGGGATATTCAGTGTAAGAGTCCAGAAGTCATGTTGCAGCTCTATAGTGCTTTGGTTAGGCCACATTTGGAGCAGTTCGGGTCACCTCATTACAGGAAAGATGTGGAGGTTTTGCAGAGACTGCAGAGGTTTACCAGAATGCTGCCGGGATTAAAGGATTTCAGCTACAGGGAGAGGTTGGATAGACTTGGATTGTTTACTCTAGAACGTCAGAGGTTGAGGGAAGCCTTGATAGAAGTATATCAAATTATGAGAAGCATAGACAGGTTAGACAGTAAGAACTTTTTTCCCAGAGTGGAATTGTCCAACACCAGAGGGCATAGCGCAAAGGTGAGAGGGGGGAAGTTTAATGGAGATGTGTGGTGCAAGTGTTTTACACAGCGGGTGGTGGGGGCCTGAAAAGCATTGCCAACTGTGGTGGTGGAGGCAGATAACATAATGACATTTAAAAGGGTTGTAGATACGCACATAAAAGTGCAGGGAAGGAAGGAATATGGATCATGTGCAAGCAGATGAGATCCATGCAGCTAATCATCATGTTAAGTACAAACATTCTGGTGCTTCAGTGTGGACACAATTCTGGAGCAAAGGTAGTTTATATCGTTCAACAAGCCCTCACGCAGAGTCAGTAAAATGGAGCTGGTCGCCAACTTCAGGAAGTGGGGTGGAGTATATGGCCTGACTGTATCAATGATGTGCTGAAGTGCAAATGATCGAGGGCTTGAAGTTCAGGTGTAAATATCAACAACAATTAGTCCTGGTCCAACTACATTGACGCTCTAAAATCTAGGACAATCAAAGGAGTACTGTGTTTTACCAATATGACACATTATCCCTATTAATAAATCTTTGTTTATTGAGCAGCTTTTGCTTTGAAAGAAACACACAACGACCAACCAGAGATACATGAGAAAGCATTGAACAGAGAACTTCAGAAGAATACTACAGGAAGGTACAACTGTATACGTATTACAGCATTGAAAGCAGGCAATTCCACCCAGTGCCTCAGTACTGGCTCCAAGGGAAGCAATCACCATGCCTGTCTCCCACACTTTCCCCAAGCCTTCCATCATTCTCTCTCAAGGCCCAATCTTTTGACTTTTTGGACCTAATGATTAGGGATTGTTACTCTAATTTCTTCTAACATTGTAGCCTTCCGCTCCATCTCTCAGAAATGCACTCCACCTCCATAACTCCTCATGTCTGTGCAACGTCTCCAGATCGGGTCTATTGAGTGCCCATGATTGCAAGCTTTCCACCATTGGCAGCTATCAGTTCACCTCAAAACCCTAACCTCTGAAATCCCCTCTCTAAACCTCTCTCCTTCACCTTCAAGATTGCTCTCTTTGGTTGAGTTGACCTGTTCTTACATCTCATAAATAGAATTTCCATGTCAGTTGGCTTAACAGTCCCAGGTGGCACAGTGGTGCAGCTGGTAGATCTGTCGCCTCATAGCACCAGAGACCCAGATTCAACCCTGACCTCAGGTGCTGTCTGTGTGAGGCTTTCCCTGTGACCATGTGGGTTTCCTCTGGGTGCTCCAGTTTCCTCCCAAATGCCAAAGATATGCAGGTTTGTAGGTTAATTGGCTTCTGCAAATTGCTCCGGGCCGAGTGTGTAGGGAGAAGATGAAAAAGTGGAATAACATAGAGCTAGTGTGAACAGATGATCGGTGGTTAGTGTGAACTCGATGGGCTGAAAGGCTGTACCGTGCATTCAGAAAGTATTCAGACTCTTTCACTTTTTCCACATTATATGTTACAGCCTTATTCTAAAATGGATTAAGTTCTTTTTTTTAAATCATCAATCTACACACAATACCCCATAATAAAAAAAAAGCAAAAACAGGTGTTTAGAAATGTTTGCAAAGTAATTAAAAAGAAATAAATGAAATATCACATCCACACAAGTATCCAGATCCTTTATTCAGTACTTTGTTGAGCCACCTTTGGCAGCGATTACAGCCTCAAGTCTCCTTGGGTATGACACTACAAGCTTGGCACACCTGTATTTGGGTAATTTCTCCCATTCTTCTCTGCAGATCCTCCCAAGTTCTGTCAGGTTGGATAGGGAGTGTCGATGCACAGCTATTTTCAGGTCCCTCCAGAGATGTTTGATTGGGTTCAAGTCCGGGCACTGTCTGGGCCACTCAAGGACATTCACATATTTGTCACTAAGCCACTCCTGCATTGTATTGGCTGTGTGCTTGGGGTTGTTGTCCTGTTGGAAGGTGAACCTCCTCCCCAGTCTGAGGTCCTGACTGCTCTGGAGCAGGTTTTCATCAAGGATAGCTCTGTACTTGGCTCCATTCATCTTTCCCTCGATCCTGACTAATCTCCCAGTTCCTGCCTCTGAAAAACATCCCCACAGCATGATGCTGCCACCACCATGCTTCACCATAGGTATGGTATTGGCCAGGTGATGAGCGGTGCCTGGTTTCCTCCAGACGTGATGTTTGGCATTCAGGCCAAAGAGTTCAATCATGGTTGCATCAGACCAGAGAATCTTGGTTAGGTGCCTTTTGGCAAACTCCAAGCGGGCTGTCATGTGCCTTTAACTGAGGAGTGGCTTCCATCTGGCCACTCCACCGTAAAGGCCTGATCGGTGGAGTGCTGCAGATATAGTTGTCCTTCTGGAAGGTTCTCCCATCTCCACAGAGGAACTCTGGAGCTCTGTCAGAGTGACCATCGGGTTCTTGGTCACCTCCCTGACCAAGGTCTTTCTCCCCCGATTGTTCAGTTTGGCCGGGCAGCCAGGTCTATGAAGAGTCCTGGTGGTTCCAAAGTTCTTCCATTTAAGAATTGACGGAGGCCACTGTGCTCTTCGGGACCTGCAATGCTCCAGAAATTGTTTTATACCCTTCCTCAGATCTGTGTCTCGGAAGTCTATGGACAGTTCCTTCGACTTCATGGCTTGGTGTTTGCTCTGAGATGCACTGTCAACTGTGGGACCTTATATAGACAGGTGCGTGCCTTTCCAAATCATCTCCAATCAATTTAATTTACCACTGGTGGACTCCAATCAACTTGTAGACACATCTCAAGGATAATCAATGGAAACAGGATGCACCCAAGCTCAATTTTGAGTGTCATAGCAAAGTGTCTGAATACTTTTGTAAATGTGATATTTCAGTTATTTATTTTTAATTACTTTGCAAAAATTCTAAACACCTGTTTTTGCTTTTTTTATACTGGGTATTGAGTGTAGATTGATGGTAAAATAAAGAAATTTAATCAATTTTAGAATACGGCTGTTACGTAACAAAATGTGGAAAAAGTGAAGGGGTCTGAATACTTTCTGAATGCACTGTATCTGTAAACTAAACTACATTTATCAAGGTCAAATCATGCACTGCACTCAGTTTTTGGAGGTCCATTCACACTCGTGCACAGTACAATGGTGGAAATTCAAAGATCTTAACTCCTTGACCAAATATTTGGTCTTGGTTTCTACAGTCCCCTTGTACAGCTCAATAGAATGTTGATGAGTTGTATTCCTGTGAAATTTCCACTCCGTTTCGTAATAGCATTATGTTGCATTATTATAGCATCATTCCTCATTCTAGAATTAGATCTCTTATGGTTCCGTATGGATTGGGAACAACATTTGTCTCAATTAATTCTGATGAGGGGACATAGATCGGAAAATGCCAATTGATAGACCCATCAGTTGGAAAGCTAGTGAAGCTAGTTTACCACATAGGAACTTTGTTCCACGTCAGTTCCTAAGGATCTGACTTGGCAGTCCATGAGTCAGTATACCTCTTGGTGCCCAGTAGAATCTTTCCATCTCTCATTGACTGGTCTATTAAGTGGCATTTGTTGATTTAAATTCTGCCTGTCCCCGTCACAAAATTATTTACTATGACATCCAAGAAACCCACCAATAGAACCACAGCACCGGTCATGACCATAGCTTGACCTTAACTGCTTAGCTGCCAGTGAAATAGGTGAAATATATGTATTCATGTATGTATATATGTATATATGTATATGTACATGAAATATATGAAATATATGTAAATATGTGTATAGATATAAATATATATATATATATATATATATATAGTCAAAATATCCTAATGTGAAAAATGAAACAGTCAATCTGCACATAGCAAGATCCCACAACAGCAGTGTGATTTGAATGGTGCAGTGGCTCCACTGGTGGAACAGTGGGGCAATGGTAGAATTGCTGTCTTCCAGCGCCAGAGGCCCGGGTTCGATCCTGGCTATGGGTGCTGTCTGTAGGGAGTTTGTATGTTTTCCCTGTGACCACGTGGATTTTCTCGTGGTGCTCTGGTCTCCTCCCACACTCCAAAGACGTACAGATTTGTAGATTTGTAGAACGTCGCCCATTCCGTCTCTCAATAGATGCTGCCTCACTCGCTGAATTACTCCAGCGTTTTGTGTCTACCTCAGATTTTTAGATTAATTGGCTTTTGTAAATTGTAAATTGTCCCTAGTGTAGAGTTTGGTGCTAGTGTACGGGATGATCGATGGTCGACGAGGACTCAGTCGGCGAAGGGCCTGTTTCCACGCTGTATCTCTAAAATCTAAAGTAAAGTAAAACTGCTAGGTTTAATGATGTTGACTAAGTGGTAAATTTGGTCAGGACACCAGAGATATCTGCCATTCTCACACCCACCAGACAGGGGGATAGCTACAGAACAACAATCCTGACGCATTAGCTGGGTCCTGTTCATGTTCAAAGTTGAACATACAGTATATCTTCCTGAAAAAATATTTCTGGATAGAAAAGATTTGGTTTGGGCCAAATGCAACCAAATAGGAGAACCTATCTTGGTCGGCATAGACAGGTTGGTCTGAAGGGACCATTTCCATGCCATATAATTATTACTCAAACAACCTTGTCATTGGAGAAATACTCTTTAACATTCCCATACAGACTCACCCTATTTACCAATCTAGAATTCCCTCTCCAAATCTCTCCACTTCCCTCCCAACCTTCAACCCTGACTGTGGAAACTAATCTCCATCTGCACCATTCCTAGAGCACTTTGAACTTCTTGACAGACTGTTTCTCGATACGAGTCTGCTTCAATACACAGGACAGCCCCAGATGTTGGCTGTAATAAAAATGAACTGTAGATGCTGGTTTATAAGAAAGATGGACACAGAATGCTGAAGTAACTCAGCAGATCAGGCAACATCACTGGAGAAAATGGATAGGTGATGTTTTGGGTTGGGACCCTTGTTAAGTCTGAAGAAGAGTCCTGAATCGAAATGCCACCAATCCATTTTCTCCAGAGATGCTGCCTGTCCTGCTGAGTTACTCCAGTACTTTTGTGTCTATCAGATGTTGGCTGGTTACTTGAACTGAGTTATTTACCAACTCTGCTGTTTTGGATATTGAGGGTGGTCTCATACGCACAGTAATCACTAGCCAACATATTTCAGTTTCATCATTCACACGACAGGTTGCAATGGAAAAAAACTTAAAACAAATTAACACGAAAATTAATTACGAGTGCAAAAACATTTGAAGTGAAAGAGAGAAATAGGGTGAAAGGGAGATGGGGATTAAGTGGGGAGTGAGAGAGGAACAGGATAGATAGGAGGAGAGAGACAGGGACAGAGTAGGGGAAGGTTATCTGAAACTGTTTCTCTGGTTTGCACTTGGCCTCATCTCAGCAGTGGAAGGACAAACAGGATGGTGTGGGAATGGAAAGGCAAATAAAAACGGCTGGCAACCGAGAGGTCCAGATGGCCGCAGCAAATTTAGCATAGTCGCCTAGCTTGTATTTGGCCTCACCAATGTAGAGGAGGTCATACTAAGAGTACCAACTGCAGTGGACAATGTTGGAGGAGGTGCAGGTGACTCTGTCTCTCCTGGAATGGTTGTTTAGAGTAAGGACTGCCTAACCCATTGAGTTCCACCAGTTGCTCTCCTTTTTCCATGCCACTGATTCCAGCATCTGCAGTCTCTTGTAGCCGTGGCTGTTTCCCCAGGCTTGGCCACAGCTGCTAGTGGGGGGGAGGTGGCAGAAATCGCAGGGAAGATCCAGTAGCCAGAAACGGATGAGCATAGCGATCTCAGAGGATTAGAGAGCGAAGAGATGTTAGCAGGAATAGAAGGGCTGAGATGGTGGTAGAATTTATAAAACCAATGGGAATTTTCATCACCGCATTGAAACTTACCGAATAGTGAAAGGCCTGGATTGAGTGGAATTAGAAAGGATGTTTCCACTATTGGAAGAGTCTAGGACCGAAGGCCAGAGCCTCAGAATAAAAGGATGTACCTTTAGAAAGGAGATGAGGGGGAATGTGTTTCGTTAAAGGGCGGTGGATCTGTGGAATTCATTGCCACAGATGGCCATGGAGGCCAAATCGTTATGTATTTTTCAGACAATGAATGGCAGATTCTTCATTAGTAACGGTGTCAGGGATTATGGGGAGCAGGCAGGAGAATGGGGTGGAGAGGGAGAGATGGGTCAACCATGATTGAATGAGGTAGATTTGATGAGCCAAATGGCCTAATTCTGCTCCTCCAACTTATGAACTTATTAACATTAAAATCGAGTCTTTGCTCAACTAAGAGTCAGCATGGTTTGGTGAACACAGCATGGTGGGTGACAGGGCTCAATATGAGTTAGAACATGTGAGGGGCTTCCCTGAATAATCTCTCTCCAATAAGAGCACAATGCTGAGACTGTGTACACAACGATGTCTTAATATTTAATTGCTGCCGTCCTAATGAGATTGGCTAGAATGTACCTGGTGGGGCATTTCAACACAGATCCATTTGTTTACATACTAATTATACAGTAATTTGATTCCCTTTAATCCTGCTCAGTGAACTGTATTTAATTCACAACAGAGTATTATTTTAATTCTATACTGTGTCACAGTACGCTGTTTGTTTTACTCTTTCTCACCAAGGAGCAAAGACAAACTAAAGAGAATCATTTTTACCCAAAGTCACAACGTTACTGGGCAGGGAGGAAGTGAGGGAAGGGAAGGGAAGGGTTAGCCGAACAGAAATGGAAATATCTCTGAGGCCTCACACTGCCCAACCATTCCACATTTTTATTTCCTGATTGTTAGACGGTTCGAGGATATTCTGGGATAGTGATATATCATCCTAAAGAGGCAGGCTGGCTGTGAATTGATTTCAACACAGCAAGAATTTACTCTGTAAATAAGAAATACTTTCATTTAAAATCTCAGAATATCAAAGCACACTGATCTCAATGGCTGCATGTCTACAACCAGAAACCGATCGCAGTGCTAAAAAGCAATATCATTCATGGAGCTGCCCTCTTTCAGTAGGGATGTTAAATTGCAAGTCTTTGTCTCCCCCTCGATCTCTATCAGTCCCTCACTTTATCTACCCACTCAATCTTTGTCTCTCCCTCACTCTCTGACTCTCTCTACTTCTCTCCATGTAAGTGATTCCACATGTCAAAGAACTGCAGAATAACCACCCCCCCCCCCCCCCCCCCTCCTCCCACCATTAGAGAGAGGCAGGCCTAGTATACACAAACTGGACATTAGTCGACTATTAGGACAAAATAGACATTAGTGGAGACTGCAGTGGCCAACAGTGGCACCACAGCGATGGAGGATGCTTGGCCAGGCCGATCATGCAACGCCACCAGGACAATGGGCATTCGATCAGGTTAAGAACGCTACACCTATAGCAACTGGGATTTGAAAATGGCACCAAAGCTGGTGACTGTATACTGTCTTGGTGTACTACTGCTATACACTTGTACTGTATCTGAGATGCTTATCTAAAATGTATCTAAATGCTCCTGTATAATAATACTTGTACTGAACTGTACACAAAGGTGATTATCACTGTACCTCGGTACATGTGACAAATAAAGTATCATTGAACTGTTGGACCATTGGACTGACCAGCAATACTGTGATCCCATGATCCCATACAAAAGAAAATCATTCAAAATCAAAGGATAAATCTCTTTATTTGGGCGCCTAGGGACGGGCAGTTTGTCTGCATTATGAATGAGGCCCTCCCAGTGTTCATGAATAAATAAAACACTGAGCTGGGTTGAACTAAGCTGGGGACAGGGACCCATACAATGATATCCATATACCAGGTGCTGCTGAGACTCTTTTGATTTCCAGAAATAGTGTTTACTTTTGTGAATTGCAATCTACTGCTTTACTAATTAAAATAACACAATTGACATGCAAATGTTTTTCTATTTTTGAGATGAGTTATTTCAATGCTCAATTATGATATCAAGGCAAATGTAATGCCTATTGTCAAGACATTTGATTGCAAAGCAAATATTGTTACAGAAGAACATGACTCATGTTGTGCATTCAGATGCTATCCCAGCAGATGTGCACCAAATTCATTCAGTCGTGGAAATATTTACCTTCACTTGTGGGGTGGGAGGGAGACTAGATCACACACTCATGGCTTTATTTGTCATGAACAGGGATTGGCCTGATTGGTAAAGCTTTACTGCTCATTCTTAGCTCTTGAGAAGCGACCATCTCCAACGCCAGCTATCATTGTCCACCTGGAGATAAACCCAGGAGGGGCTGGGAATGCTCTGTGGAATGTGTCGGAAGGTACAGCGGATGCTGGTTTAAACCGGATAGACACAAAAAATGCTGGTGTAACTCAGAGGGGAGGCAGCAGCTCTGGAGAGAAGGGTCTTGACCCGAAACGTCACCCATTCCTTCTCTCCAGAGATGCTGCCGGTCCCGCTGAGTTACTCCAGCTTTTTGTGTCTATGCACTGTGGAAGCTCCCTTACAAGCTGCTAAAGAGCAATTTGTTGATTACATGTGGAGTAGCATTGGCATGGGAGGAACAGAATGTCTCATCAATGGGTTGCCATTCAAGATGGCCACTTTTTACCTGAATGGGGATTGAGTTTCTCAAGCGATGTTCTGGATCAGCACTCATCCAGGGAAATGGAGAGTATTCTATCACACTCCTTCCTATCAAATATAGGGAGAATGGGATCAATGTAGGATTATGAAAATGAATGGTTGATGATTGGCACGGACTCAATTGGTTGAAGGGCTTACTTCCATAACTGTACTTGGGAAGCAGAATTGTCTGAAGGTGGATGTCACCGGGACCAGATGGATTACACCCCATGGTTCTGAAAGAGGTAGCTGTTAAGGTTGTGGAGGCATTAGTAGTGATCTTTCCCGAATCACTAGAGTCAGGAATGGTTCCAGAGGACTGGAAAATCGCAAATGTAACTCCACTGTTTAAGAAGAAAGAGAGACAAAAGAAAATAAACTGTGGGCCAGTTAGCTGGCAGTTGGTAACATTTCAGAGTCCATTATTAAGGATGAGGTTTTGGGGTACTTGGAAGCACATGATAAAATAGACCAAAGTCAGCCTGGTATTATTAAGGGAAGACCTTGCCTGTTGGAGTTTTTTGTGTAATGATGATGAAGCCTTGCAGATGATGAGGCATCAGGTTGTGAGATATTTGTATTGGGATATAAAGCCTCTGACCTGCTCATGAGGACATGGTATTCAGTAGCCAGTCCAGTAGAAGGTTTTTGTATTTGGGTTTACAATTATTTGCTTTGGACAGGAAGGCAATCGGCCAATTTCTACATCGAGGAGGAAGTGACCCCAGTATCTTCCTCAGTCCTCGAGATTGTTTTGGCTTGACTCACACACACTTCTCTACATATTTCTCCACGTGTTAACATCTCCATCCTTCACATCCTTTAGCTCTTCCACACCATTACAATCCATTATCTCAGTCTTAACTCTTCTCACTCATTTCCCTTTCTTCTAAACTACAGAACCCTGATAGTTTATTGCCATGCCCGCAGTTATTGTCTTGATAACTATAGACCGAGAGTTGTGAGTCTGTGGAATTCTCTGCCTTAGAGGGCGGTGGAGGCCGGTTATCTGGATACTTTCAAGAGAGAGCTAGATAGGGCTCTTAAAGATAGCGGAGTCAGGGGATAGCGAGAGAAGGCAGGAACGGGGTACTGATTGGGGATGATCAGCCATGATCACATTGAATGGTGGTGCTGGCTCGAAGGGCCGAATGGCCTACCCCTGCACCCATTGTCTATTGACACAAGTCCCTGGATTACCTTTTCTTCACACCTTTTCTGGTAGTCAAATGGAGCTGTTTCCTAATGGTAAGCCATACTGTTGAAATACGTCTTGAGGGGTGGAAC
This sequence comes from Raja brachyura, assembly GCA_963514005.1. Next base: position 22,718,928 of record OY740786.1, on the reverse strand, counting down.
GTTCCGGAAAATCTTGGGCTAAAGGTCTTATCTTACTTGTACGGCTGCATTAGATGAAATGTCACTTTGCTGCATTTGCTGCAATCTGATGTTAATGACTCCACCTCTGGCGGCCAAGACCCCGTGTGCTAGAATTACCTCTCATAAGCCTGTCTCGTCCCTTTCTTCTTTTGTTGTTTTTAGTCTGTTTTTACTTGTATGGTTTAGTGTACTTTTTTTAATCTCGACGGCGATGCGACTTTTTCCGTATTGTATCGCCTTCCGCACTGCGCCTTAACATCGTGGAGCTGACGGTCTTGTTAGAACTCGACTTCAGGAGCTCCAACTGTAGGAGCTTCGACCACCCTGATCGCAGAGGCCACGATCGCCCCGATGCGGGGGCTTCGATCACTGGTTGCGGGAGCTTCGATCGGCCCAAATGCGGATGTTTCGATTGCCAAGAAGGTATAAGTTCTTTGCCTTCCATCACAGTGGGGGAATGTGAGGTCACCGAAAAACAAGATGGACGTGCCGTGAGTGCTGTGATCTCAGTGTTTGCGGAGACATGGTTCCCTGAGGACATCCCGGACTCCAGTTCGAGTGTGGACGGCCACTTATGCTGTGTGCCCTGGGGATTCTCACACGCCACTGTGGCGGCTGTTTAAGTCAATGTTTAATCTTTATGTAGTTATGTATCTTGTTGCTTTTTTTTGGAATGACGGATGGCAAATCAAATTTCACTGTACCTCAGTACAGGTGACAATAAAATACCACTGAACCTTTCCACCTCAGTACCTCTATTCAGAACCTCTCTCTTTAACCCGACTCTGCCTTAATACTGCTTTGAGTGTCCTGGTGCTTCAACAGACAATAGACAATAGGTGCAGGAGTAGGCCATTCGGCCCTTCGAGCCAGCACCGCTATTCAATGTGATCATGGCTGATCATCCCCAATCAGTACCCCGTTCCTGCCTTCTCCCCATATCCCCTGACACCGCCATTTTTAAGAGCCCTATCCAGCTCTCTCTTGAAAGCATCCAGATAACCTGCCTCCACCGCCCTGTGAGGCAGAGAATTCCACAGACTCACAACTCTCTGTGAGAAAAAGTGTTTCCTCATCTCCGTTCTAAATGGCTTATTCTTAAACTGTGGCCCCTGGTTCTGGACTCCTCCAACATCGGGAACATGTTTTCTACCTTTAGCGTGTCCAAGCCCTTAACAATCTTATATGCTTCACATTGCACACTTGAAGCATCCCATTACATTAAATGTTCTGTGATAATACAGTTTGTTGGCAGGGTCCTTATTCTAGGGAAGGAACAGTTGTGCTCACAGCTGCTTTGTGGGTGATTTGCCTGCATACAACTGGGCATCTCATCCAGTCTGGTTATTGTATCGCTCATTCGAGAGCTGGTGGAAATGGATAAATGGTTCAGAGGTAAACGTGAAATCGCCCTATACATTTTTGATCTGAGTGCCGTCAAATTCAGTCGCTTGCTCACACGAGTGAGAACAACTGACATTGGAATGTTAGATCATCAAAGAAAATAAGCTTAATTGTCCCATTCATTACTGAGAAGTAGCAATGGGAAACGTGTGTACTTGGAACCCCCTACAGTGAATCAAATGGATTGAAATTAAACTTTAGCTCTCTCTAAAGACAGTGTGCATCCAACTCTGGCAAGCAACCCAGAGGAATTATGCTGATTACATGCAAATGCAGTCACAGGCAAAGCATGCTGTAAAACCAGTGCCATACTTTCTCAGCTTCCTTTGGGGGATGTCGATTAACTGATCATCATCACATCGCATGAAATGGTGCAAAAGGCATGAGAGGCCAAACAGCCTTTTCCTGTTGGAAAACAAATCCAACGGCAGATGCTGGAATCTAAAACAATAACAGAAATGCTGGGAGTTCTCAACCAGTCAAGCGGCTTCCGGCAGTCCTGTGGCGGATCATGTAGAGCTGCTGCCTCACAGCGCCAGAGACCCAGGTTCGATCCTGGCTTTGCGTGCTGTCTGTGTGAAGTTTACATGTTCTCCCTGTGATCCTGTGGGTTTTTCCAGGTGCTCCAGTTTCCTCCTACATCCCAAAGACCTGTGGATTTGTAGGTTAATTGGACTGTAAACTCCCCCCGAGGGAGTCGATGGGGAAGTAAGATAACATATAATTAGTGTGAATGGGTTTAGTTTAGAGATACAATGCAGAGGATTCGGAGGCTCCAGCTACAGGCCGGTGGACGGTAACACCGGGAGCTCGCGGGTCCCTGGTGGGAGACCGCTTTTCGGAGCTCCCGCAACGGCAGCTTCTCCCGCCCGAGGTGCGGGGTTGAAAATAACCTGGAGCAGGGCCTTACATCCTGGCGCCTCTTTAATGGCCGCGGGACTTGCTAGCGCCCGCCGGGGGCTCCAACATCAAGACCCAGAGCGTGCCTTTGCATCGCCCGGCGCGGCCTTAATGGCCGCGGGACTTATTTATCATCGCCTGCTGGGGGCTTTGATTTTGACATCGGGCAGAGAATGGGGAGTGCAGGGGAGAGATTTTAAGATAAGAAAACCCACGTGGTCACGGGGAGAACGTATGAACTCCGTGCAGACAGCACCAGTAGTCAAGATCGAACCCCAGTCTCTGGCACCGTAACTTAACCCTCAAATTGCCAGAAGTATTTTTTGTATATCTTAATTACTTAAAATCATTGAAATTAATTAATTAAATTCTTCAAAAGGCAGCTATTAGATTTCGAACAGAAAAGGCATGCCACCCAAAGGAATTACACTGATTACTTCACATGGAGCTTCATTCACATGGAATATTTATTACCAGTTGTCTTGTTGTAACATCAAACGTGTTCTGTGATCAGTACAATGCTGAAGGACAATTGTTGCACTGATTAATAAATAGATTTTATTTTCTTCCACAAGAGAGTCTCTGAGCATAATTAAAGTTCCACAGGTACTTGAGGTCTGATATTTGCTAGAGAACAAACTATGGCAATGGGTTACGTAAGGGGTAAGGCAGGAACAGCAACACAGGAAACAGGAACAGGAGGAGGCCATTTGATCCTTGAGCTTGCTCCTCCCTTCAAAACTGGATGCGGAGAGGATGTTTCCAATAGTAGTAGAGTCTAGGACCAGAGGTCATGACCTCAGAATTAAAGGACGTTCCTTTAGAAACATAGAAAATAGGTGCAGGAGTAGGCCATTCGCCCTTCAAGCCTGCACCACCATTCAATATGATCATGGCTGATCATCCAACTCAGTATCCTGTACCTGCCTTCTCTCCATACCCCCTGATCCCTTTAGCCACAAGGGTCACATCTAACTCGCTCTTAAATATAGCCAATGAACTGGCCTCCACTACCTTCTGTGGCAGAGAATTCCAGAGATTCACCACTGTGTGAAAAATGTTTTTCTCATCTCGGTCCAAAAAGATTTCCCCCTTATCCTTAAATTTCCCCTTATCTTTAAAATTTCCCCCTTATCCTTAAAAGGAAGATGAGGTGGAATCTGTAGAATTTGTTGGTTGTGGAGGCCTTCAATGGATACTTTTAAGACAGAGATAGATAGATTTTTGATTAGTAAGGGTGTCAGGGGTTACGGGGAGAAGGCAGGAGAATGGGGTTAGGAGGGAGAGATAGATCAGCCATGATTGAATGGTGGAGTAGATGTGATGGGCCTAATTCTGCCCCTTTCACTTCTGAACTTATGAACTATCTTGGTGGATCTTCTCATTAACACATTCCATCTCTCTCTATTCTCCAATGCATTTTTGTGTTTAGAAATTGATCTACCTCCTAGAAACATAGAAACATAGAAAATAGGTGCTGGAGGAGGCCATTCGGCCCTTTGAGCCAGCACTGCCATTCAATATGATCATGGCTGATCGTCCGCTATCAATAACCCGTGCCCGCCTTCTCCCCATATCCCTTGACCCCACTAGCCCCTAGAACTCTATCCAACTCTCTCTTAAATCCATCCAGCGATTTGGCCTCCACTGCCCTCGGTGGCAGGGAATTCCATAAATTCACAACTCTCTGGGTAAAATTCACAACTCTCTGGGTCACTCCTCTTTAGTGACAAGGCCTCTGTGGGAGAGAGAGTTACTCAGGTTCATCACCTGAGGAATTTCACACTTTCATACAACACAGAGGGAGGACATTTGGCCCATCAGGTCCATTTCAGGTAATAACACAATCCCAACAATCCCACTGATTTCCCTGTTGTCCATTCTTCTTCAGATGCCCAATTACAACGCTCTGATTTTCCTGCAACCATCCATACCAGGGACAATTTACAATTTGCCATTTAACCTTCCAATCCCCACATTTTCGGGAAGTGGGAGGAAACTGGAGCAAGCAGGGGAAACCCATGCAGTGACAGGGGAAATGTGCAAACTCCACACAGGCATCACCGTAGTTCAGGATTGACCTGGGGAATCTGGAGTTGAGAGGCAGTGGCTCTACTACTAGGTCACTGTAACATCTCACCTCAGTTCTAAATCTCGTGCTCTGAATTTTGAAACATTGAGTCTTTGTTCTGCACAAGAATAGAGACAAGGAGGAATGTCTTTAGCCAGAGTGTGGTGAATTTATAGAATTAATTGCCACAGACAGTGGTGGAGGCCAAGACATTGGGTTTTTTTAAAGTGGAGATTGATAGGTTCTCGATAGGGATGAAAGGGAAGAAGGCAGGTTGAATGGGGTTTAGAGTGAAAAATAATCATCCATGATTGAATAATGGAGTAGACATGATGGGCTGAATGTCCTAATTCTGCTCCTATGTCTTATGGTCTTACTGCCCAACCATTCTCACATCCAGTCGACCTAGCCCTGTCAGAATGTTGTACCATTCAATTAGAATCTCTATCATTCTCCTCATTCATTGAATATTAACCCAGCCGACCCAATTTCTCTTCATTGGGCAAGCACACCATCCAATGAATCAGTCTGCTGAGCGTTTGTTGAACTACCTCTATGGCAAGTATATCCTTTCTTAGAGGAGGACACTAAAGCTCCACACAATTGTCCAGGGTATGGACTTAAGTCATTGAACTGAACATTCTTGCACCTCTACTCAAATCCTCAAATGGTAAGGCAAACACATCACTACCCTCTAACCTGCTAGCTGCATACCCTAGCTCAAGGGTTCCCAACCTAGGGTAAATTTAGCCCCAGGTGGTAAATTACACCTACCCAGGTAAATTTGTTGACTCTAGATTTGTACATATTTTTTCTCATTGACTGACTGTGTTTGGTTCTGGTATCTGTTCATCATTAGTTGTTCATAAATAAGTGAAATAACATTGTTATGTGCTATTAAAGTTGCCTGGGGTGAACGGGACGAAGAAGGTTGGAAACTTTGCCCTAGATCAAGGGAATCCCCCTACAATTAACTCACTTTCATCGTTTGTGGGTTTTACGTAAAAATGATCATGCATTTCTACCTTCTGTAACTAATTAACATAATTTTAGAATGGCCAGAAAAGCCAGAGATAGTGAATTTACTGAATTATGTTCAGCTTTGTACAGGCTGCAAATTTCTATTCAAAATCTAAGGTCCTGCCTGATGGGCCTGTCCCACTGTACGAGCTACTTCAAGAGCTCTCCCGAGTTTAAAAAAAATCAAACTCGTGGTAAGCACGTAGAATGTACGTAGCAGGTACGTCAGAGTTTGGGGACGTCTCTTAGCGGCTCGTAACGCTAACAGCAGGTACTCGGGAAACACGGTAAGTTCGGGAAGACTCGTGAAGATTTTTCAACGTGTTGAAAAATGTCCATGAGAGCCCTAAGTTCCTACAAGCGGCCATTACCGTAATTGTCCGAGTTCGAATTAGGGGAACTCATGAATTAGCTCGTAAAGTGGGACAGCCCCATGAGTCTGGTGATAATGATTTTACGTATATGTGTGAAATTCCTCCTCTTTGTGGTGGACATTGAATTTCCTGCTATCTAAATACTTTATGCAAGGTTACACCTTAAGCCACAATCTTTCTATACTTGTGATTTATTAAATTTAGGGCGGCACCATGGTGCAGGAGTAGAATTACTGCCTTACAGCACCAGAGACCTGGGTTGGATACTGACCATGGGCACTGTCTGTATGGAGTTTGTATGTTCTCCCTGTGACCACAGGGTTTTGCTCCAGATGCTCCAGTTTCCTTCCACACTCCAAAAACAGGTTTATAGGTTAATTGGCTTTGGTAAAATTGAAAATGATCTCTAATGTCTACGAGAGTGTTACTGTATGGGGAGATTGCTGCTTCACTTGGACTAGATGCGCCAAAGGGCCTGTTTCTGTGCCGCATCTCTAAAGCCTAAAGTCTAAATAGGTCTTGCCAAATAATCACTTTGAGCTTCTCTGCATCCCAGTGTTGTGAAGGGTGAACTAGGCTATCTTATCCTTTCATGGAGACTGAGTTTTATTTTAGTTTAGTTTAGAGATGCAGCGCGGCAACAGGCCCTTCGGCCCACCGGGTCCGTGCCGGCCAGCGATCCCGGCACATTAACGCTATCCTGCACACGCTAGGGCCAATTTTTACATTTACCAAGCCAATTAACCTACATACCTGTACGTCTTTGGACTGTGGGAGGAAACCGAAGAATCTCGGAGAAAACCCACGCAGGTCAAGGGGAGAACGTACAAACTCTGTACAGATAGCACCCGTAGTTGGGATTGAACCCGGGTCTCCGGTGCAGCATTAACTGTAAGGCAGCAACTCTACCGCTGCGCCACCGTGACTGAGCTGGAACTTTTGTGGCAAATTTTGTGCAGAACACCTTTCAGTCACCATCAGTCAACCAGGCAGTGACTTTACTCTGAGGCCCTGCCGGAAGAGAAGATGGGGGATCCCAATGGATGGTTTCCCGGAATAGTTTGTCAAGATCATTGGGCAAAATGCTTCATCAGCAAAAACTATCAGACAAACCATGCATAGCTGATGGAGTGAAGGACATTATCCATCAGATCGTTCATGCACAGCTAGAATTTCAATGCCACAACACACTGCCCTCGAGGTGTATGCACCGGGGATGAGACTGTCACCCATCTCTTTCTGAAGTGGATGATTGCCAAGAAGCTCTAGAAAGGAATACAGCAGTCATGGTCAAGGTACGTCCTGCACAGCTGCATAACACAGGACTCAGCGCTCACTAGACCTCTCCCAGTGAAGTACCCCAAAATAACATCAGATGCTGTTGGAATAACTGATTACAAAGTGCACTTCAGTCTACCACAAACTTGCTGGTTTTCCAGTGTAGGGAGCTGACCACACTGCAATGTGGCAGACTGGCTCATCCACCATCCAAGACCACGTGCTGAAGGACACGTTGTGGCTTCGAGGTGCTGCCACAAAGGCTGCGTGGAGAGAGGCCATCCCTGTCATTGTACACAAGGAGGCTGAAATCTGGTGAAAAACCTCTCAGACAAATCACTCATGTAATGTACACGAAAGAAACGCTAATATCTTGTTATTAGAATGGAAATTCAGTAAGCTACTGAAATGAACTGCTGCGAACTGAGAATGGTAAGGGATGAGTGTACTGTCATGGAGTCATACAGCGTGGAAACATGCCCTCGGCCCAACTTGCCCACAATGACCAACATATCCTATCTACACTAGTCCCATTTGCCCACCTTTGGTCCATATCCCTCTAATCCTATCCTGCGCTTGTACCCGTCTCAATGCAATAGGTCCTGCCTCAACTACCACCTCTGCCAGCTCTTTCCATGCACTCACCACCCTTTGTGTAAAAAAGTTACCCCTCATGTTCCTAGTAAATCTTTCCCTCCCCCTCATCTTAAACCCAATGTCCTCTTGTTCTCGATTGCCCTAATCTGGGCAAGAGACTCTGTGCATTTACCCTATCTATTCCTCTCACAATTTTGAACACCTCTATAAGATCGTCCCTCATTCTTCTGCGTCCCAAGGCATAGACTCCGATCCTGCTCAACCTTTCCCTTTAGCACAGGCCCTCGAGCCCTGGCAACATCCTCAGAAATCTTCTCTGCACCCTTTCCAGCTTAGCAACATCTTTCCTATAGCATGGTGTTATATCTGTTATATTTGTTCTGCAGCATTTCTTTGAATAATAGCCATGCTTTGCCAAGACAGCCCAGTGTCACGAAGGGCTGAACAAGAACGGAACAAAAATATGTTTGATCGTTATCTCCCTGCATGGAAATCCAGTTGCGTCCAACTGCCTCTTAATTTGGCACCTCAGTCCTCTCTCACCCAAGACCGGAGTTGAGTGAGGGGCTCCAAGCAGATGTTTGCCTGCACACAGCAGCATCATCAGTCTTGGACGTTGACCGGTATTGCAGGTGATGGAGAGGAAGTTTGGAGGAGATAATGTGGGGACAGTCTTAGAGCAGGACATTTATGGTGGAGGTCAGGGGCTGGCCATACATGCAGTGCAGGGACAAAGGGTTGTGAAGGTGTGGGTCTGGGGAGGTTGGTGCAGCGAGAGGCGGAAGGGAACAGAGATCTGGGCAAGTATGTTACTTTTCTTTGGTGTCATCTCAGGGAGCATTCAGGATGTTGCTGCAAATCTCCAGGAGATTGTGGAACAATGTCTTCCCATGTGGCCTTGACACAAAACGCTGCGATGGAGCTTCATGTCAGACTCACACCAGGAAGCTCCTGGTTCACTTTAATAACTGCTGCAATTCAAGCCGGAATTGGTTACAAACTCAATTTGATTTTGTTTGCTGAATGCTCAAACACAGATTAGAAAATAAAATGCACACAGTAATCAGATTTCTAAAGGAGTGCGTCAAAGGAGCATAAGTTATGTTAAAAGAGGGCTTGTATTTTCATATCCTCTTCCAGAGCCACAGGCTTTTCACACAAAGGGTGGTGGGTATATGGAACAAGTTGCCAGAGGAGGTAGTTGAGGCAGGGACTATCCCAACATCAAGACACAGTTGGACAGGTACATGGATAGGACACGTTTGGAGGGATATGGGCTAAAAACAGACAGGTGGGATTAGTATAGATGGCTCATGTTGGCCGGTGTGGGCAAGTTGGCCGGAAGGGCCTGTTTCCACACTGTATCACTCTATGACTACATGACTCTAAAAGCTACTGCATTCTTGCCCTCCTGGTCATCCCCACTATCTCACTGCAGTGCTGGGCAAGACTCCAACAAACATTTTTGCTTGACCCTCTACTGTCTTGTGTCTCAGCCTGCGGGTTCTTGAGTGGACCCAGCCAGGGGATGAGATCCTACTGGGCATTCACACTTGGCACCAGCTCTGCACACAACCACCAATCTCGGCACAAATTTCACACTTTCCAAACAACGTCATTATTTCCACTCACGTATGATAAAACATTTACGTTCCGCAGCAAATTTACCAAAAATAACTCTCAGGGGAAGAACCAGTCAACAAGATCTGTACAGAAACTAGAGTTAAATCGGGTCTAACTTGTAGTTCCATGGTTCCAGATATTACACTGCTCCATTACACATTCACTCTTACAGCCACGCAAGCAATTGCTTTCCTGAAACAATGCAACTTGCTTTAAGTCAGCGGCACAAAATCAATTATGAAAATGTTGAGTATCAATCCATTTCAGTCACAGCAAAACTACTAATGATTAGAAAGAATTTATGATAAATGTATGATAAATGTCTTGGATTTGAAATCATTAAGTTGTCCCCACTCCAAGCCATGTTTTCTAGAGAGGGGCTTCCACTCATACTCTGTTATCTCAATCCACTACGTCTTTCATTCAATTTAGTCCAGATAATGTTTCATAAATTAATTCTTTCAACAATTTGAAAATAGTACAAATATCATATTTTGTTATTGATTAATAGCAATCGACTGAATTATATCAAAGATATTACAAATTCCCACAAATGCATTTGCTTAAAAGTGCGCGAATAATGGTTCATGGGATCAGACTTTGAAAGGTCACTCATTCCTCCACCCCACCTACATGCATTCTAACTCACCAAGACTCCTCTGTCTTACAACCTGCAAGCTGGTTTTGCTTCAACCCAACATAATCTAGTATCTACGAGCATGCAAAACCTACCAAGAAAAAAATTGCTTCCTCAAACAACTGTTCAAAATGTCCACAAAATGCTATACACAAGAGAACATGAAGCTAGAAGCTGGGGGTTACACAAAAAGCTGGAGAAACTCAGCGGGTGCAGCAGCATCTAAGGAGCGAAGGAGATAGGCGACGTTTCGGGTCGAGACCCTTCTTCAGACTAGAAGCTGGGGTAGGCCACTCAGCCGCTCAAGCTTGCTCCACCATTCAATATGATCACAGCTGATCTACCCCAGGTCTCATCTCGTCATCTCCTCTTCTGTGCCAGCTCCTCTTAGTCCTCTATTTCCAGATCTTTCAAAAATATATCCATCTCCTCTTTAAATACCCCTACTGATCCAGCCTCCACAACCATCCGGGTAAAGGGCCTGTCCCATTTCACGACCTAATTCACGACCTTTTTTACTCATGGACATTTTTCATCATGTTGAAAAAAACGCCCCGACCTACTTGATGCCATGAGTACCTACGACTTGCATCACGACCTGCTATGACCTACCTATGACCTCCTACGACCTACCTATGACCTCCTACGACCTCGTGACAACCATGCCACGATTATGAGTCAAGGGCAAACTCAGCAGAGGTCATGAATTAGATTGTGAAAGTGGGATAGGCCCTTTAGATAAATCCAGAGAATCACCAGTCTCTGGAAATTGCAATCCCTATACACTTCTGTTTCAAACATAAACTCCTTACCTTGCCTCTATGTCGCTGTCTCAAGATTCTCCCACCAATGGAAAGAACTCAACAGCTACTCTGCAATACCATCTTACGTGTTTGAGTAAGATCACCCCTACTTCTGAAGTCCCACAAATATGAAATAAGATCTTTACCCTCCCTTGATGGGACAACCCTCTCAACCCAGGGGTTAGCTGTGTGACTCTCTGCTGGACTGCCACCACTGCCAGTGTATTGTCTTTTAAATAAATTGGCCAGAACAAGAACATTCAAGAACAGCTTCATCTCAGATTCTGTATCAGATCCTCATAGGCTTGTAATCCCAATCTTTCAATCTGCCATAATGTGGCTCTTAAACTTTCTCTGCAGCTTTAACACTATATTTGGCACACTGTTTCCTTTCAGTTTTTGCACATGTTGTACTCATGTATGGCATAATTACACCAATATATGGTATGATCTGCTGCAATGGATGGCACGCAAATACTGCAGTGGATGTTTATGTTACATTTTATTTTATGTGTGTGTATATTATTGTTTTTCACTAAGTATGGTTGTATGGTAACTCACTGTATCTTAATTGGTCACTTGACAATAAACGCGAACTTGAACTATCTCAGTTCAAGTGACAACAATAAACCAATGTTTTTTTGTTAGTAAAAAGATGCCAGCATACTTGATCTTGGTATCTATGGCGGATTGCTATCCTATTAGCTGCTAAACCTTTTAAGAGCCTCACTGCCTAATTTAATTAATACATTTTATATTTTATTCGCTAAATTTTTTGTTATATTAAAATTTAAAAAAGTGAAAATCTAGTTTTTATTTACTTTTTAGAGGTACCAGCACTTACCGTCACAAAAGAAAGCTCTGCAGATACCAATACCCGCAGTGTACAATACTCCAGGTATGGCCTTACCAACACCCTGTACTTATTTAAATGCCTGTCACAACAATAATGACCACTCGAGTCCATATCTAATCTCTGCTCCTGCCTGCCAACTTGGTGCATTTCAGAGCCACGGAACAATCCAACAAGTCTCAGCAGACAGCGTGGAAAGCCATGAGTTGAAGAGAAGGTGATTCCAGCATAAGTCATTGGAGTAGAAGTAGGCCATTCGGCCCATCAAGTCTAGACTGCCATTCAATCATGGCTGATCTATCTCTCCCTCCCAACCCCATTCTCCTGCCTTCTCCCCACAACCTGTAGTCATCAAAAATGTATCTATCTCTGCCTTAAAAATATCCATTGACGGCTTCTAATTCCACCGATTCACCACCCTCTGACGAAAGAAATTTATCTTCCTAAAAGAACGTCCTTTAATTCTAAGGATCTGACCGCTAGCCCTAGATTCTCCCACTAATGGAAACATCCTCTCCATACCCACTCTATCCAAGCCTTTCACTATTCTGTACGTTTCAATGAGGTCCCCACTCATTCTTCTAAACTCCAGCGAGTCCAGGCCCTGTGCTGACAAATGCTCAACACAGGTTAACCTACTAATTCCTGGATTACATTTTAACACTCGCTTGGCAATGTCACTGATCAATTAATCACCTCCTCCGGATGATGGACTGGAGCTGCAATTAACCTGCAATTCCTTGAAGTATTCTGGTATTAAAAACTGATCTCCAGTACCCAAAACTTCAAGAAATAAGTCACAGAAAAATTAAGTTTATTAAATATGTGTTCAAAGCATATGTGCAAGTTTAAAAAAAATCAGAGGTGGCTTCAATATTTGTAAGATATGGACATCACTGGTATGTGATCCTGAAATAGGGAGTTAATGTTGATGGGTCTTTTTAAATATTCCATTCTGTTTTTGTTGCTAACTTTTCAGAAGAGTATTGCAAAGCATATTAATTTTTGACTTTAATGGTTAAAATTGAAAAAGCATTGGAATGAAGATTTGTGCTAATTTTCTTTTCTTTGATTCAATTTTCTGCTCTACTGCCAAGCTTGATCGGCGTTCTCTGTTCACTTGGACATTTGGGCCGTTCTGCTGACTGGTTAGCACGCAACAAAAGCTTTCCACTGTACCTCGGTTATACGTGACAATACACTAAACTGAACTAAACTGAACGGTAATATTTTGTAACTGATAGCTTGTTGTAGTAATGTTTTCTTTTTGGAAAATGCACTCCTGTGGTATGTTTTTTTAGATCAGTATTAGACAATTACTAACAGATTCACACAAATGGAGATATAAAAAATGTTAACACTGATTTAAAAAATGCAAGGGCCTTATTGTGGTAGATTGGTAGATTAAGACTACCCTTACCTTTTGATAGGTCCGCTCAGTAGGCTAATAACAACTTTGAAGAAGCTACTCCTGAATCTGGTGGTACATGCTTTCAAGCTTTTACAGTACATTTTTATCCTCATACTCAAACTTACTTTATTAGCCAAGTATGATTTGCAACATACAAGGAATTTGATTTGCCATACATTAGTCCTACTAATAAAAAGCAACAGAACACATAAAATATTTTTATGTTTTAATGTTAAATTTCTTCCTTATGTTATTTTGTATTTTTATTAGTGTGTTGCAAGGACATCCGAATTTCCCCTGAAAAGGGGATTAATAAAGTATGTATTATTATTATTAAATACATTTTAACATAAACATCCACCACAGTGACCTCCACATTCCTCACTGTGATCGAGGGCAAAAAAAAAGTTCAATCTCTTCCCTTTTTTATCCGCATAATGACGTAGTCACACACTGTGTGCAGCAGGTGAGCGCAGCAGATTGCTCCCTCAAAGAACTTTACAAAACCCAGTGGGGTTTGCAGTAGTTTCACAGTCACTGTTACAGAGGCTTGCCTTTTATTTCAATTTTTTAATTGAATTTAAATTCCTCAGCGGTCTCAGTGGGATTTGAATACTCATTTCTGCATCACCAATTGGAAGCCCTGGCCACAATTCCAATAATGCCCCCTTCCTTCCAACTCTACGACCAAGCCTATCTCCTTCGCTCCTTAGATGCTGCTGCACCCGCTGAGTTTCTCCAGCCTTTTGTGTACCCACACTACTTCATCCTGGCCTATAAAATAAAGACCCAGTAAGGACGTAACTGTTAGGCTGTGATGAGACGGGGCTGCATGGGAATTGACATTCCAGGTGATCAATGGCGGCAATACAGGCATTTATCGTGTCATTAAAACCTCATGCATAATCCTACTTCACCTACCCATGGTCATGGGTCAGTCACATTGTCACCCCAATGTCATTATGTGGCTGTGCAGTGCACATCCATAAAATTCCAACATACTACTGGTGCAGATTTCTCTCATTGCTGGCAAGCAAGGAGAGAAGGCTGAGAGGATAGGGGGTTGCTATATAATGGAAAGAAATCAAGAAAACCATTTTTTCCTCAATTTCATGCACCATTGCTTCCATCTGTGTTTGCTATTGGTGCATAATTGGCATAGTTATCAACCCCATTTCTCTGTAATGTTTATGATGTTGTCCTCAGCTTGGGCAAGAGACAAGCGAGGTGAGTTAATAATTGCAAGTATAATCAATTTCTCTTCTCGTCATTATTAACTCAAGAAAAATCATCACACATTAAAGAAATATGTTAAACATAGGAAGGAAAATATTAAATTTCCAAACAGCTGAAAAATGAAATAAGTAAATAATTACATTTCCAAATGTTTTATTCCTGAATTGACACTATCATCCATTAAGAGTCTGTTATTAATTGACTAATGCTACTCTTGATGAGACTCAAGTGATCTAGAATGAATGTCACAGGAGTGCATTTTCCAAAAATAAAACATTACTGCAACAAGCGACCAATTCCCAAATGTCCAAGTGGACAGAATGTGCCCAATCAAACAGCCATGTTTCAGTGAGAGTTTAGCCCAGCATGACAGCAGAAAATTGATTCAAAGAAAGGAAAATTAGTACAACTTTTCATTCAAAGGGTTTTACAATTTTAAGCTTTAATGTTAAATAATAATATGCTTTGCAATACACTTCTGACAAGTTGGCAGCAAAAACACAATAGAATAAGTAAAAAGAGTAGGAAATCCTTTTGAAGCCAAAGCACGCAACTTACAACCATACAACACCCTTAACGTTGTGAAATACTCCTTGGAATTTCACAGGAACGATCATTAAAGAAAATTCTACACTGAACCACGTAATAGCGCATGATGTGTCATTCCGTTAGATTGCTGCGAGACATCGATCATGCCATGCTACATTGATGGCATCAACAGAATTTATGATAATAAATTATTGATTTCATTACAAGTCATAAGTAAGTCATCTTAGATTTAGGTTATTCAATCTGGTCGGTTCTTCAGGTCAGCGTGTAATCATTAAGGCGCGTGTTTAATTCTATTTTAATTGAAAGTCTCCACTATTTAGTGGAGCGATGTGCTGTAGCAGAACTCACAGCACTGAATTAAAATTTGAACTTGAGAAGATACCAAAAGACACCATAATCCATGTCCTTGAGATAAAGTATTTTGTTACTTAAACAAACTTCCTTTAATGTTCAGCTAATGCACAACAATTTGAGGAAGGGCATTATTGCTATTGAGGGAGTGCAGCGTATGTTCACCAGGTTAATTCCCGGGATGGCGGGACTGACATGATGAAAGGGTCTGAAGAAGGGTTTCTGCCCGAAACGTTGCCTATTTCCTTCGCTCCATAGGTGCTGCCGCACCCACTGAGTTTCTCCAGTACTTTTGTCGACCTTCGATTTTCCAGCATCTGCAGTTCCTACTTGAACATGATGAAAGAATGGGTTGACTGGGCTTGTATTCACTGTAATTTAGAAGGATGAGAGGGAATCTTATAGAAACATATAAAATTCTTAAAGGATTGGACAGGAAAAATGTTCCTGATGTTGGGGGAGTCCAGAAGCAGGCATCACAGTTTAAGAATAAGGGGTAGGCCATTTAGGACTGAGATGAGGAAAAACTTCTTCACTCAGAGAGTTGTGAATCTGTGGAATTCTCTGCCACAGAAAGCAGTGGATGCTAATTCACTGGATGTTTTCAGGAGGAGGTTAGATTTAGCTCTTAGGGCGAAAGGAATAAAGGGATATGGGGAACCGGGTACTGATTTTAGATGATCAGCCATGATCATACTGAATGGAGGTGCTGGCTCGAAGGGCAGAATGGCCTACTCCTGCACCTATTTTTCTATGTTTCTATGTTTCTCAGGGTGGTCTGACTTTTACAGAAAGTGCAGGATGGACAACATCAGAACAACAATCGAGCTGGATTCTGTGCAGAGAAATGAATGGACAGTGAAGGATTCTAGCATATGTGCAGGGAGGCAGCTATTAAAGGCAGAGAGTCATACAGCATGGATACAAGTTTTGTGGCTCATCGCATTCATTCGGAGCATCAAGTACCCCTTTATACCAACCCATTTTATACTCACTCTCACTACCAACCTTCCCCCCCCCCCCAAACCCCCTCCATTCCGATCAACCATCAATATTCTCCCACCCACCCAAAGTAGGGCCAATTTAGAAAGGTCAATTAATCCTCTCACCCGCACATCTTCGGGACGTGGAAGAAAACTGAAGCACTCTGGGGAAGCTGAAGTCACAGAGAGAATGAGCAAACTCCACACAGACAGCACCTAGGTAAGGACTGAACCTGGGTCTCTGACCCTGTGAGATAGATAGATTTTCGATGAGTACAGGTGTCAGAGGTTATGGGGAGAAGGCAGGAGAATGGGGTTGGGAGGGAGAGATAGATCAGCCATGGATGAATGGCGGAGTAGACTTGATGGGTCGATTGGCCTAATTCTACTCCTATTCCTTATGACCTTATGAGACGATGGCTCTACCAGCCGTGCCACTCTGTGCTGCCCGACAGTTAGTGAAATAACATCATTCATTAGGATGGAGAGGATACAGATTCTGTGCTTAGCTCAAGGTCAAATCGGGCACCAAAATTGGTCCGGCACATGCTGAAAGAGTGACTAAGGTCAGGATTTGTGGCAGGGTTTGACACAATTGTTTCAGTCTCCCCCAATGATACACAGGAAATAATGTGCCTTATTTACGACTGGATTAGCTGGCCCACAGAAAAACAATATTTTAGTGTAATGCAAATCTGCATGGCAGGAGCGCTAAGCAGAAGAACTTGTGTTAAAGTAAATCAGAAAAAGATGACATGGGTCAAACCAGCTAAGAAAATTGCAGGGGCAAGGTTTGATCTATTGTCATGTCCACACCAGTGATATGGATGTCAAAACCACTGTAAATGTGTCAAATTGTTGGCAAGACAAGAATAAGAAGAGTACGAAAAGCTGGAGAAAGATTGTACAGTAATTGACAAATTAAAGGAGACATGGAAAAAACTATATCAAGCTGTCTCCGGCTGTAAAATATAATTGAATAATCTAGCACAGGAAGCTGCTCACCCCTGTATATTCACTGGTATCGAGTAAGCAATCCAGCTAGTCCCACTTCCTGGATCTTTTCACACATTACTGGAATATTTTTTCTTCGCTTATAGTACCCAATATCTTTTTAAGGCTGCTAGCTAATGTAAAACCAGTGACTCATTTTAAGATGTTAAGAATCTTACTTCAACTTATAGGAGTGACACAGTGGCGCAGCGGTAGAGTTGCTGACTCACAGTTTCAGAGAGCCGGGTACGATCCTGACTACTTTGATCCTGTCCGTATGCAGTTTGTACGTTCTCCCAGTGACCGGGTGGTTTTTCTCTGGGTGCTCCGGTTTCCTCCCACACTCCAAAGATGTACAGGTTTGTAGGTTAATTGGCTTCTGTAAAACATTGTAAATTTTCCCTAGTGTATAGGACAGCGCTAGTGTCTGGGGAGATCGCTGGTCAGTGCGGACTCGGTGGGCCAAAGAGCCGGTTTCTACACTGTATCTCTAAAGTCTAAAGTGATGTAATGTTTTTTTGAAATGAATGTTCTCATCCAAACCTACTATGCAAACTGCAAGGAGTAAACGGATCCTTAATCCCACTGCTCACTAACTCCTCACATTGGGGAGGCGTGGACTCAGTGGGCCGAAGGACCCGTTTCTGCGCTGTATCTCTAAATTAAACTAAACAATCTCCATCCTCAATGAATGATGTCTTTAACAAAATGTTCTCCTGTTAAGTCATTAATCAACTAATGACTTTTATAAATGCTTTCAAGAGAGAGTTAGAGAGAGCTCTTAAAGATAACGGAGTCAGGGGATATGGGGAGAAAGCAGGAACGGGGTACTGATTGTGGATGATCAGCCATGATCACATTGAATGGTGGTGCTGGCTCGAAGGGCCGAATGGCCTCCTCCTGCATCTATTGTCTATTGCCAAAGATGTGCTGCACCCATTTGTAACCTTAGGGGTTCATTGGTGTGACAACAGCTAAAACAGTAGGTGAGGACTCCATTGAATGGCGGTGCTGGCTTGAAGGGCCGAATGGCCTACTCTTGCACCTATTGTCTATTGTCTAAATGGAGGGAATGCCTCAGTGACGTTTCGGGTCGGAACCCTTCTTCAGGCTCACATTATAAATGTGGATTGAGACATTTACAATATAATGTTAAATTTGGAATTGACAGAATAACCCCAGCTAAATTGCAGTAGCTGGTTCCAGCAGGGTACCATGTCACTCACCATTCTGCTAAACTGTTTTGGAGCAATCTTCAGAAATTCACAATAGCTGGGAACAAGGTGTAAATATTCCAAAATATATCTAGGGTTTTAATTTTTCAGCTTCTATATTTGGTCCAGTTCACAGGGTGCTTTATTTCTTGATGTTGGAAAATTGGGTCTCGTCAGTTACTGCAAAAAGCTTTAAACATCCGGTTACACGTTGTATAATGCAATTGAATGAGCACTGATCAGAATAACCCTGACCTTGCAACTGGAAGCTACTCATTGTTACCTAAATTTCAATTAACCTGGCTTTTTCCATGAGTTACTAAGTTATATAAAGTGCTGGAGTAGCTCAGTAGGCAGGCAGCATCCATAGAGAACATGGATAGGTCAGGAAGGTCTCGACCCAAAATGTCACCTACCCATGTATCGAAAGGAACTACAGATGCTGGTTTATACCGAAGATAGACACAAAGTGCTGCAATAACTCAGTAGGTCAGGCAGAATCTCTGGAGGAAAAGGAAAGATGGGTCAGTTTCAGAAAAAGGGGTTCCTGACCCGAACGTCACCCATCCTTTTTCTCCAGAGATGCTGCCTGACCTGCTGAGTTGCTCCAGCAGTTTGTGCCCTTCTGTGAATTAAGCAGTATCTGCAGTTCTTTGTTTCGGCTGGGTTATATCGTTGACCAGCATTTTTTATTTCATGTCCACAAACAAACAGGACTTGCCAGTGGTCATTGCACAATAATTGTACTTTTATCACCACATCTCAAAAGAGAAAAGCATGGTTGGCAACATAACATATAATGCTAGAGTTTTAACTGGTAGAAAATAAATGCTGATTTTTTTTAAAAGGTATTTTTGTCTAATGCATGTAAAGAAAGCCAAGCCCGACCCTTGGACACATTCCAGTCTGAAGAAGGGTCCTGACCATTTGTCCATTTCCTTCACAGATACTGCCTGACCCGCTGAGTTCCTCGAACAGTTCCTCGAACAGTTTGTTTTTTTCCTTTACATTTTAATGATGTTGCTTCACAATAGCACCTGCAGATATTCACATTATTTGCTTTGCAAAATTCAATGCATTTAATGCATTGAACATGGAAGCACTGTCATTTGATAGACCGCGGTTGCAAGCTACAACCTGTTACTTATAGAAGAGCCTGCACGATATTTGAACATGAATTTGCTGCCGGACCTGGAAATGAGCAACTCCTTTCCTGTCTATAGATGATGGTCATTACTGAGCCTGATAACATCACACACCAAATCATGCTTAATATAATCAGCTGTACTTTGGACTGGCAAGGGAGATTTATAGAAGTCATCAGTTAATTAATGACTTAACAAGCGAACATTTCTTTAATGACATCCTTCAATGAGGGTGGAGATTATGTCTACAACCACGTATGTGTCATTCTTTGGAAGAGCAGCCTGGAACCTGGTGCACGTAAAATAAACACAACAAGCCAAGACCGATGCATATAAATGATCTCTAATAAACCCAATTAGGAATTCAGCAGCTTGTTTCCATGGAGAACTGGGAACTTGCTCCCATGGGGAGAGGTCGAGGCAAACAGTAGTGATGGGATTAAGGAGAAGCTAGATAAGCAGACAACAGAGAGAGAGAGAGAGAGAGAGAGAGAGAGAGAGGGGGATGGAGGGGGTGGCGATGGAAAGGAGGCTGGAGTAAAGCAGAAATTCCAGCAAGCAACAGAGGGGCTGAACGGCCTATTTAGATCCTGAGAGTTATTCAGCACAGGAACAGGCCCTTTAGTCCAACTCGTCCATGTTGACTCACATGTCCTTTTAAGCCACTCCCATTTACCTCTGCGCTGTGTGTCAATTGTTCATCTTACAACCACAACCAGAGAACAGTGCTGAACCACTATCTACCTCTTTGGTGACCCTCGGACAACCCTTGATCGGGCTTTGCTGGCTTTACCTTGCACTAAACGTTATTCCCTTATCTTGTATCTATACACTGTAACTGGATCGATTGTCGTCATATATTGTCTTTCTGCTGACTGGTTAGCACACAATAAGAAAGCTTTTCACTGTACCTCGGTACACGTGACAATAAACTAACTATTGTTTCTAAGCTGCATATTTCCCAATGTTTTATGCACAGCAACTCTCCTGTCACCTGAACCGCTGCTTGCTCCCCTTTCTGCTCTGCATCTCACGGTCAGTGCATTCAGAAAGTATTCAGACCCCTTCACTTTATCCACATTTTGTTACGTTACAGCCTTATTATAAAATGGATTAAATATATTTTTTTTATCATCTACACACAATACCCGATAATAAAAAAACAAAAACAGGTGTTTAGAAATTTTTTGCAAAGTAATTAAAAAGAAATAACTGAAATATCACATTTACATAAGTATTCAGACGCTTTACTCAGTACTTTGTTGCGGGACCTTTGGCAGTGATTACAGCCTCAAGTCTTCTTGGGTATGACGCAACAAGCTTGGCACACCTGTATTTGGGTAATTTCTCCCATTCTTCTCTGCAGATCCCCTCAAGCTCTGTCAGGTTAGATGGGGAGCGTCGATGCACAGCTATTTTCAGGTCCCTGCAGAGATGTTCGATCGGGTTCAAGTCCGGGGTCTGGCTGGGCCACCCAAGGACATTCACAGACTGTCAGGAAGCCACTCCAACATTGTATTGTCTTAGGGTCATTGTCTTGTTGGAAGGTGAACCTCCGCCCCAGTCTGAGGTCCAGAACACTCTGGAGCAGGTTTTCATCAAGGATCTCTCTATACTTTGCTCCGTTCATCTTTCCCTCGATCCTGACTAGTCTCCCAGTTCCTGCCACTGAAAAACATCCCCACACCATGATGCTGCCACCACCATGCTTCACCGTAGGTATGGTATTGGCCAGGCGATGAACGGTGCCTGGTTTCCTCCAGACGTGACGTTTGGCATTCAGACCAAAGAGTTCAATCTTGGTTTCATCAGACCAGAGAATCTTGTTACTCATGCCTTTTAGCAAACTCCAAGTGAGCTGTCATGTGCCTTTTACTGAGGAGTGGGTTCTGTCTGGCCACTCTACCATAAAGGCCTGATTGGTTGAGTGCTGCAGATATAGTTGTGCTTCTGGAAGGTTCTCCCATCTCCACAGATGAACTCTGGAGCTCTGTCAGAGTGACCATCAGGTTCTTGGTCACCTCCCTGACCGAGGCCCTTCTCCCCCAATTGCTCAGTTTGGCCAGGTGGCCAGCTCTATGAAGAATCCTGGTGGTTTCAGAGTTGTTCCATTTAAGAATGACGGAGGACACTGTGCTCCTCGAGACCTGCAATGCTGCAGTAATTGTTTTATACCCTTCCCCAGATCTATGTGTCTCGATACAATTTTGTCTAGAAGGTCTACGAACAATTCCTTGGTCTTCATGGCTTGGTTTTTGTTCTGACATACACTGCCAAAATATAGACAGGTGTGTGCCTTTCCAAATTATGTCCAATCAATTTAATTTACCACTGGTGGACTCCAATCAAGTTGTCGAAACATCTCAAGGATAATCAATGGAAACAGGATGAACCAAAGTTCAATTTTGAGTGTCATAGCAAAGGGTCTGAATACTTATTTAAATGTGATATTTCAGTTGGCAATAATTTAAGCCAATGTGGAAAAAGTGAAGGTATCTGAATACTTTCTGAATGCACTGTAATACATTGAATGGCACCATTTAATGGCAGCATTACCACCTCTCTTGAACTCTTCTGGAGTCTCCAGGAATTGAACGCCAATTACTAGAAAAATAATCACAATGACGCTCATTTATTTTTCTAGTTGCTGTGAACATCCTCCACTAGTTTAGGAAGTCTCAGTGATTTGGAAAATGGGCCTATTGATTGGCGGTCGTGAGTCTGTTAACTGGCTAGTGAGCAAGTTTAGTCTCATCCCAATTAGCTTTAAGGAAGGGAGGTGCCGCAAGGATGGATGGGGCAAGCGAGCAACAGTGGGAGAATGTGGCTGGGGACCTCAGTGGGTCAAGGGAGAGGTCGGGATCACTCTGGGTCCTACCTCCAGGAACCCATGGAAAACCCTCTCACCCGCCCTGCATCAAACGATCACCTAAAAAGGCAACTAAAGGGGTAAACGTGCTGAAGGGTGGAAGAATCCCCATGTACTGTGGAGGGGGCCACAGCTGGGAGGCAGTGGGATGGAGGGTGCCAGTTTTCTGCTGCCTGAGGCTGCAGCTATCCCTCACTGCAGGTGGAGTTTGCATAGTCCCTGACTCTCTGGTAAAGGCACTTCCTTTAAGCAGCTGCCAGTGTACAATGTAATGCCTGCAAACGCAGCCAGGGAATTGGGGGATGCAGGATGGCCACTTTGCCCATTGTTGCTGTGCTGGTTCTGTGGTGGAGCTCTCCAATCAAATCCACTCTGCTGGTTCTTTCCCCATGGGCCTGTTGACTTTCTCGCAAACAAGTATTTAACCAAGTTTCTGTTGAGTCTGCCTCCACCATTTTTTCAGACGGCATGTTCCAGATCACAGCACTCGTTGTGTGGAAACATTCCTCTCTTCTGCCCTTTGGTTCTTCTGCTGATCCCCTTAACTCTGGTTCCTCTGGGCACCCACACTCTTGCCCATCGAGATAATCTCTCCTTAATTACTCCATCAAAAGCATTCCTGATTTGGATAAATCCCCTTAAACTTCGCTGCTCTAAGGAGAACAGCCCTAGTTCTTTTTGTGTTGTTTTTTTGTGTGTACGTATGTGTGCGTGTGTGTTTGTGTTTATACATACATACATATATATATGTGAGTATGTTTTATTTGCTCTCTCTCATTTATACAGTGTACTATGTTCTCAAATTCTGTTGTGCTGCTGCAAATAAGAATGTCATTGTCCTATCTGGGACAAATGATAATAAAACACGTTTGACTCTTGACTATGGTTGCCAACTCTCTCACTCCCAAATAAGGGACAAAGGGTCAAAATATGGGACAAATTCCTGACGGCAATTCGTCGACCAACTCGGCCGTGGCTGGGTGAATGATGAGTTGGCCCGGGTGCTGGATAGGCCAGCTCGGGCGGGCCAACTGAGGAGTTTAGACCCGGGCACAGTGGGCACGCGTCATCGCGCAAAGTCCGGCACCCCATCCAAATCATGAACCGATGATCGTTCATGAGAAGGTTGTGTCGGCAGTAAGTGAAGGTCCGAAGGTCGGACAGCCGGCCGGGCTGCCGACCGACGGGACCACGGGCGAGGCGCTGCTGCTGCACTCCATGGGTTGCACTACGTCGGGACGGGCGAGGTGGGGCCGGACGCGGCGCTCCGACCCGATGGTCCCCTCGACCCGAGTAGTAGCAGTCAAATATGGGACAAGGGCAGTCCCGTACGGGACAAACCAATTTAGCCCAATATGCGGGATGTCCCAGCTAATACAGGACAGTTGGCAACCCTACTCTTGACTCTCCCTTCCTCCAGGCTTCAAAACGACTGGAATTTTCTTATCCCTGGCACCACTTCCATAACCTCAACCTCCACACCTTCTTCAAGGCCTCGACATCCTTCTTTAAGTCAGGAGCCCAGAAATGGGCCCAGTTCTCCAGTAGAACTGAACCAGTGATTAATGGGTTGCTGGGTGAAATCTTTGAAGACTTGACTGGATTAATATAGCTGTGAGATGAGCTGCTGTTCATTATTAATAGAATACTACGTTCTCAAGATGAAATCTAATGGTCTCTGCTTTTTGATACACTGGTTTAAATTTTATGGAGGGCATTAATCAAACACAAAAGCAGATATCAAAAGCAAAGCTCATTTTCTCTTCCTGTGCACGTCATTGATAGTTTATCTGGAGCACAAAGCAGACAGACACTTTTGGAAGGCTTATGGATTTGGGACACACCCAGGAGAGTACTGGAAATGAAAACGCAGAAATTATCTAGGATAAAAAGTCACAAGGACCATCTTTGGGATATTAGTGCAGATTCTCTCAGACATTGTATTTGTCAATACTCATGGGCTGCTGCACAAAGCTAGCTCCTTCCCAAGCCCCCTGGCTGTCATCCCCTCCCCCCCCCAGCATGTTTCCCCTGGAGGTCAGAGGAAACCATCGACAAAACACATTGCAGAATGGTACCAGTTATCACCATTAGCTCAGGAATACCTCAGGAGATTTTAAAATACTCTATCATTCCTCTGTGGCTCCAACACATCCTGTCTCTAACTTCCCCCAGCTCCATATTATCCATATATCCACACTCCTATAATTCTAAAGGTAGACGCAAAATGTTGGAGTAACGCAGCGGGTCAGGCAGCCTGTCTGGAGAAGAGGAATAGGTGGAGGTTTCAGGTCGAGACCCTTCTTCAGACTGAGACCCCTGGGCTTTGTAAATATGGCCACAGAACACAAACACAGAGAGGAAACGGTGACCCAGAGTAAAGCACTGATGGGGCCACCGTTGGAAGATTGTATCACTTGTTCTTCACCACACAATGCGGGTACAGTGACAATAAAGGAAATTCAATTCAATACAGAGAAGACTCACAGGAATGGTTCTAGGAGAGAAGGAGCTCAATCTCAAGGTTAGAAACATAGAACATAGAAACATAGAAATTAGGTGCAGGAGTAGGCCATTCGGCCCTTCGAGCCTGCACCGCCATTCAATATGATCATGGCTGATCATCCAACTCAGTATCCCGTACCTGCCTTCTCTCCATACCCTCTGATCCCCTTAGCCACAAGGGCCACATCTAACTCCCTCTTAAATATAGCCAATGAACTGGCCTCAACTACCCTCTGTGGCAGAGAGTTCCAGAGACCCACCACTCTCTGTGTGAAAAAAGTCCTTCTCATCTCGGTCCTAAAGGATTTCCCCCTTATCCTTAAGCTGTGACCCCTTGTCCTGGACCTCCCCAACATCGGGAACAATCTTCCTGCATCTAGCCTGTCCAACCCCTTAGGGTTGGATAGGAGAAGCTGATTTTGTTTGTGGAGAGATCGGGGCAGCAGAGGGATACTATCCCATTTGGTAGATGGTAAATAAAAGTGATGGGCCAAGATACAAGAGGGATGCGAGGAAAAGCAATTCGCCTTTATAGTCATAAAATCATACAGCATGGAAACAGGCCCTTCCGCCCAACGCCCATGCTGCCCAAAATGCCACATTTACGCTAGCCCCACCTCAATGATTCAATGATACTTTATTGTCACATGTACCTAGGCACAGTGAAATGATTTATGTTGCATCCAACCCAGTAAAATCAGACCTCATCTAGGCAGTACACACGTGTTACCACGTTTCTGGCACTGACAAAGTTACAAAAGTTCACCGAACAGTCCTACGTATCTTCTGCCTGCATGTCTTTGGCTCATATCCTTCTAAATCTTTCCTATCCAAATGTCTTTTAAATGTTGTGATAGTAGCTGCCCAAACTACTTCCTCTGGCAGTTCCATATGCCCACCACCCTTTGTGTGAGAAGTTGTACCTCAGGTTCCCTATTAAATCTTTCTCCTCTCACGTTCAACCTAGGCTGTATTGTCTGTAGAGGCCGGTTGTGATTTGAAGCTTGTTGTATGTTGGAGTGTGGCAGCAGTCAATCGTAGTCCAAGCTTTAAGGAATTGGATGGTCACTGTAGGGTGGTAGCGAAAAAGCGGGGAACTTGGGAATTTCTCTCCGAGGGCCCAACACCGACTCAAACAGTCAAACGCTCCTTCTCCACACTGTGCTATGTCACCATACACGAGGGGGACACTTGGCCCAGTCGCCTGATGCCTGATGACTTTCACATTCAAACAAAAAGTTCTGCAGGGAAAAGCAACAGGTTCCACAGGTAGCTGGGAGAGGAGCAGAAATCAGGCCAGGCTTAGCACGTTGACGTCTTTCCCTGATTGCACTAGTTTAAGAAAGCCCCAGTAAGATCCAATTATAAAAGTAATTAGCAGTTATCCATCGTCCCTCCTAGTCCATGTCAATTTCTATTTATAGCTTCTATAATAGGCATCTGACGTCACCATGGTAAATGTGAACACCACATTTATAGACAGGTGCACAGTTTTTTGATGAGTTGGGACACTTGGTTTTGTTTTCAGGAGCACTGTGTTTTTCCTAAACCTAAGTTTAGTTTAGAGATGCAGTGCAGAAGCAGGCCCTTTGGCCCACCGAGTCCGTGCCGACCAGTGATCCCCATGCACAAGCACTAATCCTGCATGCTAGGGGGAATTTATAATCTCTACCGAAGCCAATTAACCTACAAACCTGTACATCCCTGGAGTGTGGGAGGAAACCGGAGCACCCGGGGAAAACCCACGTGATCAAGGGGAGAATGTACAAACTCCATACAAGACAGCACCCATATTCGGGATTGGACCCGGATTTCCGGAGCTGTTAAAGGCAGCAACTCTACCACTGTGCCAGTAAGGTGTAAGGCAGCCCCTAAGGGGTTAACTAAAGCACCAACTACATGGATTTGAATGCACTTTTAAGAAGCAGAAAGCAGAATAAAGTACAGTGCAGAGGAATCTGGGTGCCCTTGTGCCTAAAGCACAGGAAGTTGGCACACAGTTGCAGCATGTAATTAGGAAGGTAAACATAACATTGGCCTTTCCTGCAAGCAGAGAGAGTGGAGGTAGGAGGGTCTTGTCATACTCGGTTATGCTCACAGACCTGGTCTCCTCATTTTAGGACGGAAGAGCTTGCATTAACGTAGAGCTGGTTCATCGGGTCGATTGCTGGGCGAGGAGTTTAATGTGTGAAGATAATGTTGCTCGGATTTGGTCTTCCCTTTTAGGGGTTCAGAAGAATGAACGGTGATCTTATTGAACTTTACAAGGTTCGAAGAGGAGTTCACAAGGTGGATGCTGAGATTATGTTTTCCCCTCGAGATGTGAGCTAGAACAGGGAGCAGAGTTTCTGAATAAGAGGTTGCATGTTTAGGACAGAGATGAGAAGCTTTCTGCACCTCCTGTGGCTTTGGAATTCTCTAGCCCAGCAAGCTGTGGAGGCACGTGCATCGAACATACTCAATGGTGGTGAATCTGTGGAATTCATTGCCACGGAAAGGCTGTGGAGGCCACCAATGGATAATTTTTAAAACATAGATAGATTCTTGGTTACTACGGGCGTCAGGGGTTGTGGGGAGAAGGCAGGAGAATGGGGTTAAGAGGGTAAGATAGATCGGCTATGATTGAACGGCGGGGTAGACTTAATGGGCCAAATGGCCTTATGAAGGCTGAAACTGAGAGAACATTTCATCGACTGGGGATCAAGTTTTATGTGAACAAACAGGAACATGGGGCAGGTAAGATCACATCTTGCTGTCTGACAGAACAGGCTGGCGGGGCTGAAGGGCTCTCTACTTCTCTATTTATTTTGGTCTTACTTCAATGCAGTAAAAATGTCCAGCAGTGCCTTGATGAGCATTCCCTGATAAAAGTTGATACAGAGGAAATATTAGAACAACATTTCACAAGGCCTTTTTTACACAATGTGATTGATATCTGGAATTTGGAACACACTGCCAGAGGTTGGTGGAGTAGGATACAATCACTACTCATAAGAGCGATTTATTGAGATGCTGTGACTATACAATTCTCCCTCCTACTCCCTGCCTACAACGCTGCTTAAGATCTATCTCCTTGGTAAAGTCATAGAATAATATAGCATAGAAACAGGCACTTCAGCCCACTGCATCCATGGCAACCTTTTTGCCAAACTACATTAATTGTGTTTGCTGGCTTTAGGACTTCCAAACTTTACCTAGAGGTTCATCAAAGAGCCTTGCGATGTAAAGGCAGAGCTGCCATTGACAAAGTCATTAAGATGAGGATAGACACAAAAAGCTGAAGTACCTCAGCGAGTCAGGCATTATCTCTGGAGAAAAGGAATAGGTGATGTTTTGGGTCTTGACCCTTCTTCAGACTGAGAGGAGTCTCACCTATTGCATTTCACCAGAGATGCTGCCTGATCTGCTAAGTTACTCCAGCTGTTTGGGCCTATCTTCGGTGTAAACCATCATCCGCAGTTTCGTCCTACTCAATAGAAATCAGGGATGATTTTGAGGTCAGAATTACATATCAAAAGCAAAGAGTCAAGAATGCTTTTGTGTCATATGCACTGTATATGAACCAGAACAATGAAAGTCTTATTTACTACAGCTTTACAGGAGCCTGTGGAACAAGAGGGGGAGGTTGTCCATTTAGCTGCACAATGATATAAATACAACCTAGAAATGCACACGAGTTGACCACCAGGTGGCGCCCGCAATGGCCGCCTCGCCAACAGTCTCTCGTCTCTTCCTTCTTTGTTGTTTTTTAGTATGTGTTAAATGTATGTTTTAGTGTTCTTTAACTTGTTTTATGTGGGGTGTGAGGGGGGGGGGGGGGGGGGGCGTACGTTTGTGGGACACTTTTTATAATTTCTTACCTTGACGGAAATGCGATTTTTCTCCCGTATCGTATCTCCGTCCGCCTAACATCATGCAGCTGGTGGCCTCTGCTGGAGACCGACTTCGGGAGCTCCAACTGTTAGAGCCTGCGGACTTTAACATCGTGGAGCTCGCGTTCCTTGATTAGAGAACGATTTAGGGAGCTCCAAGCCGTAGGAGCTTCGATTGCCCTGACGCGGGAGCTTCAATCGCCGGCTGCGGGAGCTTCGATCACCCCGATTGCGGATGGTTTGACTGCCCCGAATGCGGGAGAATAAAGAGAAAGAAGTTTAGACTTTATTGCCTTCCATCACAGTGAGGAATGTGGGGAATCCACTGTGGTGGATGTTTATGTTAACTTCTATGTAGTTGTGTGTCTTGGTGTTTTTTAGTGTGGCTGTATGGTAATTCGAGTTTCACTGTACCTTAATTGGTACACGTGACAATAAACTAATCTTTGAACCTGTCAGAAACCTCAAAGAAACCTCTAAGATTGGCCATCAGTCATTGATATTCTGAGTGCACCAGACCGATACAGGTGCTCAGGGAGAGTCGATGTGCTCAGTAAGGTTGGGTTGTTCTTGTACAAAAAACCTTCCAGAGGAACTCAACAGGTCAGCAGCATCTGTGGAGGCAGAGAAATGGACGGTGGTTCAGGGTGAGACTTGCATTGGGATGGAGGTTGTGCATATGTTCCCTTGACTTTAAATGAAGAGCTGTACTAATCATTCTGTTTAAGATGATAATAGGATGACATAGAGTGGAGAGAAAACACAGGGAACTGTGATACTTGACATCAGCTGCAGGAAAAATTCTTGATCTTACAATAAGGGATGTCACATCACGCCACTTAAAATATGATAATCTGATTGAGCATGTCAACATAGATTTAGAAAAGGGAAATTATATTTTGCAATCTAATGGAGATATATTAGGATGTATCTATTAGACAGGATGAGGCGGAATGTGGATGTGCTGTGTTTGGATTTTCAGAAGTATTCCATTAAGCCCACCCAGGAGGTTGGTGAACAAAGTTACAGGAGATGGAGTTGGGAGTAACATACAAGTAATATAGGTTAATTGGCCTCTGTAAATTCTGTGGTATGTTTAGTTTTAGTTTAGTTTAGTTTAATTTAATACGTAGATACATAGAAAATAGGTGCAGGAGTAGGCCATTCGGCCCTTCGAGCCAGAAGATTTGTCAAGCATGATTTCCCCTTCGTAAATTCATGCTGACTTGGACCGATCCTGTTCCTGCTATCCAAATGCGCCGCTATTACCTCTTTGATAATCGACTCCAGCATCTTCCCCACCACTGATGTCAGGCAACTGGTCTATAATTCCCTGCTTTTTTTCTCCCTCGTTTCTTCAAAAGTGGGATAACATTAGCTATCCTCCAATCCACAGGAACTGATCCTGAATCTATAGAACATTGGAAATGATCACCAACGTGTCCACAATTTCTAGAGCCACCTCCCTGAGTACCATGTGATGCAGACCATCAGGCCCTGGGGATTTATCAGCCTTCAGTCCCATCAGTCTACCCAACACCATTTCCTGACTAATGTGAATTTCCTTCAGTTCCTCCATCACCCTAGGACCTCGGTGCCCTAGTACATCTGGGAGATTGTTTGTGTCTTCCTTAGTGAAGACAGAACCAAAGTTCCTGTTCAACTCATCTGCCATTTCCTTGTTCCCCATATTAAATTCACCTGCTTCTGTTTTCAAGGGACCCACATTTGTCTTAACTATTTTTTTCCTCTTCACATACCTAAAAAAGCTGTTACTATCCTCCTTTATATTCTTGGCTAGCTTACCTTTGTACCGCATCTTTTATCCCTGTATTGCCCTTTTAGTTACCTTCTGTTGTTCTTTAAAAGTTTCCCAATCCTCTGGCTTCCTGCTCATCTTTGCTACGTTAATGTCACGCGTACCGAGGTACGGTGAAAAGCCGTCCACGGTGATAATACTGGATAAATATTTATATTTAATGTGATTTATACAGGATAAAGGGAGGAGATTAAGAAGAGCATAGTTAAAGTAAGGCATGCTGCTGTTGGAGTAGAGGATTAAGAGAGTGGAGCAATTGTAATGAGTAATTGCAGATCCGCTTCTGGGACCAGCACACAGAAAGTCACAATGGCTTGGATGCCATCTTTTCTATGAAAATATGTAGGTCAGTTATAGATTCGGGGAGGTTTTAATAAGAATAAGGGAAGAATTAAAAAATGCGATGAATGTAGTAGGTTCAGTGTGAATGGGTGGTTGATGGGCAGCATGCTCAGTGGGTCAATGGGCCTCTCTCCATGCTGTATGTCTCTCTCTCGCTCTCTCGCTCTCTCTATGTTTCTATGATGAACTACAAGCCCCACGGAATGGATTCCTGCCTTGAAGAGTAATTTGTTTCAATCAAGAGAATAGGTCGTAATCAAAGCTTTAGTAAATATCGCCGGTTGTTGGGAGATACAGTCACTACCTGAGGTTCATTCCAATCATTATTGGGACTTAATTGCTGGATGAAAGAGCATAGACAGCAACAACATTCAATTCCATCGCGGCAAGACTGTAAAATATCCACAGATAAAGGTATACCTGATGCTTACACTACATCCCAACGTGTTAAAACTTCCCTAGGAGTTTGGCATCATCCAACAAAGCTTGGACCCAAGACAGTACCTTGGGGGATACTGTGTCAGGGCAGGTGTCCAAAAGCTCTGTTACAGCAAGAGGTTTAAGGAGGTCAGACTATGAGGGGGAAGGCAGAGATATTTCTGGAGCAAATTTAAGCGCAGGGCCCAGGCAGCTGAAGCATAGGGTGGGAAGAGGAAGATATTTTTTTACATACTTTGTTCTTGTGAGGGAATCTGCCTTTCTGGGATGAGAAACATAGAAAATAGGTCCAGGAGTAGGTCATTCGGCCCTTCGAGCCAGCACCGTCATTCAATATGATCATGGCTGTTCATCTAAAATTAGTACCCCATTCCTGCTTTTTCTCCATATCCCTTGATTCCTTTAGACCTAAGGGCTAAATCTAACTCCCTCTTGAAAACATTCACTGAATAAAGTGGAAAACATCCACTTTCACGACCTAATTCATGACCTTTTTTACTCGTGGACATTTTTCATCATGCTAGAAAAACGCCCCGACCTACTTGATGCCACGAGTACCTACGACTAGCATCACGACCTCCTAAGACGTACCTACAACCTCCTACGACCTCGTGACGACCATGCTGCGAGTATGAGCCAAGGGCAAACTCGGCAAAGGTCGTGAATTAGGTTGTGAAAGTGGGGCAGGCCCTTAAGCCTCCACTGCCTTCTGTGGCAGAGAATTCCTCATATTCACAACTCTTTGGGTGGAAAAGTTTTTCCTCATCTCAGTCCTAAATGGCCCTTATTCTTAAGCTGTGACCTCTGGTTCTGGACATTCAAACATTAGGAACATTTTTCCTGCATCTAGCCCGTCCAATCCTTTTATATGTTTCTATAAGATCTCCTCTCATCCTTCTAAATTCCAGTCTATACAAGCCCAGTCAACCCGTTCTTTCATCAAGGGACGGGATTAGTTGGGGGGGGGGGGGGGAGGAACACCTGTGAAACCTACCGCTATTGACAATGCTTTATTCCAGGAATAGATACAATATCCACAACACTTTCTGCATAGAGTCTCTTGACCAGAGTAGGGAAATCGAAAACTAGAGGACATAAGTTTAACGTGAGTGGGGGAAATTTAATAGAAACACGAAGGGCAACTTTTGTTTGGATGGTGGGTGTATGGAAGAAGCTGCCGGGGAGGTAGTTGAGGCAGGAACTATTGCAACGTTTAAGAAACATTTTGACAGGTACATGGATAGGACAGGTATAGAGGGATATGGGCCCAACGCAGTTAGGTGGAACTAGTGTAGATGGGACGTGTTTGTCAGTGCGGGCTAGTTGGGCCAAAGAGCCTGTTTCCATGCTATGTAATTCTACGACAATCACTTCCAGCACCACCGGGCAATGGCATCACTGTGTTTTTAACAAAGGTACCTAATTCTTGATGCGTTCAGAGTCTTAATCTCAGTCTCCATGATATACATTGTCACGACCAATTCCTCTCTTTTTCTAATCACATTTGCTGGAATTGTGCTCCCTTTAATTCTTTGCCTCATGTTTCCCTCCATTTACCCTCCTCCAACTTCCCCCTCTCCCTTTCCATCCCCCTTCCCACCCTTCCTCCCCTTCTCTATCTGGAACTGTTTCTGCCTTCCCGAGTTTTGACACCCGATCATTGACTCCGTCTACACTCAAGCTGCCTCGCAAAATCAGTGAACTTTAAATTTACCTCACAGAATCCTCCTTGAAAATCCAACAGTTAATCTCTTCCACTGAGCATATTGTCACTATTTTCCATATCATTTTCTTCATGTCATGTCCACCCACTCGTGAAAAGCTAACAGAGATTATATAAGATTAGACATTCCTCTTACACAATGACCACCATGCATGTTATTAAACACTAAAGGATCATTAATTCCATGGTGTAAAAATCGCTCTTCATTCCATCATTATTTGCTCTCTGACTCTGTTGCTAAAGTTCACAAGTTCCACTGACACAGGTCACAACAAAACTTCAAGCGTCAGCCAAGTGATCATCTGCTGAAAGATACTTTTGAGATAAATCCTCTCATTAACTCAAAACCAAATGAAAATGATCCCAACTGTGGTGCACGGTAAAGTTGAGGCAGAACGATGTGTTGCTCTTGTATGATGGAAATTTGCTGCAATGTTGATGTCATAAAATATGTTCCCTGTTGCTAAGATACTGCAGTTCATGAAATATTGCTCATATGCACTACTCTCAGCCCTGTGCTGTGTGATCCTGACCACAGCTGTGAAGTTACTCGAATGCCAATGATTTCAGGTTCATTTTCACAATCTTCAAAAATGTAATTCTCTGCAGTTTGATTAAGTATTCTGATACTGTCCATCTCATGACCCAGCATCCATTCTACCTTAGTTCAGGTGCAGTGAGCCTGAAAAATCATAGGCCAGGAGGTCCACCGTTCATGGGCTTCAGGGCTTGGTTTAGGGAGCAGGATACTAGCAAACTAGGCAGCACCTTCTTTGCTCTTTGAAGAACGCAGTAAAAATCAGAGAAGTAGATTATCCCTCAATGTCCAACTGGAGAGGTAAAACCGATACTTGTGATTCACATACGATGAGCGTTTGACGGCCCTGGCCTGTATTCGCTGGTGTAAAGGATGAAGGGGAACCTCATTGATACTTACCGAATGGTGAAAGGCCGGGATAGAGTGGATGTGAGAAGGATGTTTCCACTAGTGGGAGAGTCTAGGACCAGAGGACGTTCCTTAATAAATACCAGAATAAAAGAATGTATCTTAAGAAAGGAGATGAGGAGGAATTTCTTTAATCAGAGGGTGGTGAATCTGTGGAACTCTTTGCCACAAACAGCTGTGGAGACCAAGACAATGGATATTTTTAAGGCTGAAATTGACAGATGCTTGATTAGTACAGGTACCAGGGGTTATGGGGAGAAGGCAGGAGAGTTGAGTTGAGAGAGAAAGGTAGATCAATCACGATTGAATGGTGGAGTAGACATGATGAACCAAATGGCCTAATTCTGCTCCTACCACTCATGAACCTCTCCGGTCCATTAACAAAGGAAACGGGAAGACCCAGCTCCCCTACATTAACCCATCGTGAACTTGCTCCTGCTGTTTTAGACGAGGTGGCGAGCTGAACAAGGTGCACCAGTTCAGAGTAAGCTCTAGAAACTCCCAACATCGACAAAGATCTGGAGTGCTTTGGAATTCTCTCCACTTAGAGTCATCGAGTCATACAGCCCAGAAACAGGCCCTTCAGCCCAACTCGTCCATTCTGACCAGGTATACTAAGCTAGTCCCATTTGCCCATCTTAGGTCCATATATTTCTAAACCTTTCCTATCCACATACATGTCCAAGTGTCTTCTCAATGCTTTAATACTTGCTTCAATTGTCCCCACTGGCAGCTCATTCCATATACCCACCGCCCTCTGAGTGTAAAGGTTTCCCCTCAGGTTCATATTCAATTTTGCCCCTCTCATCTTCAAGCTATGTCCACTGGTTCATGATTTCCCTACCCTGGGTAAAAGACTCTGGGCATTCTCCCTATCTGTTCCCCTTATGATTTTATACATCTCTATAAAATCACTCCTCAGCCTCCTGTGCTCCGAGGAATAAAGTTCTAGTCTGCCCAACCTGTCCCTATAGCTCAGGTCCATCATGGAAGAAGAACTTTTATCGGATAGATTGCAGAGATTCAAAAAGAGAGCTGACCTCCACCTCCTCGTGGGTGACTGGTCAAGTCAAGACAAGTCGAGTATGTTGTCGTAAACACAGGTATGGTGAGGTACGGGTACAATGAAAATATTACTAGCAGCAGCACAGCGGCACATAGGCTCAAACACACTGAAACATAAATTATACGTAAATTACAAATACATTTCTCCAAGACAGTAAAAAGATACAAAAAGGACTGTGAAAATAAACTAGATATTCGTGCAAAACCTAATAAGACAAAATAAGTCCATTGTAAAGGTGGTCTGTAGTGTCTCATTGTTACGGTGGGGCTAGGGTTATGCGGGTTGGGTCAAAAACCTGATAGTTGTAGGAAATGAGCTGTTCCTGAATCTGGTGGTGTGTGACTTCAGGCTTCTGTACCTGCTGCCCGATGGTAACAACAAGAAGAAGGCATGACCCGGATGGTGGGCGTCCTGAATATCAGATGCCTCCTTCTTGAGGCAGCGCCTCATTTAGATGCTTTTGATAGAGGGGAGAGCTGTGCCCATGATGGACCGGGCTGAGTCTACCACTCTCTGCAGCCTCTAGTGTTCCTGTGCATTGGAATTGTTATATAGGCCATGATGCTACCGACCAGGGTACATTGTACAGTATATCTGCCGTATCTCCACACACAGCTACTAATGTTGGCCTTACCAGTGACTCCTTACCAGATCACAAGATTTAGATTGTGTTCAGATGTGCCAAATGTCCCGCTGAATGTCCATTGTACCTTGCACTCCAAGCATGAAACATATCCCAGTACGGATGCGCAGTGGTAGAGTAACTGTCTCGGAGCGCCAGAGACCCAGGTTCAATCCTGACCTCGGGTGCTGGCTGTGTGGAGTTTACACATTCTCCCTGTGACCATGTGTGTCTTCTCCAAGTGCTCTAGTTTCCTCCCACAAGATGTGCAGGTTTGTAGGTTAATTGGCTTCTGTAAATTGTCCCTAACGTGTAGTGTGCGGGGATCGCTAGTCGGCACGGACTCAGTGGACTGAAGGACCTGTTTCCATGCTGTGTTTCTAAACAAAAAAATGAAGGGTTTGAAAATGGCACACATTCTGCTGTAAAAAACAACTAGTAAAAAACGTATTGGACGCGCTCAGCGGGTCAGGCAGCATCTGTGGAGGGAAATGGACAGACGACATCTCTTTTCAATCTGAAGAAGGCTCCCGACCTAAAATGTTGTCTATCCATGTACCTCCGCAGATGCTGCCTGACCCGCTGAGTTCCTGCAGGCTCTTGTGCCTCCATACATTCTGCTGTGAAGGGTGAGACGTTAAACCATCCCGATGTGCACTCAGCCGGTTTGATTGTGATGCAGAACTGGAGCTCTGTTCCCTGTGACCTTGGCCACAACATCTGACCCCCAACCTGCTACATTGACTGATATGGATGATCTCGTAATTCCTGTTGATGTGATTTTCCTGTGCACATGTTGGTTGCTGTGTTTGCTGTGTGATCATCATGGTGACGCTTTAACGATACTTTGTTGGCTTTGGGCACTCCTGATGTTGTTAAGGGCACTGGAGGAATGGAAATCCATGTAAAACAACTGAATGCTGCTGCTATACAAGCTCTTGGTTGTAGCAT
Organism: Raja brachyura; assembly: GCA_963514005.1. Next base: position 22,682,309 of record OY740786.1, on the reverse strand, counting down.
TGGGGACTTTGTAACACGAATAACAATCTGGAGACAGGCCTGGTGTTTTATTCCAAAACTGGTTGCTTGAATTTTATACGCATGGTGTTTGCACCTTTTCCCTGTGGCCATTCCCTCTCCCACTAATCTAATTACCTCCCCCCCCCCCCCCCCCCCCCCCACAGTCCAAAGATACGTGGGTCAGTAAGTTAATAGCAAATCATTTTCCACTGGTGAGAATCTGGGACCAGAGGTCATAGCTTCAGAATTAAAGGGCACTTTTTTAGCAAGGAAGTGTGGAGGAACTTCTTTAGTCAGAGGATAGTTAATCTGTGGAATTCATTGCCACAGAGGGCAGTGGAGGACGTCAGTGGATATTTCTAAGGCAGAGATAGACAAATCTTTATTTTACAAAGGGTGCCAAGGGTTATGGGGAGAAGGGAGGAAAATAGTATTAGGAGGCAGAGATCAGCCATGACTCAATGGCAGAATGGACTCGATGGCCCGAATGGCCTAATTCTATTCCTATAACGTGAACTTGTGTAGGCGAAAGAGGAGTGAGAAAAAGCAATAAAAAATGTAGATATGGGAGATGAGTGCATGGAAGAGAGAAAGGACCAGGGTAATGGGGAATGGTTGGATAAATGTGTGTGCACCGTGTGGGAGGGGGGCAGGGGAAAGAGAGGGGGTAGAAAGATCTTCCACACAGGAAAAAGGTTGGGCACTGAAGGAATTTCTGCTCCTATGAGAGCGAAGAGTTCCTTGGCCAGGAGGGCGATGCAGGTGAACCTATCAGGGAAGAAAGGTAATTGATCAAACTACTAATCAGTAGCCTCACAGATCCAAACACCCAAATTCAGTCCTCTGGTGCTGTCTGTGTGGAGTTTGCACATGTGGAGTGACCACATGGATTTTCACTGGACAGTCCGTTTTTTCCCAACATCCCAAAGACATGAGGGTTGAAAACTTAATCCCCCCCAGTAAATTGCCCCTATTGTGTGTTCATAAGTTCATAAATTATAGGAGTAGAATTAGGCTATTCAGCCCATCAAGCCTACTCTGCCATTCAATCACGGCTGATCTATCTTTCCCTCCCCGTCTCCTTTCTAAAGGTACGTCTTTTTATTCTGAGGCTGTGGCCTTTGGTCCAAGACTCTCCCATTAGTGGAAACATCCTCTCCACAAACAATCTACCCAGGCGTTTGCACAATTCAGTAAAGGGTCTGTCCCACCAGCATGTGACTCCATGCGGTGAGCGCGACCTAACATGGTCGCTTGAGCTGTCCGGCCTCGCGGGGCCGGTCCCATTTCGATCGCCGGAGCAGTATGGAGTTGTGCGGAGTTGGTCCCGACATCGTGCGGGGCTCCGAAAAACTGACCGTGTTCAAAAATTCAGCGCGGCAACGGCTTGTCGGCCCGCAGCCGCATCGTGGACGTGCGCACCGCCTCGATGTCGTGCCTCCGTGACCCGCCATATATGTGCCTCCGTGGCCCTCTCTGTGTGTGCCTCCGTGGCCCTCTGTGTGCCTCCGTGCCCCTCTCTGTGTGCCTCTGTGTCTCGGTCTCTGACTTGCGAACTTACCGCGGACTTCGCGCCACGTCGCGCCACTGACCCGACCTCCGCACGGCATCCGCTGCCGGTTTGGTCGCGCTCGCCGCATGGAGTCGCATGCTGGTGGGACCAGCCCTGTACGGGGATCACTCGACCTCCGCGCGGCCCCCGCTTCCAGTTTGGTCGCGCTCACCGCATGGAGTCGCATGCTGGTGGGACAGGCCCTTAAGTTTCCATGAGATCCCCCTTCTCCTTCTAAACTTCATGAGTACAGGCTCAGTGTCGTCAAATGATCATCACATGTTAATCCAATTGTTCCTGGGATCATTCTCGTAAACCTCGTCTGGATCCTCTACGGGTGGATGATAGAATCTGGGGGACGTTGCTGGGAATGTGTGGAAAACAAATAAATGTTGCTTAATAGTATAAACTCAATGGGCTTAAGTACCTGCTTCCTCAGTCAATGACTCTATGAACTGTCGGATATATATATATATTTGAAATACAATGAAACTGTGTGATGCAGAAAGAAGGAACTGCAGCTGCTGGTTTACAAATAAAGACACTAAGTGCTGGAGTAACTTAACGGTCAGAAAGCAATTGAAGAAGGATCCCAACCCAAAATGTCACCTATCCGTGATCTCCAGAGGTGTTGTCTGACCCGCTGAGTTACTCCAGAGGTTTGTGTCACAAAGAGTTGGGATTGTTCTCCTCAGGGCCGAAAGTACTGAAGGTGTTTGCAAACAGATGGAGTGTAAGTGAAATGAAGAGTTTCCAGGGACCGGAGGGCGGGTTCACATACGACCCGGTGTGAAAGTGAGTGGTTGAAGAGCCAGAGGGGAGAGGTGTGAGTGTTTTTACGAATCTAGGATATGCTGCTTGGAAGAGTTGCAGGAGCGGATTCAGCAGGAACTTTCCAATGGGAAACCAGAGAAATCTTTGCAAAGGAAAAAAAATTGTAGCGTGGTTGGGAGATTTAGTTTAGTTTAGAAATATAGTGCGGAAACAGGACCTTCACCCCACTGAGTCTGTGCCGGCTAGCGATCCCTGTACACTAGCACTATCCTATACACTAGGGACAATTTACGATTTTTACCAAAGCCAATTCACGTACAAACCTGTACGTCTTTGGAGTGTGGGAGGAAACCGGGGCAGCCGGGTAAAACCCATGCTGTCACGGGGAGAATGTACAAACTTTGTACAGACAGCACCCATAGTCAGGATTAAACCTGCTTCTCTGGCGCTGTAATGCAGCAACTCTACCGCTGCGCCACCGTGCTGGTGGTGGGGAGTTAGACCGATGGAAAACTCTTACAAATCCCAACCCGAAACATTACCTGTCCACGTTCTACAAAGATGCTGCCTGGCTCACTGAGTTATTCCAGCACTCTGTATCTTTTTTTAGTTAATGCGTGATCCTCCAGTGCACTTGCCCTGTGCCTTGGGATAACGATCCCTGGCTCAAGGCCAGGTTGTGCAGCTCAGTAGCATTGTGGTAAGGTCAGAAGCACTGATCTGCAGACAAGTTCAAATCCCACCTGGGGAATTGATATTGCATTGTTTAAATCAATGTAGCATTAAAAATGGGTGGCACAAGGAATTAATCTGTGCAGCACCTGAAAAGAGGGCAATTGTCCGACTAAAAGTTCATTAATAATGGTTCAACACTTTACACAAATTAATACACCAAGTGAATTAATGCCAGCTGTTAAAGGCAGGGCACAAGAGGCTGCAGATGCTCCAGAAGTTAAAAGGATGGCTTGTTGCTTTGAGCCAAGGGTGGATCCAGTATAGTTTCTCACACACCCAGTCAATGCTCCTAATCCAATCCTCCCGCTGTGGCATTCACTACATGGTGAAACTAAGCGTGGACAAAGCACCCGCCTCTATCTTATGTCCGTCTTGAGCTTCCAGTTGCACGTCAATTTAACTCTTCTTCCCACTCCCACACCGACCTGTCTGTCCTTGGACTTCTCCATTGCTACAGAGAGGCCAAAGGCAAATTGGATGAACAACATCTCAAGATCCTTTGGATACACAGGAGACAGTACCCGCTGGATACACAGGAGACAGTACCTGCCAAAGCTAAATGTTCACAGATGCTGCCTTACCCGCCGAGTTCTTCCAGCAGTTCACTATCTCCATCAAACTCAGCGCTAGTTTAATATACAGCAAAGCATCTGACAATGTCTTACTATGCAAGTGCTGCTATATAAATAAAAATGTATTACAATTGTACCCATCCGACATACCCAGCAGTGCTGCAGCTGGTAGAGCTGCTACCTCACCCCGCCAGAGGCCCGGGTTTGATCCTGAGCTTGCGTGTTGTCTGTGTGGAGTTTGCCCGGTCTCCATGTGACCAAGTGGGGTTCCTCCGGGTGCTCTGGTTTCCTCCCACATTCTAAAGACATGCAGGTTAGTTGGCCTCTGTAAATTGCTCCTAGTCTGTATGGAGTGGATAGAAAAGTGGGAAAACATAGAACTATTGTGAATGGGCAATCGATGATCAGCATGGACTTGGTGAGCCGTCAGGCCTGGTTCCAAGCTGAGTCTCCAAACAAAACTGAAACCAAGTGATTTATTCAAAATACAAGTTCCCCAGTGAGAGCAACCCTACAGAGGAAAGTAGAAACATGGAACTGCAGATGCTGGTTTACAAAAAAAGACACAGTGTAGGGTCCCAACCCAAAACATCACCTATCCATGTCCTCCAGAAATGATGTATGTCCTGCTGAGTTACTCCAGCATTTTGTGTCTATCCTCCAGAGATGCTGCCTAACTTGCTGAGTTACTCAAACACTTTGTGTCTTTTTTTAATTTTCCAACAGAGGAAATTAAGGTGGGTCCTACTTTAGTAATTGCCAAGATGGAAAAGGGGGAGAATGTTTTCATTCAGAAACTTGCTGTGAACTGGAACCTATTGTCAAAAAGGGACTCAACAGGGAATTGTGAAAGTTTAAGTAAAGGATGGAAGAGCTCTTTCAAAAGCCAGTATGGGGCAGTGGGCTGACTGGCCTCCATGGTGCTGCAGAATCCCGTGACTGCGATTTGTAAATCCAAAGCAAAATCAAAAGGTAAATGATGTTGTTTAGTTTAGTTTAGAGGTACAACGTGGAAATAGGCCATTTTGGCCCACCGTATCCATGCTGACCAGCGATCTCCATACAGTAGCACTATCCAACAAACTAGGGGCAATTTACAATCTTAATTGAAGCCAATGAACCTACAAACCTGTACGTCTTTGGAGTGATGGATGAAACTGGAGCACTCATGGAGAACTCACGTAGGTCACGGGGAGAACATACAAACACCCTACTTCAGTACCCGTAGTCAGGATCTCTGGTGGTGCAAGGCAACAACTCTACCGCTGAACCACCATGATTCTATCAATCACCTCAACATTCTTTAAACTAGAGCATAAGAAGGTCAAGCTCAGAAATTTGCCACGTTCAAATGAAAAATGTTGTCTACCTTCAAAATGTTTACACCTATCTTGCCTCTGATAAACCGTAGTCCAGTTCTCACATTGGATGGACTCGATTGCATTTTACCAAGAATTTCCAGCACAGGAACAGCACTTTCAGCCCATCTGCTTTGCGCTGGTGCCCCTGCTCCAAACCAAACTCCTCCCGCCCCTCTCCATCTGCTCCATCACCATCTCCTTTTCTCATCCTCTCTCTCTCTCTCTCTCTCTCTCACGTGAGGTTCTCCAGCTTCCCCTTCAACCTATCCACACCGACATGTGGGAGCAAGGCCTTCTGAATTCCCCACTGGAGTTGTGAATGTCTAAGGTCGGGCCCCAGACTCTGGTCTTCATCCCAAATAGAACCACTTGTCAGGCTTAACAACTGTTGATATCCACCTCCACAAACGCCTTAAAGTCACCACTTGCCCTTTACCTTCCTCTGTGAAACATTCTTACATGTGTTTGGTGAAAGGTTACTGGAGACCTCAACTTAAATGTCAGTGCGAGATAGTTATAAAGAGTGCACGCGCGAGCAACATCGGAATACTGCCGTAAATTTCTAAACCTAAACTAATCCAAAAATCGGCTGTACAGAAATAGGTCATGATAACAACAAAATGATCATTACCTCGTTAATTTAAGCAGAGTTACAGCACCATTTTTTCAGAGATCAGTCAGAGCTTCTGTTTCTCCCAGTGAGGAGCTTCTGGCCTTTGACATTTAGATGGGAAAGGAGTAGGAGGATACGGATTTAACTGAGGAATGTGAGATTAGCACAAATAGACATCCAGGTTTTCATGGAAGAGTTGGGCCGAAGGGCCCGTTTTTGTGCTGTGCATCTCTATGGCGCTATGAGTTATGCAAATAATCCAGGCGGATTGTTGAGTGTATAATCGTTGGCGATCAGAAGAATGAGGAGTGACCTTATTCAAACCTAAAAGATCCCAGTGGGGTTCGACAGGATACATGTTGAAATGGTTTCCAGTGGGAGAGTCTTGAGCAAGGGGGAAATAGCTATAGAATAAGCATGGCATGGTGGTGCAGCAGTAGAGTTGCTGTCCCTGTCCCACTTAGGAAACCTGAACAGAAACCTAAACGGATACCTCTGGAGACTTTGCGCCCCACCCAAGGTTTCCGTGCAGTTCCCGGAGGTTCCCGGAGGTTTTTGTCAGTCTCCCTAATGGTCGAAAGTGGTTTCCGTTTTAAAAATCGGTAATTTTTTAGTCAAAGCCGGTTGCGATGCTAGTTGAAGGTGGTTGCCGGAGGACAAAAACCTCCGGGAACCGCATGGAAACCTTGGGTGGGGCGCAAAGTATCCAGAGGTTTCCGTTCAGGTTTCCTAAGTGGGACAGGGGCATTAGAGCGCCAGAGACCCGGGTTCCATCCTGACTACAGGCGCGGTCTGTATGGAGTTTGTACGTTCTCCCTGTCACCACATGGGCTTTCTCCAGGTCCTCTGGTTTTCTCCCACACTCCAAAGACTTGCATAGAAACATAGAAACATAGAAAATAGGTGCAGGAGTAGGCCCTTCGGCCCTTCGAGCCTGCACCGCCATTCAATGTGATCATGGCTGATCATCCAACTCAGTATCCCGTACCTGCCTTCTCTCCATACCCCCTGATCCCTTTAGCCACAAGTGCCACATCTAACGCCCTCTTAAATATAGCCAATGAACTGGCCTCAACTACCTTCTGTGGCAGAGAATTCCAGAGACTCACGACTCTCTGTGTAAAGAATGTTTTCCTCATTTCGGTCCTAAAGGAATTCCCCCTTATCCTTAGACTGTGACCCCTTGTTCTGGACTCCCCCAACATCGGGAACAATCTTCCAGCATCTAGCTTGTCCAACCCCTTAATAATTTTGTAAGTTTCTATAAGATCCCCCCTCAATCCCCCTCAGCAGGTATGTAGGCTTTGGTAAAATTGTAAATTGTCCCTGGTGCTAGTGTAGAAGAGTGCTAGTGTGCCGGGTGATTGCTGTTCAGCGCAAACTCGGTGGGCCGAAGAGCCTGTTTTCTCAATGTAGCTCTAAAGTCTAAAATAAGGCTATTTAATACTGAGGAAAAACAATCGCAATGCCCCTCCCTCGACATGTCATTTCATCCAGAAGGACTAGGAATAAGTTGAATTCTGGTTATTAACGGGCCTATTATTTTTGAAGTTCCTCATTCACACAGCACCCAGTGTCATTGACCTATCCAACAGTAAAGAGCCACATAACACTGAAAACAATTAAATGCAGAGGTTTCTTTTCCCATATGGAAGTGCCTTCCTCTGTTTTGCAAAAAATGGACTTCTGAAATTGTAGAAATAAGGTGTTGAAGGATCCATGTGGCGAGAACATTGTCACTCACCATTAATTTAAGGCACTATTACATTACAGGTCCCACACACAAGATTACACATAAGAGTAATGACAGAGATGGCAATGCTGAGTTATACTGCTGGCTTTGCCAAGTCCTATAACCAAACACAGGAGAAAAATGTGTACACACACATGTAAGTACAATGCAAATATGATTCCGTTCACCCATATGCGCACACACACACACACATGGACTCCTCCTCACCAATACAGATGGAGGGAGTGAGTCACTCTCATTGAGCTGATTAAATTAACATAGTGATAGGATACTGTGCAGGAATAGTCGGCATCTCTGAACATTTAAAAACTGGGGATAGATACAAAATGCTAGAGCAACTCAGCAGGTCAGGCAGCCTCTCTGGAGAAAATGGACGTCTATGTTCCTATGTTTCTAAAAGGAATAAGTGATGTTTCGGGTCAAGATCCTTCTTCAGACACCACCCAACGTCACCTTTTCCTTGTCTCCAGAGATGTTGCCTGACCCGCTGAGTTACTCCAGCATTTTGTGATTATCTTTGTTGTAAACCAGCATCTGCAGCTCCTTCCTTCACATTTGAAAACTAGGACATGAATTGCTGTAACTGATCCATTGAACCCACTCCCTCAAATAACTCCATGAACTCTGTGACTATCTGTCCCACTAAATGGGAATGTCTCCATGAATTCACTCCTCAGCCTTCCTTTTTCTAGGAAATAGATCCGTTGCCAGTTCATTCTTTCCTAATAGAATCAGCATTTCGGTTCAAGAGTAAAAAAAAGAGTCATAAGTTATCGAAGCATAATTACGCCATTACGCCCACTCAGTCTACTCCGCCATTCAATTGTGGCCAATCTATCTTTCCCTCTCAACTCCATTCTCCTGCCTACTTCCCATAACCCCTGACCCCCATACTAATTACAGAGAAAGGTTGAACAAGTTAGGTCTTTATTCTTTGGAGCACCGAAGGTTAAGGGGGGACTTGATTGAGGTCTTTAAAATTATGAAAGGGATAGACAGAGTTGACGTGGATAAGCTTTTCCCATTGAGGGTAGGGAAGATTCAAACAAGAGGGCATGACATGAGAATTAAGGGACAGAAGTTTAGGGGTAACATGAGGGGGAACTTCTTTACTCAGAGAGTGGTGGCTGTGTGGAATGATCTTCCAGCAGAAGTGGTGGCGGCAGGATCGATTTTAACATTTAAAAGTAAAGTGGATAGGTATATGGACGGGAAGGGAATGGACGTGTATGGTCTGAGTGCAGGTAGATGGGACATGGGGAAAATAAATGGTCGGCACGGACTGGAAGGGCCGAGAAGGCCTGTTTCCGTGCTGTAATTGTTATATGGTTATATGGTTAATAAAGAATCTATCAATTTCCATGGATGGTCTCTACAGCCTTCCTTGGGAATGAATTCCACAAATTCCGCCCTTTGAATAAATAAATTCCTCCTCATCTCCTTTTTAAAGGTACATCCTTTTTTTTCTGAAGCAATGGCCTCTGGTCCTAGACTCTCCCACTAGTGGAAACATCCTCTCCACATGCACTCTATCTAGATCTTTCACTATTCGGTAATTCAAGAGAGCTTCTTTGTCTTATGCACCAGACATGAACTGGAACAATTAAATTCTTACTTGCTGCAGTTTTACATTAGATGTAGATCCTGTGGATGCTCTCAATGGTGGCAAAGTCAGTACCCCTGATGGACCAGGCAAGGTCCACCACATTTTACAGCCACCTTCATTCTCGAGCATTGGAATGCCCAATGCAGGCCGTGATGCAACCAGTAACAGTTGAGTCTGACGAATGGTCCCGACCCGAAGAGTCAGCAGCCATGTTCTCCAGAGATGTGTGGGAAGGAACAGCAGATGCTGGTTTACACTGAAGATAGACAGAAAATGTTGGAGTAACTCAGCGGGAGAGACAGCATCTTTGGAAAGAAGGAATGGGTGACATTTCAGGTCGAGATTCTTCCTTAGAGATCCTGCCTGACCTACTGAGTTACTCCAGCACATTGTCTCTGTTTTTCATTTAAATAACCAGCACCTGCAGTTCCTTGTATCTCTATACAAGCAGTCAGAATGCTCTCCACCATCTTCTTTAGAGTTTTAACAGAGTATTCAGCAACACGCCAAATCCGTTCACATTTCTGAGGAAATCGAGGCATTCTTGAAGTTTGACTTGCATTGTTGCATTTTGTGTGTGTGTCACAAGCCTTTATATAAATATCTTTCATGCTCCTTTCCTCGACAAACGTCAGCAAGAATAAGCGCATCAAGGTTCAATTGATCTGTGTACATCGACAATTTCCGAGGAAGGCTCACAACGCTCTTTTATCAGGGAAATATGCCCTGCATCAATTGTAGTAATGCAACGCCATCAACAATTCCCTCATAACCACAAACAGCCTCTGGCTGACTGTCTGATTCAAAGCTATTTACTACACAGAATTAGACCTGATCCGCCCAGAGGGAATATCTTTGGCCTGATTACTTCCCACTGCCCAACATGCCTAGTTGGCGTGATATTTGACTCAGCGTTGATATTTGACAAACAAGTCAATGCCGTGGTAAAAGCTAGCTTCTTTCAGCTTCAGACGATAGCTAAAAGAAAACAATTCCTCCAGTTTGACGACCTCGAAAAGATCATCCACACATTTATCTCCTCCCGTCTCGATTACTGCAACTCCCTTTACACTGGCACCAGCCAATCTTCCCTGTCCCGCCTGCAACTGGTCCAAAACGCCGCAGCGAGACTCCTGACGGGCACCCGAAAAAGGGACCACATCACCCCGATCCTGGCCACTCTCCACTGGCTCCCTGTGCAGTTCCAAATAAATTTCAAGATCCTTCTTTATGTCTACAAAGCCCTTAACAGGCTTGCCCCCACCTACGTCAAAAGTCTGCTTACCCACCACATACCTCCAGGTCCCTCAGATCGGCCGACTTGGGGTTACTGAACATCCCGCGGTCTAGGCACAAGCTCAGGGGCGACCGTGCCTTTGCGGTTGCAGCTCCTAGACTGTGGAACAGCATCCCGTGTCCCATCAGAACTGCCCCCTCCATCAACTCTTTTAAGCCTTTCTTGAGGTCCTCTGAGGGAGGACTATTATATGTATGTGTTTATGTATGTACTTAATCTATGAACCACTGTTGTATAACATTAGTACCTCCACCAACGTAAAGCACTTTGGTCAACGAGAGTTGTTTTTAAAAGCTTTTAAAAGTGCTATAGAAATAAAAGTGACTTGACTTGACTTGACTAGTAAGCAGCTCAATCAAATAGGAAGAGAAACGAAGGATGGGGAAAGGGGCAGGTGGAGCACCTGACCCCATCACTAATTGAGAGATATGTTTTTGCAGCGTGGTCAGTGTGGTCGCCGCACTGCACAGCAAGTCATAGAATGATACAGTGTAGAAACAGACCCTTCGGCCCTACTTGCCCACACTGGCCAACATGTCCCATCTACACTAGTCCCACCTGCCTGTGCTTGCTCCATATCCCTCCAAACTTGTCCTATCCATGTACCTGTCTAACTGTTCCTTAAACATAGGGATAGTCCCAGCCTCAACTACCTCCTCTGGCAACTTGTTAAAGAAGGAACTGCAGATGCTGGAAAATCGATGGTACACAAAAGGCTGGAGAAACTCAGCGGGTGCAGCAGCATCTAAGGAGCGAAGGAGGTAGGCAATGTTTCAGGCCGAAAGAAGGGTTTCGGCCTGAAACGTTGCCTATCTCCTTCGCTCCTTAGATGCTGCTGCACCCGCTGAGTTTCTCCAGCCTTTTGTGTATCCTCTGGCAACTTGTTCCTTACACCCACAAAAGTGAAAAAGTTATCCCTCAGATTCCTATTCAATCTTTTCCCCTTCACCTTAAACCTATGCCATCTGGTCCTCCTTTCATCTACTCTGGGCAAGGTGCATCTACCCAATCTATTCCTCCCATGAGGTACAGGCCTCCAGTCCAAGAAGCAACCTTCCACCATCACCCTCTGACTGCCACTGTGTGCACTGGTCTCTCCACTATAAGCACAAGAGCTAGTCCTCAGGGCAGCTCACTCTTAGATGCTCGTGAATAGGTAGGATCAGTTGCCACTCAACATTTGTTTACAGAGTAGCAGTGAACCTGTTGTGAAACAGCAGGACATAGGAACATTCACGGAAAGCCTTGGGGAATCACTGAGTGACTTTACGAATAAAGAAACAAATATATTTTAAAGCAGAACTCTAGTAACAAGTGAGAACTGAACAATTTAATTCACTTTTCTTAATACAATGTATATGAAGTGTGTTATTCGACTAATTTAAATAGAGCAAAACCACTTCAAAATATTGGTGTGATTAACTAATTTCTCTGTGACATTCATTAGGAGCCTATTCCACACTGTGTATCCTGAAAGGCCACAGAAGGACAGATAAAAACTGGTAGTGAGAGCACATTTTACATTAAATCAGAATGAACAATGGTTAAGTTACACTATTCCATCCAAACAAGAGTACAACAGCCATTTAAATAAGCAACATGTGGGTGTTTGCAATGATCACGCACAGGATTCAGGTGGTTGGTTTTCTATCAAATAATCCAAACTTCACAAGGTGCATGTACAACACAAAGCACCATTTACTCAGAATATTATTACATTATTTCACATTATTTACACAGAATACTCACGCCGACAGATTTGTCACTCGATAATCCGAATTTAAATTATTATTACCTTGAGTGAGAGAGACGTGAGAGTGAATCGAGAGAAAGACCATGAAAGAGAAGAGAAAAAGAGTGTAGGGCAAAATAAAAGAGAAAAAAGGGAAAGAATGTGAGAAGGAGCAAGTGTGAGAGAGTAAAAGAGAGAGAGAAAGTGAGACGGAGCAAGATAGGGATATGGAAAAAGTGAGCATGTTTGCTTGTGTAGTTTTCTATGTATGCATATATACTCATGAGAGAGTCTTCAGTTACAGACTCACTTATGAGAGGCAGGATCATATGAATCCATACACGTGGGTATGTACTTATGAGAGACAGTCATTCTGACAGTCACTCTCTCACACACAAAGAAAAGCAGAGCAACAGATAATGTGAGAGAATAAACATGCGGAGGCCCTTGATCTGCAGCTTGGAGCACCAAGGTACATCCTGGGCACTTGTTCTTGCCTGGGTTGTCTTAAAGCCAGGACCATCAGCTCAAACCACTGCTGGGAAACCTCTTGTCACGGGTGCTTACAGGTCACGTGAGGTAATTAGCAGCATCCTGCCAAACTAATTGCTGTTCAAACCAACCAAGTCTCCAGTGGACCGATAAACGGAAAAGAAAGGATTTGGAATTTTACAAAGAGCGAGTCAAATAAGTGGACACCGAGCTGATATAATTTGCTCAATTAATTTTGACGTGACTCACCATTTCATCTTTAATGTGTTTATTAAAAAACGCTATTTTTCCCAGGTCTGAAGTAGCAGCAGTTGCAGTTTGGCAATCACGAAATTAAACAATGTACCGGCAGTGAACAAACATTGGGAAATTAAAATTACTAATGTTTCTATTCTTTAAAGAGGTCCTTGTACTAATCATCACCATCGTGATTTTTTTTTTACCTCTCTATAACGCTCAGTCAAATATTCTATCTGCTTGCAGACGCATCTTATGAAATTGCAGTCAGCAATTTCCTCTTCTTTCAAAATTCCAAATGAAAAGCTAAGCATATCGCTGATGTATGTGAGCTCTCAGTGGTTTCAATAAAATGACAGTGGGATCAAGTTGGCTTCTATTAAAGAATCAGTATCTTGACTCATGCAAGATTTCTAGTCCATTGATATCCAAAATGAACTAAATTGATAATATCAAGAGAGATTTTCAGTGTAGAAGGAGGCCACTTGGCCCACTAGGCATCTGCTGCCGCTTTCAAAGAGTCTCCAGTTAATACCACTGTTCTGGCTAATCCACATAGCCGGGCCACATTTTTAGCTCCATAATCTGCCTTATCACCATGTGTTCCAGATCACTGGAACTCACTGTACAATAGCCCACTCTCTCTACTGATTTAGCATGTTTAGACTTTAGAAGTACAGCATGGAAACAGGCCCTTCGGCCCACCGAGTCCGCACCGGCCAGCGATCACCCTGTACACTAGCACTATCCTACGCAGTAGGGATGATTTACATTTTTTTCACAAAGCAAATTAACCTATAAACCTGTACATCTTTGGAGTGTGGGAGGAAACCGGAGCACTCGGAGAAAACCCACACGGTCACAGGGAAAACGTTTGACCTCTGTACAAATAGCCCCTGTAGTCAGCATGGAACTCTGGCACTGGAAGGCAGCAACTCTACCGCTGCACCACTGTGCTGTCCTGTTTGCTGTTGGTTTATGACTTTCTTCCATTGGAAATATTTCCTCCTTGCTCATTCCATCAAAACCCATCCCAAAACACGCACCTGAACACCATCTAATACTAATGAAGAAGCTGTCCGCACCTAGTTAAAGTGTGGAAACAAGAAACTGTAGATGCTGGTTTACAAAAAAAGACACAAAGAGCTTGAGTAACTGAGTGGGACAGGCTGCATATCTAGCATACCATAAGATAACAGGATATGGGGTGAAGGCAGGAAAATGGGGTTGAGGGGGAAAGTTAGATCAACCATGATTGAATGGCTTAATAGACTTGATGGGTCGAATGGCCTAATTCTGCTTCTTATCACTTATGATCATAAATCCATAAGGCACAGCAGCAGAATTAGGCTATTCAGCCCATTGAGTCAATGCCGCCATTCATGGCTGTGTAGCGAGACCAAGCGGGTAGAGCAAATGGTTTTATTGACAAAATGTTACTTGAGCTACACGAACACTTAGTTGAGAGAAAACATTTTTTTAAGCTCTTGTCCTTGCGAAGAGCACCAGCTACTGAACAAACTTACTAGCTCCAAAAACCCATCGGAAAAACCCCGTCACGTGACAGTCGCAACTTCTGACGAAGGTTCTGCATGCACAGCTTAACCACTAGGTGCCGCTACAGCCGATATATTTTTCCCTCTCAACCCCATTCTCCCCCTATCCCCCCCATAACCTTTGATGGACTTCCCAATCAAGAACCTATCAATCTACAGGCACATTCCCCTACAACTGCAAGAGATCTCTGTACCTCCTCCCTCACTTCAATCCAGGAACTCCAGTAGCCCTTCCAGGTGAGACAGAGGTTCATCTTAGATCTTCCAGTTAATAACCATTTTAACTCTCCTTTCCATTCCCATGGCGACCTTTTTGTCCTGAGCCTCCTCCATTGGAAGAGTGGAACCACAAGCAAACTGGAAGGATAACAACTCATATTTCGATTGGGGAACCTCCAACTCAACAGCATGAATATTAAATTCTCCAATTTCAAGTAATACCCTCATACCCCCTTTCTTTCTCCTGCCCCCTCTCAGCACCTGGCACAAACCCATTTATTCCACCCATCTCCCATCACCCACTCTCCCTGCTCCTTTCCCCCCATATGCTGATAGTGCTTTTAACTCCTCTTTCCCTACCCCTATATCCCCTTCCATGCATATCCCTCCTTCTGGCTTTACATTTTATACTCCTCCTTGTTTCTTATCTGACACTCTTTCGTCTCCTTTTCAACTCTAGCCTTCGTCATTTACTCCACCCATCTGCCAATAATTCCGCCTCACCTGTATCCATCTATCACTTGGAGACAGAGTGATACCATGTGGATCAGGCATTTCGGCCCATTTGTCCACACTGGCCAACATGTCCCAGCTACACTAGTTCCACCTGCCAGCATTTGGTCCATAGCCCTCCAAACCTGTCCTATCCATTTACCCATCTAACTGTTTCTTAAATGTTGGGGATAGTTCCTGCTTCAACTACCTCCTCTGGCAGCTTGTTCCATACATCCACCACCCTTTGTGTGAAAAAGTTACCCCTCGGATTCCTATTAAATCTTTTCCCCTTCACCTTAAACCTATGCCATCTGGTCCTCGTTTCATCTACTCTGGGCAAGGTGCATCTACCCAATCTATTCCTCCCATGAGGTACAGGCCTCCAGTCCAAGAAGCAACCTTCCACCATCACCCTCTGCTTCTTTCCATGAAGCAAGACTTTATCCCGCCCCCACCTCTCCCTTCCAGCTTTCTCCGTCCTTCTCCATCAATCTGAAGAAGGGTCCTGATCCGAAACGTTGACTATCCATTCCTTCCGCAGATGCTGCCTGATTCGCTGAGTTCCTTCAGCACTTTGTTTTTTCGCTCAAGATTCCATAACCTGCAGTTTCTTGGGTCCCCCGTAATATCTTGCCATATTTCTCACCCTCCAGGGTGCCAAGTTGCACAATTTTGGCAGAACCTGCAGCGCTCACACAACTGACACGTTCTTCCAACAGGAGCCAATTATCATTGCCCAGTCGCACAATAAGCACAAATAAAATAAATATAACAACGGACTCTCGGGATGAATGATGATGTGGCAAGAGTTACAGGACTCAGTGGCGAGAGTTACAGGTCCTTCGATCACTAGTACTGAGAACATGGTATAGGTATTAGATTACTATTTTTTTAGTTTAGTTTAGAGATGCAGTGCGGAAACAGGCCCATCAGCACACCGAGTCCGCGCCGACCAGCGATTTCTGCATCCTAACACCGTCCTACTCACACTAGGGACAAATTACAATTTTACCAAAGCCAAATTAACCTGCAAACCTGTACGTCTTTGGAGTTTGGGAGGAAACCGGACATCCCAGAGAGGACCCATGCAGGTTGCGGGGAGAACATGCAAACTCCATACAGACAGTACCCATAGCCAGCATTGAACCTGGGTCTCTGGCCAGCATTGAACCTGGGTCTCTGTCACTAAGTCAGCAACTGTACCACTGCACCACCGTGCCATCCCTATCGTTACGTGTACTGAGATACAGTGAAAAACCTTGCATACATGCTTATCAGGCAAATCATGATACGAGTTCAAGTACAACAGGTAGCACAAAGAGAAAGATACCAAAGTGGAGCACATAGTAATATAGCATTAATGTTCCTGAAAAGTATCTGAGCATTAATTTTCCTGATGTACTATCTCAATGGCGTCAAGTTGGGAAAAGGGGATGTACAACGGGATCTGGGGGTCCTTGTACATCAGTCTATGAAAGAAGGGCAGGTACAGCAGGCAGTGAAGAAAGCGAATGGCAGGTTGGCCTTTATAACAAGAGGAATTGAATATTGGAGCAAAGAGGTCCTTCTGCAGTTGTACAGAGCCCTAGTGAGACCACACCTGGAGTATTGTGTGCAGTTTTGGTCCCCTAATTTGAGGAAGGACATTCTTGCTATTGAGGGAGTGCAGCGTAGGTTTACAAGGTTAATACCCGGGATGGCGGGACTGTCATATGCGGAGAGAATAGAGCAGCTGGGCTTGTACACGCTGGAGTTTAGAAGGATGAGAGGGGATCTCATTGAAACATATAAGATTGTTAAGGGCTTGGACACATTAGAGGCAGGAAACATGTCGCCGATGTTGGGCGAGTCCAGGACCAGGGGCCACAGTTTAAGAATAAGGAGTAAGCCATTTAGAACGGAGACGAGGAAACACTTTTTCTCACAGAGAGTGGTGAGTCTGTGGAATTCTCTGCCACAGAGGGTGGTTGAGGCAGGTTCTCTGGATGCTTTCAAGAGAGAGCTATAGTAGATAGGGCTCTTAAAAATAGCGGAGTCAGGGGATATGGGGAGAAGGCAGGAACGGGGTACTGATTGGAGATGATCAGCCATGATCACATTGAATGGCGGTGCTGGCTCAAAGGGCCAAATGACCTACTCCTGCACCTATTGTCTATTGTCTAAAAAGTGCTGGTTAAAAAGTTCAAGGCCGTTATGAGGTAGGTTGGGAGATCAGGACTACACCCTTAGTTTTTGAGTCTTGTGCAGCAATGTAAATGAGTCATAGAGTCATACATCATCGAGACAGGCCATTCGGCCCAACTTACCCACATCAACCGGCATGTCCCACCTACACTAGACGCACCTGCCTGCGTTTTGCCCAAATTCCTCTAAACCTGTCCCGTCCATGCATCTGTCTAAATGTTCCATGCACCCACCACCCTTTGTGTGAAAAAGTTACCCATGACGTTCCTATTAAATCTTTCCCTCTATTAAATCTTTCCTCCTATGCCTATGTCCTTTGGTTCTCAATTCTCCTACTCTGGACAAGTGACCCGATCTATTCCTCTAATGATTTTCTACCCCTCAAAAGATCACCCTTCATCCTCCGGTGTTTCAAGGAATAGAGTCCTAGGCTGCTCAACCTCGCCCCATAGCTCAGGCCCTCAAGTCCTGACAACATCTGCATAAGTCTTCTCTGTACCCTTTCTAGCTTGACAACATCTTTCCTGTGACATGGTGCCCAGAACTGAACACAATACTCAAAATATGGCCTCACCAATGTCTAAATGCGGCCTCACCAAAGTGCCTTTTAAACAACTGGTGTTCAGCCTGAACACTCCAGTATCACCCCAGTCTGGATGCATAAGGTCATAAGGGATAGGAGTATAATTAGGCCATTCGGCCCATCAAGCTGGGTGCATAAAGGCAGATGGAATTGGCCTGAAGGAATGAAGACATTGGCCGGACAAAGTGGCAGTGAGGCCGATAATCTCAGATTGCCTTGCTGCCCACAGACTGACACCCTAACCCTAACATTATGCAGGTACTGTTCCTATTCAGCATTCAGCAGCAAAATTGTAAATGGGGTCAAATAACAGGGAAGGCAGATCAATGAGCCTCCGCCATCCTAATCAGTACAGTTAATAACTGGACTCCACATGTCTGGCTCCACATATGGAGTTCATTCGCACCTCATCCTTTACACTATACAAGTAAGAAGACTGGCCTGCAATTGCTGGGAGCATTGGTAGCTCCCTCTTCCCATTCTCAGGAGTAAGCCCCCTAGTGGAGTTGCAATCCTAAATGGAACTCTGACAGAGCTCCAGAGTTCCTCTAAGGAGATGGGAGAAACTACCAGAAGGACAACTATATCTGCAGCACTCCACCAATGAGGCCTTTGTGGTAGAGTGGCCAGACGGAAGCCACTCCTCAGTAAAAGGCACACTTGGAGTTTGCCAAAAGGCACCTAAACAACAATCTCTGGTCTGATGAAACCAAGAATGAACTCTTTGGCCTGAATGCCAAGTGTCACATCTGGAGGAAACCAAGCACCGCTCAACACCTGGCCAATACTATACCTACGGTGAAGCATGGTGGCAGCATCATGATGTGGGGATGTTTTTCAGTGGCAGGAACTGGGAGACTAGTCAGGATCATGGGAATGATGAAAGGAACAAAGTACAGAGAGATCCTTGATGAAAACCTGCTCCAGAGCGTTCTGGACCTCAGACTGGGGCAGAGGTTCATCTTCCAACAGGACAACGACCCTAAGCACACAGCCAAGACAACGCAGGAGTGGCTTCGTGACAAGTCTGTGAATGTCCTTGAGTGATCCAGCCAGAACCCGGACTTGAACCCGATCGAATATCTCTGGAGGGACCTGAAAATAGCTGTGCATCAACGCTCCCCATCCAACCTGACAGAGCTTGAGAGGATCTGCAGAGAAGAATGGGAGAAATTACCCAAATACAGGTGTGCCAAGCTTGTAGCGTCATACCCAAGAATACTTGAGGCTGTAATCGCTGCCAAAGGTGCCTCAACAAAGTACTGAGTACTTATGTAAATGTGATATTTCAGTTATTTCTTTTTAATTACTTTGCAATTTCTAAACACCTGTTTTCGCTTTTTTATTATGGAGTATTGTGTAGAGATGTATGATAAAAAAATGAATTTAATCCAATTTAGAATAAGGCTGTAATGTAACAAAATGTGGAAAAAGTGAAGGTGTCTGAATACATTCTGAATGCACTGTAGGTACATGTAGGTACATAACTATCATCATTGTCCAAGTTCGTGTTGACCAGCGATCACCCTATACACTAGCACAATCCTACACACTAGGGACAATTGACAATTTTAGCAAAACCAATTAACATACAAACCTGCAAGTGTAGGAAGGAACTGCAGATGCTTTTAAACCAAAGATAACACAAAATGCTGGAGTAACTCAGCGGGACATGCAGCATATCTGGAGACGGATTTGGTGACGTTTCGGCGTTTGGACCCGGTCTGGTCGCCTTGTCAAGCCGCCAGACCGTTATGGCGATTACGTGTGATTTTATGTTCCTGCACTACTGATGTTTACTCTCCCTTAGTGCATGAGACGTGGTCGCCTTGTCACTGTTCCTTGTTTTGTTTTTATAGAGGAAGGATGTAGATGATATGTGTGTACGCCTTTAACAATAGTGACGTAGTCCTTGCTAACCACTCCCCCATAATCGAGTATAACTGTGACCTTCCCACCCCTAGCTCTCTCTCTAGTGTTTGTGACAGACCACGTACAGCTAGGGCAGTGATGTGTGTGTTTAATTAATAAAGTAGTAGTAAAGATTTCTCTGTGTACGTGCATGTTCTTTACAGGTTGAGACCATTCTTCAGATTAATAAGGATTGTCTGTCCCGCTGAGTCAAACCCGTAAGTCTTTGGAGAGTGAGAGTAATCCTGAGCACCCAGAGAAAACCCACACCGTCACAGAGAGAATGTGCAAACTCCGTCCAGACAGCGCCCATAGTCAGGATCAAACCCGGGTCTCTGGCGCTGTAAGCGGGCAATTCTGCTGCTAGGCCACAGAGCCGTCACTTGGAAATACCATAGCAGGGTCCAAGCCCTGGAAGCCTCAAACTGTGAAGGCAGCTTCACAACACGCACTGCAGCAATGAATGTAGACTGCCCACCACTACCTTCCCCACGGCAAATAAGGTTGGACAATAAATACTTGCTTTGCCAGCAACGTCAGAACCCCAAAACTGAGGCTCAAACTAATCCTAGACATCCAAACTCAACCTCGACAATGGCAACCTACAATCTACCTTGTTGTGTCCCTTGCGCTTTTTTAAAATCTGCATTTTCTCTGTAGCTCTAATTCGATATTCTGCACTCTGTTTATTTTCTCTTTTGCACTGCACAATGTATTTGTGTACGGTACTGTATGATCTGCCTGCACAACACGCTAAATAAAGTTTTCACAGTACACGGAACAATAATAAGCCAATACCAATGTGGGTGGTTTTCCTTGTTGGACTTGTTTAACTCCTCTCATATCAAATCTGGTTCCACTTCCCTCTGCTCTGAAGAGATATATTGAACCTTCATCTTTAACCAATTTTGCTCATAGTTATCCATCATAATACAATCTTTAGAGACTTTAGAGATATAGCGTGGAAACAGGCCATTTGGCCCACCGAGTCCTCGCCAACCAGAGATCACTCGTACAATTATCCTACATATGAGGGGCAATTTACAAAAGCCAATGAACCTACAAAGTTGTACATCTTTGGGGTGTGGGAAGAAACCAGAGCACCCAGAGAAAACCGACACAATCACATGGAGAATGCACCAATTCCATATGGACCGCATCCATAGTCAGGATCAAATCTGGGTCACTGGCGCTGTGAGGTAGCAACTCTACCGCTGTACCACTGTTCCACCCTCACAACACTCAAAGTTAATTTTTTTTTAAACTCACTCCATTTATTACAAGAATTTTCAACAGCAGTCTCTTTTCTATGGAGAAAGGATTTAACATTGCTTTAGTGTTGAAGTACAGCATGACACCAAGACCACTGATCACTTAACAAGATTTTAACCAACTCTGTTGTTTTGTGCCTTGTACCACATTAGACAGATATAAATGTAAAACATTCATCTTACTGACTTCAGTTCTTAAATATTCAGCAGTGAATCATATTAGCATTCCTCACTGCTTAAATGAATAACCCACTAATGCTTGCAAATGGTTTGCAAATCTATTTTTAATAAACACACTTGCTAAGGTAACAAAAGATGACACACATGACTGCGTGGCCAGGTTCAGCTCCAACTCCATCATCAAGTTTGCTGATGACACTGTGGTGGCGAGCCTGATCTCTGATAACGATGAGAAGGCCTACTGGGAGGAGGTGGCCGATCTGGCACTCTGGTGTCAGGACAACAGCCTCCTCTTGAATGTCACAAAAACTAAGGAGCTGATTTTGGGCTTTAGAAGGGCACAACATCCGAGGATGTACATGCCACTGAGGATTAATGGGATTACTGTGGATAGGGTGAGCAGCTTCAAATACCTGGGAGTCCACATCACAGAGGATCTGACGTGGACAACACACACTGCCGCACTGGTGAGAAAGGCAAGGCAGCGCCTTTATTACCACCTCAGGCAGCTGAGGAAATTCAAAGTCTCTCTGAGGATCCTTCAGTGCTTCTACCCTGGGGCTGTAGAAAGCATCTTGTCCGGCAACATCACAATCTGGTTTGGGAACAGCTCTGCCCAGGACAGGAAGGCTCTGCAGAGAGTAGTGCATTCGGCCGAACACACTATGGGAACAACACTCACCCCCGTGCAGGACCTATACACCAGGAGGTGCAGATCCAGAGCCAGCAACATTATGGGGGACCCCTACCACCCCAGCAACAGACTGTTCCAGCTGCTACGGTCAGGCAAGCTGTGAAAACAGAGAGGATGAGACAGAGTTTCTTCCCACAGGCCATCAGGACTGTAAACTCTTATCTCACCAGGGACTAATTTACTGTTGTGTTGTGTCTTTAAAAAAAAATATTTTCTAACATGTAAATACTGATTCTGTTCTGTAGTTTTTGCACAATCCGCAGGCATTGCCACTTTCATTTCACTGCACACCTTGTATGTGTATGTGACAAATAAAGTTGACTTGACTTGAGATACTGCCCTTTATTCTTACTGTCCCTTGAGCTCCATACGAATTAAAGCAACAAGGAGTTCAAAGCGCAATATTTCACTACTGTATTTTGTGCCATTTTTGGATATCCAGATATCTGCACTGATACATATTTACATAAACTGAGTCACACCCTCTCTCTTTCTTTCTTTCTCTCTTTCTTTATCTCTCTCTCTCTCTCTCTCTACCTTTTCCAAATTAAGGTGGAAAACAGTACAACTCTAAACAAGGTTTACTAGTGCCAGGCACGAACAATAGTGGGCGTGCTGGGAGATGACGTGGTGCATAGCGGACACATGTAGGAGGAGGCAAATGTTTTAGGGTCACCCAGTCATGAATTATTCAAATGCAGAGTGAAGAGGAAGGAGCAAAGAAGTAATGGCAGACTAAGGCTAGCACCTCATATTTCGCTTGGGTAATTTACACCCCAGCGGTATGAACAGTGACTTCTCCAATTTCAGGTAGTCCTTGTTTTCTCCCTCTTTCCCCTCCCCTTCGTAGCTCTCCCACAGCCCACTGTCTCCACCTCTTCCTTCCCGCCCCCACCACCCCCACATCAATCTGAAGAAGGGTCATGACCCGAAACGTCACCTATTCCTTCTCTCTATAGATGCTGCCTCACCCGCTGAGTTTCTCCAGCATTTTTATCTTTCCAGCATCTGCAGTTCCTTCTTAAACATGACAGACTAAAAGATTGAGTACAAAAGTACATACAATTATGAGGGGCATGGGCAGGGTGAATGCCCATGGCCTTTATCCTGCAATTGAGGAATCAAAAACGAGAAGGTGTTGGTTTAGGGTCAGAGGTGAAATAGGAGCCTTTTATTAGGAACCATGGAACTTATTATAACCTGATATAGGAATCTAATAGGAAATAGGACTACATTAATAGGAACCCGAGGGGCAACATTTTCCACACAAAGGGTCATGCGTACATGGAATGAGCTGCCACAGGCAGTGGTTGAGGTAGGCACAATAACATTTAAAAGATATTGGACAGTTTCATGAATAGGAAAGGTTAAGAAGAATATGGGTTAAACATGAGGAAATCGTACTAGTGTAAATGGTCATCTTGCCATCTTGCTCAGCATGGACAAATTGGACATTGGCCTGTGTCTGACTATGATTAAAATAATGATGGATCATTGGTGGCTATCCCCTGCTTCCATTCTATGAACAAAGGGAAATCAGTGGTGTGAAGCGGACTGATTTGGGAATCACCTTTATAAAACCACAGAATACAGGTCATCAAGTCCTGAGGATTTATTATCTTTAGGCCCATTAATTTCTGATTCCAGTTTTTTTTTTAGTATTTCTAATATCCTTGAGCCGCTTATTCCAGAGCCATTTCTCAGAAGTTATCTTTCTTCATCTTAGACATCTTCATCTAATGCGCTAAATCTTTATTTAATCTCCGGCATTTCTTTATTCCTTTCATACTTCCCCTGACTCGATGGCAGGAGAATGTAAAACTTAGTACCAACCATCAATATAAGGCAACGAGGAAATAACTACTAAATCCGTCAGGGACATCGAAATAAGTTTATTTCTCCAAACAGCTGGGAGAAAGTGGAACACACTCTCACTGGGAGGGATCAAGGTGAGCACCAGCGATGGACATAAGGGAAAATAGACACAAAGTGCTGGAGTAACACGGTATCTCTGGAGAAAAGAATGGGTGATGTTTCGGGTCAGGCCCCTTCTTCAGACTCAAAGTATCGGGGAGGGAACTGGAGGTGAGAAAAGGCCAGAACAAAGCATGGCCGGCAACAGATGACCAAGGAAGGATGGAGGCTGGGAAGAAGTGAAAATAAAGAGATACAAGGATGCGAACAGTGTAACTGGTAGTACGACTAGTGTAGCGGATTTTCTGGGGAGGGGGTGGTTTTGGCGGGATGGGGCGAGTGAACCAAGGAGTTGCAGAGCAAACACAAGGGAAAACTAGTTAAATGCAAGGGTTAGAGGGAGTGGCAGAGGTGGGGGAGATGGTGGGGGAGATGGGTGTAGAACAGGAGTTCCAGCAAGAAGCAGAGGGGTTGCATAGCCGGTACTATTGGAAGCGACATGACTCCTTCCGTATTGACCCTCGGGGTCAATGTCTTGTATTCATTTTCAACTCATTAGTCCTCATAAGCAATTATTTTAAGCAGGCCACACATCCTGCTGAAATCTAAATCTAATCATTTTTGTGGTTCCATAGAGTGAGATCAGCAATTGGCTGAATGATTGATTCACTGATGCATTGCTAAAGGGAGTCGCAATTAACTTCTTCTGGCAACTAATAAAAAGCTGAGTTGTGCACTCCAAAGCTATTTTAGCCACTGTAACACTGCAGAGAAGGTAAACAACGTCCTTTCCAGCGGGAGATAGTCCAGGTTACTATAGCCAACGGTGCAATAATTCTGAATGCAGTGCTGACGAGGCTGGATGAGAAACCTCCTATTATCCGGGGCAAGCTGCCTGTCCCGCTGTGTTACTCCAGCATTTTGTGTCCATCTCATTTGGCTTCTCTCTCTGTTCTTACCCCACCAATCGCTGGAAACATGATCGGCTCTACAACTCTCCACTCTCCTCCAACTCTAGCCTCATGATGACCCTACTCAATTCCCCTCACTTCACAGCCGGCAGTTGTGCTTTCAGCGGCCCAGGCCTTGAGCTCTGGAACTCTCTCTCCATCTCTCTACTCCTTTAAGGATCCTTATAATCTACTTCCTGACAGGTTTTTGATCACGTGTCCAACTGTTCCTCTGTGAGACTTGATGTTAAGTTCTTTAGATTTTAGAGGTATAGAGTGAAAACAGGTGCTTCGACCCACGTACACCCCGACCAGCGATCACCCCCTACACTAGCATTATCCCACACTCTAATAACACTTTGCACGTTTTTACCAAAGTCAATCAACCTACGAACCTGTACGACTTTGGGGCATGGGAAGAAACCAGCGAAACCCTGACAAAACCCACGCAGTCACATGGAGAACATACAACCTCCATACAGAGAGCACCCGTAGTGAGGATCGAACCTGGGTCACTATAAGGCAGCAACCCTACCGTTGCACCACTGTGCCCCACTCTTTCATGACTCCTTCTTGGAATTACCTTGGGTCATTGTATGGCTCTAACTCCTTTACGTAAATGCAAATTATTGATCGATGCGGTAACAAATAGTGAACAGCAGCAACGGGCTGGATTGAAGATGGGAATCATTGTGGAGACAGCTGTTCAGCAGTTAGCCCACTACCTGACTCCACAATCGCATGCCATTCCCTCAACATTTCATTCGCATTGTTGATCATAGAGAGATACAGCACAGAAACAGGCCTTTCAGCCCACTGATTCCATGCTGACTGTCAACCACCTACTTACACTAATCCTAGTTTATTCTCCTCAAATCCCATCACCTCCCATCACTTACTGACACACATAGGGGGCGGCACAGTGGCACAGTGGTTGAGTTGCTGCCTTACAGCACCACAGACCCGTGTTGGAACCTGACTACGGGTGCTGTCTGTGTGGAGTTTGTACGCTCTCCCCGTGAGCATGTAGGTTTCCTTCGGGTGCTCTGATTTCTTACCACACTGCAAAGACGTGAAGGTTTGTAGGTTAATTGGCTTAGGTAAAATTGTAAATTGTACCTAGTGTGAAGGATAGTGCTAGCGTACAGGATGCCCACTGGTCGGTGTGGACTTGGTGGGACTGTTTCCGCGCAGTATCTCTAAAGTGTAAAGACTAGAGACAATTTAAGGCCTCCAATTAACCAACCAACCCACACATGTTTTGGATGCGGGAGGAAATTGGAGCATCTGAAGATAAACCCATGTGGCCACAGCAAGATTGTGTATACTCCACCCAGACAGCACCCAAGATCAGGACCTTCCTCAGGTTGCTGGAACTATGAGGCAGCAGTTCTATCTGCTGTTTCACCGCGCCAGCTTAATTTGTATGAACGCCTCCATGGCAACCAAATCCCAGCATGCACCTCAGGGATGCTCAGCAGTGGACAGATGCCCCACTGTTCAGTTTAGTTTAGTTTCGAGATACAGCCATGGACACAGGACCCTCAGCCCACCAAGTTCACGCTGACCTGCGATCCCCACACACTAACACTCGGGACAATTTACAATTATACCACGCCAATTAACCTACAAACCTGTACCTCTTTGGTACTGGAGGAAATCGGAGATCCCAGAGAAAATCCACACCCAGGGGTTCGTATGGGGAGAACGTACAAACTCCATACAGACAGCACCCGTTGTCAGGATCAAACCTGGATCTCTGGCACTCTAAGGCTGCAAATCTACTGGTGGGCCACTGTGCTGATGTGAGCCACAAATAGATTTAGTCCCTCACTGTTTTCTCCTGATAGCCAATGAGGCTCTATGCAAAGACACGCGGTCTGTCTCAGGGCAATTAACTTTCCTGGGTAGCATTTGAGCCTTCTAGATTTTACATTCATTCTCAGGATCAGGGCGTTGCTGGTTAGGCCAGTATTTGTTGCCCATCCTAATTGAAGAGGTATTGGTAAGCTATCTTCTTGAACTGTTCTAGTCATTCTGCTGAAGATGCTCCCACAGCACTGTTATGAAGGGAGTTCCAGGATTAGACCCAGTGACAATGAAGGATTGGCGAGTTATTTCCAACTCAAAATGATGTGCTTCTCCAGAGGGGAACCTCGTACACGGTGGTGGTGCAGACCTAATGTCCAAAAACAATAACGCCACAATTACCTCCCCCCAAAAAAAATTGGGATCTGTTTCATTCACTTGCTCAACAAAGCAGCAATGAGATATGCTCCTCTAATTTAGGACAATGGACAAAATCCTGAAATGGTTTTTTTTTCCCCCCCAATCATTAGGAAGGAGATAAGGAGGAATTTCTTTAGCTAGAAGGTGGGATATCTGTGGAATCCATTGCAAAACAGAAGTCTGTGGAGGCCAAGTCAATTGATATTTTTAAGGCAGAGATAGATAAATTTGAGATTAGTGTGGGTGTCGGGGGTTATGGGGAGAAGGCAGGAGAATGGAGTAGAGAGAGAGAGAGATAGATCAGCCATGATTGATTGGCGGAGTAGACTTGATGGGCTGAATGGCCTAATTCTGCACACAGAACTTATGAACATGTGAACTTATGAAAAGATTGGAATGTATTTTTTGTCCCAAACCCACTTTAGAGAAAGTGCTCGGTGTAGGAGAATCTTTCCTCTCCCGAAGTACAGTAAAACAAGTCAGGCACTCTGGTACAGATACCTTCAGGTAAAGGATTGAAATCATGACGTGTTAAACAATTGCAGAAAATAAAAATTACTCTCTCCCACTATTATATGTTTAACACGTTTAACCACGTATGTGCACAGTGGTGATCAACTGAGTGCATACAAATTAGGAATTGTCTGTCAATTGTATCTGCCTTTTATACATTGAAAACAATAATGACAAGCAATTGCAAGAGTCACCAGGTTGAGGCATAACATTGAGTCATCATTCAGAAAGCATCATCATTGCAACAATCTGCGGCCTTTTATAGGCAACTTCAAGTTGCTATACTTAACTAAATATGGAGGCAGGGAGGAAGGCAATGAAAGTGAAAACACATTCTACCCAATTCCAAAGTCTGCTTTTTGAGATCAGTGTCAGGCCATGGATGTACAGATGAATGGACCCCCCACCTCCCAGGGACTTTCCCCTGCAAACACAAGACATGCAACACCTGTCCTTATATCACTTCCCTCAACTTCATCTAGGGATCCTTCTTTAGATGGAAACAGTCCCTTCACCCCACTGGGTCCATGCCGACCAGTGGCCACCCCGTACACTAGAACTATCCTACACACTAGAGACAATTTACAATTTACAGAAGCCAATTAACCTACAAACCTGTTCGTCTTTAGGATCTGGGAGGAAACCAGAACACCAGGTGAAAACCCACGCGGTCACATTGAGAAGGTACAAACTCCGTACAGACAGCACCCGTAGTCAGGATCGAACCCGGTCTCTGGTGTTGTAAGGCAGCAATTCTACTGCTGCTCCACTGTGCCCTTCCAAAGTGAGGGTTCTGGTGAGGCAGAGGTTTACTTGCGCCTCCTCCAACCTTATCAACTGTATCCGGTGCTCCCGGTGTGGGTTCTTATATATCGGCAAGACCAAACGTAGACTAGACGATCATTTCGCTGAACACACGCTCAGTCCGCCTTCGCCGATCTGATCTTCGGATTGCCAAACATTGTAACCCCATTTCCCATTCCCACACTGACCTTTCTGTCCTGGGCCTCCTCCACTGTCAGAGTGAGGCCACACACAAATTGGAGGAATAGCACCTCATATTTCGCTTGGGCAATTTACAACCCCACTGTATGAACACTGATTTCTCTAATCTCAAGTAACTCTTACATTCCCTCCTTCCCCTCCCCCTCCCCCACCCGTCATCCTACCAGTTCCACTTTTCGCATCCTTGTATCCCCCTCATGAGCAAATCTTCCCCAGCCGACAATGGGACATCATGGACGCTACCCTTAGGCCATCTGTTGCCAGGTCCGGTTTGTTCTGGCCCTTTCTTGTTTCCAGTTCCCCCCCATCCCTCACTTCTATCTTTCAGTCTGAAGAAGGGGTTAAACCCCAAAACGTCACCCATTCCGTTTCTCCAGAGATGCTGCCAGACCCGCTGAGTTGCTCCAGCATATGTTCGTTGGACAGATCCTTCCATGTTGGAAAGATTCAAGTCACCATTGGAGGAAGAGAAGCCATGATCTTCCTGCAGATTTGAGACGATAGTTACAGCGATATCAACCTCACACTACTGCATCAGAGTGTGCGTGAGGATGCCTTGTGTGAATTCGCTGGCATGACCTTACATCTTAAAAGTACATCTTTGGCTCTTCAACATTTTGTAACATCCCACAGTTGAGAAGGGTGTTGTGCAAATGTACGAATTTCTTTCACTTGGATTAGTGGCATGGTGGTGCTACGGTAGAGTGGCTGCCTTACAGCACTTGCAGCACCACAGACCCAGGTTTGATCCCGACTATGGATGCTGTCTGTATGCAGTTTGTACGTTCTCCCTGTAACCGTGTGGGTTTTCTCCAAGATCTTCGGTTTCCACCCACACTCCAAAGATGTACAAGTTTGTAGGTTAATTGACTTGCTGTAAGTGTAAATTGCCCCTAGTGTGTGTAGGATAGTTTTAATGTGCGGGGATCGCTGGTCAGTGCATACTCGGTGAGCCGAAGGGTCTATTTTCGCGCTTTTTCACTAAAATAAACTAGGTTTAAGCGAAACCAAAGCAATCATTATTAATTCTCGCCAGCATTTGCATATGTCTGACATTAGCTACATAACGCCAGGCTCAAAGTGCACCACATCCCACGTTACCAAGAGCCTGCACTGGCCTCATCTGACTTGCCCTCAATTGAATCTTCTCAGTACAGCAGCCCCAAACACTTTAACCCATCTTCACCTCAAGATCTAGCTTCACACTGGCTCTTTGGGTTTCACAAACTTAATTTAATCTACGGCAAAAGCCCACTAAAGCAATGATTCACTGTTTCCAGGTAGACATTTCAGGCTAAGCTCCAAGGAATAACATCCTCGCCTGCCCATCCGCTCCTATAACACAATCCTGAGTCCCAGGAACATCCTCGTATCTTTTCAGTATAATTTAATATAATTTAAGTTCAAAGCTGCAAGCAAATACAATCTCAAAACTGTACACCTTGAACAAAACTCATCAAAAGAGACCCATTGACAGCGATAAACAAGTAGTCATGACACAGTGGATTGAAATGGCGGGATTATTGACCAGAGAATCTATGGAGAGTCACCAGTCAACCGAGCATGAATCAGCTCTGCCCGGACCCCACATCCACACATTGCTGTTATACACCTGCTGAACACAGCACTAACGGAAGGAAGGAGCACAAGTGTTAAGAGTTGGGGGTCAAGGTGCACTTCCTACACCAGAGGTCACTGGCACCTGCAATTGGCCCTAATGGAATATAAATGGAGTTAGCACCCCGGCTTGTCAAGGCAAATATATTTCTTGAGATGTCCCAACAATTCTCATTCCTCTCGAACTAGCTGAGGAATGCAGATCTCATTAAGAAGTTCCTTGCGCTATTAATTACCAGCCCCAACTTTCCACGGCACATTTAGTGGGTGATTATGTGCAATTAAAAGCAATTTCCTGAGGCACGAGGATGGGAACGCTGTGAGCAAAACCAGCTATGGTGCAGGACACATTGCCCAGAAATCTGCCGCATTTAGAGCTGACAGGGAATCTTCCTTGCTGCAAGGGGCTAGAGGATTTGTATATAGGGTGGCAGAGAGTGCAGTCTGACCCATTGAAATCGTGGCAGTAGTTCTGGCCAAATGTTTTTGGTCATCGTCTAGCTAAACCTTGGCTCAGCATAAGCCAAGCAGTGTGGTCTCTCAAGCATAAAAAACAAAGTGGTGGAGGAACACAGTGAGTTCGGCAGGATCTGTGGAAGGACGTGGAGGCTGGTATCTCCCACAGTCCAGCGAGATTTTATGTTAATCGCAATAAACTTTATTCAGAATAAAATATATACACAGCGCAAGAACTGTGCTATACATACATTAATTAACGCTGTATTATATATTGTTCACAGAAATATCATTATAACCAGGCAACCTTACCACTTATGCGGCCCCCTGGGGTGAGTCTGAAGGAGGGTCTCGACCCAAAACGTCGTTTTTTGGGTCGAGACCCCCATTCCTTCTCTCCAGAGATGCTGCCTCACACGCTGAGTTACTCCAGCATTTTGTGTCTACCTTCGGCCCCCTGGGGTGATATCCCTTCCCTCGTTTGAGGGGTGTCTCCACCACACCCTGCCCCCCAATATGCAGCAGCGGAAGGACCCTGGACTGTGGTTCTCCCCAACAGAGCCTTGGTGTTGGCTGCACCAAGCTTTAGTGCGTCCCATAGCATATACCTTAGCATGTACCTTAGGGACGTGCGTCCCTTAGCATGTTCTCCTGCAGTCTGGAATAGACATCTCGCTCTGCTCTCAGGCCATCAAGTTTCGGTCAGACTCAGAGCATCTTTCGCTGAGTTGATAAGCTTCCAGCAGCACTTGACGTCCGTCTCCGAATGTGTCCCTGGAAACTGTCCGTAAATCAGAGAGTCCTCTGTTATGGAGCTGTTCGGGATAAAGCGTGACAAGGGCCCTTGCCTCTCCAGACTCTCTCGCAAATACACATACACAGTCCAGTAAGATAAAGAACACAATGGAGCCCAAGAACAAAAGCAACGTATTTTTCCCAAAAGTTGCGATTGAATCTGCTTCCAACACCCTCTCAGGCAGGGTGTTCACGTTGAATGTTGTATAGAAACATCGAAAATAGGTGTAGGAGGACGCCATTCAGCCCTTCGAGCCAGCACCACCATTCATTGTGATCATGGCTGATCATCCACAATCAGTAAACCGTGCCTGCCTTCTCCCCATATCCCTTGATTCCACTAGCTCCAAGAACTCTAACTCTCTTTTAAATGCATCCAGTGAATTGGCTTCCACTGCTTCTGTGGAGAGAATTCTTCTGTGGCAGTGAATCCCACAAATTCACAACTCCCTGCGTGAAAAACTTTTTTCTCATCTCAGTTTTAAATGGCCTCCCCTTTATTCTTAGACTGTGGCCCCTGATTCTGGACTCCCCCAACATTGGGAACATTTTTCCTTGTCCAGCTTGTCCAGTCCTTTTAGAATTTTATATGAGATATCCTCTCATCCTTCTAAATTCCAGTGAATACAAGCCCAGTCTTTCCTCATATGACAGTCCCGCCATCCCGGGGATTAACCTCATGAACTTACACTGTGCTGACTCAATAGCAAGAATGTCCTCCTCAAATTAGGAGACCAAAACTGCACACGATACTCCAGATGTGGTCTCACCAGGGCCTTGTACAACTGCAGAAAGACCTCTTTACTCCTATACTCAAATCCTCTTGAACTTGAATAATTATCTGGTGCATCCAATTAAAATAATCCACTGAAATAATGCAATGCAGTTCAAGTTAATTGAACAGTTGCCACCATGAAAGAACACAATAAGCATAAGATACCTCTGTATCATTACACATTCAAGCTACTGTAAAGGATTTTAAAGAGTAACACCTTAAATTATATAATTTATCAGTGTTAAGGTTGGAACCCAACTATGATTTATGTTAGTAGTGGAGCACACCATTTTATTATTTGTTACTGGCAGTACTACGTAAATTACTTCAACATGCTCCAATAATTGCTTTAGGTCGCCAATTACTACTTTGATAAACTTATAACTTAATTTGAAAGGGAGTGTTAATACAGCTTAATTACCAATTGGCAGGAAGTGTGTATAACAATGGCCAGCACTATATTGACATGCTTTACAGCATTAGATGAATGGGTGATGGTGGTGGCTTCATTTCAAGCCATTGCATCGTTCCAGTTAATGGTTGTCGCTGTGTTTTGGTAAACCCATCATCAAACAAGCACACTTTCAAAAGCCATTGGGTCACACAGCACTGAAACAGGCCCTTCAACTCACCAAGCCTGCGCTGGGCATCAAATATCCATTTACATCAATCCTATACGGAGCCCACCTTATTATCCCCGTATTCCTATGATCACAAGTTATAGGAGTAGAGTTAGGCCATTCGGCCCATTGAGTCCACTCCGCCATTCAATCATGGCTGATCCATTCAATAATGGCTAATCCCATTTTCCCGCCTTCTTCCCATAACCCTTGACACCCGATCTAATCACAAATTTGTCTATCACTGCCGTAAAAATATCCACTGATTTGGCGGGCACAGCCATCTGTGACAATGAGTTCCACAGATTAACTACCCTCTGACTAAAGAAGTTCCTCCTCACCTCCCTTCTAAAAGAGCGTCCTTTAATTCTGAGTCCTAGACTCTCCCATGAGTGGAAACATCCTTTCAAAATCCACTCTATCAATTCCTTTCATTATTCTGTAAGTTTCAATGAGGTCCGCCTTCAACCTTCTAAACTCCAGAGAGTAGAGGCCCAGTGCTGTTGAACGCTGCTGATGGCAGGTTACATGGTAAGAGTGTGGTCATTTACAATGAGGTGCATAGATTCATCCTCTCTCAGGATGGCCAATCTTGGGAATTTGTACCCCAAAGGATTGTGAAGACCAGACGTCTGGGGTTTTAAAAGAGAAAGCCAATACATTTTTGGAAGATCTGGTAATTGAAGGCAATGGGGAACTGGTACAAAGATGGTGATGGGGTCAGGGGTTCAGCAGTAATGATTATATTGTCTGTCAGATCAGGCTTGTGGCCTACTCGTAGAGTCATAGATTCCTACTATTTTGTGTCTTCTGTTGCAGCATGAGGAGCAACTAAAACAACAACTGGATTTTATGTAATGCCTTCAATATTATAAAATACCCCAGATCCAGACTTAGTGGGTGCTAGGGCTTGTTTTTATGCTGTGTGAGTCGAGTCTCAGTCATAAAGTGACACAGTGTGGAAACAGGACCTTCAGCCCAACTTGCCCACGCTGGCCAACATGCCCCATCTGCACTAGTCCCACCTGCCTGCGATTGGCCCATATCCCACTGAACCACTAAACCTATCCTTTCCATGCACCTGTCCAAATGTCTTTTAAGCATTGTGATAGTACCTGCCTCAACTACCTCCTCTGGCAGCTCGTTCCATATACCCACCACCCTTTGCGTTAAAAGGTTGCCCCTCAGGTTCCTAATAAATCTTTTCCCCCCCTCACCTAAAACCTATGTTCTGGTTCTTGATTACCCTACTCTGGGTATATTTACCCTATCTATTCCTCTCATTGTCTTATGGGGCCTGGGAGGGGAAGGAGGAGGTGGATGGATGGAGGTGAGAGAGAATATTAATCAATATTATGGCTAATGGATGGGCCAGACATAATGGTTGAAATATCCCCAACAATCCCCATGTTGTTTTCAAACTGAACAGACAGGGAAAATAAAAAACATAGGGAGTAGAAATTATTTAAAAAGGAAGAAGTTAAAAGCATAAAATGCACAAACTAATTATTTTCTCTGACAGGGCCACCAGTCTTTGAAATTCTCTTTCTCAATGTCTTGGGGGCAGAGGAAGAGGGTGGTGAATCTGTGGAATTTGGTGCCAGAGATGGCTGTGGAGGCCATCATTGGGTATTTTTAAGGAAGATTCTGGATCAGTACAGGTTTCAAGGGTTATGGGAAGAAGGCAGGAGAATGGGGTTGAGAGGGAAAGATAGGTCAGCCATGGCGGAGGAGATTCGATGGGCCGAATGGCCTAATTCTGTTCTTTTGACATGAGGATCCATTGTTGATAAGCAAATGGGGTGAAGGATTGCAAGGAACAGGCAGGAATACGGAGTTGAGGTTACAATCAGGTCAACCAAGATCTTATCAAATATTTGAGCCGCCTTCAAGGGTTGAGGGCTCCACCCCTGCTCAGAGTTCATCTCTTCATTTGTGCAAAACAATGTACTGCCTGTTGGAATGAGAACTCTGCTTCAGCTGTCCTCTCTGTGGCCCCAGAGTGCTGGGACAGAATTACAGGATCATATATCTCACTGATGGGGTCCATAAGTTGTGAAGTGTTAGTTGCCGGAAGGTCCCGCCCCTTAACAATATGTGTCCATTCCCCCCCTCTCCCTGCACATATGATGCCTGACCCAATGAGTTCATCCATGGGTATTTTTTGCTCACGCCATTGTCGATAGCCAGTTTAGTTTAGTTTCATAAATAATTTAGAGAAACATCGTGGAAACAGGCCCTTCGGCCCACCAAGTCTGCGTAGACTAGCGTTCCCCGTACATTATCACGATCCCGCACACACTAGGGACAATTTTACATTTATACCAAGCCAATTAACCTAGAGACCTGTACGTTTTTGGAGTGTGGGAGAAAACTGAAGATCTCAAAGAAAACCCACGGCATCACAGGGAGAAAATACAAACTCCTTACAGACAGCACCCATAGTCGGGATCGAACCCAGATCTCTGGCGCTGTAAGGCAGCAACTATACCGCTGCGCCACCTATTATTATTAATAGGTAATTATGCATATAACCAATAATCTTCTGAAAGTCAAGGTGCAGATTCCAGTGGAGTAACAATAGAGTGACCCAAATCATCTTGGAACTAGTGGTCAGATATCTTGGAAATCTCTTCCTCATCACGGTGCCGAAGTATTTATACATCAGTAACACCAGGCATTGATATATATACACAGCCGCACGCTCATGCATATGCATATGCACACACACACACACACACACACACACACACGCAGTTTTGACACTGAACACAGAGCTCTGGGAAGAGCGGGCTGCGGGTTTGGAACAGCCATTTTGGTACAAATGGAGTTTCATAATGGAGTTTTATGAAAAGGAGTTTCATTAAACAATTGGCACATGTCAAAAACAAAACGATTGATTTGATTTAAAAATATATATTAAAGCAAACCAAACTGGGCCGGTTGCCAGGTCTGTATCGATCAGCCACTGCTTGCTCACGTGCTGCAAACAAGTTAATATCAGGGAAGCACAATAATTGAGAACATTGCTGACCCAGGATTTACACAACGACACATCTCATCTCAAGGAGCAGCAGAAGCAGGTGGCATGGGGGAGGGGGGGGGTGCTTGCGGTCAGGGACGAGCTGTGGCGATGCAATTACGCTTCGGATGCCAAGGTAAAAGAGGGAATACTCGAGAGTAGTGATGGTGCCAACAAGGAGACAATCCTAAAGACTTCGAATCGAACGCAGTTTCAAATCAAGGGTCCGGGTGCCTCATGCCGCTCTTAACCCTCAAGAAAGAACACTGTTCAAAGAGAAACCCAACCATTGTAACAGTCGGTTGGGAACCAGCTGCACTGCACCAATTCCTAAAATAACTGCAGTGCTAGAAGCAACCGAGTACACATCAGAGCAAGTGTGAGAAAGCAAGGAAACTGCAGTCAACTGCAGTCAACTCCACCAAGTTCTGAATGATTCCAAACATACAGTCCACATCCACATACCACAAGAAACATCCACAAGGAACTGGAATGCTGGAATCTTGAGTAAAACACAAAAGTGCTGAAGTAACTCAACGGGTCAGGCCGCATCCTTATTGGACATGGATAGGCAACATTTCGGATCGGGACCTTTGGTTTAGTTTTATTTAGAGATACAGCGTGGAAACAGTCTATTTGGCCCACCAAGTCCGCGCCGACCAGCGATCCATGTACACAAGCACGATCTTACAAGCACTGGGACCAATTTACAATTTTACCAAGCCAATTAGCCCACAAACCAGTACGTCTTTAGAGTTGTCGGAGGAAACCAGAGGACCAGGAGTAAACCCACGCAGGTCATGGGGAGAACGTACAAACTTCATACAGATAGCACCCGTAGTCAGGTTCTAACCAGGGTCTCTGGCACTGTAAGCTGCGCTGCCGGGCTGCCCCTTCTTCAGACTGATTGTAGCAGAGGGCAGAAAGCTGGAAAAGAGGTGGGGACAGGACCAAATCTGATAAATCATAGCTGAATAGATACAAAATGCTGGAGTAACTCAGCGGGTTAGGCAGCCTCTCTGGACAAAATGGATAGGTGATGTTTTGTGTCAAGGGTCTTCTTCAGATGCGAAATGTCACCTATCCATTTTCTCCAGAGATGCTGCCTGGCCCATGGGATTACATCAGCATTTTGTGTCAATCTTTGGTATAAACCAGCACCAGTTCCTTGTTATTACAAAGTGATGGATGGATACAGGTGAGGGAGGGGGGGGGGGGGGGTGATTGGCAGGTGGTTGGACAAAGCAGGAGACAAAAAGGTGATGTTATGGAGAGAAGAGGGTTGAAGGGAATGGGGTGGCAGAAGGGGAGGAGGGGGAAGGAGGGGGGGGGGGGTTACTGGAATAAATGGGTATGTATCATTATAGGATATAGAACAAGAATATTGAGATAAGTTCATGTTCATAAGTTATAGGAGCAGAATTGGGCCATTCAGCCATCAAGTCTACTCCACCATTCAATCATGGCTGGTTTATCTTTTCCTCTCAAGCCCATTCTGCTGCCTGTTCCCCATAACCCCTGACAGCCTTACTGATCAAGAATCTATCCATTTACATCTGAAAAATATCCATTAACTTGGCATCCACAGCCATCTGTGGCAATGAATCCACCCCCTGTGGCTAATGAAATTCCTCATCATCTCCTTTCTAAAAGTACATCCTTTTATTCTGAGGCTGTGCCCTCTGATCCTAGACTCTCCCTCTAGTGGCATGTACTCGCTAGAATTTAGAAGATCGGCTTGTACTCGCTAGAATTTAGAAGATTGAGGGGGGATCTTATAGAAACATACAAAATTCTTACGGGGGTTGGACAGGCTAGATGCAGGAAGATTGTTCCCGATGTTGGGGAGGCCCTGAACAACGGGTCACAGTTTAAGGATAAGGGGAATTCCTTTAGGACCGAGGTGAGGAAAACATTTTTCACACAAATGGAAATTGGTGAGTCTGTGGAATTCTCTGCCACAGAAGGTAATTGAGGCCAGTTCTTTGGATATATTTAAGAGGGAGTTAGATGTGGCCCTTGTGGCTAAAGGGACCAGGGGGTATGGAGAGAAGGCAGGTACAGGATACGGAGTTGAATGATCAGCCATGATCACATTGAATGGCGGTGCAGGCTCGAAGGGCCGAATGGGCTACTCCTACACCTATTTTCTATGTTTCTATGTAGTGGAAACATCCTCTCCACATCCACTCTATCCAGGCCTCTCACTGTTCGGTAAGTTCCAATGACCCCCCCCCCCCACTCATCCGTCTAAACTCCAGCGGGTACAGGCCCAGTGGTGTCAATGTTCTTCCTTTATGAACCAATCATTCCTGGGATAATTCTCGTAAACTCCCTCTGGACCCTCCTCAACGCCAGCGCATCCTTCCACAAATATGGAGCCCAAAACTGCTCACAATACTCCAACTGTGGTTTAACTAGTGCCGTATAAAGCCTTAGCATTACATCCCAGTTGACTTCGTGCACCAGACATTGTGGCTCGCCAGCTGAATGCTCTTAGGGATGTAAATGCAGTACAAACAGTCACTAGAGATCATAGCAGCAATGTTGATGAATGACTTTCAACGTGCCTGTGGCATTAAAATCAGCCAGGGAATTAAGGTGTGCAGCAGTCTGCCAAAAGTATGACTAATTGTTTTCACAAAGATCCATGCAAACATTTGGATTAGGAGCAGGCACTGGCCTCTCAGTTCCTGTGTCTCTATACTGTATACTGTTTGTAATCATTGAAAAGTTGATTGGGTTGACTGCATTTTTCTTGCTCTCTCACACACGCTCGGATGCATGCACGTCTGCTTCTACTACCACTTTGGAGCGGCACAGTGGCACAGTAGTAGAGTTGCTGCCTCACAGCACCAGAGACTCGGGTTCGATCCTGACTACGGGCGCTGTCTTTACAGAGTTTGTTTGTTCTCCATGTGACCACGTTGGTTTTCTCCCGGTGTTCCGGTTTCACCCCACAATCCAAAGACGTACTGGTTTGTCGGTTAATTGGCTTCAATAAAACTGTAGATTGTCCCTAGTGTGTAGGGTCGAGCTCGTGTCTGGGATGATCACCGGTCGGTGCAGATTAGGTGGGTCAAAGGGCCCATTTCCATCCTTTATCTCTAGCATCTAAAGTCTAAAGACTTTGTTCTGGCATTTAATCCAGTAGCAATCCCCACTTCATATTTCCAGTCATCCCAGTCACCTTTCACCTTTTACCCTTTGCTTTTTAAGAACCTACTGAACTTTGCCCTAAAAATATTTGTAGAAAGGCTGCTTGGTGGTGAGAAGGCGGAGGTGAAAGGACAGATGTTGTATCTCCTATGGGAAAATGCCGGAAGACAGGGAGCAGATAGTGGGGTTGGAAGAATAGGCTAGGGCGTTACTAAGAGAGTGATCCTTTTGAAATGCCAAAAGGGGAATGCAGGAGAAGACGTCTCCAGTGTTGGAACCTTGTTGGAGCTGGCAGAAATTGCAGAGGATGATCCATGCAATGCCAAGGCTGGCGGGTGAAAGTGAGGCTCTGCCTGGGAGGAGAGGGAGATGGGAGCAGAGGTGCGGGAAATAGATGAAATGTAGTCAGAAGGTCTGGTATGGTCGAGGGAACCTGAACAGTCACGGTCCCAGTCACACTCTGCCCATCTCATATTTCCAACCAGAACAAGACTCATTTATGCCTTCTGCCTGCTTCCCATCAGACAAGCAATCTTTCAACATTTTTCACGTTTGGATGTATCAAATTTAATCTAGCAAAAAACACCTGATTTTCACTTTTATTCTGTGTGGAGGAGAGGAAACAAATCACTGCAAGGTTTTAAGTAGAAAGAGAGCGGGAACTTTATACATTTGGTTTGTGCAGAAGAGATTGTTGGAAATATTCACCGAAATGGAATGCAGAATGTTAAAAAAAAAAGTTATTAAATGAGGGACCTTGCCATACAACCTTCTCAACCTGCTCATGACTGTTTTAAGCAAGTCAGTGTGAATTTCTTTGATCAGTTATAAAAAGGGGCTCTTTTGTAAATGGACCAGCTCTTCCGCCACAGATAGCATTAACCTATCCACCACAAAGGCTGCACAGTTCTATGAACACAGCATTCTAAGAGTCCCGGTATAATCACAGAGTCTTCAAAGGGCACCTTCTAGAAGATTCTACAGACACCAGCCCTTGCCAAAGTCCATTATTTAATAACTTCTGTAAATATTCTGCATTCCAATTTTGTTTTCACTACAGCTTTTAAACTTTTGACATTCAGCATGGAACCAGGTCCTTCAGCGCACCAAGTCCGTGCCGACCAGCAATACACTAACCGATTCACACTCGGGACAATTTTATTTACAACTAGCCAAAGCCAATTAACCTGCAAACCTGTACGTCTTTAAAGCGTGGGAGGAAACCGGAGCACCTGGAGAAAACCCACACGGTCACAGGGAGAACGTACAAACTCTATCCAGACAACACCCATAGTTCAGATTGAATTTGGGTCTCTGATCCGGTCAGACAGCAACTCTACCGCTGCTCCACCTTGTCACCCAAGGCAGTTTTTGTTGTTCGACACATCAACACACAAGGCATGCTGATCAGACAATCCAATTACAATTTCAGGACAACCCAAAGAGTTATGTAGCCTGTGGAAAATTTGTGCAGAGTCTGCTGTAAAGTCCAAAATACAGGGGCTAGATTTGCACGACAGATACATCAGAGAAAGCATCCTATCGGGATGCCTCATTGATGGTTTGGGAACAGTTTTGCCCAAGACAGCAGGAAATTGCAGAGAGTTGCGGATGCAGCCCTGTCCATCACACAGGACTCCCCCATTCCCCCCCACCTCCACCCCACAGACTCCACATACTGTGGGGGTGGAGGTGGGGGGGAATGGGGGATTATGTTGCCCGGGAAAAGCAGCCAACATAATCAAAGGGCACATACACTCCGGTCATTCTATCTTCTCTCCTCTCCTCCTTTCATGCAGTTCTCTCCTCTTTCTGCTTTCATGCAGTTATCAATTTACTAAAAGATCCTATCATACACTATAAAGGGCCTGTCCCACCTGCATGCGATTCCATGCGGTGAGCGCGACCTAACGTGGTCACTTGAGCCTTCCGGCCTCACGGGGCCGGTCCCACTTCGATCGCCGGAGCCGCATGGCGTTCTGCGGAGCTGGTCCCGATATCACGCAGGGCTCCGTAAAACTGACTGTGTTCAAAAATTCCGCACGGCAACGACCTGTCGTCTCGCAGCCGCCTCGACGCATTACGCACTGCCTCGACGTCGTGCCCCCATGACCCTCTCTGTGTGTCTCCGTGACCCTCTCTGTGTGCCTCCGTGACCCTCTCTATATGTGCCTCCAGACCCTCTCTGTGTGTCTCTGTGACCCTCTCTGTGTACCTCCGTGACCCCCTCT
Organism: Raja brachyura; assembly: GCA_963514005.1. The sequence continues at coordinate 22,641,206 of OY740786.1, read as the reverse complement.
ATATGTGCCTCCGTGACCCTCTCTGTGTGCCTCCGTGACCCTCTCCGTGTGTGCCTCCGTGACCCTCTCTGTGTGTGCCTCCGTGACCCTCTCTGTGTGTGCCTCCGTGACTCTCTCTGTGTGTGCCTCCGTGACCCTCTCTGTGTGTCCCTCTCTGTCCTTGCGAACTTACTGCGGACATCGCTCCAACTTCGTGCCACTCACCCGACCTCCACGCGGCCCTCGCTGCCGGTTTGGTCACGCTCGCCGCATGCAGGTCACATGCTCGTGGGACAGGCCCTTAAGGGTGTAGTCTGATCTCTCAACCTAACTAAGGGCAGCACGGTGGCACAACGGTAGAGTTGATGCCTTACAGTACTTTCAGTGCCGGAGATGCGAGTTCGAACCTGACTACGGGTGCTGTCTGTACGGAGTTTCCCCATGACTGCGTGGGTTTTCTCCAAGAACTTCGGTTTCCTCAAACACTCCAAAGACGTACAGGTTTGTAGGTCAATTGGCTTGGTGTAAATGTAAATTGTCCCTAGTGTATGTAGGATAGTATTAGTGTGCAGTCTCCATGAGTGTTTCCACACTCATCGTGGCCCTTGCACTTTTATTTTAATCCGTACTTTTGCTGTAGCTGTAATGCTTTAACAGTGTAACACTATAAACTGCACACTGGTAATTATCTCTTTGCACGACCTGTTGCACTTGTGCACAGCTTGATTGTAATCATGTCTAGTATTATTTGACTGATGTAATAAAATAAACTGGTTATTATTACACCAGTCAGTTCATACTATACATGAGTACATTCAAGCCATTGACAAGTTAAACAGGTAGAGAGGTATTAAGGATTCAGATCAATAATGGAGAAATGAGGGAGAAAAACACTTCAACCAAATACAAATAAAAATGAAACATTTATTAAAATGAATGTAAAATATCAACAAAACTAAACGTCACCCATCCCTTCTCTTCGAAGTTTCATGCCTTTCTACCGTACTCTGGGGACTCAACAACGGCCTGGCCTGGAGAGCGCACTGGATCCCGTGACGCAGTGAAGCCCAGTGAACTCACTCTCCCTCAGCGAGCAGAGCTGAACTTCTATCTACCTCTTTAGTGACCCTCGGATTACCTTTGATCGGACTTTGCTGGCTTTACCTGGCACTAAACGTTATTCCCTTATCATGTATCTATACACTATAAATTACTCGATTGTAATCATGTTTTGGCTTTCTACTGCTTTTCACTGTACCTCGATACACGTAACAATAAACTAAACTGAACTGAACTGACTTGCAGCATGCACAGCATACTCAATAAACCCATGCCTCTTCCCGAATCTAAAAACCAGTCAACTATTTTTTCTGAAAATAGGCTTTGGAGCATGTATAATTTAGTCAAGCTGAATCTCGGATGTTCCTGGGAAAAAGGTTTTACTTTCCTGAGGCTAAAATATCTGAGGCCTCAGGAATTACTTATTCTTTCAAGTGGGCAAAGCTATTTACTGAGCTTCCAATCGTTTACGTAAGCAAGTCTGCTTGCTTGGTCGGTGCTGAAAGCAGACACAAAAAGCTGGAGTAACACAACGGGTCAGGCAGAAACTCAGGAGAAAAGGAACAGGTGACGATTCGGGTCGAGATTGTACGTCAGGGAGATTGTTTGTGTCTTCTTAATGAAGACAGATCAAAAGTACCTGTTCAGCTCGTCTGCCATTTCCTTGTTCCCCATAATAAATTCACCTTTTTCAGTCCTCAAGGGTCCAACTTTGGTCTTAACTATTATTTTTCTCTTCACATACCTGAAGAAGCTTTTATTATCCTCCTTTATATTCTTGGCTAGCTTACCTTCGTACCTCAAGTTTTCTCCCCGTATTACTTTTTTAGTTATCGTCTGTTGCTCTTTAAAGGTTACGCAATCCTCTAGCTTCCCGCTCATCTTTGCTATGTTATACTTCTTCTCTTTTATTTTTATACTTCTGTCCCTGACTTCCCTTGTGAGGCATGGTTGCCCCTTAGTCCCCTTGGAATCTTTCTTCCTCTTTGGACTGAACTGATCCTGCACCTTCTGTATTATTCCCAGAAATACCTGCCATTGTTGTTCCACTGTCATCCCTGCTAGGGTATCTTCCCAGTCAACTTTGTCCAGCTCCTCCTGCATGGCTCCATAGTCCCCTTTGTTCAACAAATGAATGAAAGATGCGCAAATAGTAATGATGACCAAGGAAAGGTGGAGCACACAATGGTCCTTTGGTGGCTGTGGGCTAGGTGTTAATGAGTTATACAGACAGTGAAAGTCAACAGGATAACAGTGAAATTAGTACGACAACTAAGGTAGGGGAGGGACGGAGAGAGAGGGTTGAAAAGCATGTTTTAACACTAACATAACAACTGGATAGCACACAAACAAAGTTTCCACTCAAGATCAGAATAAAGCCGGGTCCCTGGTGTATTGTCAACTCAATACTACATTTTTCCTGCTATTTGAATGCGGGTCAGTTAGTGTGCTTTGGTCAAGGTTGTGCACGGATCATGCCTCTGCCAATATTCGGCAATATATTACCTCAGCTGGATTGCATGATTCCTTCTAGTTTAAGGATTAGTAACAGCTATCACAACCATAATTCTACAACTACATTGATATCGGTCAATATGCTTGAGCGACCTATCGCAAAATTCCATACTTGGCTGCTTATAGCTTTTGTCAGTATGAGCATACACAAAGCTAATCAATAATCAATTAGATTTTACTTTGTTCTCTGTTAATCAAGTGCACTGAGCTATAAATTCACACCATGTCATTAAATGAACAGTGGGCAAGATTTGGGATGGTCGGTTCCTCTTTGTGAATTTGTTGCTTAAATTGTGTTTGTAAGTTTTCATTATGAGAATGGTTTCTTTGCAGTGAGAGATTGTATCAAAACGCACGGAACCAAGCTGTTCAGCCCCAGTGCTCTGTGCTAGTGTGTTCACTCAACACCAGCCTCTTACCCCTCCCCGATCTCCCCCATCACCATCTCCCTCTCGCCCTTGTGTATCTATCCAGCTTGCCCTTAAACCTCTGTTCTTCATCTCCATCTCCTCCTGTGGAGTGAGTGTCCCATTCTCCCCGCTCCCCAGAGAACGAGGTTTCTCCCAGATTCCCTGCAGTTTATTTGTGACTTCCTGATATTTATGGTGTTAAACTTTGTCTCTCCCATAAACACCAGCACCAACCTTTCTGTCAGTATAATGCGTTTAATCAGGCCACCCCTCAGCACTTCCCTAAAACAAAGTACCCCCTGGCTCCCCAGATCCTATTCTTCTGCACCCGTTGGTAGATCTACTTAGCTACAGCATGTAATCAGCCTGTGCTTGGCGGGAGAGTCTGACACAAGCAGGAATGTTCAAGAATATTTTACATGCATTGATGTACAGAAAAAGCATGGGGTGCAAGTCCATAGCCTTCTGTAAACACAACACAAGTGGATAGGACGGCACCAAAGGCACACAGCAATGCATCTTCAGTCAAGGCAATGAGTATAATAGTCAGCTTCAGCTGTATAAACTGTGGTTTGGCCATATTTGGAGTATTATGTGCAATTCTGGTCACCCCGTTTATGGAAGGATGGAGAGGTTTCAGAGAGGGTGCAGAAGAGGTTCACCAGGATGTCTATAAGGAAAGGTTGGACAAACATGGATTGTTGCCTTTTCATTAAGAGACCAAAGAGAATTGGCCAAGTATATAAAATAATGAGAGGCATGGATAGGGTAGACAGAATCGTTATCCCAGGGTGAATCGTTACCCCAGAATAACTTTAAGACGAGAGAGGGAAAGTTTAAAAGAGATGTGTGAGGCAAATATTTTCTTGCAGAGAGTGATGGGCGCATGGAACACACTGCCAGGAGAGATGATGGAAGCCGATAAGGTATCAATGTTTAAGAGGCATTTAAATAGTCACATGAACTGGCAGAGAATGAAGGGATATATAGGCCATGCAGAGTAGAAATAATTAGTTAGATTGGCATCATAGCTAGTGCAGATATGGTAGGCCTCATAGCCTGTACTGTTCTATATTCTCCTAATCAGATCAATAGGCTACTTACCACACATCTGCTTCATTATGAGAGCCACTAGTTCCACTGAACGCCCCTTCCCGGTTCACCTGCTGCTACCACCCTAGGTCATTTCCTTCCTTTGGCCAGGAAAGCCTTCAAATAATTGACTGGTCTCAAACGGAGTTTGTACATTCTCCCCGTGACAGCTTGGGTTTTCACCGGTTGCTCCAGTTCTCTCCTATACTCCAAAGACGTACAGGTTTGTAGGTTTGTTCTTTATCTCTGCACATCACCGTCTATATCTCTCGTTCCCCTTATCCACAACTAGTCTGATGAAGGGTCTCGACCCAAAACATCACCCATTCATTCTCTCCAGAGATGCTGCCTGTCCTGCTGAGTTACTCCAGCTTTTTGTGTCTATCTTCGGTTTGTAGGTTAATTGGCTTTGTTAAAGTTGGCCCTTGTGTGGTGGATGGTGTTAGTGTATGGGCTGATCACTGGTCGGTGCAGACTCGGTGAGCCAAAATCTATATCTTTTAACGTCTAAATTCAATTGCATCCAATACTCTGCTTCCCCTCTCTAGTTTGGAGGTTGTTTATACTGTGAACATTTTGATATTTCTCTTGGGAAGGATACAGCAATTAATGTAAAAGAAATTTACAGGGATATAACATTGATTTTATTTTGGTGGTACTTGATTTATTTTAAGTAACAGGCCTGGTGAGTAGTTCTTGATGTGTACCATCTGCCGCATGAGGTCACTGTGTATTTCAGGTGTTAATGATTCAAGGAGTGAGGGCATGCCCTGAACCGAATGATGATGGAGAGACTGACTGAACAGAGAGCCTGAGCAACACAAAACCAGAGGCTACAGATGCTGAACTCTTGGGCAAAACAAAAAGTGCTGGAAGAACTCAGCAGGTCAAGCAGCATCTGTGGAGGGAATGCATGGATGGCATTTTGGATTGAGATGTGTCTTTAGAGTGCCTCCAGCACTTGGTTTTTTTTTGCTGAAGATTCCAGCATCTGTAATTACTTGTGTCTCCATTTTGCTGCTTCATTGTGTAATCTCCTAAACGTATGCCTACTTTGAGGAGGTTCTCTTCCTCTCCTTGACAGGAGTTCTATGACAGCCTCTCTTACTGTACCCCCTCTGTGAATACTGCTGCCCTCCTGCTCTTTGACCATGTTCCAACTCCCCACACCAGCCTGAAGAAGGGTCCCAACCCAAACCGTTCCCTGTCCATTCCCTCCACAGATAGTTTCATAGTCATGGTCATACAGCATGGAAACTGGCCCATCAGCACAACTTGCCCACACCAAGCAAAATGCCCCATTTACCCTAGTCGCATCTACCCATGTTTAGCCCATATCCCTCTAAACCTTTCCTATCCATATACCTGTCCAATTGTCTTTTAAATGCTGCTACAATACCATGCCTCAACTATCACCCCTGACAGCTCGTTCCATATACCTACCGCCCTTTGTGCAAAACAAATTTCCCCTCCCACCTTAAACATATGTCCCCTGGTTCTTGATTCCCCTTCTCTGGGTGCATTTACCATGTCTTATCCCCTCATGATCTTATACACCTCTATCGCCACTCATCCTGTTGCGCTCTCAGGAATAAATCCCTAGCCTGCCCAATCTCTCCCTATAGTCTCACACACCTCCCATTCACCCTCTACCCCAGCCTCTACTTCCTGTTATTCCAAGGTCTCATCCTTTCCAACCACAGCTATCTCCCATTTCCTTAACAGTATCCTTCACAGATGCTGCCTGACCTACCAAGTGTTTCCGACATTTCCTGTTTTTACCCAATATTATTTTTGTCACCATTACAATCGGCACGGACTGGAAGGGCCGAGAAGGCCTGTTTCCGTGCTGTAATTGTTATATGGTTATACAAGGATTCCTTTTTTTGTAAAGTTCCAGATTTATTTATTTGTTTGAATTGAAAGTCTCAAGTTGCCTTGGTGGAATTTGAACTCATGACTCTGGGTGCCAGCCCAGTGATTTACTGTAAATAACATCGCAGTCTGTAGTTGAGTACTACAGTGTTGCTGACACTATATTCACACTCTCACCCTGGCTTCCTGCTCATCATAAAACTTCATCGCCCTGCCACACGCTCCAGTGATTTGATCATTTCTGTGTGGAAGTTGATGAGAAAACGATTGATGTGCAATGATGATAACTTCAGCAGAAGGACAATAAACAAAATCTTTTCTCCAGAGATGCTGCCTGACTCCAGAGTTTTGTGTCTATCTGTGGTATAAACGAGCATCTGCAGAGTGCCTTCCTGCACATTATTGCCCCCCCGACAGGGGTGGGGATGTCACTCCTGCCTCTGTTGAATGGTTCAATGCTGCTTTATTTGTCACAAGTACAACTGCACAGTGAAATTTGTTTTGAATATATTACACATGCAAGCACAGTCATTTTTGGCGCCATTATTCAAAGTCCAAAGTACGGTCGGCGCGCTCGATGTACTGAAGCAGTTCCCATGAACCGACATCCCTCTCCTCTCCTCGCCCGGCCATCTTTGTGTCCCGGGGTGGCCTCCTGCGGCCAACCTTGAAGGTGCTGGAGACATTACCACATCATTCACTGTTGAACGGTTGCTCTATTACATTTAGGTATGTTACAAAACTTAACTTCAGCGACACTGCAGTTCTGTCACTGGCCGTGTGCGCGACTTTGGCGCCTTTGAGAGGGGGGCGGGTTTAAAATGTGGTTTTTCTTCAGACTATTCAAATCGATTTTGAACAGGCTGTTTCGATGCTGAAGAAAAATCGCTTTGACTGCCGTTTTTTTAAAAACATTTTTATTTTATTTATTTATTAGAAGTAAATACATTACATTTTAATGGTACCTTTTTACAGGTTCCCAGAATTATTAAAACATTCTTTGTACAACTTCCTTTTTTTTAGAAAGAAATGAGAAAGAAAGAAGTATCGAAGAGTAAAGAATAGTCCCGTGAGTGTAGTGTAAAGAAAGATAAAAGTGAGAAAGTGAAGCAGAAAGGAGATTCTCACACTCCACAAGTCGACATAAATATATATTTTTGGTTCTTAATCATTTTTCACTCAAACCCAAAATTTGACTGCCGTTTTATTAAGTTTATTAAAATTAGCGCTGGATAATTTAATAGCAGGAGTAAAATTAAAATAATCTTCTAAAGAGGTCAACGCTGACAACGGGATGGATCTCATGTAGGGGACAAGGCAAGGTACACCGTTTATTTTTTCATATAAATTTGCTTTTTACGATGCCATTAATCAAAATTTCATGTTGCGAAAAGGTGATTTAGGCCCCATGCAAACCGGCAGTATTTTTCCTGCCAATATGGGGTTTAAATTCACCGCAACCGCAACGTTCCAAACGATCGCGTTCCACAAAATCCCAAAATGATTAAAATGGCCATTAGTTTACAGGAATTAAACATTAAATTCCTTCTTAGTGGCCATTAGTTTACAGGAATTAAACATTAAATTTGGCCTATAAATTCATGAAAATGAGATTTAAAAATCATGCTATATTGTGAATTCTTGTGTGAATGTTATTTGGACACTTAGGCTTTTTAAAAATGTTAACCTTTTCTTAAGAAATGGATAGATGTTTAGATCTAGTAATTTAATTTTGTAATTAGCTACAATTAGGTAACTAACTAATTCTATGCTTTAATTTCAGGTCATCCAAGTAAGATTGTTTCATATTTGTTTCAGAATGCTTCAATCTATAATAACTGAAAATTTCATTCAGTTCTCTTAATTTTTAAGAAAGTTATGGGCTTTTGACTGTCCTTGATCACAGCTTTTGTGTTAAGTCAATGGAAAAGCAATAGGGAACAAGATGCTAATTTCAGAGTATGAAAATGGCCATAACTTTTTTAATACTGACGATATGAAAGTGAATTAGGTGTCAAATTAAACTTATTTTTATGCTTTATCTGATGGGATAAATTGCAGACTTGATTATTTTTATCTCAAAATTTTGTAACATTGCTATTACATTGGAGAGCTTTATGTGAAAGTCCCATGCCATCGAGATAGACAACATGGAAACAGGCCCGTCGGCCCCCCCAACTCCATGCCGACCATCAACCACCCACTGATATTAATCCTAGTTAATTCCCATCAACTCTCTCCAGATTCCTCCAGTCACCTATACACCAGGGGCAATTTACAATGACCACAACCTCACCTTCCCACCACATGTCGTTGGGACGTAGTAGGAAAAGGACCAAGCAGGAGAAATCTACCTCATCACGAGGAGAACGTGAAAATGCCACACAGAAGCACAAGAGGCTGCAATTGAACCCGGGTCACTGGTGTTGTGCTCTACACACTGCACCACCATGCCACACCACTCTGACACAGTACCAAGAGAGTGCTGCACTATTGCAGGGGCCATCCTACAGAATAAATGTTGCATATTAGCATTTTAGGTAATTGAAGAAGATTCAGTTTCACCATTCAGACCCAAAGTTGCAGTAACCACTTAACAGTTATGGAGTCACAGAGTCATACAGCATTGAAACAGGTCATTCGGCCCTCCATGTCCATACCGATCAGTGGTAACCCCATCCGCAGTAATTTCAGCTTCCAGCACTTAGCCCATACTCTTCGATGTCTGTGTGATTCAAGTGCTCGTCCATACTCTTCTTACACTGTCAGTGGCTATGCTTCCACCACTCTCGCTCGCAGTGTTTTCCAGGTCCTCACGGCGTGTGGGTGAAACAGGTCCCCGCCATAACCCCTCCAAAAATGATCTCACTTACCCTAAATCTATTTAATTCTGCCTCCAATAAGTGGAATTGTTTTCTGCAGTCTACCATGTCTGTCCCCCTCATCATTTCATGTACTTTATCTGGCCATCATCATATCGCTGGTTGTGCATAAATTAAATGCCAAATCTCTTGCAGTGCGTAAAAGGGTGGCACGGTGGCGCAGCAGTAGAGTTGCTGCCTTGCAGCTCCAGAGACCCGGGTTTGATGCTGACTACGCATGCTGTCTGCACGGAGTTTGTACGTTCTCCCAATGACGCACAGGTTGATAAGTTAATTGGTTTCGGTAACATTGTAAATTGTCCCTAGTGTTTAGGATAGTGCTAGTGTACGGGGTGATCGCTGGTAGGTGAGGGCTCGGTGGACCGAAATGCCTGTTTCCACACTGAAAGTCTAAAGTCTAAATTGATTGCCAAATCGTTTGCAGTGCATAAATTGATTGGCAGATCACTTGCCTTATCGCTGTGAACAAATTCCCAGCAGTGCCATGCAACGTCCTGAACAGATACGAGCCTCTGCAGAATTCAATCCTCTACCTTTCCCTAGATAGACACAAAAAGTTGGAGTAACCCAGCGGGACAGGCAGAGGTGCAGCCTGAGTTATTCCAGCTTTTTGTGTCTATCTTCGGATTAAACCAGCATCTGCAGTTCCTTCTTACACTCTACCTTTCCCTCTCTGGCACACTTTTCCATGATCCTGTTGTCCGGATTTACCATCACATGCTTCTCACATTGCTCACTTCATTTTGCACGGCAGCCCATTTAATTAGTCTGCCAACTTGCCTGAAGGATGTGTGACCATAGCGATCTCACCATCTGCTCCCGGCTCCTTTCCGTCAATAGCCCCCACCCGTCCTCCAATGGTTCCTTCCACACCATGAAATCAAACACATTTCAGCTCTCTCCAGCGTCACTGAAAACTACCAACACCCCCTATGGGTGAATTTATACCCTCAGCATTCTGCTGGATTACAAAGTCCAGTCAAGACTGCTTTAATAGTGAGGCACAGTGGAGCAGCTGGTAGAGCTGCTGCCTCACAATGCCAGAGTCCAGAGATCCTGCCCTTGGGTGCTGTCTATGTTGAGTTTGCATGTTCTCCCTGTAACCCCATGGCTTTGCTCCGGGTGCTTTGGTGTCCTCCCACGTCCCAAAGACATGTAGGTTTGTACATTAATTGGCCTCTGTAAAATTATGTAGCAAGGGGGTGGGGACAGAACAAGTGTGAATGGGTGATTGATGGTCGTCGTGAACTCAGTGAGCCAAGGGGCCTGTTTCCATGCTGTATCTCTAAACTAAATTAAAAAACGAGTCAAGAGTCTTTCATTGTCATATGCACCGGAAAAGGATCAACGATATCCTTATATACTGCAGCTTTACATGCACATTAACTCAACCACACAATAAATATATAATAATCAATAGTGCAATAAAGTGTTACTATTTCCAATTCACTGTTGCCTGCAATTTGACTTCTCAAACACAAAATTAGCTAATTGCACTTCAGCAACTGAGCACATTGTAATAAAAATTATTTGTTTTAAACTTCAAATGGTATGTGCATTTTCTGTGCCTTCTCCATATCTGGGAGAAAAAAAAGTGGAATTTTGCAATGGGTGAACGAGCCTTTAAATCTCTCCTGGGACCGAACCTGGACAAGCACCAACTCCAGAGTGTGGCTAAGTGCTTTACGAAAGTTATCGCAAGATTGCTCTTGCTCAGCATACAGCTAGCATCCTAAACCCACAGCCTTATTTGAAACAGTGTAATTTACCAATGCATTGGTGCAATTGCCGAGCTATTGAACATAGCTTGAATACTGAACGTGCTGCCACAGCCAGTTACTCTTGCAGGAATACTATAAATCACTCACAGAAATATCAGAGCAGAGGAACAGTGTTGGGTTGAAGATAGAGGTTCTGTAGAGGGGCTAGGATTTGGTAGCAGGAGGGAGGGAAGGAGGAAGGGCAAAGGAAAGAGAGAGAGAGAAAACTTAAAGGCACCGTCGGCAATGGCAGACTGAAGGCAATCAGAGAGAAGGAAGAGGAAATTTTGGGGGCGTCATTAAATACAGATTAACGTATGGCTTTATGTTGAATGAAAGTAGTCCAATGTTACAGACCTCGTTAGAGTAACAATCAGTTTGCACAGAGTTTCCAACTCGAAACATCACCTATCCATATTCAACAGGGATGCTGCCTGACCCGTTGAATTACTCCAGCACTTTGTGTCTTTCATTAGAATAAAAAGTAATCACTGCTCGGGATAAGGTGGCTCATAGAACTGTACAGAACAGGAACATACCGTTTGGATCACAATATCCGTGTTGAACATGATGCCAAGAATCTCCTCTGCCTGCACATGATCTATATCCCCCCATTCCCTGCATATTCATGTGCCGATCTAAAAGCCTCTTAAATGTCACTATTGTATCTGCCTTCACAACAATCCTTGGCAGTATGTTCCAGGTATCCACCACTCCCTATGTACAAAAACTACAGGTATAGATATCCTGTTGCATGTGAGCTTGGTGAGGTTCTGAAAACGCAATTACATTTTTGTAATCAATCCAACCTTCTTACTATTTATAACTTTAGAAAATACTTCTGGGACACCTTTTAATGTTGGCTGTTATCTTCATTCATGCTCCTTCATTGTTCCCCAATTCGCAACGTTTCGGGACCCGAAACATCGCCAATTCCTTCTCTCCATAGATGCTGCTTCATCCGCTGAGTTACTCCAGCATTTTTGGCTGCCTTTAACCTACAAACCTGGTGGTGTTTGGAGTGTGGGAGGAAACCAAAGATCTTGGAGAAAAAAACCCACTCAGGTCACGGGGAGAACATATAAATTCCATACATACAGCACCAGTAATCAGGATCGAACCCGGGTCAATAAAACACTATTGACTCTTCCCCCCCCCCCCCCCGCACCCTCACTCCAGTCTGAAGAAGGGTTTCGGCCCGAAACGTTGCCTATTTCCTTCGCTCCATAGATGCTGCCTCACCCGCTGAGTTTCTCCTGCATTTTTGTCTACTCTAGACTCTCTCTTGACTACAAAAGTCACTGTAAATCTTACCACTGCTGACTTGTATTGTAATATAATCAACAAAACAAATTTGGAACTTCAGAGCATGTCAGGCAGAGGGGGCACGTCTAAACATTGAAGCACCTGGGGAAGATACAGAACTTGGGAATGTTTGGGGAAGAGAGGAAAGAAACCAGATTCAGTAAATGGGCGACGGAAGTTCTTGAAAATTAAAAGAGATTTCAAGTGCTGGAAATCTGAAATAGAATTTCTTAACTCAAACGTCACACAAAGAGAGGTGGGTGTATGGAACGAAGTGCTGGAGGTGGTGGTTGAGGCAGGTACTATCGCAACATTTAAGAAACATTTAGATAGGTACATGGATAGGACAGGTTTAGTGGGATACGGGTCAAACGCAGGCAGGTGGGACTAGAGTAGATGGGACATGCTGGTCGGTGTGGGCAATTTGGGCCGAAGGGCCTGATTCCATGCTCTATAAAGGGCCTGTCCCACTTGGGCATCATTTGCTCGTCATTTACGCGACATCATTTACGTGTCACGATGCACTACGCGTGCGTCGTGACGCGCACGTGATGCGCGCATGGTGCACATTACGCACGCATGGTGCGCATTACGCACACATGGTGCGCATCACGCGAGCATGGTGCGTCGTGACGTAGGCAGTGACACACGGTCGTGTGCGGCGCCCCAGGTTTTGTGATGTACAAAATCTTCGCGCACCATCTGCGTGACGTGCAAATGACACCCAAGTGGGGCAGGGCCTTTACTCTATGCGATCGACAGTTATATCAGCTGTCGAGAAGGAAGAATTTTTTTGTCTCACTGGAGCAACCAATCAAAATGTAATCTTACGTAGTGATGACATTATAAATGATTAATACCTAAGAAATAAAACCATTCCACGCTTATTTTCATGGCGTGTAAAATCAGGCAAGCTAGTTTTGATTTATCAAATCGGTAAAAAGATCCAGGCTGGGAGGAGAATGAAGATTACAAGTCTTCGTGCTCAGTAAAAGATTTAGAGCTTAGTTTGGGAATATATTTTTTACAGCATCTGACTTGTACTCCTGGGAAATTGACATCACATTTTTCACATTTTCCTAATCTGCAGGTCAATTGGTTAGATTTTTCTTCAAGAACAGAGAGGAGAAGGAAAAGTTAACAATCATTCAGGAACGAAAATCAGGCCTGATCTTTAACAATCATTAAATCATCACAAAAGAACATGGTAAATGGGAGCAGGATGAGGCTATTTGTCCCCACAAACCTGTTGTACCATTCAACAAGATTATGGCTGATATTTCCTCAGTACCATTTGCCCGCTCTATCCCCAAATCTCGATTCTTCCTCATATCTGGAAATGCATCGATCTCTGTTTTGAATGAATTCAGTAAGTAAGTCACCACAGCTCACTATGGTGGAGAATTCCAGAGATTCACCGCCCTCTGCTTGAAGTAACCATTTCATATCAGTACTGAATGTTCTACCCCTTATTTTGGGACTGTTCTGGATTCTGCAGCCAGGTAAAAGATCCTTCTTATCTACCTGGCTGAACTATCTTGGAGTTTTGCACTTTTCTTTTAATAGAGACCTAGTTTGTCCACATCACAACAGATACATCATCCCAGGTACCAAACTGGTGAATCTTTACCATTCACGGTCTAAAGCATGACATGCTTTTTTTGGGGCAAGGAGTCCAAAACTGCACATAATAGTCCAGGTGTGGTGTCACCTATGCAATTGTAGAAAAATAACTTTACTTAAATCCTGCATCCAAACTGTTCCAGTGATTTTTCACCTGGGCAGATATGCCATAAAAAGTTCATGAAATGTTCATAAAAAGCAAAGCAAATCCAGACCAGCCATTCACCGCTCTGTCAGTTTGCTCTCAATCAAAGTGACTGCAAGTGTTCATAATGGAGCTATCAGTTAGTATGAAGGGGAAACACATCAAGCACTGGAATCAGACCTCACCTAAAGTAAGATAGGCACAAAATGCTGGAGTAACTCAGCGAGTCAGGCAGCATCTCTGGAGAAAATGGATAGATGACATTTTGGGTCGGGACCCTTCTTCAGACTGATTTTTGGGGGGAGGAACTGGAAGCAAGAAGAGACTAGAACAAATCAGGCCGGCAACAGATGACATCAGGCAAGGTGGCTGCGAAAGGTCCCTTGTTACCTGGGGAGAGTGTGATACCAAGAGGGATACATCATTGCGAACTGTGGAACTGATTAACCAACTTTTAATTAAGGATGGGGGGAAGGCGGAGGGGAGTGTTTGTATAAGTTACCTAAAAGTAGAGAAGTCAACGCTCATACTGCTGAGTTGTAGGCTACCGAAGCGAAATATGAGGTGCTTGTATGAGGTCCTCCAATTTGCGTGCGGCCTCAATTTGGCAATGGAGGAGGCTCAGGACAGAAAGGTCCGTGTGGGAAAGGGAAGAGGAGTTAAAAAGTTTAGCAACTGGGAGATCCAGTAGGCCTTTGCAGACCGAGCGTACGTGTTCAGCGAAACGGTCGCCAAGTCTACGCTTGGTCTCGCCAATGTACAGAAGCCCACAACGGGAACATCGGATGCAACAGATGAGTTTAGAGAAGGTGCATGTGAACCTCTGTCTTACCTGGAAGGAGTGTCAGGGTCCTTGGATGGAGTCGGAGGAGGTATAAAGGAAGATGTTGCATCTCCTGAAGTTGCAGGGGGAAAGTACCTGGGGAGGGGTTTTTTGGGGTGGGAAGGGATGAGTTAACCAAGGTGTTGCGGAGGGAGCGGTCTCTGCAGAAGGCAGAAAGGGGTGGTGATTGGAAGAGGGCTTTAGCCTTTATCAGTCAGGATATTGAATATTGAAATATGATATTATGTTATAATTGTACAGTACATCATGCTGATGAGGCCACATTTGGAGTGTTGTGTTCTGTTTTGATCACCCTGTTATTGGAAGGATGTCAATAAACTGGAAAGTGCAGGGATGATTTATGAGAATGTTGCCAGGACTCAAAGGGCTGAGCTATATATAGGGAGAGGTTGGGCGGGTTAAGACTTTAATATGCAGGAGGATGGGGGGGGTGATCTGAAAGGGGTGTATAAAATCATGAGGGGAATAGATAGAGTAAATACACATAATCTTTTACCCAGAATAGGGGAATAAAGAACCAGAGGACATACGTTTAAACGTGAGGGGAGAAAGATTTAATAGGAACCTGAGGGGCAACTTTTTCACACATAGAGTGGTGGATATATGGAATAAACTGCCAAAGGAGATAGTTGTAAACAGGTACTATAACAACATTTAAAATATATTTGGACAGGTGCATGGATAGGAAAGGCTTAGAAGGATATAGGCCAAACACGAACAGGGAGGAAGAGCATGGATGGGGCATCTTGTTCGGCACAGACAAGTTGGGCTGAAGGGCCAGTTCCCATACGGTGTGATCCAGCCTGGAGGTGGCCCGGAGAGGCAGTGTGGGCTTGCGGTGATGTTGGCAGCCCAGCCTGGTGGTGAAGGTTAGTAGGTCTGTCTGCTATAACCGAGATCCTTTATAAAGAAGTCCACAATAGCAAGGGTTTATTGGACCACCATCTACAGGTTTCCTCACTAAGTCACATACAATCCTGATTTGGAAATATATCACAGGTTCTTTACCATCACTGGATCTAAATCCAAGAATTCCCTCCCCAACAGTACTGTGGGCGCGCCTTCAGCTGAAGCACTGCAGTGGTTCAAGAAGATACGAGCTGCTGGAGGAGGTAGTTGTGGCAGGGACTATTGCAACATTTAAGAAGCAATTAGGCAGGTTTAGAGGGATAGCGGCCAAACGCAGGCAAGTGGGACTAGTGTAGATGGGACATGTTGATCAGTATGGGCAAGTTGAACTGAAGGGCCTGTTTCCACGCTGTATGAGTCTATGACCAAGGTAACACCACCACCATCTTGGGGGTGATTATGAGGTCAAATAAAAAGTTGCTGGTTACACTAATAATGCCTACATCCTGAAAAAATAATGTAAATGTAATGATGCAGGCAATGTGTTTCTCAGATACATTTTGATGGTTTCAGTGTATGTATGTTGTGGGCTTTAAACCCAGCACCCAATGAGTCACAACTGACAGGGTTACTCACAATTGGTGCAATGACTGTGATTACTGGAAAAGATGCACACGTTGTTTTTACTCATGCACTGTGACTGACGCTTGAGGTAAGAGAGTGCAGGCAAGGTGTCTGCAGGAACAGCGCCATGCAGAAAAAACAATCACGTACATTCTGGGAACAATCTCACAAATTGAATGGGCTTCAGACAGAGATGGCACTTTGAAATTATAAAGCCCAGGCGCTGAAAGCAAAGAAATTCAAATTGGTTCATCTTTGCAATACTAACACAAGTTTCTGACAACTGGGAGTTTAACTCAGGGCAATCTTAGCGCAATAAATCACATTGATCCTCGTCACCGACACAATTAGGTTTATATCCAAAGCAATCACAAGGAAGCAGTTCAGTTTAGTTTATTGTCACGCGTATTGGGGTACAGTGAAAGGCTTTTGTTGTGTGCTAACCAGTCAGCAGGAAGACAATACACGATTACAATCGATCCATTTGCAGTGTATCCTGTAGATACATGATAAGGAATAGATGCATGATAAGGGATAAGGCATTTAGTGCAGGGTTTTATTGGAGGGGAAATAGAGCAGAATGGGCTCTACATTTTCCAATGCACAATTGTGCAAGAATAAGAGGAAAATTAAGAGCAGCAGAATTATGTGGGCTCCCTTTATTCTTCCATCTCCAAGGGTCTCCAGGACAACGATGGCTTAGCAGTGGACGGCTTAATGGTGGTGCATACTTTCAGGAAACTGGGCCATCATATTCAAACTACCCCAAAATTAGAAAACCATCTCTTTACTTTTGCATCCAGTAAAAGGCAAATGGCTGAAAATAATGATGCTATTTGTATGGGACTCAGAATGAGCTCAAATGCAAAGGAAGAACTCAACACTGACGCAGAACAGTGGTGGAAGTAGTACAAATGCACAGAGAGGAAAGGACACTCCGCATCCCATCCTGTCTTGTTCAATGGCAATAGCTTGTGTCACACAAGACTATCATCTCCCAGCCTGCCTGCGGCTGTGTGATCCCCAGGAAGAGTAAAAGATGCATGTCAAATAATCCAGGCCAAGTTAGATGGGAGGAAAGTATAGTTTAAAGATACAGCCTGAAAACAGGCCGTTTGGCCCACCGAATACATACTGACCGTCAATCGCCTGTTCACACTAGTTCTATGTTATCTCACTTTTGCATCTACTACTTACCACACACTAGGGGCAAATTACAGAGTTCAATTCACCTACAAACCCACACATCTATGGGATGTGGGAGGAAACTGGAGCACCTGGAGAAAACCCACACAAAATGTGCAACTCCACAAAGAGCACCCATGGTCAGGATCAAACCCAGGATTCGGGCACTGTGAGGCAATAGCTGTACCATCTGCACCACTGTATCGCGCCTAAAGAAATTGGATAATTCTGCATACTAGCCGTCTGCAACAAAGCCAGACTGGTGCAGCCCAGACAAAAACAGCCAACCCTCAGCTGAAGGAACTCAGCCCATGGTTCTGCTTATACAGAGCAGAAAGTAATGAAGGCATCACTGAGTGTGTGCAGTCCATTGTATATGTCACTCTCCAAGGTGCTGAAAGTAACAAGAGAAAACATCCATTTGGCACCTTTATTGTAACAGAAACATCACATGAGGGCTATTAAATAAATAAAAACAATGCTGAGTCACATCAGGACAGATGATAAAAGCACGTCAGTTCTAAGATGAAAACAGAAGTGGAGGGGGCGGCAGATTGGTGCAGCGGTAGAGTTACAGCACCTGGGTTCAATCCTGGGTTCAATCCTGACTATGGGTGCTGTCTGTCTGGAGTTTGTATGTTCCCCCCGTGACCGCGTGGGGTTTCCCCGGGTGCTCCGGTTTTCACCAGCACCTCAAATACATACAGATTTGTAGGTTAATTGGTTTTGGTAAAGATTGTAAATTGTCCGTAGTGTGTTGGATAGTGCTAGTGTAGGGGATCACAGGTTGGCGTGGACTCGGTGGGCTGAAGGGCCTGTTTCTGCATTGTATCTCTAAACTAAACTAAAATTCAGGCCAGGAATTCCAAAACATACGAGTCTTTGCGCCTGAAGCCACCAACACAAATTATACGAGGGCTGCACGAGTGAGAGAAATTGACAGCGCAAAGCGATCTGAGAGAGTTTAAGCGTGAGAGCTGGAGGTGATGAGGGCGGTCAGAGAGGGATTCAACAATAACAGACTGTGCATTTGAAGATGGAGACATAGTTTAGGCAGTAGGCAAGTGAAACTCTATGAGCACAGGGGTGAAGGGAAAAAAGGGCTGGGTGCAAGAATCATGTAACCCTTGCTTTCCCTCGCTCTCTGTCCCTTCCCCACCCTAGTTCTCCGACTAGTTTCACTCTCCTTCTGATTATGCCTCTTTGTCACCTTCCCAATGAAACATTCTACATTTCCTTATCATCTGAAGAAGGGTCTTGACATGAAACGTCACCCATTCCTTCTCTCCAGAGATGCTGCCTGTCCCGCTGAGTTACTCCAGCATTTTGTGTCTATTCTGGGTGAAAATGACAGGCTCTGGAGTTTTAAAATGCCTGAAGAAAAACCAGCCAGCATATCACCAGCAGGTTCTGTGAGTTTTATTAAAAAAATGACTAATCCTACTCTGTAGTTTGTCAAATGTGGGTCCTACACGCATTGCTGACCATATATTTTGCTGCAATAGCTACTATTAACAAACACCCCAATACATTTAGTAATTTCAAACTACATTTAAAATCAAATCTATTGCACATATTATCCAAGACTTGGCCAAAAGTGCACACAAAGGCAGAATTTCTATCAGTAAGAACCGAGGGAAGCAGTTACTGGTCCACCACTTTAAACTTGCACAGATTGGATTAAATTGTAGGAAGTGGACGGGATATACATTAGCGTTAGTGCAGAAAGACCAAACCAAGGACCTCCAGCCATGCAAGTGGGAAAGTATCTAATGTACTGAGATATCCAAATGCAGCACGCTCGCATAGACCGCAGCATCAAGGGACCACTCAGGATTTCTATGGCTGATTGCTACAAGCTTCTGGCCTGAGTCTCCAAGGCAGCAAGCAAGTCTGATGAATGTGTTCAAGGTTCACCATCCCGGAGGGAGAAATATTTGTCTCCAGTGCTACCTGTGGGCACCGGTGTGTCCTCTGTGTATAGCTATGGAAATAATAAGGAAGGTGTATGTCAGTGAAGGAACCATGGTCCCGCTCCTTTGACTGGCTATGTACATCATCTACAGTGAGTAGACCTTGATAAATGGCATCTTTTATACAGTCGTGTAGCAACTATTAATTCAGAATTGAGGGCCGATGTCTAAAGAGAAAGGTTGGAGCTCATTTTTCTTGTTTGGAGTTAAGTCTGATTTGATGGAGTTTGATGTGATTATAAGAGCATTGAAAGATTAAGAACATAGAACAGTACAGTACTGCATAGGAACATGCTCTTTGGCCCACAATGTCTGAGCCAAACATGATACCAAACTAATCTCCTCTGCCTGCATGTAACCCACAACCCTCTATGTGTCCACGTTCACATCTAAAACCTTCTTAAACCCCTCTCTCATATCTGCCTCCATCACCCCCTCAGGCAGCACGTTTCAGGCACCTATCACTCTCTGCATTTAAAAAAAGTCCCAGCACATCTACTCTAACTATCCCACTGACCTTAAATCTATGCCCTTTTTCAACCTGGTAAAATGTTTCTGACTGTCTACCCTACCTATATCTCTCATAAGGTTATCTACTTTTTTTTAAAATCAGGTTTCCACTCAACCTCTGATAGTCTAGCGAAAAAAATCCACATTTATCCAAACTTCCTTTATAGTTATCACCCTCCAATCCAGGCAACAATCTGCAAAATAAAAACTATACTGATGGAATGAAATTGTTTCCAGTGTAAGACCAGAATTAGGGGCTGAAATTATAACTAATGAATCCATTCAGGATTTCAGGAGAAACTTTAAACTTTAGAGAGGCAGCATGTAAATCTTTCTGTTACTATTCTCATAGCCCCTGCACCCCTTCTGGTCTATGCAACACCTTCAGCCCCTACAACTCTCCCTATAGATCTCTGTTACCCTCTCCAGCCCCAACACTCCTATCTATCTCTGTAACCCCCCCTCTGTCTCACACCGCTCACTGTCTCTGTAACTCTCCCATGGCCCTTACCCCCCCTCTTTCTCTCTCCATGTGCCTCTGGCCTCGAAACCCTTTTGTATCTCTGTAACTGCTCTGGCTCCTATTCCCACCCTATCTCTGCCTTCGGCCTCTACACCCCTCCCAATCTCTGTCACCCCAAGCAGTCCTTACACACTTCTCTATCTATAAGTTCCTCTTGCCCCCATCAAGGTGGCATGGTGGCATAGTCGTGGAGCTATTGCCTTCTTAGGCAGTGACCCGGGTTCGATCCTGACTAAGGGTGCTATCTGTACGGAGTTTGTACGCTCGCCCCGTGACTTGCGTGGGTTTTATATGAGATCTTCGGTTTCCTCCCACACTCCAAAGACGTGCAGGTTTGTAGGTTAATTGACTTGTAAAAAAATAGTCCCCAGTGTGTGTAGGATCGTGTTAGTATACAGGGATCACTGGTTGGTGTGGACTCGGTGGGCCGAAGGGCCTGTTTCCGCGCTGTTTCTCTAAACATTTCAGGGTGAAAATAGGTACCTTCAGTTCTGCAGTGTAACACTGAACACAAAGCAAGTTCAGCGGTGGGTCCAAGAGTACGACACAGCTAAGTCACCACAGCATACACTCTAGGAGTGCATTAGGTCGCCACAGCAGTTGTCTTAGCTATAGGCACTTTAAACTAACTAAACCTAACTTTGTCTAAAGCAGATGAGATTCTTCCAGCTCTGACAGATGTTGCCAATTATAGAGATTTGTCAGGGAATTATACAATCTTCTGAGTTTATTTTGATCAAACAATTGATTTTGCCAGATAGAAACAAAATACTGGACTAAATCAGCGGGACAGGCAGCATCTCTGGAGAGAAGGAATGGGTGACGTTTCGGGTCGAGACCCTTCTTCAGACTGATCTTCTTGCGGGCTTTATATCGAGCCAAGAGAGCCATTCTGTAATTAAAGCATTGTCAGACAATGCTGCCAAATATGAATTGCCATGTGCGATCTTTCATAGTCTTCTGTGGATAGAGGCAGGAGTTACCTGGACTGATGTGGGAGTGCAGCACCTTTAACGTGCCTCGTGTTAAGGGCCTGTCCTACTTGGGCGTAATTTGCGCAGATGGTGCGCGAAGAATTTGTGTAAATCGTCTGGGGCGTCGTGCTCGACCGCGCATCACTGCCTACTTCACCATGCACGCGTAATACGCACCATGAGCGTATCACGTGCACGGCACGATGTGTGCGCCGTGCGTTGTGATGCATAAATGATGTTGCGTAAATTACGCGCAAATGACGCCCAAGTGGGACAGGCCCTTTACTGTTTGTCTAAATTTGCAGAGTCAGCAAACAAGTAGATCAGGTTCCTATTAAATCTTTCTCCCTCATTTTAAACATGTCTTCTGGTTCATGATTCCCCTACTCTGGGGAAAAGACTCTATGCATTTACCCTATCTATACCGCTCATGATCTCAAGATCACCCCTCAACCCCTCTGCACTCCAGGGAACAAAGTTCCAGCCTACTCAACCTCTCCCTATATAGCTCAGGCCTTTGTGTCCTGGCAACATCAATGTAAATCTTTTCTGCACCCTTACTTATCCTTACTATGGGCAAGAGACTCTGCCCGATCTAACCCGAAGGTTTGAGAATACTTCGTATGACTGAGGTCAGGGACTGATAGCACAGCAAAGCGTCAGGTGGGTACAAAAGAAGCAATGGCAATGTAACAGGAGAAGACAAGGGCCGAGAATTCCATTTCGCCAACCAGGACCTCATGCAGTAACAAAAGGAAAATGGCAAAGAGAGATGAAGAACTTCTCATCGTAATTCTTTATCCACTGTCAGCAACACCTTTGTCAGGTGGTTCAGCTTTGACATCAGGACATGTGCTGAGCTAACATTATTGGAAGAAAACCCGATAGCCTCCACCGGGGAGAAAACAAAAGCATTTCTGCTGTAAATTGCATTAAGTGATTTCATGCCAAGAAAAAAGGACATCTGACATTTAAAACAGTCAGACGTGCAATCCTGTAACTAATTCAGTGTAATACGAGGGATATTAATAGTCATTCAGCTACAAGCTAATGAGCTAATCCATCAGCTACAGAATGTTCCAGGTAATTATAACTCCGTCTTCTGATATTGCATTTGACCATTTAAGTCCCATTCAGCTGAGGAAATTGGCACAAGGCCCATCAGACCTCCACATATTTCCCCATCACCTCTCAACCTTTTCTACATCAAATATTTTTTCATCTGAAAGTGCCTGTTGAATCCACTTCCACAGCCCTTTCAGCAGCGTAACCCAGGTCAAGCAATTTGCCGTGTACAAACATCTCCTCCTCTCCCCTTTGGTTCTTCTGCCCATCTCATTCACTGAAAACCCACTCTCCTGCTCCTGGAGACAGTCTTTCATTTAATCTATCAATACCCCTTTCTGATTTTAACACCTCCATAAATCTCCCCTTCACCTCCTCTGCTCCTAGGAGAGCAAGACCTTATTATAACACAATGAACTGAAATAATGTTGATATGCTACAACTATGACAACATCAGATAAGCATTTGTGTATGGCCAGCAATTAATATTGACTGGTAATGGATTATAAAATCCTCAATTCAGTCTCCCCTTTGCAGTATGTTGGTTAACTATAGTTTATTTGTAACGTGGTTTCTCCTTATTGGAGTCAAGATTACTGTATGCCTCGGATATTCCTATTAACTGGGGATCTAAAAGCTATGCAGCAGCACACAAGCTGCACTTAAATAGCACCTCCAACACAGTAAAATTAATTTAATGAAACATAACTTGTAATACAAACAAAAGACTTTAGAATAAAGACATCAAGTGCTGGGGAAAACCCAGTAGACCATGCAGCATATGTAGAGAAAGAAAAGTGATTAATGTTCCAGGTCAAAGACTTTCGTCAGCACTGAAAAAAAATCACGTTGATCTTGGTTGCAGATGATTTAGGGAGGGTAATGGATAGAACAAAGGGAATTTCTGTAGTGGGGGTGAAATAAAATAGCCAAAAGTAGCAAGAAATATATTAGGATACGTAGTCAAATTGTTCTTAAAACAGAAAGTCAGGGTAGAGGAAGTGTGAGTTAGGGAAGGAATTCTGGAGCTCAGAATCATGACAGCTTAACACAACCAACTTCAAAGAAATTAAAATCAGGGATCGCAAGATCACAGTAGGTATGTTACAATACCTACCTTTAGCAGCGCTGCAGTTCTGCCGCTTCCCGTGTGCGTGACTTTGGCGCCTTTCAGAGGGGGGGCGGGTTTAAAATGACGTTTTTTTCTAGACAGTCCACATCGGGTGATTTTGTCGCTAAAGAGAAACCGCTCCGACATTTCATTCATGAAGGTATTTTTAAACTACGCTAGATTATTTATTAACTAGAGTAGTTTAAAAATCATCTTCTAAAGCCGGGGCTATGACAGAAATATTTCAAATGTCATTAGAAACTGGAATAGTCCCCGAGGATTGGCGTACTGCGCATGTTGTTCCATTGTTTAAAAAGGGTTCTAAAAGTAAACCTAGCAATTATAGACCGGTTAGTTTGACTTCAGTGGTGGGCAAATTAATGGAAAAGATACTTAGAGATAATATATATAAGTATCTGGATAAAGAGGGTCTAATTAGGAACAGTCAACATGGATTTATGCCTGGAAGGTCATGTTTGACTAATCTTCTTGAATTTTTTGAAGAGGTTACTAGGGAAATTGACGAGGGTAAAGCAGTGGATGTTGTCTATATGGACTTCAGTAAGGCCTTTGACAAGGTTCCTCATGGAAGGTTGGTTAAGAAGGTTCAACTGTTGGGTATAAATGCAGGAATAGCAAGATGGATTCAACAGTGGCTGAATGGGAGAAGCCAGAGGGTAATGGTGGATGGCTGTTTGTCGGGTTGGAGGCAGGTGACTAGTGGGGTGCCTCAGGGATCTGTGTTGGGTCCTTTGTTGTTTGTCATGTACATCAATGATCTGGATGAAGGGGTGGTAAATTGGATTAGTAAGTATGCAGATGATACCAAGATAGGGGGTGTTGTGGATAATGAAGAGGATTTCCAAAGTCTACAGAGTGATTTAGGCCAGTTGGAAAAATGGGCTGAAAGATGGCAGATGGAGTTTAATGCTGATAAATGTGAGGTGCTACACCTTGGCAGGACAAATCAAAATAGGACGTACATGGTAAACGGTAGGGAATTGAAGAATACAGTTGAACAGAGGGATCTGGGAATAACCGTGCATACTTCCTTGAAGGTAGAATCTCATATAGATAGGGTGGTAAAGAAAGCTTTTGGTATGCTAGCCTTTATAAATCAGAGCATTGAGTATAGAAGCTGGGATGTAATGTTAAAATTGTACAAGACGTTGGTGAGACCAAATCTGGAGTATGGTGTACAATTTTGGTCGCCCAATTATAGGAAGGATGTCAACAAAATAGAGAGGGTACAGAGGAGATTTACTAGAATGTTGCCTGGGTTTCAACAGCTAAGTTACAGAGATAGGTTGAATAAGTTAGGTCTTTATTCTCTGGAGCGCAGAAGGTTAAGGGGTGACTTGATAGAGGTCATTAAAATGATGAGAGGGATAGACAGAGTTAATGTGGACAAGCTTTTCCCTTTGAGAATAGGGAAGATTCAAACAAGAGGACATGACTTTAGAATTAAGGGACAGAGGTTTAGGGGTAACATGAGGGGGAACTTCTTTACTCAGAGAGTGGTAGCGGTGTGGAATGAGCTTCCAGTGGAAGTGGTGGCGGCAGGTTCGTTGGTATCATTTAAAAATAAATTGGATAGGCATATGGATGAGAAGGGTATGGAGGGTTATGGTATGAGTGCAGGCAAGTGGGACTAAGGGAAAAAAGTTGTTCGGCACGGACTTGAAGGGCCGAGATGGCCTGTTTCCGTGCTGTAATTGTTATATGGTTATATGGTTATATGGTTAAAGCTCTGAACGCTGACAGAGTACGTAGAGAATGCGGACCTTACGTAGGGGAGAAAATAACGTGCAGAGTTTATTTTTACATTAAAACTTGGTTTTTAGGAAGGCTTTAATCACATTTTCTTGTTGCGAAAAGAGGACCGAAAAAATGTATGAAGCGGCTGTATATTTCATACCGACTTCACCGCAAACCACAAAGTTCCAATCCATCGCATTCCACTAAAACCCACTCGCTGGTTGATTGAAATGGCCATTAATTTACAGGCATTAAATACTAAATTCCTTCAATTTGGCCTATAAATTCATAAAAATGAGAAATGAAAAATCATGTTATATTGTGGATTATTGTGTGAATGTTATTTGGACACAGGCAATTAAAAAAAGTTTATCTTT
Source organism: Raja brachyura (assembly GCA_963514005.1). Next base: position 22,615,768 of record OY740786.1, on the reverse strand, counting down.
TCTTAAGAAATAAATAGATGTTTAGATCTAGTAATTGAATTTTGTAATTAGCTACAATTAGATAACTAACTAATTATATGCTTTAACTTCAGGTCATCCAAGTAAGATTGTTTCATATTTGTTTCAGAATGCTTCAATCTATAATAACTGAAAATTTCATTCAGTTCTCTTAATTTTTAAGAAAGTCATGGGCTTTTGACTGTTCTAGATCACAGCTTTTGAGTTAAGTCAATGGAAAGGCAATGGGGAACAAGATGCTAATTTCCGAGTATGAAAATGGCCATAACTTTTTTAATACTGAAGATATGAAAGTGAATTAGGTGTCAAATTAAACTTCTTTTTATGCTTTATCTGATGGGATAAATTGCAGACTTGATTTGTAAAATCTCAAAATCACAGACGGGAGGACGACAAAATGGCCAAGGGAAGTTGTGCTCAATGTTCAATTGCAACCAGTGCTGATATGGTGACACGAGGCTTGTCGTTACGACTGAAGGGTGAGGAATAAAACTGGTCATAGAAGCATGGGTAGAAAATGGTCTCAATAACGGGAAGCACAGAATGATAGTGAAACTGAGCAAAGTGTACAGTAAAGACCCCCAGGGGCAGCACGGGATCACTTCTTTTCGTATTAAATTTGAGCTAGTTTGTCCATTGTTCAGCACGCTGGTGCAGTTAATGGAGCCAATGCCTCACAGCGCCAGAGACCCAAGTTCAATCCCAACTGGCGGTGATGTCTATGTGGTGTTTGCACAACCTTCCTGTGACCGTTTGGGCCTCCCCCAGGAGTTCTGGTTTCTTCCAATATCCCAAAGTTGTACAGGTTGATATGTTAATTAGCCGCTGGAAATTTTCCCTAGTTTGTAAGTGAGGGGCAGAACCTGAGGAGAGTTAATGTGTATGTACTTAATTACTTACTGCCTATTATGCCTCCTGGCATGTAGGGCAGCAATGAAGGTCCTCCACTCAGTAGTGTTGATTCCTTCAGTTGCTGTTTCCATAACATATTTGTTATACGAGACAGGGTTGCTAGCCCTGTGCTCAACCTCCAACCTGGAGGACCAGTGGATCGCTCTTCGTCTCGCCTCTACCATTCGACCTGTCCAGCATGGGAGACCGTAGCAGGAGACGAATCTCCCACTGGCATAGCCCTAGGGGTCACTGAGACACACAAGCTCCCCGACCACGACATGGTTACAATCCAACGGGGAGAATGTGTATGTGGGCAGAATTTAAAAAAACAGGATTAGTGTAGCATTAGTGTAATTGAGTGGTTGATGGTACTGCTCATTGGATCTGATACTTAAATGAAAAATCAAATCCCACAGAAGTAAATCACAGTATATATCTTGAAACTTGATATAGGAAGAATGCTTTATATTTACTGCTGGACATTTAACAAAAATATCAAACGTGCACTTTATTTTAAAAGAAAAGAAAAGATTGGAATACATAATCCAGGCGGATGCTCCATAGCAGCATTGAGGGAGCGCCACACTGTGGGAGGGGCAATGCTGAGGGAGCACCGCATTGTGCGTGTAGGGTGGGGGAAGGGAGGGTGCACTGTGGAAGGTGCAGTACTGAGGGAGTGCCGCACCGTAAGTGGGTTAATTCTTATGAGACGCTGCAAATGTAGGAGGGTAAATACTGAGGGAGAGTTCATTGAGGAAGAGGCAATAAATGAGAGAGGGGGTGGCTGAGGAAGTGCTGCACAATGGGCTAATGGACTCTCTGTGATGAGAACCTGCACTGTGTTCCTATCTGCCCTCTCATGGGAGATTCAAAGAGCATGAGGTCTGAAGAAGGATCTCAACCCAAAACGCCGTCTGTTCATATCCCTCCAAAGATACTGCCTCCAGCAAATTGCTTTTTGATCAAGAGAATTATCAGTGTGTCCTGATCAATACCGACCAAAGAACAAGCAGCTAAAACAGATTATCTGTTATCACCTTCTGCTTGTGGTAACTTATTGGGGTCAAATTCCTGCCATGCAGTGACCACACATCAGTGTGTGGGATACCCAGAGGAATGAGTCACGCAGGAAATCTAATTGTTTTTCACTTGTGTTTTTAACATCCCTCCTACAGAAACACACTCATATCACGTCTGCCATCCATACAATAAAGGGCTGTCTGTGGAACACGCAGGTTTTATAACTATTTCACCTCTGCCAAATTTCTAATTGCATCATCGGTGTACACTTCCTTCTCAGTACTTTTGCATAAGAGCACACTTCCATAGTCATAGATTTGAACAGGCCTTACACCCCATCACATATACGCTGACCACAACATGTCTGGATATTAATTCCATATCCTTCCATGTTCTGTTCATTCAAATAACTGTCCAGATGCCACTGAAAAGTTGTTACTATTTCTGCCTACATCACTTCCTCAGGCAGCTTATTCCAGATACCAACTGCTCGTTGTGTTAAACATTCACCTCTCAGGTCCCTTTTAAATCTCCTCCGTCTCAATGTAAACCTATGCTTCCTAGTTTTAGACACCCTCTACCATAGGAAACAAACTCTGGCTATCTACCCTATCCACGCCCTTCCTAATTTTATATACTATTATCATGACTTCTCAGCCTCCTTTACTCCAGGGAAAACTGCTTCTCCAATCTCTCCTCATACTGCAACTCAATCTATTTAATCCAGGCAATACCCGTGTGAATCTTTTCTGTACGCACTCTAGCTTATTCACACCCTTCCTGTCATGGGGTGACCAGAACGACAGAATAATCCAAGTGTGGTTGTATCAACATTTTGTGCAACTACAATATGATGCCCAACTCTTTTTGGGCAGCACAGTGGCACAACGATAGAGTTGCTGCCTTACAGTGCCAGAGACCCAGGTTCGACCTGACTTCGAATGCTGTCTCCACGGAATTTGTATGTTCTCCCTGTGACCGCAAGGGTTTTTTCCAGGTGCTCCGGTGTCCACCCACACTGTGAAGATGTACAGGTTTGTAGGTTAATTGGCTTTAGTAAACTTGTAAATTGTCCTTCGTGCGTAGGATAGTGCTGGTGTATGGGGAGATTGCTGGCCTGTGCGGACTTGGTGGACTGAAGGGCCTGTTTCCGCACTGCATCTCTAAAGTCGATGCCTCATTTGATGGGTAAACATGCAAATGCCTGTACAACACCCTGTCTACACTGCCCCATCTTCCCAAGTTGACACTTTCAGAGAACAATGTACTGTACCACACCGTACATGTGCATGTGACAATAAACTCGGCTTGGCTTGGCTTGACTTGCAGGTCTCTCGGTTCAACCACACTCCCCAAGGCTCTGCCATTAATCGTATTTGTCTTGTGATGCTCCCGTTTCCTCTCGCATCCCAAATACATATGGGTTTTTAGGTTAACTAGTTGCAGTGAATTGCTTCTAAATTTAGGTGAGCGATAGTTGTAATTGTAGGAAATGTGGGGACAGTAGGTTGCAGGAAAAGGGGATAACGGAGACAATTCTAATCATTTACTTTTGTGTGGCTGCAGTCTTTCAAACACACGAATTAGAGTAAAATACTCTAAAATAAGTCTTTCTTCAATGAAGATTCTGGGATGAATGCAGGAGCATGGTACAGAGTTAATGAAAAGACCACTAAGATTTGATTGGATGGTGGGGTTGGCATAAAAGGCCCTATTATTTCTTATGAAGTCATATGGCACGGAAAAGGACCCTGCAGCCCAGTGAGTCCAACTACACTTTCTACTTGAAACCTACCCTCTTCCTCTTACACTCCCATCAACTCATCCCAGGTTCTACCACTCACCTACTCACCAGGGACCATCTGCAACAGCCAATTAGCCTACCGACCCATACATCTTTGGGATGTGGGAGAAAAATCTGGAGTGAGCAGGAACAGGGAGAACGTGCAAATGCCATATAGACAGGACCCAAGGATGAAAATGAACCTGGGTTGCTGGAGTCGTGAAATAGACTTGGAATAAAACCACTGTCCAAGGAACACCTCCCTTATGCAAGGAAAGCCAGTGATCCTTGGGTTCCAACAATGTGGAATTCTCTGCCTCAGAGGGCGGTGGAGGCAGGCTCTCTGGATGCTTTCAGAGCTAGATAGGGCTCTTAAAAATAGCGGAGTCAGCTGATATGGGGAGAAGGCAGGAACGGGGTATTGATTGGGGATGATCAGCCATGATCATATTGAATGGCTGTGCTGGCTCGAAGGGTTGAATGGCCTACTCCTGCACCCATTGTCTATTGTCTGCAGGCATCTGCTGGGAATCACCAGGCAGATCGCCAGTGAATAACTGGGAATTCTGGTCTAGGCGTGGGAAGGCAGTGGGAGGGAATACCCACAAACCTCAGAGTGCTTCATAAATAAATTTACCTGTTCAGTGGTTATCTCAGTTGACCATTTCAAGCCCGACTAGCAAGGCCTCGCCTTCTGAAAACAACCCTATTGAAAACATGTTCTCTCCTGTAATCGCTGGGATGTGTCCAATTTGAAACACCCCAGGAACCGTTGTTCAGCCCTCATTGCATCAGGACACCCCACTGATGGACCGAATCCTTAAACTATGGCTTTGTAATCCACTAAAGATAATATATTAGAAATAAAAATCAAATAATTGTCACTTCTGCGGGAAATGTGGATTAATAGGGTCATTCCTTGAGGGTCGGACAGCTGAAGAACAGTATGAGCAATTAACATTTTCATTAGCCCTTCGACAGAAGTGCTGCTCTTTGAATGCAAAGCACATCAAGGAGAAAATAATTCCCTTAGTCTACGAGGGAAATCATTTATTCCTTTACCGGAATTTCAGAGAGGAATGATTATTAAGAAAAATAAGGACAGCATGCATCAATTCATTTCCACCCCTGTTGGAAAGATTTTCTGGATATTTACTTGTGCCTTGCTACAGTTGACTAATTGGTGCATATCTCCCTAGAGTTTTTTTTTGTTGGCAGAGCAGCAGCAAAGGGACAGCACAATGGCACAGCTAGTAAAGTCGCTACGACATCACGCCCAGGTTTATTGCCGACCTCAGGTGATGCCTTTGTGGAGTTTGCACATTTTCCCTGTGACATGAGTTTCATTCAGCGGTTTTGGCTTTCCTCGTACTTTGCAAAATCACACAGAGCCAGAGACCCGGATTCAATCCTGACCTCGGGTGCTGTCTGTGTGGAGTTTGCACGTTCTCTCGTGGGTTTCCTCCGGGCGCTCCAGTTTCCTCCCTTACCCCAAAGACGTGCGCGTTTGTGGGTGAGTTGGCCTCCGTAAATTGCCTAATACGTAGGGAGTGGACGCGGAAGTAGGATAACATAGAGCTAACGTGAACGGGTGATCACTGGTCGGCATCGACTCAGTGGGCCAAAGGGCCTATTTCCATGCAGTATCACTAAAGTTAACATGTGGAATGGTAGGTTGTTTGGCCATTGCAAATTGCCCCTGTGTGAAGGTGAGTGGTTGGATTTGGGAGGAGTGAAGTGAATGTGGGGAACAAAATGGAATTCATCTAGGATTAGTATAAATGGATGGTTAATGATCATCTCAGATGTTTTGGGCGAATGGGCCCCGTCTCCATGTTGTATTTTCCTGCGACTCAATGGCTCGAGGGAAAGCTGCATAGGATGCAAATATTTTATATATTTAATTGCTTCAAGATGCACCACAGACAAGTGGGTTCTCTTAATAATGTACGATATGGGACAGCTGTCTCGAACACAGCAAGCTCCCACAGACCGCTGTGTAATAATGACCAGATACTGCTTCAGCTGTGTTAGTCGAGGGATGGGTATTGTCTGCCACAAACTGGGAAGTGTGCGACCCCTTCTTTGGAATATAAGATATTTTCCAAATCAGATGGGGCAGGTGCATCAACATTTTAACATCACTTCTGATGGACGTGCTCTGACATTGTGACACTCCCGCGGTCTCCCACTCGACCCGTTAGGAGTGGGACGTAATCCTACAGTAGGCCGCCGAGGCGACTATCCAAGCCATGAAGCAGACGGCTATGCTGGCCGAGTGGGGAGTTATCATTGTTGATCATACACACCAGCAAAGAGTAATTAGATTTCATGGAATGTGTCCGTGCCGAGAACTACAAAAGAATATCGAACGTGCAACTCAATGTAAATGCAGAGGTAAATCACCATCAAGAAAATCCATCAGATTCGTAGCTCTGCTAACTGTCTTCAGGAGAAAATGTTTGTGATGGGTCATTAATCATCATGCTGCCAACAAAACAACTGCAGCAAATACTGTAGACATGGTGGCCTTGGCCGTAACTTAGCAACTAACAACCCAGCAACAAGTCTAATGGCACACCTGCACACATGAGTTAGCAGAAGTGCAGCCGTTAGGGTGGTTGCAATGAAGGCTCAAGTCACAAGTGCCATTGAATAAAATATACCGTTCAACAGCGATCCCAGAGGTTGTTATGTACTTCCTCTGATGGGAACAATGCACAGAGCAAGCCATCAAGAGGCAAGGCAGTGCGAAGTGAGAGAGTACAGAATGGAGTCCTTCCCCTCACTATTAGCCCTCCCATAGACCATTCTATGACACTGCTGAACATTCCTACACAGCGTAAAGACCAGCACAGTTCTCTAAGGCAAAGGTCAGTGTCACCATGTTTAGAGGCAAGAGTTATGTTGATATCGAACCAGAGTGTAAGCAGGAAGGTTCATCAATTAATGATTAATAAACATTATATGCCCTAGTATCTCCCTCCATTTAATGAAATGGGATCAACTTAGATGGGCACTTTGGTCGGCATGGTCCATGCTGTGTAACTCTATCTACCCCATCACATTCACATATTTTTCTCTCTCCCTCTCCCTCTCTGTTGTGTTCATCCAGCTGCCATTTAACATTTGCAGCCATTGGCAATTTACAGTTCAGGCTGAGATTTTGTGCTTAACACTACATACTTTAATCAGACACATCTCCACTAGTTAAAGGAAAAGTATCAAAGAAGTTTTCAAGATTGATGTATTCATTGCTTGCAGGAAGACCTTCACTGAGGGACTAACGAGCAACATTTAGTGACAGATCTTCTTTGAAATCCAAGGATAAATGTGTTCTTATCTTACATTGTACAATGCAAGTATAATTGCTACGATCACCCCCCTTCTTACTCGTTCTCAAGGCCAAGGATGGAGAGAAAATAATCCAACTTGCTCTTGGCATCATGCATCTTTATAACTTGCCTCATTATATGTTAAAACAAAGTTTTTTTGTGATGCTGTTGGTCATCTACCTTTTATCAGAATCTAACAGCACAGAGTTTGTGTTGACTTTTCAAAGCTGCCCATTCCCCTGATCTTTGACAACACTCCTACAGTTTTCATAGAAACATAGAAACATAGAAAATAGGTGCAGGAGTAGGCCATTCGGCCCTTCGAGCCTGCACCGCCATTCAATGTGATCATGGCTGATCATCCAACTCAGTATCCCGTACCTGCCTTCTCTCCATACCCCCTGATCCCTTTAGCCACAAGTGCCACATCTAACGCCCTCTTAAATATAGCCAATGAACTGGCCTCAACTACCTTCTGTGGCAGAGAATTCCAGAGACTCACCACTCTCTGTGTAAAGAATGTTTTCCTCATCTCGGTCCTAAAGGAATTCCCCCTTATCCTTAGACTGTGACCCCTTGTTCTGGACTCCCCCAACATCGGGAACAATCTTCCAGCATCTAGCTTGTCCAACCCCTTAAGAATTTTGTAAGTTTCTATAAGATCCCCCCTCAATCTTCTAAATTCCAGCGAGTACAAGCCGAGTCTATCTAATCTTTCCTCATATGAAAGTCCTGACATCCCAGGAATCAGTCTGGTGAATCTTCTCTGTACCCCCTCAGAAATTTCCCTTCAGAAATGCTCAAATATCATTGCATTCTCATGGCAATCTCTCAGCATACGTACCTCACCTCACCAAACCATACCACACCACCATAAACCATGCCCCAACTCATCTCACCTACAGCCAAACCAACTTTACCATACTTAACCTCCTCCAGCCAAACCAACCTTACTAGGTCACACCAGACCACACCAAACTATCATCAGCCAAACCATACCTTGCCACACCAAAGAAACCCATCCACAACTAACCTTACCACAACGTATTTTCTTTACACAGAGAGTGGTTGATATCTGGAGCATGCAGCCAGAGGAGATTAAATGAAATCACCTTGTTTGAGAAATATTTATGCAAGCACTTGATCTGACAAGACACAGAGGAAGGACCTGGATCCAATGCAGGAAAATAGTAAGATTAAACGAGAACTTACCTGTTCGAAGTTTGATCTTTATTTTATGAGGAGTTACGATGAGGGATTACGTGAAGAAGCCTCGCCTGGCGCATGATCGGCATACTTCAAAGCAGCGGCATGAAAAACACAGAACCAATAGCCGGAGTAAGATAGTAAGGCTCACATAGACTAGAACTACCAGATGATCATTTATATTATGAGGGCTGGGAGCGGAGGGCACGTAATCCCTTATCGTAACTCCTCATAAAATAAAGATCAAACTTCAAACAGGTAAGTTCTCATTTAATCTTACTATTTTACTTCGGAGTCACGTGAGTGACTACGTGAAGATTTTAAAGCTCTGTGTTTTTTATGTCGTAGATTCATTCCATACGACATTCTCTTTCAGTCAACACAGTAGTGAGTAAATAATATATTTTTAAACCATTGTTTCAGTTTATGTAATAAGTCTTTTAATCATAAAAGAACAAAAATAATAAACCCTCTATCCCAGGGGAACGTTTACAACAAAAAACATAAATCGATAATATAAATCAATAATATAAAACAAAGCAAACATTCAAAGAGAACCCAACATTGCGTGTCCAAACCCTGGCACCGTGAGAACAGGTTTATCGTAGAGCTTTGAAAAAATTCCTTCTTTACACCACCCTGCGGCCTCTAAAATGTGGTTGAGTGGTACGTCCTATACCTTCGCCGCGGACGTAGCTGCCGCCCTGGTGGAGTGAGATTTAAACACATCAGTGTCTACTCCTGCTAAATCCAAAACCTGTTTTAACCATCTAGAAATGGTTTGAACTGAACTTTTTTTGTGCGTAATCAGTAACGCTGTCTCACCACCCCGGAGACTCTTGGTTACTTCAATATATTGAGTCAAATGCTTAACTACACACAATGTTTGATTGACAGGGTATGCTTTAAATATTACCTTGGTTCCAGTTTTCCCTGGTCTGCTTTGTTTGATTAGATCATAAAATAAAAAACAATGTTATCTGAAGCCACATGCATACAATCTAAACGTAACATTTGCAATGTTTGTACTCTTTGTGCTGACACTAATGCCATTAGCATTACTACTTTAAATGTTAACTTCTGCAAAGACATTGACGTAATTGGAGCCCATTGCCTAAGCACAGTAAGAACAATGCTAACATCCCAAATTTCTGTATATCTGGGTTTGGGAGGATTTTTATTAAAAAAATAAACCGGGATATTAATGGATGAGACCTGATTGATTCCCGGTCAGAAATTTGTCCTAAACAGGACGACAATGCACTACGAGCACTATTAATGTCACTATAACTTAAGTGCTGATCAAAATGTAACCCAGCGAGGAACTCCAATACAATTGATATGTTCGCAGTGTGATAAGATATCTTTGACTGTCTACAGAAGACTTCCCATTTCCTTATATGCGCCAAATATTGTTTTTTAGTGCTATTTCTCCAAGCTGCAGCTATAACATCCATGGACCTATCCGACAGTCCAAGCCCTTGCAATGGTCTGGTCAGAACCTGCAGATTAACAAATTAATATGATCATGCAATGGATGAATTTATTTTGTTACTGGTTGTACCAACAAATCACTGCAACTAGGAATTGTCATAAATGGTTCAATAATCATTCTCAGCATCAATGGGAACCATGACTGTGTAGGCCAATTTGGAACCACCAAAACGCCCTTGGCAGAGTCTTGCGCTATTTTCATGAAACATTGCCCAATCAGGCAGAATGGGGGAAAAAGCATAAAAGAACATATTCCCTCATTGTAGCGAGAATGCATGCACCGCTACTGCTCCTGGGTCGGGCTCCCAAGACACGTATATGGACAATAGGTGATTCAATCTAGACGCAAACAGATCAATGTCCGGTAATCCATACCGACTGACAATATTTTTGAAAACTTGTGGATTTAACATCCATTCTGTACTGTCTTTAAATTTTCGTGATCCATGTCTGCCACAATATTATCTCACCCTGGGAGATAAATAGCTAAAAACAAATATTCTTACCAATACACCAATGCCACATCTCGTTAACCAGATAATCACATGATAATGATCTTACTCCACCCATGATTGATATATGCCACAGCTGTTGTATTGTCTACTTGTAGTTGGACATGCAAATCCTCCATAGTAGAACAATAAGCTTTTAATCCATAAAATGCCCCCAATAACTCCAAATAATTTATACCATATGTTTGGAGAAACAAGTCCTCTTGGACAGTCCATCTGCCACCACAGCTGGTGTTATTGTCCGTAGCACCCCATCCGAGAGCACTTGCATCAGTTTGCAAAATCACTACTGGCTGCTGAACTAATGTGTTTTTAGCAGCTTGTGGAACATTCTCAATCCACCACTGTAATTCTGATAAAGCTTCCTTTGGCAATTGCATGGGCCTATCAAAATGGCCTGCTCGCTCTATAAGTGCTTGTATTTTTGCCATTTGGAGATTTTGGTAATGCAGTGGACCAAATTCTACTGCAGCAAATGCTGCTACTAACTTACCAATAACCTTAGCTACTTTTCGGATGGAGGGATAAGGTTTGTGAATAAGGCAACGACATACATTTGTAATATCAACAACTTTGTCTATTGGTAAAGTTACTAACATGGCAACTGAATTAATCACAAACCCCAAATATTCAATTGTTTGAGATGGCTGTAGCTTAGATTTTGTTGGCTGGATCAGGAAACCTAGACTTTCAAACAGGCTTGAAGTTGCTGAAACTGATTTTTCAGCTGATTCCTGAGTAGCATTGACAATTAAAATGTCATCAAGATAAGCCATGACAATGTGTTTTTGTGCCCTTAGCAGTGCAAGTACTGGTTTCAACAATTTTGAGAACAGCCTAGAAGCTGAGCTTACCCATTAGGTAATGCCTTATATTGCCACAGCTGACCCATCCAATTAAACTTCAAATATCTGCGAAAATTATGATGAATTGGTACTGAATAATACGCATCTTTCAATTCTATGGTAGCCATGTAACAATCTGTTGATAACAACTGCCTTGCAGTGTTGAAGGTATCCATTTTGAAATGCGAATACTGGACAAATGTGTTAAAGTGTGTGAGGTCCAGAATTACTCTACCACCCCCATCTTTCTTTGCCTGAGGAAAATATTTGACACAAGTTGTTGTGGATTATTACCCGTATTTTCAATTACTTCCTTTTTCAAATACAATGTTTACCTCTTTTTTATCTAAGATTTTTCAGGTGCAGAAAACACCAAATACAATTAGGTTTATTCTGTACAGGTGGATCAATTTCTTCTACAAATTCTATTTTGTATCGGAACCGGCTCCACACTAATCTGCCGTCACGATCGCTGTGCTTCTACCCAGGACGCACATTTAACCCGCACCGATTTTTTCGGAGTTTTCTCCATTTTACTTTCAAACTCCTCCTGGCTTTGCACGCCAGTGTCACGGAGTTTGAAAATGCCCTGAAAGTAATTTAATCCACTTACCTGCGGGCCTGTTCCTTACCGCTGGTGGAGCTGCGCTCTGCAGCTCTTTCCCTACCGACAGCGTCGACGTAATGCCGATCATGCGCCAGGCATGGTTTCTTCACGTAGTCACTCACGTGACTCCGAAGTAAAATAGGATTAGTGTAGATGAGCAAAGAGGTCAGCATGGATATAGTGAGTAGATGGGCTATTTCTGTGCTGTATGACTCTATGACAATGTCTATGACATGGGCCATGTGAGCAAATGCTTTTTAGGCTGAGATGTAGCTTCGGCCAAAGCTTGGTTCCATGTCCAATACCTCACAAATTTTACAAACACTGTGGACTCACGTGCAAGGAGCCCTGTTGTGAATTTTATACAAAGTGTATGAAGCTTTGGCAAAGAGGCAGTGATGAGGGGAGTTACAGGCTTCAGGAGAGCAAACAGGCTGATGAAAGAGGCAGAAGCCTGGCAGATGGAACTCACTGCAGAGAAGTGTGAAGCTCTGCTCCCTGGGAGGACTAATATGGAAAGGTAGTTTACTATAATTGGCACCAATTTAGAATGTGCGAATGAGCAGCAGGACCTTGGTGTCTTTAGATGCAAATCCTTAAAGGGATGACAGGGCAAGTTGATGAGGTAGTTCTCAATACACTTGAATTGCTCATGTTTATAAATACGGGCCCGGAATAAAGATGGAAAGATGGAATAGGCTAGAGTAGATCTTTGCAGAATTGTCAGTTAAGCCACAACTGGAATATTGTCAGTAATTCCACACTTTAGCAGGAACGGGTGTCAAGACTTTGAAGAGAATGCAGAGGAGAATTACTGGAATAGTCTCAAGGAATTGGAATGAAGGCCATCAGCACTAAAACAAAAGCATTAGTAACGACATCTCACATGTAGCAACAGTGATGAAGGAAGAACTGCCAGTATTCACAACCATTGTTCCATGAAACTTTGGGACCTACAGACACGGGAATGCTGAGGTCTCTGTTGGCAAATCAGTGTTCTTACACATCGTGTGCAACCTTCTCTGGATTCAAAGGATATTATTTTTAATTACATAGATTTATGCTATTTGCCTATTCTTCTTACTGTAGACAGGCTGAAAATATCCTTTGCTGCCAAGAGGTCTGAGCAATTTTAACTGTGTAACTGGCAAGCCATCTGGCCGCAAAATTGTGAAAAACAAAAACAGACACTGCACGAAACACTCGACAGGCCAGCCGTATCTGCTGGAAGAATGTGGCCAGCTAAGTGTTCCGAGCAGTTTTAGTTTTATTTCAGATTTCCAACAGCTTTAATGTTTTTTTTTTTTAAATTCAATTCAATTTAGTTTGTTTACATTTGTGGATTGCAATCCATTTATAAATATTGAATGCATTTATTATTTATTTTAATAAATTCATGATTTTTAATCCAGGATCTCAATCATTTTCAATTCACATCATATTAAATGTTTTTATTTTAATTTAAATAGTGCAATGTTTCCTTCCAAGCCTGTGAGAACTCTTCAAAATGATAGACCGTGTAGCCACGGTCTGAAAAAGGGTCTCGACCTGAAACGTCACCCATTCCTTCTCTCCAGAGATGCTGCTTGTCCCGCTGAGTTACTCCAGCATTTTGTGTCTATCTTTGATTTAAACCAGCATCTGCAGTTCATTCCGACACATGATGATATTGGTGATATTGTGGATTGTTTTGAACTGATTCTTGTCAGAAGCCATTCCTGGCAAAGGAGAAGCCCGTGCCAGACATATCACCAGATCGTGGTGGACAGCTTCCTAGAAAGTCAGCACCATTTATCACCAACTAAGAATTCAAGTGTTTACCCTCGTTGAATTTGGGAACCTTTTAAAGCACCGTTAATACAGTTTTGGCAATTAAAACAAGCCAAATGGTCCAACTGGGTTGTCCTCCAAACTTTTTTCTCCTCAATGGTTTTTGAGAGTTATTATCCTATAAATATACTTCCTGATGGAGGGATGGTCATGTTAAAATATCCAATTGCTTCAGAACTATCAATGCTTCCTCTTACCATTGAACTACAGGTGCCTAACGTTAAGTCTGAGAGTCTAAAAATGAAAGATTCCCCTTTCAATTACCACTCATGTCCTTATAGATTAACAGGTTATTTAATTGGTCTTGTTATCTTCATGCCATATTAACTCTATGCTTATCTTTAATATAACCAATTTAAAAATTGGGATGATGCAATATTCCTTTAATCCTGCAATGAGTTCCACAAAAACCATGACAACAGTGTTTTGTGATTTTTGCATTACTCAAAATGCCAGTTATCAACGCACTTCAACAGCATCCTGGAGACCAAAAGAAATAAAATGTCACATCTGCCAGATGGACTTTGTACATTTGTTGTGTCCTAAAAGCTGCAGAAAGCTATTCAACTTCAAAAATATGATAACCTCGAAAATGTCACAGTCATAGAACCATGACAACCACTCAGCCCATCAAGTTAGTGCCAGTGTCACATGGCAGCAATCTGCTGCTCCTACTCCTTATTAACTTCCCTAGAGTCAATGTAAATCCTTCTCATTCTGAAAAATACCCAGCTCCCTTTGAACTCCACCATTAAATCTGCCTCCACTCCTTCCCCCTGCCAATGTATTTCCAACCCCAACTAGGATAGGAAGATGGAGAACCAGATACAATTATAACTTTCAAAAGATGTCTGGACAGAGAAAAAGATAGGAAGTGGATTGAGGAATATGGGCCAAATGCAGATAAAAGGGACTATCCCAAAATGCCAACTTGGTCGGCATGGATAAGGTGGGCTGAAGGGCCTGTTTCCATGCCGTGTAGCTCCATGATCCACGGTGCAAAAAGGTTTCAACTCGGGGGGACTTTCGGTTCTTTTGCAATTACTTTTTTTCTATGTCCCTTGGCTCTTGACCTCTCCACCAATGGACACAGTTTCCTCTTTCCTTACTAAACCCTTCTTGATTTGAAATCCCTCCAGCAGAACCCCTCACAACCCCCTCTGTTCCAAAGAGAACTTCCCCAGGCTCTCCAGTCTCTCCACAGAACTGAAGCCCCTCATCCCTCAGATTATTTGCCTCAATTTTTCCTGCACCCTGCACAGTGGCGCAGCTGGTAGAGCAAATGCCTCAGAGGGCCAGAGACCCAGGTTCGATCCTGACCTCGAGTGCTGCCAGATCAGGGGTTGCACGTACGCCCTGTGACCACGTGGATTTCCTCTGTGTGCTCTGGTTTCCTCCCACATCCCAAAGATGTGCGGGTTTGGAGGTTAATTGGCCTCTGTAAATTGCCCCTAGTGCATACTGTATGGATTCGAAAGTTGGATTACGTAGAACTAATGTGAATGGTATATCGATAGTCGGCGTGGACTTGGTGGACCAAAGGCCCTGTCTCCATGTGGCATCTTTAAACTAAACCCTCTCCAAAGTTTCACATCTCTCCTACAGTTTGGACTTCAGAATTGGACACAGTGCTGCAGCTGCGATCAAACTAGTGTTATAAAGATTCACCATGACTTCCCTGCTCAGTCGTCTACCCTTCTATGTTTAATTCCCAGCACACCACTTATTTTTTAAAACCAGTTTCTCAGCATTCCCTGCTGGCTGCTATGAATTGCACCAATAAACCCCCAAGATACCTCTGTTTTTGTGCCTGATTTGCATTGGGCCCTCCAGTTTATACTGCCTCTTCTCATTTTCCTCCAAAACCACAACATTTCATATTTTGAACATTAATTTTAATCTTCAACGCATCCACTCATTCGCAGCATTCCTCATAAGTTCATAACTTCATAAGTTATAGGATCTGCATTAGGCCATGCGGCCCATCAAGTCTACTCCACCATTCAATCACGGCTGATCTATCTTTCCCTCTCATTCCCATTCCCCTGACACTCGTACTAATCAAGAGTCTGTCACTTTGCATTAAAAATGTCCATTCACATGACCTCCACAACCTCCTGTGGAAATGAATTCCACAGATTCACCACCCTCTGACTAAAGAAATTTCTCCTCATCTCCTTTCTAAAGGTACATCCTTTAATTCTGAGGCCATGTCCGTTGGTCCTAGACTCTCCCACTAGTGGAAACATCCTCTCCACACCCATTCTATCCAGCCCTTTCACTATTTGGTGTGTTTCATGAGGTCCCCCCTCACTACTCACTTATTGAGGCATCCACACAATTTACAAGCCTTGTTGCATCAGCGAATCTTGCAATTGTCCCCTTATTCATAATTCCAAACAATAAATCTTTCTTCTCATAAAAACTGTGGTCCTAGAGCTGACTCCTGGGAGCTTCACTGCACTCATCTGTCCA
This sequence comes from Raja brachyura, assembly GCA_963514005.1. Next base: position 22,599,749 of record OY740786.1, on the reverse strand, counting down.
ATTGGAAAAACCAAGCCCTCATCACAGTGTTTCCCATTGTTCAGTTTAGTTTAGAAATACAGCGTGGAAAGAAACCCTTCGGCCCACCGAGCCCTATACACCAGCACTCTTCTACACTAGGGACAATTTACAATCTTTACCGAAGCCAATTAATCTACAAACCTGAACGTCTTTGGAGTGTGGGAGAAAACCAGAGCACTGGGAGAAAACCCACGTGGTCACAGGGAGAATGTACAAACTCCGTACCGACAGCACCCATAGTCAGGATCGAACCCGGGTCTCTGGTGCTGTAAGGCAGCAACTCTAGCGCTGCGCCACCGTGCGTCCCTCACTGCTACAGTCCCTATAATGGCAAATGCTTGAAACACCATAGTCACTTCATTGATATCTGTGCAAGGGAACAGTTATTTCTGAGCCTGATTATCATCAGTTACGTTTCCTCCATCGCTGAGCTTAAAACACGTGGTCTGTAGTTGCTAACACATTTTCAGAGATTGGCCCATTGAAATTATCGCTCGAGCTTGCTGAACAATGAGGGAAACGTTTGTTAAATAATGGAGCAATTCTTGGGAGCTCAGATAACTGGGAGAAGAATCGCAGAATCTGTGGATGTGGGAAGTAATGTCGTGGGTTTGTAATCAGTGTCATGGAGATATGAGCCAGAAAAGTGTGAACTCCAAGGTTGCCAACACTTGATGTGAAATCTCCAGGAAAGTGAGCTCACCACTAGAAATGGCATGACTAAACCAGACAAGTGTAATGATTTAACAGGCCCTTCCACCTACATACATTCCTTCCGCTGCCTTCACAATTCATGACTCTTCAATCCTTTTGTCTCACACCTTCTGTCTTTTAATCTCTGGCCTTTGCGCACCATCTGGCTATCACCAAATAGGACTTTTGGCCCAACTTGCCCATAATGCCCAAAATGTTGCATCTACACTAGTCCCACCTGCCTGTTTTTGGCCTATATCAACCTTTTACCTGCCCCTCCTCTCTTCGAGCTTTCTTCCCCCTCCCCCCCACAATCATTCTGCAAGAAACGCCCTGACCCGAAACATCACTTATTCGTGTTCTGCCGAGATGCTGCCTGACCCGCTGGATTACTCCAGCACTTTGTATCCTTTGTTGGCTGTAATAATATGTGGTGTTGCCTTGCACATTGTTGAAAGAATACTGATCAGCTGGGCAGGACATTTTCGAAGAATGTGTGAAAGCAACTACTTTAGAGGAAGGTTCACGTTGAAAGGGCATGTCAGACAAAGCTCCAGGAATGTGTTTAATCTGAGTGTTTCGCCATTGAAACTGGGGACAACAGTAGTTTAGGGCTTGATGTCTTTCTTACAGGTCAAGGAACTTGCAGCATGGTTGGTTCAAATTATTGAGGGTTGTTGGGAACAGGGGAGTGTCCAAGAGTCGGGTGTAAGATACAAGGTCAGAAATGTAGGCTTGGGTGATCACAACTTTAGTTTCGAGATACAGCACAATCCCCGCACACCAACAGTATCCTACCCACACCAGGGACAATTTACAATTTTACCGAAGGCAATTAACCTGCAAACCCCTATGTCTTTGGAGTGTGGGACGAAACTGGAGTGTCCGGAGAAAAACCACGCAGGTCACGGGGAGGATATACAAACTCCATACAGATAGCGCCCATAGTCAGGATTGAACCCAGGTCTCTGGCGCTGTAACGCAGCAACTCTACCACTGCACCACCGTGCCGCCCCAAACACCTGCGTAGTTTAAACTTTTAATATCAAATCTAGTCGAGTGGTTGACGCTTGGTAGAACTTGACAAAAGGAAATCCATCGTAATTTGCAGGAATATTAACACAAGTGTGCCTGTGTGTGTGGAACAGCAGTATGTAGCAATGTTACAAAATTTTGAGATTTTAAAAATCAAGTCTGCAATTTATCCCATCAGATAAAGCATAAAAATAAGTTTAATTTGACACCTAATTCACTTTCATATCTTCCGTATTAAGAAAGTTATGACCATTTTCATACTCGGAAATTAGCATCTTGTTCCCCATTGCCTTTCAATTGACTTAACTCAAAAGCTGTGATCTAGAACAGTTAAAAGCCTATAACTTTCTTAAAAATTAAGAGAACTCAATGAAATTTTCAGTTATTATAGATTGAAGCATTCTAAAAACAAATATGAAACAATCTTACTTGGATGACCTGAAATTAAAGCATATAATTAGTTAGTTATCTAATTGTAGCTAATTACAAAATTCAATGAGTAGATCTAAACATCTATCTATTTCTTAAGAAAAGATAAACACTTTTTAAATTGCCTAAGTGTCCAAATAACATTCACACAATAATCCACAATATAACATCATTTTTAAATCTCATTTCATGAATTTCTAGGCCAAATGGAAGGAATTTAGTGTTGATGGCCATTTAAATCAACTAGCGAGTGGGTTTTAGTGGAATGCGGTGGATTGGAAGGTTGCGGTTTGCGGTGAAGTCAGGAGGAAAAATATTGTTGGTTCATACATTTTTTTGGACCCCATTCGCAACATGAAAATGTTATTAAAGCCTCCCTAAAAACCAACTTTTAATATAAAAATAAACTGTGTACCTTTTTTTCTCCCCTACGCAAAATCCTTCCCGTTGTCGGCGCTCACAGCTTTTGAAGGTGATTTTTAAATTACACTAGTTAATAAATAATCTAGCGTAATTTAAAAATACCTTCATGAATGAAATGTCGGAGCAATTTTCCTTCCGCAACGAAATCGCCCGACATGGATCGATTTTCCCTGTCTGCAGAAAAACGGCACTTTAAGCCCGCCCCCCTCGGAAAGGCGCCAAAGTCACGCACACGGGGAGCGGCAGAACTGCTGCGCTGCTCAAGGTAAGTTTTGTAACATACCTACAGTATGGGGCTCATGTTGTCCACCTCCCCATGGTGAGCCCTATCAAGTGACCTCGGTCAGGCGACCCGCAACAAACAGAGGCAGCAGCAGCGCCGCAGCTTGGCACCAACCCGAAGCATGTGCCCTTTTTAGACTTCTGCTGCCTCAAACGCAAGAAGAAAAAGAAGAACAGCACTATGGTGAGGGCCAGGCACAGAGATTACTCAGAGCATTTAGCATTGATGGATGCACTTCAGTTTGGGTAACTGGACCAATTGGCCCAGTTCGATAGTGATGGATGAAAAAATGCAAATTGATAAAAAGCTAATAAAAGCCTAACTGAAAAAAGGTAAAATATTGCCATTCATCCATCTGTGCGAAGTACATTGCTCACTTGTCATTTATGGGATTCCACAGAAACAACAGGGCCAACTTTATCCCTTCACCCTTTCAGTTCTGGACTGCTGTTTCTGACCCACACCAGCCTCCCCTCCACACCTCCCTGTCTACCCCATCACCCTCTCAACTCCTCTGTTTATCCAGCTTCCCCTTAAACCCAGGACAGACACAAAGCACTGGACGGAGTAACTCAGCATCTCTGGACGCAAAGGGTGGGTAACGATTGGGTCGGAACCCTTCTTCAGACTGAAAAGTGATGCTGCCTGGCCCACTGAGTTACTCCGGCACATTGTGTCTATCTTCAGTATAATCCAACGTCTGACATTTCTTCCCACACTTCCCCTTAAATCCATCCCTGACCTCACCTACAGCTCTCTGAGTGAGCGTGTTTGACCTTTTCCCTGCTCCTTGGGGAGTGACCAACTGAATTCCCAATACGGTGACCAACTCCCTCCCTGCCACATAAAAACATTTTCTCCATCTACAACTGGGAGCTGTCTGAAGAAGGATCCCAACCTGAAACGTCATCTATCCATGTTCTCCAGAGATGCTGCCTCACCCGCTGGGTTACTCCAGCACTTTGTGGTCTTTATCATAGGACCCATCAGGTGTCAGGTACCCTAGAAAATGTCCTAATAAATGCAAATGCTCACTTGTAAAACTCATCCTTATTTGTATTTTCTCCATCGCTCAGTATACTTGATATTATCAGGAGCACTGAGCGATGACCTGTACTCCAACACTGGCTCGACCAAGTGAACATAGATTTAGTAGCTTTGCTTTTCAATTCTAGAAATGTCCAGCATCTCATTTACACACATCATGAGTGGTTCCTCAGCAAAAATATCTTTCAGCATACACTCCCACTGCACCTACCGACAAGTGTAAAACAAAGATTGCTCAAGAGGAATGTCCATCTATTTCAAGAGAATGAACTTAAGGGAAGCTTATCCAAAGTCATGGGCATGTTTTGAAAGAGCTGAGAACCACGAGGGAGCAATTCTCCTCACCCAGTGTTGTATCCAGGTAGCGTGCACCACAGTAGCTGGACAGGCCTGAGTGGAACAAGGGCAGCAGCACCAAGAGAAGGGAATCCCAAAACAGGACTCTGGAATGGAGGAGGTTGGTCCGAGTGAAAGTGGTGGAGGTTTCAGAAGATCGGTATCCATGCCTGTGGGACAGACAGGAATCATGTGCCTGGGGTAGTGGGAGGAGGGACAAGGTCTAGAGGAATGGAGACACGTAGATAAACTGAAGGCTTTACTGGGAATTGCTCAGGGGATCCCTCTTCGAAATGTCACACACACACTTCCAAGCGCGGAGGCGTATGGAGTTGTGCGGGGCTGGGCCCGACATCGCGCGGGGCTCCGTAAAACCTGACACTGTCCGAAAATTCTGCGCACCAATGGCTCATTGAGGGCGTACGCAGCGTCTTGACAGCATATGTAGAGTCTTGACGGTGTACGCCTAGCGCGTGGTGTTGCGCGATGACGTCACCGCCCCGCGTGGCGTTGCGCGATGCCGTCACCGCCCGAATCGGGGCGACACCCAAATTCAGTCCGCCCGCCTTCTGCTCAGCTGATTGGTGAGTATGACGCGAATTAGGTCACGCGTGAACCTAGCGTGTACTTAGCGCGAACACCGCTTCCATTTGGTCGCGCCAAACGTATGCAATCACATGCAAGTGGGACAGGCCCTTTAGTCATTAGAACACAGGAATCACTAAGATTGTGCAAGAATGGGTGGCAGAGTTGCTGCCTTACAGCGCCTGAGCTCATGGTTCGTGCTGTCTGTTCGGAGTTTATATGTTCTCCTCTTAACCACAAAGGTTTTCTCCAGGTCCTCTGGTTTCCCCCGACACTCCAAAGGCAAACAGGTTTGCATGGTTGATTGGCTTTGGTAAAGGTTGTAAATTGTTTGTAGTGTATATGATAGTGCAGCTAGCAAATAGGATAGCGCTAGTGTATGGGGATAGCTGGTCGGCACGGAGTCAGTGGGCCGAACGGCCTGTTTCCGCACGGAATCTCTAAACTAAACTAAATTAAAACTAATTGTTTCAATATATACACACAAATCCAATTACAAAACAGACCGTTTCACACTAGCACGATTAGTACCGCAAGCAAGCAAATGTCAAAACACTTCAGATGCTGGAAATCTGAAATATAAACAGAAAATGCTGGAAACATTCAGCAGAGCAGGCCGCATCTGTGGGAAGAGAAACAAAGTCAACGTTTCAGGTTGAAGACCCTTCAGCCCAATCTGAAATGTTGACTCCATGGATGCGGCCTGACCTGCTAAGTGCTTCCAACTTCTTCTGATTTTATTTTAGAACTGTTTAGTTTAGTTTATTATTGTCACATGTACCAAGTGAAAAAAACAATGTTGCGTGCTATCCAGTCAGTGAAAATACTTTACATGATGACAATCAAGCCACCCGCAGTGTACAGATACTGGATAAAGTGAAGATAAGGTCCAGTAAAGATAGTCCGACAGCCTCCAATGAGGTACAGTAGATATTAGCTCAGGACCACTCTCTAGTTGGATGTTTTAGTTAACAACTGTAAAGAAATGGGAAGAAACTGACCCTGAATCTGGAGGTGTGTGTTTTCACGTTTACTGCACAGTAAAGGGCCTGTCCCACCAGCATCCGACTCCATGCGATGAGCGCGATCAAACTAGAAGCGGGGGCCGCGCGGAGGTCGGGTGATCCCCTGTACAGGGCCGTTCCCACCAGCATGCGCCTGCATGCGGCAAGCGCGACCAAACCGGCAGCGGGGGCCGCGCGGAGGTCGGGTGAGTGGAACAACGCGGCGCAAAGTGAGGCGAACTTGGAGCAAAGTCTTAAAGGTAAGTTCACCAGGACAGAGAGGGGCACACAGAGAGGGGCACAGAGGCACACACACAGAGGGCCACGGAGCCACACACAGAGAGGGTCACGGAGGCACCTACAGAGAGGGTTACGGAGGCATGATGTCAAGGCGGTGTGTAATGCGTCGAGGCGACTGCGAGCCGACAAGCCATTGCCGCGCGGAATTTTTGAACATAGTCAGTTTTTTGGAGCCCCGCACGATGTCGGGACGAACTCCATACAATTCCGCATGGCTCCGGCGATCGAAGTGGGACCGGCCCCGCGACGCCGGACGGCTCAAGCGACCACGTTAGGTCGCGCTCATCGCATAGAGTTGCATGCCCTGTGGGACAGGCCCTTAAGAGATGTAGTGAGTGGGGTTTGCAGACGCTCAGCCAGGATTACATATTTAGGGCAACAGGGCCAACACGTCTGTCCTGTGGCATTAGTGACAATAGTTTGCATTTCTACAGTTCCTTTAACATAATAAAACAAACATCACAGATGCCTCACAGGAGTGCTACCAATTACAATTAACATAAAAGATATCAGGACAAGGGATGCAAAGCAATTAAAAACAAAATTTTAATGAGCGGTGAGGATTGGGCAAGGAATTCCAACGCTTGTGCCCCAGAGAGTTGAAGGCACAGCCACTGCCAGAGGAACAATGGATATCAGGGTTCACCAGAGGCCAGAATTAGAAGAGCAAAGAGATCTCAGAGGTTTGCAGGAAGTTCAGAATATGTAAAACCCTGGTTGTTGCCACAGGCAGATGGCACAAGACAGGATGGCACGGTGGCACAGCGGTAGAGTTGCCACCTTGCAGCGCCAGAGACCCAGGGTTCGATCCTGACTGCGGGTGCGGTCATAGATACATAGAAAATAGGTGCAGGGATAGGCCGTTCCGCCCTTCGAACCAGCACCGCCATTCAATGTGATCATGGCTGATCATCCACAATCAGTATCCCGTTCCTGCCTTCTCCCCCTATTCCTTGATTCAGCTAGCCCCGAGAGCTCTATCTAACTCTTTTTTGAATGCATCCAGTGAATTGGCCTTCACGGCCTCTGAGGCAGAGAATTCCACAAATTCACAACTCTCTGGGTGAAAATAATTCTCCTCGTCTCAGTTATAAATGGCCTACCCCTTATTCTTAAACTGTGGCCCCTGGTTCTGGACTCCCTCAACATCGGGAACATGTTACCTGCATCCAGCGTGTCCAATCCCTTAATAATTTTATATGTTTCTATAAGGTCCCCTCTCATCCTTCTAAATTCAGGTGAATCCAAGCTCAGTCATTCCATTCTTTCATCACATGTCAGTCCCGCCATTCCGGGAATTAACCTCGTGAACCCATGCTGCACTCCCGCAATAGCAAGAATGTCCTTCCTCAAATTAGGAGACCAAAACTGCACACAATACTCCACGTGTGGTCTTACCAGGGCCCTGTACAACTGCAGAAGGGTCTCTTTGCTCCTATACTCAAACCTCTCATTATGAAGGCCAACATGCCATAAGCTTTCTTCACTGCCTTCTTTCAGTGACTGATGTACAAGGACATCCAGCTCTAGATGCACTTCCCCTTTTTCTAACCTGATACCATTCAGTAAATAATCTGCCTTCTTGTTCTTCCCACCAAAGTGGATAACCTCACATTTATCCATATTATACTGCATCTGCTATGCATCTGCCCACTCGCCCAATCTATCCAAGTCACCCTGCATCCTCATAGCATCCTCAGTTACACTGCCACCCAGCTTTGTGTCATCTGCAAATTTGTTAATGTTACTTTTAATCCCTTCATCTAATGGCTGGATGGCTGGAAGCTCCTAGTCAAGTACCGGCATGGAAGCAGTGAATACTTGATTCAATCCCCCAATCTTTAGACAGAAGCAGGAAAGCTGTTTGGTAGCAGTATTCATGTCTGAGCAGCCCTATTTAGAATCCACGCTGCTCACCCTGAACTGGGAAGGGGCCAGAAAAGGTGCCCTAAAAATAGTCTGCTTCGCCTCGTCCTGTCTGGGAAACCGCATCCAGAGGGATCACCATCATGCGGTCGAAAACCATCAAGAAGCGAAACTATGAAACTCGGCACTTGGAATATACGATCTCTGATGGACAACCCAAACTCAGACCGGCCAGAGCGAAGAACCACCTTTGTTGCTCGGGAACTCCGAAAATTCAGCTTTGACATCGTTGCTCTGAGTGAGACCCGCAGAGCTGGAGAAGGGCAAGAAAAAGGAAGAACAAGGTCCATACACCTTTTTCTGGAAAGGTCTTGATCCTAAACAACCGAGGGTCCACGGAGCAGGTTTTGCCATCCGAAACAACTTTCTTCAGAAGCTGACAGAGCAACCACTGGAAAGCAACGAACGTCTTATGACTCTACAAATCCAGCTCATCAAGAACCAATACACCACCATCATCAGCGCCTATGCTCCAACACTGGACACTGAAGACGAAGTAAAGGAGAACTTCTACACCCAACTGGACAACGTCCTTTCCTCGGTTCCCAACAACGAAAAGATCATTCTCTTAGGAGACTTCAATGCTAGAGTCAGGAAAGACTCTGGACTGGAACAATCGGCAAGGAAATAATTGGCAAGGTCAATGTCAATGGAACACTCCTCCTCAACAAATGTACTGAATACAACCTGGTGATAACAAACACCTTATTTCGCTAGAAAAACAGGCACAAAGTCTCTTGGCAGCATCTATGTTCAAAAACATTGGCACCTCATCGACTACATCATTGTACAATCCCGTGGCCAACAAGATCATCTCGTCCACCGTAAGAATGACGATTCGGCCCAAAAGGACACATTAAAACCAGAACACCATCAAGAAATTCAATGTTGACATCCTTCAAGACATCAACCATGTGCAGATGTTTCAACAAATATTTCAAGAACAACTGCCTCAACAAATCCCACCATCTGCCGAAGAACACGGGAATCTATTGAAGAACGCTATCATCGCCTCCTGCAAGGAAACAATTGGGTTCAAGTAAAAAAACATCAGGATTGGTTCGACAATAATGACAAACAACTCCAACAACTCATCAATGAAAAGAGAAAAGCTTTCATCACCTTACAAAATGACCAACAGACGGCTACCAAAAGGAAGTGCTGTCAGGAATGCAAGGCTGCAGTTGAGACGAGCACCCAAAACCTGAAAAACCAATAGTGGAGGGAGAAAGCTCAGGAAATCCAACAACTAGCAGACGCCAACGACACTCAAGGCTTTTTCAATGCCACCAAAACCATTTTTGGTCCATCCACTCACGTTCAAGCCCCTCTCAAAAGCAAAGATGGGTCAACCATCCTGAAGAGCAATGCTGACATCAATTCTAGATGGAGGGCGCACTTTGAAGATCTTCTAAATCAAACCGCCTCATTTGACAGAAATGTTGGTGCAGGATGCAGGTGAAAGCAGCCTGTTGACGACTCCCTAAGCAGAATACCATAATTTGAAGAAGTCAAGGAAGCCATCAAAACCTTGAAAAATAACAAGGCAGCTGGACTCGATGGAATACCAACTAAGGTCTACAAAATTGGAGGTAACCTGCTCCATTACCAACTGCATCAACTTCTCATCACGATCAGGATAAATGAAGACGTACCAAGAGACTTTAGAGACTCAGCATCATTACCATCTACAAAATGAAAGGCGGTCGATCTGACTGCGGAAACTATCGTGGAATTTCCCTATTAGCACAGCAGGCAAAGTCCTCGCCCCAATCATGAACAACCGACTCAAGCCTTTAGCCGAGAAGATCCTTCCAGAGACACAAGCCGGTTTTAGATCATCACGTGGAACAGCCGACATGATCTTCACAATGCCTCAACTACAAGAAAAAGGTTATGAGCAACTCCAACCTTTGTACATCGCATTCATCGACATCACTAAGGCCTTCGACTCGGTATCAAGGGAACACTTATGGGACGTCCTATTCACCTTTGGATGTCCTGAAAAGTACATTCGAACCCTGAGACTCCTCCACGATGACATGCTTGCCACAGTCATGGCTAGCAACAGCAACTGTGAGCCGTTTCAAGTCAGATAAGGAGTGAAACAGGGATGCGTGATTGCCCCAACACTGTTCACCGTCTTCATTGTGACAACCGTCAACATCATCAAGGACAACCTACCACCAGGAATCAAAATCGTCTACAGAACAGATGGCAGACATTTCAATCTTGCCCGTCTCAAGTCCAAAACTAAGACATCTATGAGCTCCCTCATCGAGTTCCAACATCAGATGACAACTGTGTTGCAGCTCTCTCAGAAAATAATCTGCAACAGATCCTGACTGCCTTCAACAGTGCATACACGAAACTTGGACTTACCATCAACTCCAAGAAGAATCAGGTTATCTACCAATCATCACCAACTGAGACAAATCGAAAAGAACCGTCAATTCAACTTGGTGAAACAACCCTGGAAAATGTGGATCACTTTCCGTGCCTTGGAAGCCACCTCTCCTCCAATGTCGACCTTGATGACGAGATCCAACATCGTCATAAGTGTGCTGGAACAGCTTTTGGACATCTTCGAAAGAGAGCCTTTCATAATCGTGACATCCGAACAGACACCAAAATATTAGTGTACAAGGCAGTGGTGATTCTAACGCTCCTTATGCATCAGAAACCTGGACAACATACCGTTGCCATCTGAAAACACTTGAAAAGTTCCATCAACTAAGTCTTCGATGCAGCATAAATATCAGTTAGGAAGACAGAAGAACCAACATCAGCGTGCTGAATGAAGCGAAAACATCTAGCATCAAAGCATTCGACATCAAGAACCAACTAAGATGGGTTGGTCATGTCGTTCGGATAGAAGACAAGCGTCTACCAAAGCAAACCTTCTATTCCCAGCTTAAAGAAGGCAAACATGAAAGAGTTGGCAAAAGAAGAGATTCAAAGACGCTTTAAAAGCCAGCATGAAGAAATGTGAAATTGACATCGACATTTGGGAAACCAATGCCAAGGACAGAAATCTCTGGCAAACCATCATCCAAGAAAGGAACAGCGACCTTCGAAGCCAAGAGATGTGCAGATTTAGAAGAAAGGAGAAGAAAACGGAACGAGAGGCAGCAACAACCAAAGCTCAATCTGCCATCTGGAATTACCTGTCCTGAATGTCGAAGAACTTTCAAAGCCAGGATTGAACTCATAAGCCACCTGAGAGTCTATAAAAACAAACAGAGCATAGACCATCATCCTTGACCTCGAGGGATAGCCACGACAACAAAATCATTAATATATATTGTAAATAGCTGCAGTCCAGCACTGAGCCATGTGGCACCGCAATACCATGTGCTCTAATTTTGCCCAATAATCTCCTGTGTGGGACCTTATCAAAGGCTTCCTGAAAGTCCAGATACACTATATACACTGGCGCTCCCTTGTTCATTTTACTTGTTACATCCTCAAAAATTTCCAGAAGAATTGGTCTGTACTGAGTTTGTACATTCTCCCCGTAACCTGTGTGGGTTTTCTCCAGGTGCCCAGGTTTCCTCCCACACTCCAGACATACAGGTTTGGAGGCTAATTAGGTTGGTAAAACTGTAAATTGTCCCGAGACTGTAGGATAATACTAGTGTGAGGGGATTGCTGGTCAGCGGAGATCGCTGATCAACATGGACTGAGTGGGCCAAAGGGCCTGTTTCATAAGGTCATATGGTTATAAGTAGGAGTAGAATTAGGCCATTTGGCCGATCAAATCTACTCCGCCATTCAATCATGGCTGATCTATCTCTCCTTCCTAATCCCATTCTCCTGCCTTCTCCCCATAACCACCGACACTTCGCTGTATCCCTAAACTAACAAGGTTAACCGGACCCAGGGCAGGTTCGAGTGAAAGCAACATGATTTTAGGTGAGCTAACACTTACAGACATTTTAGTTTAGTTTAGTTCCGCTTCAAAAAGGGATGGAAGATTGCAACCTTCACGTGGTCCGCCCTGTTTCGACTAATGCAATCAACTCGATGTGCACAAACGGAAGATCAAATAGAACAAGTTGTCCAACAACTTTAGACTGTGCACGCCACACGAAAGAAGAAGAAGCTACAAAAAGATATTCACTGTACCTCTGTACGCATGACAATAATAATAAACTAAACTAAACTAAAAATCTCTAGGTGATGGAGATGGAGATGGTGCCAGCTACTAAAGATAAAGACTTAAATCTACCCTAAGATTGGTGACCACACACCCTCCTCGAGAACTGGGTGCTGGAGAAAAGAGTTGAGAGAGGTGATCCTGAGGTATATGCTGGGATCTATGCAGAAAATAATATGGTGCAAGATAGTGAGCTGGGAAACAGGAAGAGGGACTCTGGATTGAATTAGATTAGGACAATTTATTCACATCAAGGCAGTGGAGAGTGAAAAATAGAAAACTGATATATTTAGGAAGAGTTTCATTGGATTGTTTACAATTACAATGGATTTCCAAAGAGTATCCAATAATATGAAAGTGATTAACCATCTGTAAAAGCATGCTCTATTTTCATTCGCACATGAAGACATTGTTGCATCCAATGATCCAATGGATATCTCCTTCCTTGCCACTGATTAAATTTCAGATTTGTTTCGGGATTTCTATTGACATTGGGATAGAAAAGCCTGTTGTATTTTTTACACCTTTGAGAGTGAATGATTTTATTTTCATTTTCACAACTGACATGGAGGCTATAGACTTCTGGAGACATATAGCAGGGAAATAGGCCCTTCAGCCCATCAGGTCCATGCCAACCATCAAGTAGCCATTCACACTAGTCTCACCTTATTCTCCCTACAATCCCATCAACCCCACAGATTCCTCTAAACTCAGGCCAATTTACAGTGGCCACTTAAGCCACTGACCCACACAGCTCAACTGAGGGAAAGAAGCACACAAGGGCAAACTAGCATGTCACAATTAAAATGTTTAAACTCCAGTCAAACTGTGCAAGAGTGGCTTTAGATGTAAGGTAGCAGCAGGACAAGTACAATAATCATCTGGACAGAATATGGAATTGTGGACAAATTAGTGTCTCCATTAAATTAACAGGCAATAACAAATCACTGGGTTGATACACCCTCACTGTTATGTTGTGTCATTAGTTCATACTGTACTCTGAGTGGATTTATATTGTTTGGCACCAGGCAGGTCGAAAGTAGTAAGGATTTTTCATATTCTACTGAAGCAGAAAAGAAGCAGTGTGAGACAGTTCCTACTGATCTAAAATCAGAGAGTGACTCAAATTCCTCTTTCCTCATTTACCGATTCTAGCATCATTTACATACGAGTCTCACAGTTGAGTTAGTTTGTATATTTTAGGACCAATTTGCTTTTAATAGCTGTTGAGCTAAATGCAGAGACAAGCTATGGAAAAAAAAGATTTTCAGTAATGTTTGATCATCTCCAAATCATGCAACTCTAAAATTAATCCAGAAGTACTGACTCGAAAAGTTAACCGTTTCCCTTTCCACAGATGCTCTGCTACCTGCTGAATATTTCCTGGGTCTCTCTTTATGTCTAAAAATAAATTGCTTCTTAATGAAAACAACTTTTGATGCGCACATTATCTGGAAAAGAAAAGCTGCCTTCTGGAGTTCTCTGGTTTTGAGATACCAAACATCTATAAATTTAAATTAATTCATATTCTCTAGGGTCAAATATTCTGACAAAGAAGAAAATTTCTAATTCCACCATTATTTCTGGGTTGTTTTTTTTATGTCTAATTCTGATATGCACTCGTTATGCTCCAGCTTGCAATTTATGAAAGAAGAAACAAAGGAAACAGGAGTAGGCCATTTAGCCCATTCGAGCCTGTTACGCCATTCATTAAGATACACCTTTTTGGCAAATATCTCTGTACTTCTGAACATCTAGAAATACATAAATCTCTATTTTGAATGAACGTTAGATTTAGATAAGGAGACCACAATGGTACATATTACTCCAGGTGTGGTCTATCCAAAAACCTGTAGACTCGCAGTAAGGCTTCCTTAATAGAACAAGCAGTGCTGGAGTAGCTCAGCAGGTTAGGCTGCATCTCTGGAGGGCATTGGATAAGCGACCTTTGGGGTTTGGACCCTTCCTCGGTCTGAAGAAGGGCCCAGCTCAAAACATCACCCATCCATGTCCTCCAGAGATGCTGCCTGACCAATTAAGTCACTTCAGCACTGCATTCTACACAAGATTTCCAACATCTTCACAATACACAAGCAGTTCCTTACATATTCAAAACTTCCTTAACCCTGCACTAAAATTGTCTTGTAAAAGCCACGACTGCACAAAAGATAGCTTGAGATACAATAACAGGAGACGCTAAACAACTTTTAACACTTCCCAAGCTCTCACGGTTATTTTTGTATTGGAACAGGTGATCCAGTTGAAAATGTGGCAATTGTTTTATACTATTCGTGGTTCATTCACAAATGTTAGAGCTGAACCAGAAGGAGGCCTTTCAACCCATCATGCCTCTACAAAACTCTCCAGGGCACTGCCATTAACTATGTATGTCTTGCCATGGTTTAGCTTCCCAAAATACAGCACTTCACATTGTCCAATTTAAATTACATGTTACAATTCTTCAGTCCATGTTCGAGGTTTAACTAGATCCTGTTAGAGTCAGAGGGTCACACAGCACAGAAACATGCCATTCGGCCCAACTCAAGATGCCTTATCTATGCTAGTCCCATTTGCATGTATTTGGCTCGTATCCTTTTAAAACCTTCCTATCCATGTACCTGTCCAAATACTATTATTGAACCTATTGGTCTGATTAAACCTTAAACCAATTACCTGTGTAAGAAAGAACTGCAGGTGTTGGTTTAAATCGAAGGTAGACACAAAATGCTGGAGTAACTCTGCAGGACAGGTAGCATCTCTGGAGAGAAGGAACTCCTTCTCTCCAGAGATGCCACCTGTCCCGCTGAGTTACTCCTGCAGTTTGTGTCTACCCTCTGGTTCTTGATTCCCCTACTCTGGAAAATGACTGTTCATTCACCTTATCTATTCCACTCATTACTTTATACACCTCTATACTTTCAGTGACACTTCAGTAACTTGCCCTTCCAATGTACCTAAACATTCCCTCTCCCTTGTAGGGCCCTCTACATATTGGCTAAGCAAACATTTCTGAACAATTTGACAAATTTTACCCCATCTAGCCCCTTGACACTAAGACAGTCGCCTACTATGACAAACCTATTAGTCTTTCAACTGCCTGCAATCTTGCGGCATATGTTCTTCTAATTCCCGTTGAATAATTGGGGCTTATAGTACACAAGGTGATCACGTCCATTTAATTTTTCAGCTACACACGTATAGCTTCACTGGAAAAACTGTCAGAAATGTTATCTCAAACAAGAGTCGGAGTACAGGAACAAGATTGAGAACCCTGGTGTAGAGACAACAACCTTTCTCTTAACGTCAGCAAGGCGAGGAAGATAGTGATCGACTTCAGGAAGCGAAGCAGTATACATACCCCAGTTTTGGACTGCGCCGAAGTAGAAATGGTTGAAAACTTCAAATTCCTACGAGTAAATATCATCAACAACTTCACCTGGACCAAGCAATGACCAAGAAAGCATATCAAAGCCTCTACTTCCTCAGATGGTTTAGGAAGTTTGGCATATCCCCAACAACCCTCACCAACTTATACAGATGCACTGTAGAAAGGAAATTTATCGGGATACATGAAAGCTAGGTTTGGGAACAGCTCCATCCAAGACCGTAAGAAATTGCAGCAAATTGTGGATGCTTCCCAGACCGTCACACAAACCAACGATACAGGAGTGTGAAGACGCACATCTCTAGATTCAGGGACAGTTTCTTCCCAGCTATTATCAGGCAACTGAATCATCCTACCACATCTAGAGAGCAGTCCTGAACAACTATCTACATCGTTGGTGACCCTCGACTATCTTTGATCGGATTTTACTGGCTTTATCTTGCAGTAAACATTATTTCCGTATCATGTATCTGTACACTGTGAATGGCTCGATTGTAATCATGTATTGTCTTTCCGCTGACTGGTTAGCATATGACTAAAGCTTTGTCATATGCACGTGACAATAAACTAAACTGAAACTGAAATTGAAAGCACCTCACCCTCTTCTTTTACCCCATCTCTACCTTGACTGTTGCACCTATAACCTGGAATATTAAGCTGCCAGTCCTGTCCCTCCCTTCCCAATTGCATGTACCCATCCATGCCTTGAGTTCATCCACCTTCCCCATCAGGCACTCACACTGAAGTAGATACATGTTATTCCCACAATCCCTCCTCTACTACTCTTCCTATTCCATATACAACTCTCTGCAAAAGTTTTCATTTTTAATCTATCCATGTTTCTTTAAACAGTTTCCATTGAATCTGTTGGCTTATTTTCTTTAGACCATGAGTTCAATCTAAACATTTACTGTGTTGTAGTTCTCATTTTCATAACCATTTTTAATCTGACTCATTGGGTTTCCAACCCGCCTGCCAAGGAATTCAGTCTCACTGCACTTACTCCACCATAACATTGCACATGGATGGAGACACAAGTGACTGCAAATGCTGACAAACTGTCATTGAAATCAGCTGGTCAAGCAGAATCTATGGAGGCAGAGGGTTGGTTGTTTGACGTTTTGAGGCAAGACGCTGCATCGGGACTAGTGCAATTTTAGTCTGCTTATCCAAACCTTGTGTTTATTCAAAACAGAGATTGATGGGTTTCTGAGTATTAAGGCAATCCAATCATATGACATTTCCCGGGTGAGCAATGGCACAGGATTTACAATACATTTTAAACATTTAAAAGGTAAGAAAGACCACAGGGCAGTGTAAACCAGAGGAGAACATAAAATGTCTGAAAAGTAGAGTTCTAAGGGTAAAAACTTGGTTAAAAATAACTGGAACTGTATTACGGTATTGCCATTGCAGATGAGTTAACTGTCTGTACTGCAATGTACACAATGTCCGTAATAAAACGAGGTACTGAAGGGAATAATATATTGTAAGAATCGGATATGGCACGAATTATTGAGGCAGAGCAAAATCATGTCCAGGAATTAGAACATCTTCTGGAAAATGTGAAAGGTGGAAAGGATGGGGATTGAATGGGGTACATAGTAACAAAGGCAGTATAAAAATGAAATAGCTACCCATGTGTCAGAAGCAGAATCTGTGTGGATCAAGATGAATGATCAATAAAGGACCAACCACTGTAATAGAAGGTGCAGCACAGTGAGACAGTGGCAGAGCTGGTGCATGACAGCTCCAGAGACCCTGGTTTGATCCTAACTGCACTGTCTGTATGGAGTTTATACGTTCTCCGTGTGACTGCGTGGGTTTTCTCCGGGTGCTCTGGTTTCCTCCCACACTTTAAAGACGCACAGGTTTGTATGTTAATTGCAAATTGTCACCAGTGTGTAGGATAGTCCTAGTGTGGATGGTGACTGCTGGTTAGCACGGACTCGATGGGACAAAGGGCCTGTTTCCATGCTACATCTCCAAAGTCTAAAGGTTTCTACAGTGGAAGAAAGGTTAAGGAATAAATATAGATACAAATTAAGAAAAAGAGCAACACAAATAAAATTAAAAATTGAGGGATTGTTCTGAATTAGTTGTCCTATCAAGGTAGTTAAGGCAAGTAAAATCAGTGAGGTACACATCCAATCTTACCTGAAGCAGCATCAACAGGAACAGAGACCAAGACAAAGTACAAAAACAAATTACATAAAAACAAGCAAATAATTATTAATGTTACAAATAAATTCTACAAGACAGTGAGAAGAAAAAAGTGTACTAAAAAACAAGACATTAGTCCAAAAATACTCAATTAGAAAACAAGCCCAAGGTAGTGCAAAAGGTGGCCCGTGGGGTTGCATTGCCAAGGTACGATTAGTTAGTTAGTTAACTAGTCAGTTTAGTTTATTGCCACATGTACCATTCACAAATTATAGGACTAGAATTAGGCCATTCAGCCCATCACATTTACTCCACCATTCAATCATAGCTGATCTCTGCCTCTAAATCCCATTTTCCTGCCTTTGTCTATCTCTGCCTTAAAAATATCCACTGACTTGGCCTCCACAGCCCTCTGTGGCAATGAGTTCCACAGATTAACTACGCTCTGACTAAAAAAGTTCTTCCTCACTTCTTTTTTAAAAGAGCTCCCTTTAATTCTAAGGCTATGACCTCTGGACCTAGACTCTCCCACCAGTGGAAACATCCTTTCCACATCCACTCTATCTATGCCTTTCATTATTCTGTATGTTTCAATGAGGTCCCCCTCATTTTTCTAAACTCCAGCAGGTAGACGCCCAGTGCTGTAAAAAAATCATCAAAGCTAACCCACTCATTCCTGTACCAAAGTACAGTGAAATGCTTTTGTTGTGTGCTAACCAGTCAGCAGAAAGGCAATACATGATTACAATCGAGCCATCCACTGTGTACAGATACATGACCAAGAGAATAACTTGAATATAGTTAAAGATATTCCGAGGGTCTCCAATGCTGCAAACAGTTGCTCAGGACTGATCTCTAGTTCTTGGTAGGATGGTTCAGTGCAAGAAGCTGATAGTTGAAGGAAAGTAGCTGTTCTTGAAGGGGATAAGGAGATAAGGGAATAAGGATCAACAATATACATTGGGCTTATTTTTAATCCAGTACAGTATGCAAGCAACACAAGAAAAGAAGTACTCCAAAAGACCTGCTACTGGATCTCGCAATGGGGAAATAAGGCAGAGCATCCTGAAACAGTAAATGAGAAGAGCAGCTAACCAATTGTAACCAGTAAATAGAGTTGGCGCCTCACAGCACCAAAGACCCGGGTTCGATCCTGACCTTGCTGCTGTCTGGGTGGAGTTTGCACATTCTCCTTATGACTCCGCAGGTTTCCTCTAGGTGCTCCAGTTTCTTCCTACATCCCAACGACATGAGGGGTCTTTAGGTTAATTGGCCTCTATGAATTTCCCCTAATGTGTAGGGATTGGCCGTGAAAGTGTGATAACATAGAACTACTGTGCACGGGTGGCTGGCGTGATCACGGTGGGCCAAAGGGCCTGTTTCAATGCTGCATCTCTAAACCAAACTGAATCAAGTAACAATAATACAATTGGATTAAAGATGAGGATATAAATCTGCATCCACCACAAAACTCTGAATGCTTGCTGTCATCATGGTGTGAAATTTACGGCAAACTATGGCAGATGTACATGCAATGCCAGATATGGAAATCGACAAAGGCCTACACCCTGCAAAGACCCTGATGAAATATTCACCAATAAAATTAAAACATTCAATAACTCGATGTGAGGAGGTTTTTAGGCACTCTTAATGCCACAGAGGCCTTTGAACATCATAACCCATGTTGAATGAATTTAACTAGTGAGTCTAACTAATGAGTTTCAATAATCGTGTGCTATCATGATTAATGCTAACCCATCTCTGTGATCCTGCCCAGTATCATTCTTTCCACTCCATGTCAGAGTCCAGATTTTTTTAATGAATTTCCTTTCCCGTTTGTGTACAAAAATTGAGATGGAAGTATTGATCCACATTAAAATATTCTCATTTTTATGCACATCCCAATCTAATTTGCTGCTCAGCATGTTGATGAGATCATGAGATTAAACAATATCCCCTGCAGATGATACAAAAGGAAAGTCCAAAAGCAAAACACTACACGTTAGACACCCTATCAAAAAAAATTTGAATGCTGGAAATTCTCAGCAGTTCAGACAACACTTCTGGAGAGAGAACGTTTCAGATCAATGACCCTACATCAGAT
This sequence comes from Raja brachyura, assembly GCA_963514005.1. Next base: position 22,579,856 of record OY740786.1, on the reverse strand, counting down.
TCTGATGAAAAGTCATCAAACTGAAACATTATGTGCAGGAAGGAACTGCAGATGCTGGTTTAAACCGTAGACACAATATGCTGGAGTAACTCGGTGGGACAGGCAGCATCACTGGAGTGAAGGAATGGGTGACGTTTCTGATCGAGACTCTTCATCAGACTAGAGTCAGGGGAAAAGGAAACGAGAGATATAAATGGTGATGTAGAGAGATATAAAACAAATGAATGAAAGGTAAGCAAAAAAAGTAATGATGATAAATAAACAGACCATTGTTAGCAGTTTGCTTGGGGAGAACGAGAAGCTGGTGCAACTTGGGTGGGGGGGGGGGGATGGAGAGAGCGAGGGATGGAGAGAGAGAGGATTACTTGAAGTTAGATAAATCAATATTCATACCACTGGGCTGGAAGCTGCCCAGGCGAAATATGACCCTTTCACCCAGAGAGTTGTGAATTTATGGAATTCCCTGCCACAGAGGGCGGTGGAGGCCAAGTCACTGGATGGATTTAAGAGAGAGTTAGATAGAGCTCTAGGGGCTAGTGGAGTCAAGGGATATGGGGAGAAGGCAGGCACGGGTTATTGATAGGGGACGATCAGCCATGATCACAATGAATGGCAGTGCTGGCTCGAAGGGCCAAATGGCCTCCTCCTGAACCTATGAGATGCTGTTTGTCCAATTTGCATTTAGCCTCATTCTGACAATGGAGGAGACCTAGGACAGAAAGGTTAGTGTGGGAATGGGAAGGAGAATTAAAGTGTTTGGCAACCTGATCTCCCGGTTGCCAAACACTTTAATTCCCCTTCCCCTTCCCGCACTGTTATCCCACTTTTGAAGAAAGGCGGAGGAGAGAAAACAGGGAATTATAGACCAGTTAGCCTGACATCGGTGGTGGGGAAGATGCTAGAGTATAAAAGATGAGATAGCCGAACATTTGGATAGTAGTAACAGGATCGGTCCGAGTCAGCATGGATTTACGAAGGGGAAATCATACTTGACTAATCTTCTGGATTTTTTTGAAAATGTAACTAGGAAAATGGACAAGGGAGAGCCAGTGGATGTAGTGTACCTGGACTTTCAAAAAACATTTGATAAAGTCCCACATAGGAGATTAGTGGGCAAAATTAGGGCACGTGGTATTGGGGGGTAGAGTGCTGACATGGATAGAGAAGTGGTTGGCAGACAGGAAACAAAGAGTAGGGATTAACGGGTCCCTTTCAGAATGGCAGGCAGTGACTAGTGGGGTACCGCAAGGCTCGGTGCTGGGACCGCAGCTATTTACAATGTACATCAATGATTTGGATGAAGGGATTCAAAGTAACATTAGCAAATTTGCAGATGACACAAAGCTGGGTGGCAGTGTGAACTGTGAGGAGGATGCTATGAGAGTGCAGGTTGACTTGGACAAGTTGGGGGAGTGGGCAGATGCATGGCAGATGAAGTTTAATGCGACTAAATGTGAGGTTATCCACTTTGGGAGCAAAGGCAGGAAGGCAGATTACTATCTAAATGGTGTCAAGTTGGGAAAAGGGGAAATACAATGGGATTGTACATCAGTCTATGAAAGTAAGCATGCTGGTACAGCAGGCAGTGAAGAAAGTGAATGGCATGTTGGCCTTTATAACGAGAGGAATCAAATATAGGAGCAAAGAGGTCCTTCTGCAGTTGTACAGAGCACTAGTAAGACCACACCTAGAGTATTGTATACAGTTTTGATCCCATAATTTGAAGAAGGACATTCTTCCTATTGAGGGAGTGCAGCGTAGGTTTACAAGGTTAATTCCCGGGATGGTGGGACTGTCATAGTTATATTGATCTTCCTGCAAAAGTGGTGGAGGCAGGATCGATTTTAACATTTAAAAGTAAAGTGGATAGGTATATGGACGGGAAGGGAATGGTGGGGTATGGTCTGAGTGCAGGTAGATGGGACTGGGGGAAAATAAATGGTCGGCATGGACTGGAAGGGCCGAGAAAGCCTGTTTCCGTGCTGTAATTGGTATGTGGTTATATGGTTATATGGTCATATGCTGAGAGAATGGAGCAGCTGGGCTTGTACACTCTGGAGTTTAGAAGGCTGAGAGGGAATCTCATTGAAACATATAAGATTGTTAAGGGATGGGACATGCAAGTGATTGACAACAATGCTGATGTTGGGCTGGAGTCCAGAACCAGGGGCCACAGTTTAAGAATAAGGAGTAAGCCATTTAGAACGGAGACAAGGAAACACTTTTTCTCACAGAGAGTGGTGAGTCTGGGGAATTCTCTGCCTCAGGGGGCAGTGGAGGCGGGTTCTCTGGATGCTTTCAAGAGAGAGCTAGATAGGGCTCTTAAAAATAGCGAAGTCAGGGGATATGGGGAGAAGGCAGGAACGGGGTACTGATTGGGGATGATCATCCATGATCACATTGAAAGGCGGTGCTGGTTCGAAGGGCCGAATGGCCTACTCCTGCACCTATTGTCTATTGACCTTTCTGTCCTGGGCCTCCCCCATTATCAGAACGAGGCTAAACTGAAACACGAACCGTGTTTACCTGATCTTACTTGACCACATATGTGTTCCCATAATTTTTTTGGCTTCATCCACGAATGAAAGTCATGTTCCGAAAGATTAGAAAAAAAAATCAACACCAATTAAATCACTGGAGCCAGCTGTCTTCCTGGTCAGCTGCAACCAGTAGCTCTTCACCAGTAATTACATCCTCTGGGCTAGTAATTGACAAGCGTGTGACAAAGACCAGGGCAACCGAGTGCAAAGCAGCTGAGAAAAAAAATGTGAAAAGTAAAATAGGAAATGAGATATTGACAACTGATAAGGCGCAGAGGCAAAAGGAAGCACTTGAAGAGGGGTTCATAGTTCAGCATTCACTGAAAAACAACAACTGACTAAATGGGAGCCCATGAATGAATAAAGACAGAGAAAAAAATCAGAGTAAGGAAAGGGGTACACATGGTGAGGAATAATAAATACACGAGAAAACGGCAGCAAAGGCTGTCAAAACAACTGTGGAATTAACAGAGGTAACTAATAATATTCTTCAGGCATTATGGATAAAAATTGAGATGGAAGTATTGATCCACATTAACAAGAAATTTAAAAAAAAACACAAACAATAGTAAAGTGAAATATTACTCTGCTTCAGGAGTTACCAGATACAGACTACATCAAATGACGTTACACAAAGTAACATTTGGAATAGTAAAATAATTATTGAACAGATTATGGGATTCAAAGGGAAGATAAAGGCCCTGGTTCAGATGGATTGCATCCACACATTTTAAACGGCAGTGGTGCCACTGTTAAATAGTTAACACTCCATTAGGAAAAAGTGCAACTGGTAGAGATCTGAGAGAAACACTATTTCAGGCAGGAAGAACATGTCTAGGGAATGGTCAGTGTCAAAATAAATAATGGAATTCCTACAAAAGAAGAAAATAGAAACTATTTAGTGATCAAAAAGAGAAAATAGACATGGGTAAATGTGTAGTTTTTAATTTTAGTTTAGAGATGCAGCGCAGAAAAGGGCCCTTCAGCCCACCGTGCCCGTGCCGGTCAGCAATCCCCGCACATTAACACTATACTACACACGTTAGAGACAATTTACAATTATACCAAGTCAATTAACGTATACCTGCATGGAGTAGGTAGGTCTAACAATCTACGACAATAAAACAATGCTGGAGAAACTCAGCTGGCCAGGCAACAATTCGGTTTGGAAAATGTTACCTGTCCAATGTCCTCTTCAGACTGAAGAAAGGTCTCGACCGGAAAAGTCCACAGTCCATTCCCTCCTCAGATACTACCTGAGCCTTTGAGTTGCTCCTTTGTGTTTTGCTCAAGATTCCAGTATTTGGAATCTCCAAGAAGCTGCTACATAGTTATTGGAAACATGTGGAGCCAAGTAAGAAGGCGTGGAATGCGTGAGTAACTGACTTCAAGACAGAGCAGTGGTAAGAGGTGACAATACAGGCTAACATATGGCAGAAAATTGAATCACTAAACCTTCAGTCTGGGATTACTTTGGTCACAATTCATATTAATGGCTTCACTTTTATAATCATAAACACAACTTTTTCAGATAAACTTGGCAGAATGTGGACATAGGAGATGGTCAACACTAGGATGTACTGCAACTAATTACAAGAAGATTAATGATTAGTAAGGGTGTCAGGGGTTATGGGGAGAAGGCAGAGGAAAGGTATTGAGAGGGAATAGATCACAGGTCAGCCATAATTTCGAGTAGACTTGATGGACCGAATGCTCGAATTATGCTCCTATAATTATGAAATAACAAACGTGTAAGCCTGGAAAATGTTTTTTTTAGCGAAGGTGTTGTGGTAGCGCATGTCTAAAAACACATAGAGTGCTGGAGTAACAGCGGGTCAGGCAGGACCCGGAGAACATGGAGAACATGGATAGGTGACGTTTCGGATCGTGACCCTTCATTACACTGATTTGGTGGGGGGGGGGGGGGGGGGGTTGAGCTGGAAGAGAAAGGGGCAGTACAAAGCATTGCTAGGGACTAGGTTGTCACAGGTTTCGCCTGGGAGAATGAGAAGATTACAAATTAGTTGCAAAGTAAGAATCCAATTAGGTTAGGGCAACAAAGAGCGAGAATAGCAATGGACAGAGCACGCAGCCGGTGACCAGGCTGACGAGAAGTCAAACTAGACGCCGGTTTCATTTCGAGGACCTAAGAAATTGAAAATAAATAAATTGTGCTAAACTTGCATTGAACCTGGGAGTACTGAGTAGGTTCTTTGTCACTGGATTATGAAGAATAATACAGGACGGAGTGTTCCAAAAAGGATCGAACACAAATGTATAGTTCTGCTTGTGTAGGAAGGAACTGCAGATGCTGGTTTATACCGAAGATAAGACACAAAGTGCTGGAGTAATAGCGGGACAGGCAGCATCTCTGGAGAAAAAGAATGGGTGATGTTTCAGACGGGACTCTTCTTCAGGCTGCTTGTTCATCTTCTGCTTATTGGGAAGAGGTTGTCCCGTTCCTCTTGTGGGCTGAATTGAGGATGTGGGTTGATCCGATTTAGATGTTACATGGATTGAACGGTTTGATAGACGCGCCACGCAAGGAAGAGCAAAAACTCCACGGAGCGGTCGACAAGGAGTCCAAAGTTGTGAGGAAACGTACTTTAACGGAGAGCGAGGGGAAACGGCACTTATTCCACACGGGAATCGCAATGAATGGGTTGGATAGGGAGGTGTCCAGGGGGAAGGGGAGAACGGTAATGTCTGCCACGGCATTCATGCCACCACAGCCCGTCAGCTAGAGGCCTTTGTGCGTTGTACACTCGAATTAGTGCATTTCTAACTTTTAACAGCGATAAAAAGGTGAGTTGGACAGAACGAGAATCTACTTGAGGTGTTGGACGCTAACCTGCGCCCCGGAGAGCCATTCCTCCCCATCCTGGGATAAATTATGTCCCCCGAGGTGAGTTATTGCTGGGTGTCTCCACCAGAGTAGTGTTGCTCTGGGGGGGTCACCTGCAGTCCATGAACCTGAAGCTGAACATCCCCGAGTATGTAGTGATGAAAGGGGGTGGCCATGAAGGGAAGAGGTGGTGGGGGTCTGGTCTGGTAGGGGACGGGGTGTAGTTAAGGGGGAGGGAGGGGTGGGGGGGGGGTGAGTTCACCGCTGGTCTCAATGTGGAGGCAACATCAACATCGAGCGGCTGGGAAATTGATTCGTGTCTAAACGGTTTGTTCCATTCACTACATCTACTGTACATCATCACTTCGGTTCGCCTTGGACCACAACGCAAGCCTCCCGGGCGGGGGTCGAGTGGGAGCCCCCCCCCCCCCCCCCCCCCCCCCCCCCCCGGCCCCGACACTGCTGTCCGCACAAGCCGTGTCTTTTTGATGCAGACCACGGCGGAGGAATGCAGGTTCGTTCCCCCCCCCCGCCCCCCCCCCCCACACAGACACACACACAACCCGCAGATGCAAGGAGCACGGCATGCGGCACTCGCTATGTTTACTACACGCAAGACACGACACGCAGGAAGGCAGCCGTGTGTTTGTTGGCGTGTGTGTTGTTGTGCTGCACAACTCATAAAGCCGCCACACGCAGTAGTGTGCACACCTCCACGCACGGCAGCTGCATCTGCACCCCCTCCCCCCCCTCCCCCCGTGTAGTACACAGCGCTCCCGCAGGTTGCTGATCAGTGGGAAGCAGAGGCGTCGAGACGCATGTAGCCCCACACACATACAACACGCTGCGTGCACTCCATATATGGGGTAACAGCTATACACATATCACTCCAACCATTACGTCCAAAGAAACCGACTGAAGCCCGCGTCTACGTACATTCATTGGTCGTGCGGTGTGCGTGCACAGCCGCAATCCGGGATGAACAGAAAGCTATTTGCAGAGACCTAAATAAATCAATGTGATGCAGTACTAACCGGGGCCGAGCGCTGCTGCATTCACCGGGAAGGGAGGCGGACGCCCGGGCTGATTTTTGGGAATCGTTTAATTTCCCTTCCTGGGAAGGTTTATCGCGTGAATGCGCCGCGATGTAAACTTCAGGAGAAAAAGATTCTTTCTAAACAAACGCGGCGTCTCGTCGTCTACCGTGACGGGTGGGTGGGTGGGTGGGGGTAACAGGAGGTTCGCGGGGGCGGCGGAGAGGTTCAGCTTGTGAACAATAGCTCGGATCATTCGCATGTTAGTAAAAGGAGAAAGCTTTAATTTGTGGCGGAAATATGAGCATTTGGCGGCGGGGGGTGGTGGGGGGGGGGGGGGGGTGGGGGGAGTAGCATATCGGACGAGTAACGCCAAGCGAGCCTCAAGTGGGATGATGAGCGAAATCGGGATATTCGTAACTCAAAAACAAATCTGTAACGTCCGGGGTGGTCGCTCAGACAAATTTGCTCTGCGGGTAACGCGGCTCCGGCGGGTCGAGAGAGTGTCTGTGGTCTGTGTGTTTGTTTAGTCGCGGAAACGTGGTGCTTCTCAAAGCCCCCGCGGTCACCGTCGGCGCTCGGCGAGTGAGAGACGGCGGTCGCTCACACCATCCTCTCCACAACCCCACACTAAAGTGAAGTTTTAATGCACAATGGCGTGTTGAGGACACGACCCCTCGAGTCGCCTCGCCTCGCCGGTGGGACTACGCAAAGGTGCGAGGAAGTGCAACCGAAGAAAACAACACACACACAAACACACACACACTGACAGATCCCGCTTTGATCTAAAAAAAAAGGATGAGAAGCGGTGGTCCCTTGAGCAGAGAGGCTGGGAGATTGCAGGGAGAATCGGCAAATACATTCAACTGCGGAAATCTGGGGAGCTTCAAGCTTCAACACGGAGAGTCTGCCTGGGATGTTGTTTTACTAACTACACATGCACGCAATCCCGACTCCCTCTCCCTCGGGTCAGTTATAAGTTTCATGTTATTAAACAAGAACCTGATTAAGAACTGCCATTTGGCAATGCTTGTTTGTGTTTCTGTTCTTTCAAGAGATAAGTTAGTGCACCTCCGCACACTCAGGCAAACAATGCAGAGGGGGCATGGCCAAGGGTTGTCCTTTATGTCGCTAACTCCGTTACCGTCAACGAAGGAATGAACAGTCTTCAGATTGGCTTCGATGGTTAACTCCATGACAGCTACAAATACTCACTAATAAAGTGAACCTTGATATGCTCATCGAGTGTAAACCAAGCAACAATCGATGCTCCCACTTGAAACGGGGGGTAACTTTCAGTGCCGGGCCCGAGCCGCCGACACGTAGCCCGCGGGTATTATCGATCGCAGCAGCGGTTGAACAGGAAGCACCTCCTCACCGAAACACATACATGATAATCTGGCCCCGACCTTTGCGAGAGTTGCAAAACTTTATTGGAATCGGACCGGAAGCATCTCTCCAAAGACCCCCAAGCACTGCAGTGCTGACACCGTGTAACTGGAGGACCCCCCGGGGTGGGATCTCATGGCACCCCCCTCCCTCCCGACCCCCAGATAGGCGGCCGGTGGGTGGAAGCCCCTAGTCTCACCCTACCCTATCCAGCCAGCCTCAACACAAGGCAAAGGGGTGGCCATTTCCGAGGCTGCTCCTTCCGAAAATGAGGAAAGGGGAGGGAGGGAGGGAGGATGGGTAGGTGTAGGGCCAACTTGGCTGCGGCGTGCAGCGGCGGTTGAGAAAGGGTCTGCACTTTTGCGCCACACTGCGCACATCGTGGTTCGGAGCGGCCGCTTCCCTGGCGGGGCGGGTCGGGTCGGGTCGGGCCCCAAACACAACTCTTTGCCGTTGATCGAGTAGCTTCGAATCCCCGGCCGAGGGCAGGCAGGGGGGCGGGAGGGGGGTGGGGGGGGCGGGAGGGGGGTGGCAGGGGGGCGGGAGGGGGGTGGGGGGGGGGGGGTGTAAGGATTGCCAGCGATAACGCCAGTGATCTACTACACCGCAGTGCTAACGTCAGAGATAGCTTCCAGCACCCCCCCACCACCACCTCAAGACTGTTCCATCAGCTGCACACAGCATATCCTAAACATGCATTTGCAAAAATACCACATTAAAAGCCACGGCATCGCCAGACACCCGCGCGTGTGGCCGGGGGTAGAGGCGAAGGGGGTGCCACCGAGTGAGTGCGTGTCCCCCCAACCCCCCTCTCCCCTCTCCCGCCCTCCTACCCCCTGGAAGCGGGCAGATGCTCACCAACCGGACTCTTGCTTCGCTTGAAACTCTTTCCACAAAGACACTGCAGCATATGCGTTCCTTTGCTGAAAATATTCCAAAGAAACCACATTGATTTGGGTGGCGAACAATCCAATAGCTTAGACACTCTGGAAAGCAGGTCCTTCCGGTTGCATAATGTAGCCGGAGCCGAGAGCCTGGTCAAACAGACGAAATTTCGCATAGAAAATTATATTCCGGTCTCCCACACTATCTCACGTGATTGTTTGCCCGAGTTGCCGGCAGAGGCAGGGGATGATGGAGAGGCTGTGGGAAGCCAGCGAGCGCTCGGCTCCCCGCTCCAACGCAAGGTGTCCTGGGAGGCAGAGAGGACGGTGTGTTAACAAGGATACCCCCGCCCCACAAAAAACAACTGTGCAAGAGGAGAGAGTCCATCCCTGGGGAGAGGAGCGGCGGCCGAGCCGCAGAACATCTGTTGATGGCAGAGGTGGGCAGGTTCCATCTTCCAGATGTGTGCGCCCGGACGGCTGTCCCGGGGTGCGGGGTGTCGGGGTGTCGGGGTTTACACCGGCCTCTCCCACCGGGAGGGAGGTCGGAGCCGGGGGCCGCAAGGCACCTGCATTCCGGCCGGGACCCTGCCCCCCGCCCCCGCCGAGCGGCGGCGCCTGCCTGCCTTCACGGGAATGCGGAGCCCGCCGTGATGTTCCCGCACTGGGTCCGCCGCTGGCGTCCGGATGGAGGGAGCCTGCCGCCAGCTCTGCGTCCGTCCGCAGACGGGGGTGGTGGGGGGGGGGGGGGGGGGGAGGAGGGAGGGAGGGAGGGAGGGAGGGGGGAGGAGGAGGAAGGGAGGGGGTGGGGAGGCGTTGAGAGAGCGATCAGCGTCTGAAGGGACGCGATACTCTCCCGAGAGAAGGCGGTGCTTGCCTTCTCCGCCCGATGGGCAAGGAGTGTCGGCCCGCGGACAGATGAGAAGATGGGGGTGGGTGGAGATGGGTAGGTACCCCAGGTCTCGGGTCCCGGTCCCACGCCGGCCCGCTGGCTGCACCAGTCCGCCGCCGAGTGCGCCGAGCCAAAGCCCAGACAGACACCGGTTGGCAGCTCGCCCGCTCACCTGTCCACAGTGCGGGCTGGAGGCTGGAGGGTCCAACGCCGCTTGCTGGAGGCGACCGCGCTCCGCTGGCAGAAATCACTGCTCCGTCCGCCCTCCCTCACCCAGGTATCTGGGGATATGGGGATGGTCTAGACGAGACGAAACGGGGGCCCTCGGGACAGGACGGGAGGGAGGGAGGGGAGGGGAGGAGAGTAGGCAGGGGGAAGGGGAGGGGGGGGGCGTCCATGGGATGGGATGGGACAGGGATCCGCTGGAGGGGACGGGACGGGGTGGGCGAGAGATCTGCGGGACGGGACGGGACGGGACGATTAGGGTGGGCGGGAGATCTGCAGGACGGGAGGGCCGGGTCGGGTGGGTCTGCGGTAACGGGACGGGTTTCCACCGGACCGGACGGACGGAGCGGGAAGGAGGTGCCCGGGACAGGCTTGCCCGGGATCCTCGCCCCCTTGCCCCATCAGTATCAGCCGCACTCTCGGTCAGATTTTGTCACATAAAGCCAGCCCGCAAACCCGGGTCCCACTCCGTCCTTCACTTTATCACACTTTCCGAAATGAGTGTTAAATGTTTAACTCCGGGTACTCCGTGATTCAAGGGGCCCCGCGGGAGATGCGAGTTCACGGCGCGCCTGGACCGAAGCGGAGGACAGGGTCGCGGTACCCAAACTCTCTGCTGTGCACGGCTGCTGGATCACGGCTGGTCTCAAGCGCGCCTTGGTGGCGGGACGTTTAAAGTTATTTTTTAAAACAACAACAAACTGCTGGTGGAACTGAACGGATCCATCAGCATCTGAATGGGGAATTGGACAGACGACGTTTCGGGTCGAAACATTTCGGCGAAACGAAACGTCGACTGTCCATTTCCCGTTCCCGCACAGATGTTGCCCGAACCGCTGAGATCCCCCAGAGGTTTGTTTCCTTCGCTCCAGATTCCATCTTCTGCAGTTCCTCGTGCCTTCGTTTAAATAAAAGTGGGTTAAACTAATATAAGTAGCGGTGAACATTAAACTGCCAGATCATTGTCAAGCTGCAAGTTCACCACGTCCTTCAAAGAGGAACTTTGTCTGCTCCAGAATAACTCCACACCAATGTGACCTCTTTGGGGGCGGCACACTCAACTCCCCAGTCCCCTGCACCATAACAGGGATAAGGAAAGGAGCACAAAGTGCTGGAGTAATTCATCGGATCGTGCAGCATATCTGAAGGACGTGGACAGGCGCCGTTTTGGGTCGGCGCCCTTCCTCAGACAACCCAGACCCTTGTTTGTGTGTGTGTTGTACTCATGATTCCAGCAACTGCAGTTCCCTGTGTCTCCTGGGACGAGGGAAAGTTTTGTTTTAGAAAGTTATTGAATCGAGTTTATTGCCATAAGCACAAGTAAGGTGAGGCACAAGAACTTTCACATGTAAGAAAAATCTTTCTTGCAGCAGCATCGCCGCACATACACCCAAGCATAAATGATCCATGAATAACACATACATTCTGCAAGACAAGGCTGCAAAACACAATTAGAAAACAATCCATGCTAGTGTATGAGGTGGTCTATTGTGTCCTGTTGCTGAGGTAGCATTAAGGTTGTGCAGTTCTATTCAAGGACCTGATAGTTGTTGGAAAATAGCTGTTCCTGAACATAGAGGTGTAGGAATTAAAACTTATTTACCTTCTGCCCGATGGTGACAGTGAAAGGAGGCCATGCCCTGGATGGTGGGAATCCATCATGATAGATGCCTCCATCTTGAGGTCACCTCATGCTGGTGCTTTTGATATTGGGGATGCTTTCAATTGTCCCACCTCACCGCCATCTCCTGAAAGTAAGAATTTCATTGTCCTATCTGGGACACATGACAATAAAACTCTCTTAATTTGACTCTTGTGTGAAAAAATTTGCCTTCCTAGTGGTGCCTATACTCTGCCCGCCATTCATCAATAACTGCAGCTGGCATGTTCTCCTGGGAAGCTCAGGGAGAAATATTTCTCCATCACCAATCGTATGTTTTCATAAGTTCTACTGGTTGGGCCTCACGCAAATGGTTAAAATCACTGGAAATGTTGTATTGGCGTATGGATATTGTTCATAAGTGATAGGAGCAGAATTAGGCCATTCGGCTCATCGTCTTCTCCACCTTAGAAACATAGAAAAATAGGTGCAGGAGTAGGCTATCGGCCCTGAGCAGATTCCATTCAAAGGTTGATCATCTTAAATAAGAACCCCGTTCCTGCTTTTTCCCCATATCCCTTGATTCCTTTAGCCCTAAGAGCTAAATCTAACTCTCTCTTGATCCAATGTTGGCCTCCACTGCCTTCTGTGGCAGAGAATTCCACAGATTCACAAATCTCTGGGGGAAAGAAAATCCTCATCCTCATCCTCGTCCTCATAAAGGCCTATCCTTTATTGTTAAACTGTGACCCCTGGTTCTGGATTCCCCCAATATCAGAAACATTTTTCCTACATCTAGCCTGCCCAATCCTTTAATAATTTTATATGTTTCTATAAAATCCCTCTCATCCTTCTAAATTCCAGTGAATACAAGCCCAGTCGACCCATTCTTTCATCATATGTCAGTCCTGCCATCCTGGGGATTAACCTGGTGAACCTACGCTGCACTCCCTCAATAGCAATAATGTCCTTCCTCAAATTAGGAGAGCAAAACTGAACACAATACGCCAGGTGCAGTCTCACCAGGGCCCCGTACAACTGTAGTAGGGCCTCTTTCCTCCTAAACTCAAATCCTCTCGCAATGAAGGCCAACATGCCATTAGCTTTCTTCACAAGGGATATTCCAGGGCACAGGAAATCACTGCCCAAGAACATCCCCACTCTCTCTGCTGCTGCTGACACTCAATTTGAGGTTGGCTGCTCCACTCACTGACTCGCCTGCGGTTAGAAAACAGTATCCTCTAACAAATTCCGCCATCACCATTGTTTCCCTTTCTATCTAATCCTACTCTGACCTGGATGCACCTCTAGACTCAGTAATAAAGGTCATTCCAAGCTCCTCTGCTCCCAAGACCCTTGGCAAACCAAAACTTGAACAAGTAAAATAGTTTTGAGCATATACAGAAAACAATTAATTGTGTTGATTGCAGCGGTTAGTGAAGGTGGTGGAGCACAACTAAGGAACTCTCCTTTGTACCATCCCGAATACTCCTCCCCCACTGGACTGGTCATAGGCCCGTGGGTTGGGAAGGGTGGGAGGTGCACTTTTCCATGGAGCAGGAGAAGAAAACATCTCCAATCTATGGGCATAACCGAAACTCCTAATCCCTGGAATATTTCTGGTGCATCTCCTTTCAGAGTTCCTGACTCAAAATGTGATGCCCAGATTTGGAACCAAGTTTCATTTAAGTCTTTCATGTGAAATATTTCTTGGCATGTGAAACTGAATGTGTCGGTTTTAAGTTAATGGTCCAAGAATTGCAGTGACCAGCATATAAACACAACGCATCATCCACTCAGCTAGCCCTGCCTGTTTTACACAGGAAAGCGCTGCAAGGAGATGTGGAAACACCACAGAACCTACACAGGGCACTTGTGACCATTGTAAGAGGAGAAAGCAATTCCTTATCAAACCAATTTTTATTTTTGCAATAACTGATGTCATTTTATTTGCAGCTAAATGAAAGGTTGTGGCAATTTGAAAGCCAGAGTTGGATGAAGAACAGGAGCATCTCCAGATTGCACCAGGTTATCGATGACACCACAGCCTCTGGAGATTGAGGTTGATTTATTTCCACAGGTTCTGGGGTGGCATGAGTTGTATTAGGAAGTGGGCAGGCACCTGCTTTGGTGGGAATAACTACTTCCACGGCCACACTATTATCAAACTCTTGCACAGGCCTCTCATATGCTGAGGATGTATTCCCAATCTCCTAATCTCCCTCATTAGGACCTTCCATTGATTTTACCTGTAGTTTCCCTCTAGCTGTAACACTATAATCTGCACTCTGTTTCTCTTCTATTTTTGCTTTCCCTGATGTACTCATGTATGTTGTGCTTTGCCCAGATAGTATGCAAAACATACACATGATAATAATAAACCAATACAAATATCAGTACCACGGAGTGCCCTAATTCCATTCTACTGGTGTGTGGACATTAATGCTCATGCATTTGTGGGCTCAAGTGCAGATAGCTCTCCCCCATGTTCTGGCCCTGGGCAAAATCCCGTACACCACTCGGGAACAACATTACCTCAGCTGTAGGCTGACTCAGAGCGGGGCGTGGGACCACCGATGGTGACTGTCCAGGTCAATGCTGGGGGCAGCTGGGCAGGAGAATAAATGTACAGAAGACAGGCAGATTTAATGGTGGTCCTCTCTCCATCCTCATCTCCCTCTTCCCACTCAGACCGCCTCCCTCTCCCTTCCTTTCCCCATCAGTTCCCTAGCTCTTCCCCCATCCCAATTACCTGCCAATGTACAGCGGTTGGTCTGTAATGTAACCTGGACAATCCAGTGAGCCTTTGCAGCAGGTGCCTGGATGGTTGACATTGAATTTTATAAGGGAAAATACTGATAATAGTCATAGAGTTGTATAGCAAGGAAACAGACCTCTCGACCTGCCGACCATCCAAACTAGTTCAATTTGCCTATGTTTGACCCATATCCCTTTAAGCCTTTTCCTAACCATGTACCTACCCAAGTGTCTTTTAAATGTTGTTATAGTACCTGCCTCAACTACCTCTGGCAGTTCATTCCATATACTCACCATCCTCTGAATGAAAAATTTGCCCCATAGGTTTATATTTCATCTCTCATCTAATACATATGGCATCTCGATTTTGATTCCCCTACCCAAGGGAAAACATAATTAATTCACTCTATCTATTCCCTCACGATTTTATAGACCTCTATAAAATAAGAAAGAGGAATAAACATGTGGCATCAGCCAGGAAGACTCTCTGCACGGTGGATTTGCAATTGCACTATTTTTAACAGATAAAATAGTGTTTTTTTAATTTATCCACTGTAAATAAAAATGTACTTATATGACCCGAGCTGCATCCAACTATTTACTCTACACTGATTAGCAGCTTTCACGATTTCACAAGGCCTGGCTTATTGTGGAATTAATTAATTGACAGCAATTGGATTATTTGTGCCGTTTGCCTGTGGGTGAATTGCGTGACCAAACCAGAAGCAGAGAAACAAAAATAGTGATTGGAACCAAAATATTGCAGATAGTGCAAGTCTGAAATAAAAACGGAGATATAGTACGGTGGCCCCGGTTACACTGGTGGGAAACATTTTAAGGCTGGTGACCAAACATGTGCTGTGACATAGATTAAATCCGCCTACTCAGTAAGGTAGCACAGGACAATTATATAACAGCAGTGTTTGAATAAGCATAGAGAGGCAGTGTTGTTGCCATCATTGAAGATGTTTTACAGCCAGAACATAATAAAAACAGATTCCTTTCAGAAAAGCACATTCTTGAGACATTCCAGAATGTTTTACAAATGTACACATAGTTATAATTTCAATTATGCTGCCAAGATCCTGCAAACAGCAATGTCACGGCGATCAAATAGTATTTTTTGGTCCCAACCTGAAACGTCACCTATCCATAGTCTCCAGAGATGCTGCCTGACCCTCTAAGTTACTTCAACACTTTGTGTCCTTTTGTTTAAACCAGTACCTGCAGTTCCTTGTTTCTAGTATTTTTTAAATTATGTTTAATAGATGAACATTAGCCCAAGATATTGGAGAGAGCTCGTCTGAATTTCAAACATGGATACACAATTTAACATCTCATTCAATGGACTGCACTTCCAACAGGGCAACCTTTGCCAAATTGGTGTCATCCTGCAAAGTGCCCGGGTCTCCAGATCAACTGCAAAGTACCGTGTGGATGGACTCTATCCATCTAGAAGCACAGTGAACATGCAACACCTCCAAAGGAAATGCAGGGATTAGTACCAGCCATGTGGTGCATGATTGTTTTTAACCTCACCAAAGCTTTTACTTCCATCAACATGGAGGAGACATTCCTTGAAAAAAATGTAAATTTTTCATGGACTCCTCGGAATCCCTGACCTATGACCATTCAAAATAAAGAAGGAGCACATGGTGGTATTGAAAACCTGTGTGTTGGGAGTAGACAGAAGCCCAGTGTAAATGACAGAATTAGAAACCTGCTCATAAACCACCCTCCCATATCTCACTCTCATCAGTTTACTATTGGTGCTGGAAATCTTCCAACAGGGCGAATCTTAGTGACATGACCTCTCAATCTTCCGACATGGTCAGAGCATATTATATTATATCTGTACAATATGTTGGTGAGACCAAACTTGAATTATTCTGTGCAGTTCCAATCGTCTAGCTATAGGAAGGATGTCATTAAGCTCGAGAGGATGCAGAAGAGATTCACAAGCCCAGAGGTGGATGGAGGGTGAGTTATAAGGATGGAATGAATAGTCTGAGATTGATTTTCCTGGAGCAAAGAAGGTTGAGGGGCAACGTTAAAGAGGTATATAAAAATCACGAGGAACATAAATAAAATGAATGGCCACAGTCTTATTTCCCAGGATAGGAGAGACTAAAACTTGAGGATATAGGTTTTAAGTGAGAGGGAAGAGATTTACCAGGGACCTGAGGGGGCAACCTTTTTGCACATATATAGAATGATCTGCCAGAGGTAGGTAGAATTCTAACATTTGGACAGGTAGATGGATAAGGAATGGTTTAGAGGGATATGGCCAAATGCAGGCAAATGGAACTGCTAAGCGACTTGGTCAACATGAATGAGTTGGGCCGAGGGACCTGCTTCTGTATAACTCAATGATTGTAAATTCTAGTAGGTATCAACCTCTCCTCATTAAACAAGCCCCATCAACCCTAGAGACCAATCAAATGAATCTGCACGGCACACACTGCAAAGACAAATTGTCCTTTAGATACAAAGACTGAAGGTGCACAGAGTATTCTGACGAATGTCTCATCAAGCCCTAGCCAAATCTCAGCAAGGCAATGGAGTAACAGATCTTGTGTGTTTGGCCAGCCCGTCTTTTCATTATTTGCTACTGAGATAAAGGTCAGCAGACTTAACATCTGTGTGGAGCAACAATAAATACCACTTAAGTCTGCCTATTTACAGTAATGTTGCAACCCTTAGGTTGTCTGAGTAAAAAAACTGAAGTAAAGATTCTAACCCAATGATATAATTGCATATTGTGCAAACTCTAATCAATATATGGTTAGTTATAAAAAGTCCCTGCAGATTTGCATCACGTTATTGGATACTGGCAGAGGTTCTCACTGATCAATATTGCTTTTATATTATCTGAGCAACCATTTAGTGAATTAAGTGTCCTTCAAAATGATTTACTTGGTTGATACCGGAAGATTTCTATTACAGAAGGAGGAACAGACTGCATTTTAAGAGCATATTGCAGGAGGAAATTTAATAAGGATCCTTAAAGTTTTGAAAGCGTGGACAAGAAGAAAGAATGTTTCTGCTTGTGGAAAAATGCAAAACTACTTTGCCATTATGAGGAATTGGAAATTCAGAAGCAGCTTCTCTTTCCAGAAGGTGCAGGGATAGGGAAAACCAAATAGACACATGGGGGAGAGAAGAAGAAGGAATGTGTTAACAGAGTAAGATGAAGGATGTGAGTGCATGAATGGAGCACAAGCAACACACTGGACTCATGGTCAAGCGTCAAGAGTGCTTAATTGTCATATGTACCAGCAACGGAACAATTAAATTCTTACTTGATGCAGCATAGCAGGCCCTTTAACACATTGCTCATGGTTAATGTTCCATGGGCAATGTAATGGTAAGATTAAACAAGAACTTACCTGTTCGAAGTTTGATCTTTATTTTATGAGGAGTTACGATGAGGGATTACGTGAAGGAGCCCCGCCTGGCGCATGATCGGCATACTTCAAAGCAGCGGCGTGAAAAACACAGAACCAATAGCTGGAGTAAGATAGTAAGGCTCATAAAGATTAGAACTACCAGATGATCATTTATATTATGAGGGTTGGGAGCGGAGGGCACGTAATCCCTCATCGTAACTCCTCATAAAATAAAGATCAAACTTCGAACAGGTAAGTTCTCGTTTAATCTTACTATTTTACTTCGGAGTCACGTGAGTGACTACGTGAAGATTTTAAAGCTCTGTGTTTTTTATGCCGTAGATTCATTCCATACGACACTCTGTTTCAGTCAACACAGTAGTGAGTAAATAATATATATTTTAAAACATTGCTTCAGTTTATGTAATAAGTCTTTTAATGATAAAAGAACAAAATAATAACCCCTCTATCCTAGGGGAAGATTTACAACCAAAGATATAAATCGATAATATAAATCGATAAAATAAAACAAAGCAAACATTCAAAGAGAACCCAACACTGCGTGTCCAAACCCTGACACCGTGAGAACAGGTTTATCGTAGAACTTTGAAAAAATTCCTTCTTTACACCACCCTGCGGCCTCTAAAATGTGGTCGAGTGGCACGTCCTGTATCTTCGCCACGGACGTAGCTACCGCCCTGGTGGAGTGAGATTTAAACACATCAGTGTCTACTCCTGCTAAATCCAAAACCTATTTTAACCATCTAGAAATGGTTTGAACTGAAACTTTTAATGCGTTTTTTTGTGCGTAATCAGTAACGCTGTCTCACCACCCCGGAGACTCTTGGTTACTTCAATATATTGAGTCAAATGCTTAACTACACACAATGTTTGATCGACAGGGTATGCTTTAAATATTACCTTGGTTCCAGTTTTTCCTGGTCTGTTTTGTTTGATTAGATGATAAACATAAAAAACAATGTTATCTGAAGCCACATGCATACAATCTAAACGTAACATTTGCAATATTTGAACTCTTTGTGCTGACAATAATGCCATTAGCATTACTACTTTAAATGTTAACTTCTGCAAAGACATTGACGTAATTGGAGCCCATTGCCTAAACAAAGTAAGAACAATGCTAACATCCCAAATTTCTGTATATCAGGGTTTGGGAGGATTTTTATTAAAAATTCCTTTCATAAACCGGGATATTAATGGATGAGACCAGATTGATTCCCGGTCAGAAATTTGTCCGAAATAGGATGACAAAGCACTACGAGCACTATTAATGGCACTATAACTTAAGTGCTGATCAAAATGTAACCCAGCAAGGAACTCCAATACATTTGATATGTTCGCAGTCTGATAAGGTATCTTTGACTGTCTACAGAAGACTTCCCATTTCCTTATATGCGACAAATATTGTTTTTTAGTGCTATTTCTCCAAGCTGCAGATATAACATCCATGGAGCTATCCGACAGTCCAAGCCCTTGCAATGGTCTGGTCAGAAACAGCAGATTAACAAATTCATATGATCATGCAATGGATGAATTTCTTTTGTTACTGGTTGTACCAACAAATCACTGCAACTAGGAATCGTCATAAATGGTTCAAAGCATCAATAGGAACCATGATTGTTTAGGCCAATTTGGAACCACCAAAACGCCCTTGGCAGAGTCTTGCGCTATTTTCATGAGACATTGCCCAATCAGGCAGAATGGGGGAAAAGCATAAAAGAACATATTCCCCCAATGTAGCGAGAATGCATCCACCGCTACTGCTCCTGGGTCGGGCTCCCAAGACACGTATTTGGGCAATAGGTGATTTAATCTAGACACAAACAGATCAAACAGGTAATCCATACCGAGTGACAATATTTTTGAAAACTTGTGGATTTAACATCCATTCTGTACTGTCTTTAAATTTTCGTGATCTGTTGTCTGCCACAATATTGTCTCTCCCTGGGAGATAAATAGCTAAAAGCCAAATATTCTTACCAATACACCAATGCCACATCTCGTTAACCAGATAATCACATGATAGTGATCTTACTCCACCCATGTGATTGATATATGCCACAGCTGTGGTATTGTCTACTTGTAGTTGGACATGCAATTCCTTCATAGTAGAACAATAAGCTTTTAATCCATAAAATGCCCCCAATAACTCAAAATAATTTATACCATATGTTTGGAGAAACAAGTCCTCTTGGACAGTCCATCTGCCACCACAGCTGGTGTTATTGTCCGTAGCACCCCATCCGAGAGCACTTGCATCAGTTTGCAAAATCACTACTGGCTGCTGAACTGATATGTTTTTAGCAGCTTGTGGAACATTCTCAATCCACCACTGTAATTCTCATGAAGCTTCATTTGGCAATTGCATGGGCCTATCAAAATGGCCTGCTCGCTCTATAAGTGCTTGTGTTTTTGCCATTTGGAGATTTTGGTAATGCAGTGGACCAAATTCTACTGCAGGAAATGCTGCTACTAACTTACCAATAACCTTAGCTACTTCTCGGATGGAGGGATAAGGTTTGTGAATAAGGCAACGACATACATTTGTAATATCAACAACTTTGTCTATTGGTAAAGTTACTAACATGGTAACTGAATTAATCACAACCCCAAATATTCAATTGTTTGGGATGGCTGTAGCTTAGATTTTGTTGGATGTATCAGGAAACCTAGCCTGTCAAACAGGCTTGAAGGTGCTGAAACTGATTTTTCAGCTGATTCCTGATTAGCATTGACAATTAAAATGTCATCAAGATAAGCCATGACAATGTGTTTTTGTAGCCCTTCGCAGTGCAAGTACTGGTTTCAACAATTTTGTGAACAGCCTAGAAGCTGAGTTTACCCATTAGGTAATGCCTTATATTGCCACAGCCGACCCATCCAATTAAACTTCAAATACCTGCGAAAATAATGATTAATTGGTACTAAATAATACACATCTTTCAATTCTATGGTAGCCATGTAACAACCTGTTGATAACAACTGCTTTGCAGTGTTGAAGGTATCCATTTTGAAATGCTAATACTGGACAAATGTGTTAAAGTGTGTGAGGTCCAGAATGACTCTACCACCCCCATCTTTCTTTGCCTGGGGAAAATATTTGACACAAATTGTTGTGGATTATTACCCGTATTTTCAATTACTCCTTTTTCAAATAAAATTTTTACCTCTTTTTTATCTGAGATTTTTCAGGTGCAGAAAACACCAAAATACAATTAGGTTTATTCTGTACAGGTGGATCAATTTCTTCTACAAATTCTATTGTAGATCCTGACACAGTATCTAATATAACCGATCAGATGTTATGCAGCACCATTCATCATAAAACAATTGTAATCTACCACCAATCCGAGGTTCACCAAAAGATTCCTCTGTGATAGAATGTTTTTGTACCTCCAAATGCATGTGATGGTCTCCTTTTCCCAACATATGGGTTTACATTAGGCTGTGATGGGTAATAATACCTCCTCACCATACTACTGCCTCTGCTTCATAATCAAATCCCCTTCTCATTGAACCAGACTATCTTTGACCAAATATGAAAGGTTTCATAAGGCTGATAGTCTTTGCCTCTTCATCAATTTCTTTGATTTGTTTAGGCAAGTTTTCTTTGAATAAATACCCAGGAGTTTGGATATTGCTTGATCTGCACAGACCTGCAAATCTAGGTTGCAGTATGGGCCGAATGGCGATTATTCTCATACAATTGACTCAAAATATGAGTTACAAAACAATGCCAACATATCTTTTTGAATTTTGGTCATTGTACATCCTTCCACTTGCTCCCCAAAAGCAGTGATGCCACCCGCAATAAGCTTGAAATTCTTTGGAATCATATTTCCTGCACTATTGAAAACATGGGTGTCCAAATAATCGGATTCACCGTTGGCACCCTTAGTGAAGCACAATTCACAAGTGTTTCATATAATTCTGCTGTTTCAACCATAACAGCCTCCTGAAGCTGGTGAGAAACCAATTAATGTTTACCGCCAAGGTTACCTTCCATGGCCTCACCACTTCCTTCAGGTATAGCACTTTGTGCCACCTCAAGTACACCTGGATTAATATTCTTGTGCTGTGGTGGGTACTCATAACCAAAATCACCACTTTCAGAGTCAGTCTCCTGCTGCCATGGTACTCCTGAGACTTGCTCAAGGAGACTACCTCCAGCCCAATCCAAGGCTCTGGAGGTTCATATTCCCACATTGGTAAGGCACCATATTCTTGATATGGAAGCCCCTCAGGGCCTGCCTGGGAATATTCTGGGTTCTTTAGACCCTTGGTTGATAATAATTTGGAGCAATCCTCCATTTAATCCATTTTCAGCCACATGGCTTTCCTGTCTGGAGGACTTTCATTATTTTAATCATTTGAAACCACGGGCCTCTCAGACTGTCTTTACTTTTCTCCCCACTGGAGATTCTTCCGTGGCTTCCGGTTGTGGAGCAACTAAAGGCTCACTAACGGGTAATTCAACGGCCACCGGTATCGGAACCGGCTCCGCACTAATCTGCCGTCCCGATAGCTGTGCTTCTACCTGGGACGCACGTTTAACCCGCACTGATTTTTTGGGAGTTTTCTCCATTTTACTTTCAAACACCTCCTGGCTTTGCACGCCAGCGTCACGGAGTTTGAAAATGCCCTGAAAGTAATTTAATCCACTTACCTGCGGGCCTGTTCCTTACCGCTGGTGGAGCTGCGCTCTGCAGCTCTTTCCCTACCGCCAGCGTCGACGTAATGCCGATCATGTGCCAGGCGGGGCTTCTTCACGTAATCACTCACGTGACTCTGAAGTAAAATTGACGACAACATTGATGTACTGAGAGATCACGGGGTCCAAATCCATAGCTGTCTCAAAGTGGCTATATATTCAGATAGAGTGGTAAGGAAGACTTTTGGCATGCTTGTCTTCATCTGTTGGGGCATTCAGTATAAGAGTTAGCAAGTCATGTTGCAGTTTTATAGGATTTTCTTCAGCCCGTATTTGGAGTATTACATCGGTTCTGTTTCCCCTTTGCTGGAAGAATGTAAAGGTTTTGGAGAGGGTGCAAAGAAGTTTACTAGAAGGATGTGTGGGAAAGAACTGCAGTTGATGGTTTAAATTGAAGAGAGATGCAAAATGCTGGAGTAACTCAGCGGGACCGGCAGCATCTCTGGAAAGAAGGAATGGATGACGTTTCGGGTCGAGACCCTTCTTCAGACTGATGTCAGGGGAGTGGGCTGTACAAAGATAAAATGTAGTCGGAGACGGTAAGACTGGTAGGAGAACTGGGTAGGGGAGGGGTTGGAGAGAGAGGGAAAGCAAGGGCTACTTGAAGTTAGAGAAGTCAAAGTCAGCAAAATATGGGGTGCTGTCCTGTTAATTTGCGCTGGACCTTATTCTGATAATGGAGGAAGCCCAGGACAGAAAGGTCATTGTGGGAATGGGGGAGTTAAAGTATTTGTACATGACTTCAAGACTCAGTACGTGATTCAAATACATCTTTAATCAGCACTGAAACTTAACAGCATGGAGGATGATTAATTGTCAGTACATCCTGGTTGCTCTAACTGCAGGTGCTGGGAAACAGTGTTTGTATAAGTATTACAGTGGGGTGGAGTTAGAGATGCTGGCTGGCGTGTGATTGGTTAACATGCAACATCAATCTACAGTATTGAGCAACTGGGAGATCAGGTAGGTTTAGGCGGACTGAGCAGAAGTGTTCAGCGAAACGATCGCCGAGCCTGTGCTTGGCCTCACTGATATACAGGAGTCCACACCTAGAACAGCAGATACAGTATACGGGAAGGATGCCTAGATTAGAGAATATTAGCTAAAAGGAGAGGTTGGACAAATGTGGATCGTTTTCTCTGCCAGGGATGGTGGCAAAGCAAATACAATAGTGGCATTTAAGATACTTTTGGGTAGGCACATAGGTGTGCAAGGAATGGTGATTAATTTAACCTGGCATCATGCTTTGCACAGAAATTGTGAGTCTATGCTGTACTTTTCTAAGTTCTATGCAATATTTATTTCATTTACTTTTTTAGGTTAGTTCAGAAATGCTTGATCTCAGAAGCCAAGCACGCTTAAAGCAGATGAAAAATTCACTGCATGTCTAGCAGCATCTCGAGGGAGAGAAACACAGATACTTTCGATCAAATTAATGAAAAGTCGTTGACCTGAAACATTAACTTCTCTCTACACAAAGGGTCCCTGACCTGCCAACTATTCCCTCCACCTTCTACTTTTATCCCTGTGGTTGAAGGATACTCATTATGTAAGTATATTCAATTCTGGGGATCTGTGGATTAAGTCAGTGAAATATGAGAATATGGGATCAGGTGAAACAGTGAAGTTGACTTCAAGGACCCAAGGAGCCAGGCTTGCTCTAAGAATGGCCTGTTCCCTTTATTATCATTACTTTTTTACATATCTTTCATTAATTTGTTCGACACCTCTCCACATCAAGTTTGCATTTATTGTCACTTAACCAATTAAGGTACAGTGACATTTGAGTTAGCATACAGCCATACTAAGTGAAAAGAACACAATACACACTTAATATAACATTTAACATAAACGTCCACCACAGTGGAATGACCATCTATATCTCTCATTTCTTTTTCCCCTGACTCTCAATCGGACAAAGGGTCTCGACCCAAAAACTTCACCTATTCCTTTTCTCCAGAGATGCTGACTGACCCGCTGAGTTACTCCAGCTTTTTGTGTTTATCTTCAGTTTAAACCAGCATCTGCAGTTCCTTCCTACACATTTCATCCACAGAGTTTTTATTGTATGGCAGAACAGGGTAAAACGTCATATGGTTGACTCCTGTTCTAATTCCTTATGCTTAGTTTAATTTAATTTAGAGATACAGCGCAGAAACAGGCCCTTCGGCCAACGGAGTCCGTGCCAACCAGCGATCCCTACACATTAACACTATCCTACACACACTGGGGATAATTTATACTTTTACCAAGTCAATTACCTACAAACCTGTAAGTCTTTGGAGTGTGGGAGGAAACCAGAGTTCCCGGGAAAAACCCACACAGGTCATGGGGAGAATGTACAAACTCCGTACAGACAAGCGCTAACGTAGTCAGGATCAAAGCCGGGACTCTGGTGCTGTAAAGCCCCTGTCCCACTGTATGAGGTAATTCATCAGTTCTCCCGCGTTTTCCACTGATTCAAACTAGGAGAATGTCCGAAGGAGTCTGGGATGTCCCGTAGCGGCTCATTATGCTAATGATAGGTACTCGGGGCATCTGGTAACTCGTGACGGTTTTTCACCCCTGTAAAAATTGCCCACGAGTAAAAAAATACTCGTGATGAAAAAAATTGTTACTTTTTATACCTACCGTTCTTCTGATTCGCCACTCTGACTTACCTGTGGATTCTTGTTTTGGTTCTCCCACCCCTCCTCCTCCCATTACCTCCATTGAGAATCTTTCTGTTCTGATGTGACCCTTTTTGCAATATGGAAATCAGATAAATGATATTATCTATATTACTAAAATTCTGATCTTGACCACTTCCTGTATATTGATTTTAGAAAAAACGCTGCCATCTTTTGGCCATCTTACTCAGTCCCCCTCCGCTGCGCAGGACAAGAGGATTTTTCCCATCGATGACAAATAAAAGAGTTATTAGCGATTTAAAAATGTTGATATTCTCTCTCCTGAAGGCCAAGCCCCTTCTGGATGGACTATACAACCCGGAAGTGTTGAGTGCCTCAGTCAGTCTCTGCAAGATGGGGGAGCGAGAGGGTCACATCTCCCAGTCTGAGCTGTGAATAACACTGAACACATGTCACAGCCGTAAACAGCAGCGTTTTTTCTAAAATCAATATACAGAGCAACAGGAAGTGGTCAAGATCAGACTTTTAGTAATATAGATTATTTTCTAGGAGAGCCAATTTTGATTTATCTCATATGAGCAAAAACATTGCTATTTAAATAAATTCTCAATTTTTTTGGATTTGTAATCGCAACAATTACATGGGTTATCAGTTTAATTTATTATAGTCACATGTACCGAGGTGCAGTGAAAAGCTTTTATTTACATGAAAGATGTAACAAATCCTTCATAGAACATTTAAATTGACTGTAATTTTTCAGCACAAGGAAACAACATTTGTAAATTAATTATATCTTGCCATAATTTTATAACTTGATCTTATACCCTAGTTGAGTGGATACTTGCTGAACATGCTTGACTTAGAGAACCTGCTTTTCATGAGTTGCCGACTGCCTTTGAACACAAAATATTGCTCAAAATCTTTTCATGTGATAGGAGCAGAATTAGGCCATTTGCCCCATCAAGTCTACTCCACCATTTAATCATGGCTGATCTATCTCTCCCTCCTGCTTTCTCCCCATAACCTCCGACTTGCTATTTTGTACCGAAAGAACGTTGTAAATCCATGAGTATATTCTTCAATGTACAAATACTGCATTGTGGTAGATCCTTCAATAAACTTATATTGTTCTCAATAACATTAGAATAAACATGTTGTGCACATATAAACAATTATATTAGTTAGTTGGAAATTCAAAAGGTATGTTTGCTTTTGCAGTAGGTAGAAATTCTAGATCTGTACTTCCTTAAAGATTAAAGATTAACGATTAACGTGGGCTGTAGTCAAGGTGTTTAGATGAGCAGGATGAACATCTGGAGAGATTGGTAGAGAGAAAATCCCCTCTGGTGGTACAGTCCAGAACAAAGTAGGAGAAGCTCAGGAGCTGATCATTCAGGTACCTTATCAAGAAGCTCTTCACCACACACAGAACTGTGGGGATCTGCAACTCTCTCCATTGCTCTCTTGTGATTTCAAATTGAGATTTATGCTTTTTTTGTTGAGATTGTGGAACTAAGGAGTTAACACACAGGTCAGCAATGATCTAATGGATTGGTAGTCCAGGTTCAAGAGACTGAACATACTTCTCCTGTGCAAAATGTATGAGTGGATCATAAAAGTGACACCATGTCCCTTGGTTTCACTCCTGTAATTGGGAAGAAGGTATAGGAATCTAAAACATGTAACTTCCAGATTCAGGATCTGCTTCTTTCCAACAACCATCAGGATATTGAAAACTACAAACTCTAACTAAACTCCAAACTACAAACTGCCTGGGTTGCACTAGGGACTTTATTTTATTTTTGTACTATATTGTTTTATTTTATTTTATTTAACTTTTTTTTTCTTTGTTTGTTGTGTTATCTGCAGAGTACTGTGTTTACAAACCTGTGTGCTGCTGCTGCTGCTGCAAGAAACAGTTTCATTGTTCCATTTTGGGACATATTACAATAAAACACTCTTGACTCTTCACCCCTTTGATATCCAAAAATCTATTACTCTCTGCATCAGAGTTTGATTTAATTTTTAAAAGGAAACATCTGCAGGGCTGTGCTTAAAGATCAAGGAGAGAGGGCTTAATTGGAGATCTAACAGGTATGATGGACAGAATGACCTAATTCCACGTTATGATTCTGTGAAATCACTGGAAAAGGTCATAAATATATTAAATCAAAGTTGATAATGAAACACATTCACAGAGTAAGTTTTTATAGTTATATTTATTCAAAATATGAATTATTTTCCCAATATGTCATTCTCACGTACTCAAAACTATTTTCTCAGTGTTAATTCTCCGTTGACACCATTGCTGTTTCCACTAATTTAATATGAAACACATTTTTTTTAGCATTGAAGTAATCATCATAATTTTGTTTCCTCTGTGTGTCAAATAGAAAAATTATTTCCAGTAACAACTGCACATTTATAGTAGTAGTTTCTATTAATCAATACCTACATCTCTGATAGTTTGTTACAGCTTGGACCTCCTCCAAGATATTTAAATGGCATTAATTCCACCTCTTTTCATTCCACAAGAAGTGAGTGAAAAGTTCAGCCAACACAGAGCTTTCCAAAGTGGTAGAGTGAATAGATTTTGGCAAGACAGCAAATGAATTATGAACCATGGCTGGACATTGACCAAACCTAGGAATTAAATATTCTAGGCTATTTAATATTTAGGAAGAATGGGCAACAAGACAATAGGGTATCACTTTCAATAAGGGCAATAGTTAAACAGGTCTTCACCCAGTTAAATCAAGTCTTGAATTTAAAACAATTGAGTGGAGCTTGAAGCAAATGAGCCAGACAGTGCTGCCAACAGGCTTCTCGATTTTGGAAGGAATTTAGAACAGTGTAAACAGGGAAATTAAAGCTATATGTAATAGAGCAATAGAGTAACCCTGTGGGACTTTAATATCCATTTAGACTGGACAAGAAAATTATGCTAACAGTATAGAGGATAGATTTCTGGGGTTTGGATGAGATGAATTTCTACATTAGAAAATGTTGGAAAAACTCAGCAGCTCAGACAAAATCTGGGGAAAGAGAAACACTTAACATTTCAAATCCGGGATCATTCACCAGAACTGGGAAAGAAGTAAGGAACTGCAGATGTGGGTTTACCAAAACAAAGACACAAAGTGCTGGAGTAACTCAGCAGGTCAGGGTCATGGAGAACATTGATAGGTGATGTTTCAGATTGGGACCCTTCTTCAGACTGGAGAAATAAGTTAGTTTGGGTGATAGAGAAGGTGGGGAAAGTGGATGGACGGAATAAAGGGAATTTCCATGATGGGGTGAAACTGCGTGTCCAGCAGGCCAGATTATGCAAACAAATCCAGCAGGCAAACATAACATTTTCTGTTTTTATTTCAGATCTCCAACATCTGCAGTTCTTATAAAAATTGGGCTGTTGTTTCAGGAAGGAGATGAGCAGACTATTTTGTTCTACTACAGGACATGGAGAAAGGGAATTAAATATCTTGATATAAAGTATATGCCAGGAAAATGTGAATATAACATAATGGAATTGTATATCAGGTACAAAAGACATGTCATTCAATCTGAAACCACCATTTCAATCTAAAGAAGGACAAGTATGAGGGTGTAGGAAGAAGAATGGCTGGAGGGGAGAGGGAAACTATATTACAGGGTCTGTCAGTGGGCAAGCAATGGCTAGAGGGAGACAATTCATGACCTGCAACAATATACATTTATTTAAGGTACAGAGACGCAACAGGAAATAATGTCCATTTGCACATTATGGGAGGAATTATTGTATTGATCAAAATAAAACGTTTGTAAAGTTTCTGGAGAAAGGAGCAAGCCAGGAGATTGGGAAGTTGTTTTGGAATTCTACAAAGACCGACTTAGTTCTATTTCAAACTTCCAGCTTCTGTAATGTTTGCTTTTCAAGTGTTTTTTCCCTGTTTTCACAGGAATAGGTGCAGCGATAACGAGGAGATAACCCAGATTGTGGAAGAAATTAGTATTGGTCATAAATAAACGACTAGAGGTTGATAAGCCTGTAAAATGATAAATCTCAATTATATCCTGGATTTATATCCAGATTTTCAGAGAATTGCCCATGAAGATAGCAAATGAATTGGTTATCATCTTCCAATATTACACAGATTCTCGATAGATCCTATGGATTTTAGGTGGTAAACGTGATCCCATTTCTAAAGCTATCTACCTGTTCGCTGACATTAATAGTAAGGAAATTATAGGATCCATCATAAAGGACGTGGTATCAAAACACTTTTTTTTTAAAACTTGATTGTGCAGTGTCAGCAGAAGTTTAGTTTAGTGATACAGCATTGAAACAGGCCCCTTGGCCCAATGAGTCTGCGCCGACCAGCGACCTCCCTGTACTCTAATACCATCCCACACACTAGGGCCAATTTACAATTTTACCAAAGCCAATTAACCTACAAACTTGTAAGTCTTTGGAGTGTGGGAGGAAACTGGAGCATGTGGGGAAAACCCACACAGGGAGAACGTACAAACTCCATAGAGACAACACCCATAATCAGGATCAAACCCGGGTCTCTGGCACTGCTCGGCAGTAACTCTACTGCTGTGTCACTGCGCTGCCCTATGGAAGGGGAAGTTATGTAAAGAAAATCATGTTTGACCAATCTATTGGATATCCTTGAAGATGTATCCATTAGAGTAGATAAAGGGAAACTGGTAGATGTGGTGTAATTGGATTTTTTAAAGGTTTTCCATGATGTCTGCACAGGAAGTTGGTGAGCAAGTTTACAGCACATGAAATTTAAGTTAATCTACTGCCATTGATTGAGACTTGCTTAACAGACAGAAAATGAACAAGCCCTTCACAGATTAGCAGTGAGGTATTGGAGGAACTGCGCATGGGTCCCAGATATTCACAATCTATGTCAACGGTTTGGCTGCTGGGGACAAAAAGTAATATTTCTAAATTTGCTAACACGCAAGTTCCAGTCAGAATTGAACCAGGGTCACCAACACTGTGAGGCAGCAGTTCTATTAATTATGCTGTTGTGGACACAGATAAACAAGAGGTGGAGCAGAGGAGGAGGGTGTTCTGATACAGCTCAGCTGTGAGCTCAATTAATGGCCAAACCAACCCTAGGCTCTGACCAGGATCTTCACGTGGTATTCAGCGAGAATTAATGACTCAATAAAGGCAAATAACAATTTATTACTGAATTATTAAAGAAAATGATGTTGTCAAAGATAAGTTAAGGATCTAGGAGCATTTTAGAGTAATTAGCAGAGAAACAGTGAAGAAATGTAAATATTATATGCAGAAACAAATGTAAATTGGTTGTTAGCAAACTGTCATAAAGTTTGATATTAATTGATCCTGGCACTCTGGTGGCACAAATGTTACATGAAAACTGTGTAATGAAAGAATAAATTAATGAGTTTAATTGGAGGAGGTTTGCGGTGCTGTCTGCACCCAGCTCTCTCCTCAGACCCAGTACAGCCCTTAATGGAAAGAGCAATTTGCTTCCCTCAATAGCTCACTGCTCCAGATGCGACCTAATCACTGGGAACATTTTAACACAAATGCAAGGTTGTAAAAGCAAAGATAAATAGATTTACAAAATAATTTTAAAGCTTCTATCACACGTGCTGTATCACATTGTTCGGAAGGACCAAAACATTGCCAAATGCAACAAGTGTAAAGAATGGGCATTCACTTCATGGGGTTTGAAACTACACATTTTCGAGGAAAGGGAACATTCTAAAGATACAGAGAAATTATTTTTTGGCTGAGGTATTTAATTTGCCATGGACATATTGGAGTATAATTTATTTGGGATTTCACACTCTGGGTAATTATTTGTTGCTCTTTTGCTCAGAAGGGGGCTATTTTGGCCCATTGACCAACTTTTAAAGGAGTCCTACTAATCCAATTCACTCTCCTGGTCTTCCCCAAAGGTCCAACTGGCTTCTTTCCTTTATATCCATTTCCTTGTAGAAAGAAACCATTTAACATCTGTGCTGCTTTACTCTTTATATCTATTCTGTTGAGAAAATAACATTGGGAATACACCTCTTCTAGCCCCATTATCTTGTATCATCATTACATTTGATAATCTGTGTAGGAAGGAACTGTAGATGCTGGATTAAACTGAAAATAGACACAAAAAGCTGGAGTAACTCAGCGGGACAGGCAGCATCTCTGGAGAGAAGGAATGGGTGACGTTTCAGGTCGAGACCCTTGTTCAGACTGCTTAGGGATAAGATAAATGACAGATATAGATGGTGTTGTGGAGAGATGAAGACCAATGAATGAAAGATATACAAAATAGTCATGATGATTAACAATCGCCCAGTCTGCGTTTGGTCTCTTGGTTTCTTGGTCCTCCAAAATATTCCAAATGGAATTTAAACTGGAGGTGGTGGAGGGAGGACTTAAGCCAGAAAGGGTTTTTGGGAAGAATGAGCTACCTTAAATTTAGTTGCATCTGGTTGGGTAACTATAGTAGGGTGGAGATTATTCCATGCTTTAATTGTGCGGGGGAAGAACGAATTGCTGTACACATCTCAATGTATAAGATCGGCGAGACCAAATGCAGACTGGGCGATCGTTTCGCGGAACACCTTCGTTCAGCCCACCTGAACCTACCTGATCTCCCGGTTGCTGGACACTTTAATTCTCTTTCCCATTCCTACACAGACCTTTCTGTCCTCGGTCTCCTCCATTCTCAGTGTGAGGCTTAACGCAAATTGCAGGAACAGCATCTCATATTTCGCTTGGGTAGCTTACAGCCCAGTGGTTTGAATATTGATTTCCCTCACTTCAGGTAGTCCCACATTTCCTCTTTCTCTATCCCTTCCCCACCCGTCGCACTAGCTTCTCATTTTCACCCTACAAACAGCCTGTTTGGCCTGTTTCCTTTATCATCGTAATTTTTCTGCATATCTTTCATTAATTGCTCTTTATCTGTCAACATTATCTTCTATATATCTTTTGTTTCCCTTATCCCTACCCAGTCTGAGGAAGAGTTCGACCCGAAACGCCACCCATTCCTTCTCTCCAGTGATGCTGCCTGAGCTACTCCAGCTTGTTGTGTCTATCTTCCATTTGATAATCTCCCTTGCCTTCCACTAGATTATAAACACCCCAGTTTGTTACATATCTATTCACCCACACTTGCCTGACTCTGTTCACTTATGAATAGTTAAATCTTCAGCATCTTCCTATGCTAATGAGACATAATTAACTTTAAACACTAACCTCAGGCCTCTTTCCGCAGATATTCTGTAGCCTGCTTTACTAGAACTGCCTCACGGTGGAACAGTCCAGTGCTGTCTGTGTGGAGTTCTCCCTGCAATTGGAACTTTCTTTACACATTCCAAAAATGTGCAGGTTTGATGGATAGAATGACTACTTCAAATTTCTTTAGTGCATAGATACGTTGTAGGACATACGAAGAGTCGATGGGACAGTGGGTGGAAAAATATAGGTTGAAAGAAAAATAATGGTGGGGGGGTAGGCTTGTGGGGAGTGTACGGGAGAGAGAGAAGGGGTTATAACACTCCGTGAGTTGGTAATGGATTCAACGGGCCAAATTGCCTCTTTCTGCATCGTCTGGAAATATGAAGTGATCATGTAATTTTCAGTTTGCACTCAAACCATCAATATTTGGTAACGGGCCAAATTGCATAGTTTCATTCACTGTGTTCGAACATGCCCTCTGATGATTGAGCGTAAATAATAAATAATGCACCAAGTCTCAGTGAAGCACTTGGCATCTTCAAACCCCTGGAAACATATGCCCAATAGTCTCTTCATTCTATTCCCATGGAAGTGAAAACATGAGTTACCATTGCAACTAAACCTGCAAATATAAAGGAAAGAATTAAAGGTGACAGAAGGAACATTGGTAGTAGAACCCAGATGCGGCATAAACAAACAGAAATTAACTCATGTTGTAAGGTTTTCAACTAAGTTTCAATTGGTGTTGAATTATTATGGGGACAATTCGGCACTTTGTTCATATTGCAGATAATCTTATTAACATTGCTTTTGAGATTCAACAATTTGTTCTTATTAGAGCAGCACGTGTGTGTTCTGGGACTGATCAAAGACGTGTTTATTCCACATGGAGCAGTGATTGCAAGTGTAATGACGTCACTGATATTACAAACAACAAATCAATGGGGACTTCAAAGAAATATTTATTTAATGTCATGAAGAACTGGGAGATGGCTAAGCTGTGTTTTCAACAGCTAGAAAATGATATAGCCATACTGTATTACAAGAATCAGGTTCCTCTGAAAATACAAAGTGCATTCACTCATCACCCCGAGGAGTCTAGTTATTTGTGTGAATTAAGGAGAAACTACTTTATGAATTACTATGTAACCTGAATAATACATTTGTATCTAACACGTTGATACAATATCTTTAAGTCCGATTTGCTTCTTAGGATGTCTAGTCAGACACCTTTGAGAACAAGGATTTAAAACTTGTTTTTAGGCACATGCAAAAGTTTAGCAATTCCATTTTTACTGAAAACAGCAAGGCTGTATGTGAAAAAAGCAAAACTGTACATATTTCACAATAGCCAATGTTTTTGAAGCACTGTTGCTACCGTAATACAGAAAGAATATAGTGGGCTGTTTGTGCAAATCAAAATCCCACAAATGGCTTTGTGATGTTTTTTGTGGAATAAACCTTCTCCCCAGGGTGCCAAGGATAATCCTCCTGCTGTTGTTCAAAATGATACCATGAAATTGTCCAACTCCACCTGAAAGAGCAGATAAAATCTTGGTTCCACACTCATTGAAAAATGGCATCTCCCATAAAGGAGCGCGTTTTGCTGAAGTGAAAGTGCCATCTTGGATTCAAGGTGATTGATCTGGTGTGGGATTTTATCCTTCAGCTTTCTAATTCACAAGCAAATGACCTGTGAACCACTGAACCATTGAGAATATGGATATTACAGCATCTGGAGGAGATGGTCATCTGATGAAGAAACAAAGAATTGCAGATGCTGGTTTATATCAAAGGAAGACACAAAGTGCTGGAGTAACTCAGCGGATCAATCAGCATCTCTGGAGAAAAGGGATGGGTGACCTTTCAGATCAGGACCCTTCTTCAGACTGACAAGAAATCCAGTCTAAAGAAGGATCCAGACCCGAAACGTCACCCATCCTTTTTCTCCAGCGATGTTGACTGACCCATTGGGTTACACCACTGTCTAACTTTGGTCATGTGATTAACCTGTTGTACAATATATCCAATCTTGCTTGCAAAGGAGAGATTATTTTCAGATAGTTGGCAGTATTTGAG
The DNA here is from genome assembly GCA_963514005.1 of Raja brachyura. Next base: position 22,545,644 of record OY740786.1, on the reverse strand, counting down.
TAGGCTATCAGTGTTGTGGAATCATTGATAGCACTGAGTAAATCACATTAATATGGAGCAATGATACAGCTCATTACCTGCTGTTTCACACCACCAATGATCTAGGTTTTATCCTGACCTCTGGTGCTATCTATTAAGTGTTCAATGGTTCAAGGGTTCCATAGTCCTTTATTTTCATGTGTACCGAGGTACAGCAAAATTTGATTTACCATTCAGTCATACCAAAAAAGCAACAAGATACAAATGAGCATAAACATAAACAGCCACCACAGCGGCATGTGAGAATCCCGAGAGCACACAGCATAAGCGGAGACCACAGCCATCAGTTCAATGTCCGGGCCATACACACGTGCTCCTTCACCGTGATGTGACCAGAGTTGTACTGACTGCTGTCACTCTCTCTGCAGTCCCTGTCCACCCGAACAATCAGAAACATAGAAATATAGAAACATAGAAAAATAGGTGCAGGAGTAGGCCATTCGGCCCCTCGAGCCTGCACCGCCATTCAATGTGATCATGGCTGATCATCCAACTCAGTATCCCGTACCTGCCTTCTCTCCATACCCCCTGATCCCTTTAGCCACAAGTGCCACATCTAACGCCCTCTTAAATATAGCCAATGAACTGGCCTCAACTACCTTCTGTGGCAGAGAATTCCAGAGACTCACCACACTCCACACCGTGGAGCCGTCCACACTCCACCAGACTCCAGGATGTTCTCATGGCGCAATGTCCCTGCAAACTCCGAGATCATTGCACTCACGGCAATCCCTTCGAGTCCTCCCAGAGCAGGAAGCACATCCATCTTGTTTTTCGACAACTTCACATAACTTTTACCTTCTTCCCCCTTTTCTCCCGTAGTCGGGGCGATTGAAGCTCCCGCAGTCGGCGATTGAAGCTCCCGCAACGGGGCGATCAAGAATCCTGTGACCGGGACGGTTGAAGCTCCTGCGGTTGGAGCTCCCGAAGTTGATCCCCAACAAAGGGACCCCAGTGTTTACACATTCTTCGAGTGAATGTGTGGATTTTCACTGGGTGTTCCAGTTGACTTTCTCATTGTGGGTTAGTAAATTAATTGGCGGATCTAATTGCTCCTAGGTTATAAGCACATAGTAGAATCTGGGAAGTGTTGTTGGGAATTATAGGGAAAATCAGTAGGGGAAATGGGATTGTCAGTGAGCTAGCATACACTAAATGGGTTAAAGACATCTTTCTGTTTTAATACAAAAACTTTAAATAAATATGAATTAATAAATGTTACCTCTGATGTTTGCACACTCTGTGTGCTTTCAGGAAAGATTACAACCTATATCCAGAGCAAATGTGCCACCATTCCCTTTTCTTTTTCAATAATATATTAAACAATGTATCATAGAACTTTGCATTTCATAAATTACATTGAATTTACAGTACATGTGTAGGCATTCAGCCCAGCTTGTCTCTGCTAGTGTTTAATGTTCCACAAAATCCTGCCAGCCCCCCTCACCTCACCCGATTGACAAAACCTTCTTTCTTTGCTGAAGCATTTATTTCTCAAAGGTAAAGTTTGAAATATCCACCGTGGAGCACAGCAGGTGCTGGAGGTAGAGAATTAAGTTATTTCTCCGGAAAATATCCATATTATGATTGCATGAGAACCCCTTTTAATTAAATATTAGTTCAATGGCTACTATTCTGACCCTTCTGAGCCAGAAGGTTGTGGGTTCACAAAACCACTCCAGAGACTTGACTCCAAATCCATCTGACACTCCAAGCCCATGCCGAGCACGAACTGCATTATCAAAGGATTTTTCTTTCCATAAGCCATTTATCAAGGCCATGCACAAGATTTGGGAAGGTTAATATCTATGGTGCTACCGAAATGAAGACCAGGTAGTTCACTCCAAATTTGTTACTCAAGTAAGAGACTGACACATTCTATCTTAATACTGTTTTGGAAATATTTCTGTACCTAAACTAGCTGCCACATTTCTTCTGTAAACAAGTGGGTACACCCTTAGATCTGATCAGCTGTAATGTTCTCTCAGTTTTTCCGTAAAAACAACAAAACACACGTTGATATTGCATTTATAACATAGCAAAGTGCTCTGTGCCAGGTTTATCAACAAGCTCTCATCATGGAGATATGTAACCAGATGGCCAAAACTGTTCCCACAGATTGAGGGCAGCAAATAACCCTCTATTTAAGAAGAGATTGAGTAGATGTAGATTAGTGGCTCAGGCTATGAGTCATGTTTTTGTAGTTACGCCCACTAGCTTGTTAACGTCGCGGTCTATTGCACTCCGTCAGTCGAAAAGTGAACTCTCAAGTGAGAACTGGAAGTTGCTTATTCCTATTATTCCTCTATTAAGGTCACTCCTCAGTGTGTACCTGACATGGTGCAAGATCATTATTATTACAAGGACTCTAAATCAACAGTAGACAATGAGGTCAGACCAGTGGCCTGACATGAGAAGAAATGAAAATGGACTAAGAAAGATTTGTTCAATGCTGGTGCGTATGCAGTATCTGAGTCTCCCTCCCATACTGATCAGCTCTTTATACATCCTGTAGTGTACCTCACCCTAAACATGAACTTTATTTCTCTTACTGCCTGACCTGCACGTGCTTTGAGTCAGAATACACAGTACACAAATAGGCCCATTGGCCTGACTATCAATGCTGACTGAGTTACCTAACCAAGCTAATCCCATTTGCCTGTGTCTAGCCCACATCCATCCAAATCTTTGTTATTCATATACCTGTGCAGTGTATCGTGTCATGATTGTGCCTGCCTCAACCAATTTCTCTAGCAGCTTGTTCGAAATATGCACCACCCTCTGTGTGAAAATGTTGACCCTCAGATCCCTTTTACCCCTCATTTTATACCTGTGCACTCTAGTTTTACTCAATACCTACCCTCAGGAAGAAAACTGTGGCTTATCTATACATCTCATGATTATAAAACCTCTATTAAGGTCACCCCTCAGTCTCCTGTGCCCCACAACAGAAAGACCCAGCCTCTCTAGCATCTTCTTAAAATGAAGTTAAACCTTCCAGACCCAGTAACATCCTTTTAAATCTTTTTTCCACCCTTTCCAGTTTAATAACATTTGGTTGCCCTGCTTCCTACAGCAGGGCAACCAAAAGTGTACACAGTATTCCAAATATGGCCTTACCAACATCTTATGCAGCTGTAACGTGACATCCCAACCCCTATATTCAATACACTGACTAAAAGCTAGCCTCCAGCATTTTCTGTTACCTTGCAGATTTCCAGCATAAGGTTTTCATTAAATGAGCATCCTTTTCAAGAATTCCACTTGCAAAAGGAATTCTTCCAATAGCATTAGTTTCTTCCACTAGCCGGAGCTGTAATATGGAACATAGGAGCCGAAACATCACCCATTAGGGTCTCGACCCGAAACATCACCCGTTCCTTCTCTCCGGAGATGCTGCCTGTCCCGCTGAGTTACTACAGCTTTTTGTGCCTATCATCATTGGAACCGTTATGTTGCTTGCTGCTGCTCTCTGGTGGTCAGCAATCAAAACTATAGCAAGCATACAGAAAGATGGATACCGTTGAGGCGTGCAGTTTATAATTATTTAGATTTATTAACAGTCTGAACAGGTGTACAAGAATAGTGGCAGTCTTGAAAAGGATCTGGAGAGGTTGTTAAAGTGGATAGGTTCACTCACGATTAAATATAGCACAAAGTACGAAGTGACATATTTTAGTGACGACTGAGGTGCTGCAAACTAAACTGGAAAGAGATACAAGAAATTGCAGATGTTGGAATCTCAAGCAAGAAACAAAGTGCTGGAAGAAGTGGGCCAGGCAGCACTTGTGGAGGGAAGACATTGTCTGTTCATCCCCACCATAGATGATGCCTGACGTGCTAAATTCCTCCAACGGTTTGTATTTTTTTAACTGGAAGACGTGCTACACAGTGAAAACAATCCTTCATAGCAATAGGGCATATATAATGGCAGTGTGAGCTGCGACAAGGATGCTATGAGGCTGCAGGATGACTTGGATAGGTTGTGCGAGTGAGCAGATGCATGACAGATGCAGTATCAGGCCCGTACAAAGCTTTTCAAAAAGCGGGGTGGCATGGCAGGATTACAAAAAATTAATGTGAAATAAATGCACGCGATGTATATCACAAGCGTGAAGCTGAAAGACCCTTGCGGACGGGGTCCAGGGCTCACTGAAGGGCCCTGGAAGTTCTGGGGTTTTAGATGCTCTCTGGTGCATTCTGAGCTTTATTTTGGGGCATTTTTGCACCATCCAAAATTGTGACCAATATTTCAGAAATAATTTTGGTTGAGTCAAGAGTAATGAGTAGTTGGAATAGGATGATTCGGGTCATTGTTGTATACATTTTTTAAATAAAAAATTAAAGCTGTCCTTGTTTTAATAATCAAGTTGTACGGTAAAACGTTCTGCAAAATGTTATAAAGGAGCATGCAAACTGCAAATAAAATACTGTAAGTTTTTGCAGTAAATAAAACCTTTTTTTAGAAAATGTTTTGTGTGTTGATTTGATTTCCTGTTACTGTTCAACTGTGTCAATGTGTGCACATTAAAAATATGATGCAAAATGAAAGTTACAAACTATGGAATACATATTTTTCAGTATTGTTATCAAGGAAAAGAAAGCAGTTCCAATTGTTTGATATTATTCATATGGAGGAGAAAATATAATTGCTTTAAAACCTACCTTAATTTTGCAATCTCACTCATTTTGATAATCCCCCTTTCCCTCTCCCTCCTCCTCCTTCCCCCTCCACCTTTCTCTCCCTCCCCATCTCTCTCTCCCCTTCACTCCCCCTCTCTCTCTCCATCCCCCCCTCTCTCTCCCACCTCTGTCTCAACTCCCTTCTTTCCCCCTCTCACATCCCCCCCTCTCTCTCGCTCCCTCCCCCTCTCACACAGTGAGGCTCCAGCTCTGCCGCAGCCCCCCCCCCCCCCCGGCCCAGAGAAACGGGCGCTCCTGCAACGCTATATTTCATTACTGACCTGGAGTAGACACGAGGTATCGAGGTGATTGTGTGGAGTGCAAATGGAGATCTGAACCTGCCCGGGCCCACTGCGCCCGCACGGAGAGACAGCGTCATTTTGCGTCGCTACTGCGTCACCAGCTGTATAGGCACGGATGGTCGCAATTATTTTCCCCAAAACGTCCAGCGGCCGGAACCAGAATTTCGAATAATTTCCGTCAAAGTGGAAACGCTGATAGTGCTCCAATTTTTTTTTCCCTCAGGATTTTTTTTACTCTGGGGAAAACGACACCTTGGCCGGAGCCCCCCTAGATTTTCTGGCCCTAGCCTTCAACCTATGAAGCCTATAGGTAAATCCGGCCCTGCCGAGGCTCCCCTAGATCTCGAGGCCCTAAGCTTAAGCTCGTGAAGCTTATACGTAAATCTGGCCCTGGGTTTGCGATAGTACCTATCTCAACTACCTCCTTCGGCAGCTCGTTCCATACACCACCACCCTTTCTGTGAAAACGTTACCCCTCAGATTCCCATTACAGCTTTCCCCCCCTCACCTTAAACCTATGTCATCTGGTTCTCGATTTCCCAACTCTTGTTAAGAGATTCTGTGCGTCTACCCAATCTATTCCTCTCATGATTTTGTACATCGCTCTAAGATCACCCCTCATCCTCCAGCGCTCCAAGGAATAGAGTCCGTACCTACTCAACCTCTCAGGCCCGAGCTCAGGCCCTCGAGTCCTTTTAAATCTTCTCTGCACCCTTTCCAGCTTAACAACATATTTTCTATAACGGTGCCCAGAACTAAACGCAATAATGTTCTCGATAGAGGGATATAAAAATTAATTTGACTTAAGAAGCTGATGTTCCCACTGTCCCAGGCTTCATGAGACACAGGGCAATTATCATTTGTGAAATTGTTGTCAGGATTGTGTAGAAAAAATCTGAGCCTTTGCAAACTAAATAAAGCTCTTTGCTTAAATATGGAATTCAAAATCAGATCCCAACGTGCTTGAAGTCAAATAAAATTAGGTCACAACTTCTTCGTTGCATTCATATAATGTCTGGGATGGTCCAAAGCCCCCACCAATCCATTAATTATTTATTGAAATTATGGTAACCACCGGAAGCACAGCAGCCACAGTGTGCACAGCAAGCTCCAACAAATAACACTAACACCTAGACCATGCAACACACTTTCAAATGTGTAACCTATGAATCATAGCAACCACATTGTAAATATCTCAATGCAACATGGAAGATTAATTCATTCTACAAAGGGAGTATCAAATAAGGACATTTGATCCGATCAATCTCTTGGTTACAATCCACATTTTCTGATACCACCTTTAATGCAAGAGATGGAGTATAAAACTAGGGAAGGCTTACAATAAGTCTGTACTTCATTGGCGAGCATACCCCTGGAGATCTGCGCATTGTTTTTGTCTCCTTATAAGAAGCATATCATTCAGAACTCTCCCCATTCTGCTTTGGACAGCATCATTGAATTATTCCACACAACTGTTTAGCATCCAAAATATGCCACTTTCAATAGAGCAGCACTTCCCACTATTCCTGTAAACTGTCAGCCTGGATTTTGTGTTTAGGTCCCAGAAACACATTGTTCCCACAACCTTATGGCTCAAACGGTGCAAATGTATGGAAGATAAAGCAAAACAAGAGGATGATTTTACACTTTAAGGTATAAAGATTTAAAAATAAAACTAGACTTAATATATTTCTGACCTCCTTGATTCCTTGTTGCTTATATGAATCAGGTTTTTGTTCAGTGCTCTCCTTGCGGCCTGGGGATACATACAAGCCCTGACCCCATGCGTGTGACCTTAGTTGGAAGTGACGGTGAGATATCAAGCCATTAAAGGGGCACTTACTTGTCGAACTCACAGGACCATGAGGGACAAAGGCTGAATTTCCTCCAATTCCTAACAGGAGCCATCCTACCGAAAGAGCCCGGACAAGGGATTCTAATGGCAGAAAAAAGACGGCGGGGGAGGGGGGGAGAAGATGAAAGTGGCGCGGGCCCAGCGGGGGTGTCGTGGACCCAGCGGGGATGGCGTGGGTCCATCGGGGGTGGCGTGGGCCTAGCGGGGGTCCAGCGGGGCTGGCGTGGGCACAGCGGGGGTCAGCGGGGGTGGCGTGGGCACAGCGGGGGTCTAGCGGGGGTGGCGTGGGTCCAGCGGGGATCCAGCGGGGGTGGCGTGGGGGGAGGCGAGGAGAGCGGGCCCTGCTGCAGCGGCATCTGGTGTTGGGGTTACAGCCGCTGGGTTCAGATTCAGCCACTCCCGCCCGGCGACGTGAGAACGTCGCCAGGCTGGCTGTTGGTGAGGCTCCAGCTCCGACTCCTCCTCCTGCAACGCGATATTCCACTACTTATCTGGAGTAGACACGTGGCATCCAGCTCAATGTGTGGAGTACAAATGGCAGCCTGTATCGTCCGGGCCCACTGCGCATGCACGGAGAGGCGGCGTCATTTTGCGTTGCTTCCTCAACTGCGCAGGCGCGGATGGTCGCATCTTTTTCTCCCAAATCATTCAGCGGCCGGAACCAGAATTTCGGGCGATTTCCGACAAAGTGGAAACACTGATTGAGTATAATGTGGAGAAATGTGAGGTTATACACTTTGATGGCAAGAACAGGAGGGCAGATTATTATGGTGTTCACTGGAATTTTGAAGGATGAGAGGCGATCTCATTGAAACATATGAAATTCTTAAAATATTGGACAGGCTAGATGCAGGAAAAATGTTCCCAATGTAGGGTGAGCCCAGAACCAGGGGTCACAGTTTAAGAATACGAGGTAGGCCATTTAGGACTGAGATTATGAAAAAAAAATTCACCCAGAGAGTTGTGAATCTGTGGAATTCTCTGCCACAGAAGGCAGTGGCCAATTCAATGGATTTTTCCAAGTTAGATTTAGGTCTTAGGGCTAAAGGAATTAAGGGATGTGGGGAAAATGCAGGAACAGGGTATTGATTTTAGATGATCAGCCATGATCATATTGAATGGCCTACTGCACCTATTTTTCTATGTTTCGGTTTATATTAACAGGTGTGGCATATCTATGCAAGGAAAGTGACCGTTACAAGATTATATTTGGTTCTGAGCCCCAGTCATCAAAGCCACAGAGAGTGTGCACAGCGTTCTATTTTCGAGTGGGATCACATTTTTTACTACTCCCTCCCCTTCCTCTCTATCAATGCTCCTATCCCCTCCCTTCTCAATCCCTTCCCCTCGCATCCCTCATTCACCTCCTCCTTCTGGTCCCCTTCCTTCTCTCATTTACCCATCCCTCCACTCCCTCATTCATCCTCTCCCATCCTTCCCTTATTCACCCTGTGAGATATAGTTTGTGCTCACAATCACTACTCAGAGACTAAAGCGTGGAAACAAGAGATGCTTTTTATTTGCGAATCTGCAGAATCGGGTGCCTCTCCAAATTGAGACACACCGAAGTCAAAAAAGTAAAGCCCCTTTATACACACAATTCTGCTGGCATAACCTCCCCTTCTGGCTCTTCCCAATCAGAGCACTGAGGTGCACAGTCTATAGGTACATCCCCCAGTACCTCCCACATCATACATAGCATGTTCATGATAATGAGCAATTTCTCGACTAGGGGCGTGTAAGTAATATTCATTTATTTCATTAAGCATGCCCAGTTGCAATTGACCTGGCATAGTTTTCTCACCTCCAACTGACCTGTCTCAGTTTTTTTATATCTGAACTAAAGCTAATCTCTACTGACAAGGGTCCCATTCATCCCTAGTCCCTACTGACAAGGGTCCCATCCATCACCCTCCTTCTACCGCTATACTATGCCATTCATCCTCACTCAAGGACAGTTCTGATAACCTCATTCCCAGCTATGACAGCATCCTCTCCCTGGCCTCCATCGGTTAGAATCTTGTTTACAAGTTAGAATCCTCTCCTGAACCCTTACAATAGTGGGGTTTAATCACTTTATCCCTCACAACCCTCTCCCTCATTCACACTCTCCCTCATTCACACTCTCCCTCCCCTCCCTCATTCACCCTCCTTCCGTTTCGTCATTCACCCTCTTCAAATCAACAAACTTTATTGTCATTTAGAAATACATCGATATATGCAATTCCAAACTAAATTCCGTTGCATTTGGCTCCCCGTGCAACACGATAATAAACAGAAGGATAAAATGGATAAAAGGATAAAATGGATAAAAGGATCAAATAGATAATGGTGGCAGCCCATTACATTGCATGGCATTCAGGAGTCTGATGGCTCGTGGGAAGAAGTCTTTGCAGAACCTTGATGACCTGCTCCTTAAGGGCCTGTCCCATCAGCATGCGACTCCATGCGGTGAGCGTGAACTAACGTGGTCGCTTGAGGCCTCGCGGGGCCGGTCCCACTTCGATCACTGGAGCCGTATTGAGTTGTGCGGAGTTGGTCCCTACATCGCGCGGGGCTCCGAAAATCTGACCGTTCAAAAATTCTGCGCGGCACCGGCTTGTCCCCATTTCCCCTTCCCTCATTTACCTTGAACGTATATTTTGTACGTTCAAAGTTAATAAGGAGGACTAGGCAGGAATATCAAAATGATCTGAGAAAATGCAGCTGAGAAACAAAAAGATGATTTGTGTATGAAGACGCCATGACCAAAGCAAAGATACGAGAGCGGAGACGAAAGCCGGTTACTGAAATGGCGCTGGAGATTACCCATGACCCTACTACGTCGAGTGAGCTATCTCGCTCCATTATTGGATCTGTTGTTGCCATGGTTTCCCCTGGCCCTGCGTCGCGTCGCGCCTCGTCACGCGGTCGCGGGGTGATGACGCATGCGGGAGCGGGCGGTCGTCATGTCGTTTGTTGTGGACTCCGTCATCATGTTTTCCTCGCAGGTCAGTAGCTGGGATCGGAGGCCGTCGCTGCCGCTTCCCCCAGCGCCCTGTGCCGGGGCTCCCACCCTGCGTACATCCTGTCAGCGGCATCCTCGGCCACTCGGCCCTTCTGGCCCATTCTACCGCCTCCCCCCTCCCCCCGACCCACCACCGCTGGGCAACCAGGCCTATGTTGGGAACCTGGAGAAATCATTCAAGCATGGTTCACGGAGTCACATTGCACGGAAACAGTCCCCTCGCCCCCCCCCCCCCCCCCGTTCATGCCGACACAGATGCCTTCCTAAGCTCGTCCCATTTGCCCGCGTTTGACCCAGATCCCTCTAAACTTTGCGTAGGAACTGTAGATGCTGGTTTACACCGAAGGTAGACACAAAATGTGAAATAGGCAGCATCTCTGGGGAGAAGGAATGGGAGATGCTCCCTGTCCTACTGAGTTAGTCCAGCATTTTGTGCCTATCTTCCCTCTAAAGTTTTCCTATCGTGTACTTTTTAAACTTTGTAATTGTACCTGCCTTTACCATTTCCTCTGGCAGCTCATTCCAGACTCTGGCAGCTCATACCCAGCACTCCCTGTGAAAAGGTTGCCACTGAGGTTCATTTTAAATCTCCCCATCTTATGCCATTTAGTTTTGGACTCCCCTATCCTGGCGAAAAGTACAGCCATCCACCATCTATGCTTCCCATGATTTATAAACTAATGCAAGGTCACCTTTCAGCGTCTTTTGCTCCAGGGAAAACAGTCCCAGCAATGTCGAGGCTTGTGATGGAAGTCAATATCACTAACAATTTCTCCTGGACCAGCTTTATTGAAGCAATGACCGAGAAAGCACACTAACGCCTCTACTTACTTAGAAGGCATAGGAAGTTTGGCATGTTCCCTATAACTCTCACCAACTTCTACAGGCATGATATTCTTCCGAATTAAATCAGAATTCCGATTTTTTTCTTTTCCTAACAATGAATCAGATTTTTCAAATTTTTGTGCCCAATTTTGACACAGTTTAGTTGGCAAGATCGTAAAATAAAAGGGTGAGGAAAAGGAGAGTCAGTGGAGATACCGGTCTGGAGGCGGGCAAGCTTGTGATTCATGAGGGGGGGACACGCGGGAACATTCAGTGGGGGGGGGGGGAAACACGCGGGAGGGAACATATGTGTGCGGAGGGAACACAACAACACTTTTTGGCTGCTGCTGAGATCGGCCCGGAGGTGCCGTGCGAGCTGTGACGGTGCTCGTTTGTCAATAGACAATAGGTGCAGGAGTAGGCCATTTGGCCCTTCGAGCCAGCACCGCCATTCAATGTGATCATGGCTGATCATCCCCAATCAGTACCCTGTTCGTGCCTTCTCCCTATATCCCCTGACCGCCATTTTTAAGAGCCCTATCATGTGTGTCCAAGCCCTTATCAATCTTATATGTTTCAATGAGATCCCCTCTCATCCTTCTAAAGTCCAGAGTGTACAAACCCAGCTGCTCTATTCTCTCAGCATATGACAGTCCCGCCATCCCAGGAATTAACCTTGTAAACCTACGCTGCACTCCCCCAATAGCAAGAATGTTCTTCCTCAAATTAGGGGACCAAAACTGCACACAGTACTCCAGGTGTGGTCTCACTAGGGCTCTGTACAACTGCAAAAGGACCTCTTTGCTCCTATATTTGATTCCTCTTGTTATAAAGGCCAACATGCCATTTGCTTTCTTCACTGCCTGCTGTACCTGCATGCTTACTTTCATAGACTGATGTCCAAGGATCCCCAGATCCCGTTGTACCTCCCCTTTTCCCAACTTGATGCCATTTAGATAGTAATCTGCCTTCCTGTTTTTGCTACCAAAGTGGATAACCTCACATTTATCCACATTAAACTTTATCTGCCATGCATCTGCCCACTCCAGCAACCTGTCCAAGTCACCCTGCATTCTCATAGCATCCTCCTCACAGTTCACACTGCCACCCAGCTTTGTGTCATCTGCAAATTTGCTAATGTTACTTTGAATCCCTTCATCCAAATCATTGATGTATATTGTAAATTGTATATTGTATATTGTTGGAGGCAACCGGAGCGCGAGCGGGTGAGATGTAGGGCTTCGCGGGTTCGGGATGACCAGGACGCCCGGACAGCTAAGACGGGGGTGATGGTTGCAGGGCGTTGATCCACTCCCCCTCCTCTCTTGTGGGGAAAATAAATAAATGAATACTACAGTGTTTTGTGTTTCCCATATGGAGCTGCGACTGAAAAGGGAATGGTACCGGCGATCATAGTGGGGGTTAGAGAAATGCGGGGCCCTACCTTCCAGGCAGCGGCTACCCCCTAACCTTTCTGGTGATTTTCTGTTTATATTGGGAATTTTTGTTTTCATTGTTATTGGCAGAGGTTTTTAGTTTTCTGCCTTCTCAGAGTTGCAGATGTGACATCAGTGTATTGACAGTTAACTGTGACCTGCAGTATTGTGCATAATTATGCCTTGAGATGGTACCTTTGTAAGGTGATGTGTAGATTTTACTTTTGTGTCCTTTTGGCATCTCTACAAATAGCTCATTTAGAAATTCAGGTACCATTTTTTATAAAGATTTTTTTAGCTGTATGAAGTCAAAGAAGTCAAAAGAGTTTATTGTCATGTGTCCCTGACAGGACAATGAAATTCTTGCTTTGCTTCAGCACAACAGAACATAGGCATTGACTACAAAAACAGATCAATGTATTTGTAAATTTACATCGTCAATTATTTAATGAAATATTTATCTTTTGAGGGTTATTTTACTGGCTATGTGTTAGAAACATTTTAAGCTTCTGTTATGTAAGCTGCCAGCAGAAAGCTTAGGAATTACTTTCAATTCATTGAAAATGTAGGAGCCCCCTGAACCCCAACCGGGGTGCTGCCCCTGGACCCCGCTGGGGGCCTAGCCGGCCTCTAGGACCCCCGGCCAATACTTTCTATTTTTGTTCTGGTGAATATCATGCCTGTTTCTACAGATGCACCATAGAAAGCATTTTATCAGGATGCATCATAGCCTGGTTTGGGAGCAGTGCCATCCAAGACCGCAAGGAATTGCAGCGAATTGTGGAAGCAGCCCAGATCATCATATAAACCAACCTCCTTTCTATTGACTCCATTTAGACCTCACGCTGCCTTGGCAAGGCCAGCAACATAATCAAGGACTAGTTGCACCCAGGCCACTCCATCTTCACCATTCGCCCATCAGGGAAAATGTATAGAAGTGTAAAAACGCACACCGCCAGATTCAGGGACAGTTTCTTCCCAGCTGTTCTCAGGCAACTGAATTATTCTCCCACAACCGGAGAGCAATGATTAACTACTATAATTGGTGACCCTCAGACTACCCTTGATCGGACTTTGCTGGCTGTACCTTCAAGAGTTCAAGAGAGTTTTATTGTCATGTGTCCCTGATAGGACAATGAAATTTTTGCATTGCTTTAGCACACCAGAACATAGTAGGCACGAACACTGAACAGATCAGTGTGTCCATATACCATTGCATAAATATATACACGCATGAATAATTAAACTGATAAAGTGCAAATAAACAGATTGTTGGCAATTAATGTTCAGAGTTTTGTCCGAGCCGAGTTTAATAGCCTGATGGCTGTGGGGAAGAAGCTGTTCCTGAACTAAACATTACACATTTAGTTTTTGAACTAAACCTTGCACTAAACATTATTCCCTTATCATGTGTCTATACACTAAATACCTCATTTGTAATCATATTTTGTTTTTCTGCTGACTGGTTAGCACGCAACAAAAGGTTTTCACTGTACTTCAGCACACGTGACAATAAACTAAACTGAAACTGATTGGTATGTCTGCTGTTGATCCCCTTAACTTTAATAGGCAAAAGCAGAGTGACAGTACATTTCAGCAGTGGAGCACTTCAAAGTAGGCATACCTTGAGGAGTACTTTTCAGCAGGTGCTCTTCTTTATTGACTTTACAATCCATTGCGGGATTGCTAGCACTCTACTTTTCCCCAAGTAAAAGGGTATAGCTGCTGGAATTGTATCATCAGATCTTACAAAATTACCATTTATCTTGTTACCAGATTCAGGCTTGCCAAACTGTATCATCAGAAGGCCAGTTTGACTTCTGAGGCCTGAAGCTAGGGTGACACCTGTGCATCATTAAAGGAGTGTCACTCTGCCAGAGATGTTTTGAATATGAAGTTAAACCAAATTTCTGTGTGTTCTGTTGAACAAGTTAGGTCTTTATTCTTTGGAGCGTAGAAGGTTAAGGGGGGACTTGATTGAGGTCTTTAAAATGATGAAAGGGATAGACAGAGTTGACGTGGATAAGCTTTTCCCATTGAGGGTAGGGAAGATTTAAACAAGAGGGCATGACATGAGAATTAAGGGTAACATGAGGGGGAACTTCTTTACTCAGAGAGTTGGCTGTGTGGAATGATCTTCCAGCAGAAGTGGTGGAGGCAGGATCGATTTTAACATTTAAAAGTAAAGTGGATAGGTATATGGACGGGAAGGGAATGGATGGGTATGGTCTGAGTGCAGGTAGATGGGACTAGGGGAAAATAAATGGTCGGCACGGACTGGAAGGGCCGAGAAGGCCTGTTTCCGTGCTGTCATTGTTATATGGTTATATGGTTAAGAAAGATATTTTTAAAAATCTTGTAAACTCCACTGCTTTCTCCACGAGCTGTCACCACCAATGTCCCCAAACAATTAACATCACAAAAACAGATGATCACATTTCTGTTTGCAAAAATCTACAGATAGACATAAAATGTTGGAGTAACTCAGTGGGTCAGGCAGCATCTCTGCAGAAAAGAAATAGGTGACCTTTCGGATCGGAACCCTTCTTCAGACTGAAAGATAGCGAAAGCCAAAATAAACAGAGCCGGCAGCAGATGACATCAGGAAGGGTGGAGTCCATAATGCACCATTGTTGGCTGTGTAAGATATGCTAACGACAGGGATACAAGGATGCGAGCAGTGGAATTAGTAGGATGTCTAGTTTCTGGGAGGGGGGGAAGACATGCGGTGGGGGGGAGGGCAGGGTAGGAAATGCAGGAGTTAATTGAAATTAGAGAATTCAATGTTCATACCGCTGGGTTGTAAGCTGCCAAAGCAAAATATGAGATGTTGTTCCTCCAATTTGCATGTGACCTCACTGACAGTGGAGGAGGCCCAGGTCAGTATGGAAAGGGGAGTTAAAAGGTTTGGCAACTGGGAGATCGCATAGCCCAAGGGGGACTGAGCGTCGGTGTTCAGTGAAACAATCACCCAGTTTGTGCTTGGTCTTGCCGATATACTGTATAGGAGCCCACACCGGGAGCACCAGATACAGTAGATGAGGTTGGTAAAAGCAAAACATTGGGTGCCAGGAAGTGGAATTAACTTAGTTTGTTCTGTTGACAGCAAGGCTAAAGTGGGCCAAGTGGCCTCCTCTTGTGCCATAAATGTTCATGATTCCTGATGCGTAAAAGCTGGGTGCAATAGTTCCTGTATCAGTGAGCTTGGCTTCAGCACCACAAGGACCAAAATTCTACAATTCACTCACAAATTTATTTCTGTCTTTGTCATTTATCTCAGTAATTAATCCTGCATAATTGATCAAATGTTTAGTCTGTTCCTAATGAAAATGTTTTAATGTATTAAAAGCATAAATGTAAGTTATTGATTTTGCGTGGTTTTCACGTAGATGGCCAGGAGAATGGCATTGATTAATTACATTCCAGTGTACTCAAGGCAGATCTGTCTCTTTTTGCCCTCTGGACAGTAATCACATTCAAATTTGCAACTTCTATCCTAGCCCAAACCGTGCTCTGGATTCTCTGTTTGTATCTATCCCTCCTTCAGAATGATCTTTAAACCTCCACAACCACCCCCAAACCTCAACCATAGCATTCGATGTTCACAATGTGGCCTCCTCTATATTGGTGTGACCAAGCATAGACTAGGTGACTGTTCTGCAGTGCCTTTACACTCAGTCTACATCCGCCATCTTGTGCATCACGTTGTATGTCATTTCAACACCCCTTACCATACCGGCCTGTCTGTCCTCCGTCTTCTCCACTGCCATGATGAGGCCAAGGGCAAACTGGGAGAACGGTGCCTTATGTATCCACTAGCGTGGCTCACAACCCAATGATATAAACATTACATTTACCAATTTCAGACAATCAACATCCCCTGATGTTCCTTTTCCATTCCCACCAGCCCACTCAGTATATCTTTTCCTTTGTACACCTTTTTTATTTCCTTCTCCAACCTGGTTCTATCTGCAATTATTTGGGTCCACATCACTTACCAGACTCTGTCTCACCATTCCCTCTCACTTTTATATACTGCCCATCTTCCTTTACATTCAGTCCAGAAACAGGGTCTCAACCTGAAATGTTGACTATTTCCATGCTGTCACAAATGCTGGTGATTTCTTAGTTTAGTTCTTTTGCTCCAGATTCCAGCATCTGCAGACATCTGCTGTCTTCATTGACTAAGCTGTTGGTCACCTGTTCTAACATTCCCATGCCCATTCATTTTGGTCTTAAATATTGTGGGATATAATACCTGTAATGCGTCTCAAGCCATTTACCTTTGCTAAACAATACAGTATATACAATTGTTGAACTATTTTGGTGCTCCAATGTAACCAGATATTTAAATTTTTTTTCCCTCATCAGGTACTTTTTTTTGGCTTCGGATGGCTTTTCTTCATGCGAAAGTTGTTCAAGGACTATGAGGTAAATTCCCCAACACGAAAAATTCACACTGAACTGTAGATAGTACTGAACTGCACTTATCTTGGTTTGGCCACAAGCACAGCTTCGTGGACAGCTGTAGACATCGGGTACCTCGGTTAAACCACATGTAGAGCAGAGTATACTGAACATTGACCACACAGAAAGCTAGGTATAATGAACATATAAAATCAGTCTGAAGAAGTGTTTTGACCCGAAACATTACCTATCCATGTTCTCCAGAGTTGCTGGCTATGAAAGTGCAGGAAGACAATGTGAAGAATAAAGGCTCGCACACAACCGATGAGCAAAATGAATTTATACCAGGTCGTAAAGCTGGAAAGTGTGCAGAGAAGAAATACGTGGATGGTGCCAGTACTCGAGGACTTATAGACAGGTTGGGCAGACTAGGACATTTTTCCTTGAAGAGTTGGATACTGAGGAGTATTCTTATGAGGGGGTACAAGATCATGAGGGGACAAATGGGGGAATCCACAGTCATTTACTCAGAGTAGGGAACATAGGTTTAAGTTGAGTCGGGAAAGATTTAATAGGAACCTAAGAGGTTTTACATTTTCACACAGAGGGTGGTTGGTATATGGAACGAGCTGCCAGAGGAGGTAGTTGAGGTAGGTGGTATAATAACATTTAAAATATATTTTGACAGGTACATGGATAGAAAAGGTTCAGAGGGATATGGACCAAATGTGAGCTGATAGGGCAAGTGTAGATGGGGCATCTTGATCTCCATGGACAAATTGGGCTGAACAAACTGTTTCCATGCTGTATGACTCTTGACGAAAGCATGATGCACAGACCGGAGCTAATTTCCTTAGTTATTTGTTAACCACTGTGACGGGCTGAGCCATTTTGGTATCGAACCGTTGTTGGTCAGGCTCGAACACTTGCGTGGACCATGCGTGATCTGGGTCGACCAATCATGTAGTCATTGGGGCGGGTCCGCGTGGGGTTAGAATACAAAGGATTTGGCAGTTGGAGTTTAACTCGTGTATGCTCATGAGCGATGGCATGGTATAGTTAAATATTAACCTGATGCGCACGTGAGCGACGGGGCTGTATTGGTTAATTATTAAACGGAGTATTTACATAACGCATGGACCTCTACACCACCTCAATTTATTTTGAATGCCTTCTTTTTCCACATATGATTCAGTGCTCTCTTCGAAATGCAGCAGTTCCTTATTCTATATAATGTATTCCATTATAGGTATTCCTATAATGCCAACTCTCTCTTTTGTTGTAGGTCCGACAGTATGTTGTCCAAATAGTTTTCTCAGTGATGTTTGCTTTCTCCTGCACTATGTTTGAACTCATCATCTTTGAGATTCTGGGTCTTTTAAATAGCAGGTGAGTGTATCCTTTATTGTAATTGCATGGGTTTAAACCTCCTAGTGAAGGTCTAAAAGGATGTCTTGAACAGAGCATCATTTTAGGCGTAGCTATGGGCACACGCATGGGCCCTAGCTACGCCTGCCTCTTTGTCGGGCACGTCGAACAATCTTTGTTCTCGGCGTACCAGGGCCCCACCCCCGACCTTTACCTCCGTTACATTGACGACTGCTTTGGTGTCACCTCCTGCACCCACGCACAACTGACTGACTTCATCCATTTCACCACCAACTTCCATCCGGCACTCAAATATACTTGGACCATTTCCGACATTTCCCTACCATTCCTTGATCTCACCATCTCTATTGCAGGTGATACACTCCTGACTGACATCCACTACAAACCAACTGACTCCCACAGCTACCTGGACTACTCTTCCTCCCACCCTGCTTCCTGTAAGGACTCCATCCCCTGTTCCCAATTCCTCTGTCTATGCCGCATCTGCTCCCAGGATGACGTGTTCCACACCAGGTCACCACAAATGTCCTCGTTCTTCAGAGAACGGGGTTCCCCTCCCCCACTATAGATGAGGCTCGCACCAGGGTCTCCTCCATACCCCGCAACACTGCCCTCTCTCCCCATTCCCCCACTCACAACAAGGGCCGAGTCCCCCTGGTCCTCACCTTTCACCCCACCAGCCAGCGCATACAACAGATAGTCCTCCGCCAGTTTCGCCACCTCCAACGTGACCCCTCCACTCGCCACATCTTCCCATCTCCCCCCCTGTCTGCCTTCCGCAAAGACCGCTCCCTCCGCAACTCCCTTGTCAATTCTTCCCTTCCCTCCCGCTCCACTGCTTCCCCGGGCACTTTCCCTTGCAACCGCAAGAGATGCTACACTTGTCCCTTCACCTCCCCCATCCACTCCTTTCAGGGACCCAAGCAGTCATTCCAAGTCGCACTAGCTTCTAGCTTCTCATTTTCACACCACAAACAGCTTACAATGGCCTGTTTCCCTTATCATCAATACTTTTTTGCATATCTTTCATTCATTGTTCTTTATCTCTCCACATCACTGTTTATATCTCTCGTTTCCCTGATCCCTAACCAGTCTGAAGAAGGGTCTCGACCCGAAACGTCACCTATCTCCTTCGCTCCTTAGATGCTGCTGCACCCGCTGAGTTTCTCCAGCTTTTTGTGTAACCCCCCATCATTTTAGAGTTGATTTGTATACAAAGGATAGCAGAATTTCTTAAAGACTGATTTGGAATTAATTGTATTCTGGTTACATCTCAAGTACAACAATGCAAAAACATACCTTTTACCTCAGTTTTATTTACATTGAAAAATGTTTGTTTCAGTTTTTAGGGTAACCCGAGGCAATTTAGAGTTGATTAAGTTACTTTGAAGTGTACAGGGATGATATCCATGCTACAGAAGGGTTCTGTTCCTGAGAACTCAGTAAACTCCATTTTCTATAAATTGGAAATGACCATAGAAACATAGAAAAATAGGTGCAAGAGTAGCCCATTCGACCCTTCGAGCCAGCACATCATTCAATATGATCATAACTGATCATCTAAAATCAGTACCCCGTTCCTGCTTTTCCCCCCGTATCCCTTAATTCCTTTAGCCCGAAGAGCTAAATCTAACTCTACATACAGTGAATTGGCCTCCACTGCCTTCTGTGGCAGAGTATTTCACAGATTCACAACTCTCTAAAAATATTTTTCCTCATCTCAGTCTTAAATGGTTTACCCCTTATTTTTAAACTGTGACCCCTGATTCTGGACTCACTCAACGTCAGGTGCAGGAACATTTTTCCTGCATCTAGCCTGTCCAACACTGTAAGAGTTTTTGTATGTTTTGATAAGATCCCCTCTCATCTTTCTAATTTCCAGTGAATAATCTCAGTCGACCCATTCTTTCATCATATGTCAGTCCCGCCATCCCGTGAATTACCTGGTGAAGCTACGTTGCACTCCCTCAATAGCAATAATGTCCTTCCTCAAATTAGGAGACCAAAATTGCACATAATGCTCCAAGTGCAGTCTCACCAGTGCCCTGTACAACTGCAGTAAGACCTCCTTGCTCCTAAACTCAAATCATCTTGCAATGAAGGTCATCATGCCATCAGCTTTCTTCACTGCCTGCTGTACCTGCATGCTTACTTTAAGTGACTGATGTACACCCAGGTCTCGTTGCACCTCCCCTTTTTCTAATCTGACACCATTCAGATAATAATCTGCCTTCCTGTTCTTGCCACCAAAGTGGATAATCACATTTATCCACATTATACTGCATCTGCCATGCATCTGCCCACTCACCCAACCTATCCAAGTCACCCTGCAGCCTCATAACATCCTCATCGTAGCTCACACTGCCACCCAGCTTTGAGTCATCTGCAAACTTGGAGACGTCACATTTAATTCCCTCCTCTAAATCGTTAATTATCTATTGTAAATTACTGGGGTCCCAGCACCGAGTCTTGCGGCACCCACTGGTCACTGCCTGCCATTCTGAAAAGGACCCGTTAATTCCTAACCTTTGCTTCCTGTCTGACAACCAGTTCTCTATTCATGTTCTTATCCTGCCCCCAATACCAAGTGCTCTAATTTTGCACACTAATCTCTTGTGTGGCACCTTGTCAAAGGCTTTTTGAAAGTCGAGATACACCACATCCTCTGGCTCTCCCTTATCCATTCTAGTTGTTACATCCTCAAAAAATGTTAGATTAGTCAAGCATGATTTCCCCTTCATAAATCCATGCTGACTTTGACTGATCCTGTCACTGCTTTCGAAATACGCTGCTGTAACATCTTTAACAATCGACTCAAGCACCTTCCCCACTACTGATGTAAGGCTAACTGGTCTATAATTCCACATTTTCTCTCTCCCTGCTTTCTTAAAAAGTGGGGTAACATTAGCTACCCTCCAGTCCACAGGAACTGATCCAAAGTCGAGAGAACATTGGAAAATGATCACCAATGCATCCATGATTTCTAGGGCCACCTCCTTGAGATGCAGACCATCAGGCCCTGGGGATTTATCTGCCTTCAGTCCCAACAGTTTACCAAACACCATTTCCTGATTAATGTGGATTCCCTTCAGTTCCTCCCTCCCACTTAGTCCCCTAGTATTTCTGGGAGATTGTTTGTGTCTTCCTTAGTGAAGAGAGAACCAAAGTACTTGTTTAACTGTTCTGCCATTTCCTAGTTTCCCATTATAAATTCAACTGTTTCTGATTGTAAGGGACCTACATTTGTCTTCACGAATCTTTTCCTTTTTACATATCTAAAGATGTTTTTTGAGTCCGTTTTTATATTCCCCACAAGCTTTCTTTTATGCTCTTTTTTCCTCCTCTTAATTAACCCCTTTGTCCTCCTCTGTTGAGTTCTAAATTTCTCCCAGTCCTCCGGTTTGCTGCTTCCCCAGGCCAATTTATACCCCCTTTCCAAAGACCAAAGGAACACCTGAAAAGTGGGATGCTTTCAAAAGTGTGTTTGAAGAGTACAGATAATTTTAAGGAAAATCAAAAGAGATTTTCTAAGAACATTTTAAGGGAAAGAACTAGAGAAAGAATAGAGCCCCTCAAAAACTGAAGCAGTCATCTTCTATGAGGAGTCGCAAAGGATGGGCAAGGTCCTCAATGACTATTTCTCCTCTGTTTTTACCATGGAGAAACATGAATACTGGGGAATTTGGGACAGTTAATAGACGTCTTACAGAGAATACGCTTTACAGTTGAGATGGTGCTGAATGTCCTAAGGCGCATTAAGGTCTTGTGCCCAATCTGATATATCCAAGGACACTGTGGAAAGTTAGAAAATAAATTGCAGGCGTCAGGCTGAGATATATGAATCATAACGTCATAAGTGATAGGAGCAGAATTAGGCCATTTGGCCCGTCAAGTCTGCTCCGCTATTCAATCATGGCTGATGTATCTCATCCTCCTGACCCCATTCTCCTGTCTTCTCCCCATAACCTCTGACATCTGTACGAATCATCATTAGACACGTGAAAAGTGCCAAAAGACGGGCTAATAGTGAGCCTCTATTTAAGAAGGGCTGCAAGGGAAAACTTGGAAACTATAGATTAGTGAGCCTGACATCTGTGGCTGGCAACAAGGTACAAGAGAGGATTCTGAGGGATAAAATATATATGCATTTGGATGGACAGGGGCTGATTATGGATAGTCAGCGTGTTCTTGTACCTGAGAGATCTTATGAATCTGAAGAGTGTTTTGAAGAAGTAATCAAAAAGGTTGATGAGGGCAAAACAGTAGATGTTTTCTCTATGGGCTCCATCAAGGTATTTGATAAGGTTCTAGGTTAGGCTGCTCCGGAAGATTAGATCGCATGGGATCCAGGGAGAGCAGGCTGAATGGATAGAGAATTGGCTTAATGGAAGGAAGCACAGGGTGATGGTAGATGGTTGCTTTTGGAACTTAAGACGTATGACTAGTGGTGTGCCTCAGGGATTAGTGCTGGGCCCATTGCTTTTGGTGGTTTATATTATTGATTTGGATGAGAATGTAGAGAGCATGATTAGTACATTTGCAACTACACAGCGAAGATGGTTATCAAAAATTACAGCAGAATTTCTCAAAAAACGTAATGTGGAATTTTTAGCTTTGGCAGCCCTTCGGGACCGATTTGTAAAGAGTAGGCTGTAGAAAGACGTGCAGGTGAAAATAATTGTTACTATCAAGTGAGCTGTGACAAATGTTTACCTGGAGACTCAATAGACTGGGATCTGGATCAAAAAACAATGCTGGACGAACCACTGAGTTCTCTGCAAATGTTTATTTGAATGCAATCCTGTAGAGTTGCGGGTGGAGTTAATCTGCTAATCAGCGACCAAATATCTGCAGTTTAGTAAAATAAAGTGTGCACTAATGAGAGGTGACTTGGGGTTCATGACAATTGATCTTATCTAAAAGAGAGTTTGGAGAAGGCAAACATTTTTTCTGTGGTTAACCCATGAATTGTTTCCTGATGAAGAGATTTGAGTGCTATTGAGTGAGAGCAGAGTCTGGGAGAATTTGTGTAAAGCCAAATTTTCATGTCAGCTCTTCTATAACCAAAGAAGCCCCTGTAGTCAGTGTTACAATATAGAAAACATTGCATCAATTTGAACACAGTAGCGAATGATCAGATAAACTGTTTCTGGTGATGTTGGTTGAAAGAAAAGTAGACTTTTATTTCTTTTACATCTTTCACAATCTCAAGGAAGGATTTTTGTATGACAGTCACTGTGGTAATGTTAATGATCAAGAAGGCCTTCTGCACAGTGGGATTCTGCAGACTATAATGTGCTGATTACTATAAAATCTTTTTTCATTTATGTTAGTTGAGTGATAACTATAAGCCAAGTCAACAAGGAGAATTCTGCTTTTTGAATAGCCCAGCAGGGTTGTTTATATTGCTGTGAATGTACGTGTGTGTCAGACTTTCAGTTTTAGTGACACATTTGGATTGTTATCTCTGCATTGCGTGTGAGATTTGAGATTAAATCAGCCTTTAAGAATTGCTTGTTTCGGATGTATACAATCTGTGCCAACTGGATTTCAGCCACCAACTGTTAATGTGTTTTCACTGAACTATTCCAAGAGACAACTCTAATATTTATGCTGCATTTGTGGTTCAGGTAATCTTAATCTATAAATATTTTAGTGCTGTCATTTTTCAACAGCTTTGTGTTATCGTTTTTTAAACTGCTATTGTATCAGTATCTTGGACATGGATTTCAAAGAACATCCAACGTTCACATTGACACAATTTTGTTCCGCAATCTGGCTTTAGTTATCATTTGTGGCCATTGTTTCATATAAATCGTACTTCTGCCTTATGGGGATTGTTGTGTTTTTTGGAAGATTGATAAAATTAATGAAATGTATGTTAAACACAACATGAGTAGATGTGAACATTTTAATAGTTATATGATATTCCCTGGTGATATCAAATCTCGAATATTGTGTACAAGTCATGGTTTTGCGAAACGTGATAGAGTGGAGGAAGTTTCATCAGATTGATTCCTGAGATGGGGGCAGGGGGGAGATGTGGTACTGGGAGGAGACTAATCAGACTATGCCTTTATTTTCTGGAGTTTAGAAGATTGTGAGTTCATCTCATTGAAATTCTGCAGGACTTGACAAGGTGGTGCAGGATTAACTGGCTGAATTGTCCAGGACCATGGGAAGTGAAGGGTCAGTTATTCAAGTTTCAAATGAGAAGATTCTTCAGGGATGGTGATATTTTTGAATTCTCTAACCAAAAATGTCGGGGAAGATCCTTTTTTAAGAATATTTAGTACAGAGGTCAATATTTTTTTGGAATGAAGGTGATCCAAGGATTATGTGATATATGCAGGAAGGTGTTAGTGGTATTTTTAAAAACACAGTCATGATTTTATTCAATGGTAGTGTATGCACAAGAATAGAATTACCAGCATGTTTATAATTCTTCAGTTCTTATATCTTAACCAATATATCAATGATATTGAATTTTTATAGAAAATGGAAGACCATAGCTCTTGCCATTGGGTAGAAATTGAATTATTTTGCCAGTCAGGTAGCCATCCAGATTCATTCCATGTTCATTGTTATAAAGACCAGATATAAGATATTGTTATCCTATCAAATCTGTTTGCATCTAGTCTGAGCCTTCTTTTGATCTGTGTACTGAAGCGAAAGTAATCAATTTACTGTGAGTGACGCAGTACATGGGGGCGTAAGAGTCTCCAATTAACTACCTTGGTCTCATTGGATTGGATTAATACTAGGCAGATTGATACAGAAGGTCTATTTGAATATATAATTACATTCCAGAGAATAAGGAACCTAAATTTTATTTCCAGATGCTAAGTAAGGACTTTACTGTACAAATAAAAAAACATAAGTAACAGTCATTAATTAAGCTGTTAATTGGCAAAGCAGAAATTTTAATGCATTTAGACTGATTTATATTTTTGACTTGTTCCAGCTCACGATATTTTCATTGGAAATTGAATTTATATGTCACACTCGTGGCACTAATATTTATCGTCCCTTTCTACATCGGCTATTTTGTGGTCAGCAACATTCGACTTTGTAAGTAATCATGCTATGTCATGCTGCAGTGTGTATAAATATGAAAGAAAATTACAATTTTACAGTACGTTGAACTAAAGACTATCTCAAGACTATTGTTGCATACTAACATACTAGTAAAGATGTCAAAATGTTTCATTCCGATGCTTGCTTTTGACTAAGAAGGAATATAATGTGGAAATGTGTCTGGTCATGCACTTAAGTTAAAAAAAAAGCAGAGTATTTTTTTAAATGGTTAGAGAGTGAAAGGTGTTGGTATTCAAAATAATTTTTAGTTGTAGTTTAGAGATACAGGGTGGAAACAGACCCTTTGGCACACCGAGTCCGTGTCAATCAGCCAACACCTGTACACTATTTCTATTCTACACACTAGGGATATTTTACAGAAGCCAATTATCTTACAAATTTGCACGTCTGGAATGTAGGAGGAAACCGTAGCACCGGGAGAAAACCCAAGAGGTCACAGGGAGAATGTACTAACTTGTACAGACAGCAGTCAGGATCGAACCCGAGTCCCTGGTGCTGTAAGGCAGCAAGTCTATCGCTGTGCCACCCATATTTATTGCCCCTATGTTTGCCAATTTATAATTTGGAGCGAATAAGGCAGGTGTCCAAATCTTTGTCAAAGAGTAAGGTCTTAAAGACAAAAAGAGAGAAAGGTGAAGATGCTTAGAAAGGCAACTACAGCACTCAGATCTTGGCCGCTGAGGGCACATCCATCAGTATTGGAGTAATTAACATCTGAAATGATCAGTAGGCTGGAATCAGAAGAGAGCGGAGATACTGGAATGTTAAGGAATGGGAGAAAAGAAGGGGTGAGGCTATATAGGGATTTTATCAGGAGGAAGAGAATGTTTTAATAAATTGATAGGTTGAGAGTTGGTGTATATCGATAAGCATGAATAGTAAGATTAAACGAGAACTTACCAGTTTGAAGTTTGATCCTTATTTTATGAGGCATTACGATAAGGGATTTCGTGAAGACCCCGCCAGCACACATGCGCGACATTCTTCAAAGCAGCGGTGTGAAAGCACAGATAGCAGAACTGACTGGAGATAGTAAGATTAGAGAAACTAATACACCAGTTAACCTTATGATAGAGGGTTGGGAGCGGAGGGCATGAAATCCCTCATCGTAACTCCTCATAAAATAAGGATCAAACTTCAAACTGGTAAGTTCTCGTTTAATCTTACTATTTTACTTCGGAGTCACGTGAGTGACTTCTTGAAGATTTCAAAGCTCTGTGATTTCATGCCCTGGACCACGTCCATGCTCACACACTGCCGTAATAACTGATGGAGGAAGTGTATTAACGTATTTCAAACTTGTAACAGAGCTGAAAAACAATCATGTATTCATTAATACAAACAAAAAAATCCCTGAGTTGGGAAACGTTCAGGGAACAGAACTTAAAACATATCTGCAAACGTCGCAGGAGTGGCCACAGGTTTGTTATAAAACCATTGAGACGTGTCTCCATTGGCCAAGCCCGCTGTTGCGCGGACATGGATATGGGGAGTGCGCTCCTCTACCGGCAGCTTCAAAAATGCCCTCAGGTAAGTTTTTACTAACCTTGAGTTGGTTAGTTTCTGTATTTGTGATATTTACTTACAGAGACGATGGAACGGAGGACTAGAACGAAGGCTGCATCGAAGCATGCCTCCAAGGACCGCGGGTCTTCGGATGGAAGTCAGCGGCTGATATCCCCGGAGCTGTCCGCTACACCGACAGCACCCGTACCACGGGCCGGGAAAAGAGCGCAGATGTCGGGGAGCACCGCTCAGTCGGCAGGACCCGACTGTCCACCACAGCAGGCCAGGGTGCTGCACACTGGCTGGAGGACCACGAAGGGGAGCAGAGTAGGCAAGACCCTGTCTCTCTACTGCTTCAACCCGAACAGCACCGGGCCAGCGGTAAAAAGGTGCGTAAATCAGTGCCTGTTTCAACGGCACGTTCCACTTCCCCACTATTACAGGTCACCAGAGGGCGGACCAGTGGGAAAACCGCACCGGTCGAGTAGCTCCGCTGCAGCAGCCACCACCGACTCACCACCGCTTCATTCTGCCAGAACGCGGACCGGTGGGAAATCAACACGGAAGTTGGGTAGCCCCACAGGAGCGGCTGGCACCGACTCACCACCGCTTCAGTCCACCAGATCGCGGATCGGTGGAAAAATACACAAGTCGGGTAGCCCCACAGGAGCGGTTGGCACCAACTTTGCGTCGCATCAGTCCCGCGCGGATGTCGTGTAGCCCTGCTGGAGCGGCTGGCACCGACTCATCACTGCCGCAGTCCAGAAGACCGCGGTCAAGCGGCAAAACCGCGCGGGTGTCGTGTAGCCCCGTAGGAGCGGCAGGCACCGACTACCTACCTAGGTTCCTTAGACATCACCTCGACGAGGTGCGGACTGATGGTAGAAGCCCCAATCTTCCCCCATCAGAACTTGGGGAAGTCGACTTGCTGTCCGCAGATAGTGACGACGGTCGCATAGCTCGTATGGAGCGAATGGTGGAGCGGCTCTCGAAAGGGACTTTCTCCATCAAGAGTGTGTGTCTTTAGGATCCCCAAGACACACAGCAGAACTACCAAACATCTCTCCCTCTTCAATAGGGTGTGCCAGAAGTCAGCCATTAGCTGACTTTGAAGAGGGGTTGGTGCAAGAACCTGTTTTGCAAGAGATGCCTGAAGAGGAACTTCTCGAAGTAGTGTTGAAGTTCGCCCAACCAGCAAAATCAGGGCAACCTCTTCAGCCTAGGCTAGCGGCCAGCATCAATTATTTAACCACACACCAGCTGCAGGAACAGGTGCTGTCAGAGACTACCAACAAATACAAAGCTCCGGAAAATTGTGTGTCGCTCAATGTTCCCACCGTCAACACACCCATCTGGGGTAACATCAGTCCTGGGATCAGGGCCCAGGAATTAAAATTACAAAAAATCCTGAAATTATTGACCACAAGCATTACTGCCTTTGCCAGGTCCATAGACGGGACGGACATGACGGAGGAGCAGCAGGATGCACTAGCGTTGCTATGCAATACTCAGTATGAGATCAACTGCTTTCGCAAGAGCTCCATCCATCCAACACTAAACCCAAAATTTGCGGGTTTGTGCAAAGCCAATGTTACGCTGCCACCGAGACAGTTGTTCGGTGAAGACCTGCCTAAACAGGTAAAAGACCTGGATGAGGAAGCAAAAGCGGTCGGGTTGATGAAACCACCATCCCCGAGCAGACCATCGGTGTATCATAGACAGCATCCTTATGCAACATCAAACAGGCCTCGGGTTCAACCCGATAGGCCAACTAGAACCAACCCTCCGGTCGCGCCTTACCAACAAAAGCCTTTTTTGGGACAGGGCCCACAGCGACCAGCCTGGAAGATGCGCCAACCCCACATCCCAGCAACACAACGAACCAAGAAAGGCCATCATGTCAAGCCCCGCCGGTAACCATGGAGGTAAGGGGGTCTGGTTCTCTTGGGAGTGCTGCATGTATAACCTCACAAGTAGGA
The DNA here is from genome assembly GCA_963514005.1 of Raja brachyura. Next base: position 22,517,118 of record OY740786.1, on the reverse strand, counting down.
GGGAGGTTGCGTACATTCTGGGATGCACGGGGTTCTATAACTTCTGACACTTTTATATTACAAAGTATTCAGGGTTATGAAATTGAATTCATAAATTGACACCTTCCCCCAGCTCAGCGTGTACCTAACAGGAAATTTGCACTTTCTCACAAAGAAAAAGTGGAAGGACATGCGGAACTATTAAGGTTATACACCAAGGGGGTTATAGAAAAAACGACACATGAACCTCTTGAGTTTGTATCTAACATCTTTACCAAAACCAAAAAAGATGGTGGATGTCGTATCATAATTGATTTAACCCACTTGAATACCTTTGTTCAATATACCCATTTCTAGATGGAAACATTTGAAACGGCTAAGCAACTGATTTCCAGAGGGTGCTTCATGGCCTGCATTGATCTAAAAGATGCATACTATTCAGTACCTATACGGGAACATCACCGGAAATACTTAAAATTTGTCTGGATGGGGCAGCTATGGCAATACAAAGCCCGACCTAATGGGCTTACAACAGCCCCTAGGTTATTTACCAAAATACTAAAACCAGTATTGGCATCTCTAAGAAGACAAAACCACATAGTCATGGCATATCTAGATGACATTTTAATTGTGGGAAGAACTTTGGAATTAACTAAATTAGCAGTAACAGCTACCAAATCATTATTCGAGAAACTAGGGTTTGTCATTCATCCAGACAAATCTAAATTCAACCCGTCTGGGATTATGGACTATCTGGGATTCACAATTAACACCAGTCATATGATTGTCACTATCCCAGAGAACAAAGCAACAGACATAATAGAGGCATGTAACAGCCTTGCTTGCACCAGGAAACCGACTATTAGACATGCTGCTAAGGCGATTGGGAAACATGTAGCTATATTTCCAGCTGCACAATTTGGGCCGTTACACTATCAAAACTTGCAAAGAGCTAAAATCTCAGCATTAAAAGCAAATGCTGGACATTTTGACAGACCTATGCAGCTGCCAAACAAGACAAAAATTGAGCTACTATGGTGGATTAGCAATGTTCGTGATTGTTTTAATCCCATCATTATATCAAACCCATCAGTCGTGCTACAAACCGATGCAAGCGCCCAGGGCTGGGGAGCTACCGACACCACTTCCAGTTGTGGCTGCAGATGGGATTTGCACGAGTCTACTCTTTTTCAATCACAAGGTATAAACTATTTGGAAATGCTGGGAGCATTTCATGGGCTGCGGGCTTACTGCACTAATCTGCATCATACGCATGTCCGTCTTCAAATAGATAATACCACAGTGGTGACATATTTAAACCATATGGGCGGTATCAAGTCAATATCTTGTGATGAATTGGCAAATGTAATAGTAAGATTAAATGAGAACTTGCCAGTTTGAAGTTTGATCTTTATTTTATGAGGAGTTACGATGAGGGATTACATGAAGACCCCGCCAGCATGCATGCGCGACATTCTTCAAACCAGTGGTGTGAAATCACAGATACCAAAGTTGACTAACATAGTAAGATAAGAGAGAACTTTATATACCAGTTGACCTTTATAATAGAGGGTTGGGGAGCGGAGGGCACGTAATCTCTCATCGTAACTCCTCATAAAATAAAGATCAAACTTCAAACTGGCAATTTCTCATTTAATCTTACTATTTTACTTCGGAGTCACGTGAGTGACTACATGAAGATTCCAAAGCTCTGCGATTTCATGCCCTGGAACGCGTCCATGCTCACACACTGCCAAGCTATAATGTAACGTATTTCAGACATGAAACTGTGCTGAAAAGCAAAAAGGTATTTATTTCATACCTAAAATAATAATGCCCGTACATTGGGTAATCATGAAACAGAACTTAAAATTTTTCCTGCAAATGTCTCGGGAGTGGCCACGGATTTATTATAGAAGCGCTGAAAAGTCCGTTCATTGCTCCAATCCGCTGTTGCAAGGATGTGGTCCATTGGAACTTCCATCATCCTTGCCGCCGATGTGGATGCAGCCCTGGTGGAGTGAGATTTGAAAACATTAGTATCCACCCCCGCTGCACCCAATACCACCCTTAACCATCTGGAAATGGTTTGTACTGTGACCTTATGGTGAGGGGGTTTGTGGCTAATAAGTATAGCCCTCTACATACCCCTGAGACTCTTGGTGACCTCTATATATCCCAATATATATGTCACGATGCAGAGCTGGCAATCTGCAGGATAGGCCAGAAATTCTAATTTTTTGGCCAGTGGATCCGGGTCTATCCTGTTTAAGTAACCCCTGTATAAGGAAAATTATCTTGTCTTTTTTTATGTACATGGCGTCCATACTTAATTTATGTCGGGACTGGACCCGTTGTGCTGTTACAAGTGCTATTAACATAATCATTTTATAGGTTCATTTATCTAGTGACAGTCCCGATATAGGTGTCCATCCTTAAAGCATAGTCAGCACTATGCTTATGTCCCATGTATGGGTGTATCTGGGCCTGGGGTGATTAGAATTAAATATACCCCTCATCAGTTTAGATACCAGTGGGTGTGATCCCATAGCCAGGTGATCATACCCTCGCCACAGATAATTGGATAGGGCACTATGGGCACAATTAATGGCACTGCAGCTCAATCCCTCATCAAAATGGAGGGTAGCCAGGAACTCCAACACTTCAGTGATGGGTGGCTGTGTCGTATGAAGTGTTTGTTCTAGTGCAGAACACTTCCCATTTCTTCACATATGTGAGATATTGTCTTCTGGTGGACTCCCTGCACGACGCTGCGATGACATTTATCGTCCTGTCGGAGAGTCCGTAGTCCAGAAATGGCCTGTTCAGAATCTGCAAACCAACAGGTTAATTCGGTCATGACACGGATGACTTTCCCCTGTCGCATGGTGTACCAAAAGGCTTGGATGTTTGTTGATCCGAATGCAGGGTTCTACGGCCATATTTTGTACTACTGGGAACCATGGTTGGGTAGGCCAGTCGGGAACAACCAGGACACCCGAAGCGGTGTCTTGTTTAATTTTTTGTAAGTCCCGACTGATGAGGCAGAAGGGGGGGAAAGCATAGAAAAACAAATCCCCCCAATATAGCGAGAAAGCGTCCATCGCTACTGCCTCAGGGTCTGGTTCCCAAGCAACATATGTTGGTAGTTGGTGATTTAATCTGGATGCAAAAAGGTCAATATCTGGTGTCCCATACCGTTCTATAATATCGGCAAACACTTTCTGATCCAACATCCATTCGGTGTTGTCGTTGAATTTGCGTGACGTGGTGTCCGCTACTGTATTTAGCTTACCTGGAAGGTAAGTGGCTGAGATCCATATATTCCTTTCCAGACACCAGTGCCAGATATTATTAACCGAATTTTCATGTGATATCGATTTTATTCCACCCATATGATTAATGTATGCCACCACAGTGGTATTGTCAATCTGTAATCGTACATGCAAATGGTGCATGTCTGAGCAGTAGGCTCGGAGTCCATTAAATGCTCCCAGCATTTCTAGATAATTAATCCATAATGCTCCAAACAGGGTTAATTCTTGTGCACTCCATCTGCCACCACAGCTGGTGGTATTAGATGCTCCCCAGCCTTTTGCACTGGCATCCGTCTGTAAAGTAACCGTGGGATTCATAATAGTGATAGGGTTAGAATAGTGATAGAATATTGTCTATCCACCAATTTAACTCTAATTTAGCTTCCCCTAGTAGTTCCATAGCCCTATCAAAATGGCCTGCATGAGTTTTAAGAGCTAATATTTTTGTTCTTTGTAGATTTTGGTAATGGAGTGGGCCAAATTGTGCTGCTGAAAATGCAGCCACTAGTTTCTCAATCACTCTGGCTACTTGCCGAATGGATGGTTTTCTGATGCTAATGAGGCTTTTACATGCTTCCATCAAGTCTGCCACTTTGTTTGGTGGCAAGGTGATTGGTACTGAATAGTATGCATCTTTTAGATCGATGCAAGCCATGTAGTACCTGTTGGAGATTAGCTGTTTGGCTGTGACAAATGTGTCCATTTTGAAACGGGCATACTGAACGGAAGTATTCAGTTCGGTCAAATCTATAATTATGCGGCATCCGTCGTCTTTTTTGTTTTTGGTTAAAATGTTTGATACGAACCCTTGAGATTCTCTGTTTGTCTTCTCAATTACCCCTTTTTTGTTTAATCTTAAAAGTTCAACATGGCCTTCTGTCCTTTCTTTTTGTGAAAGTATAAACTTCCGGCTAGGTGTATGCTGAACTGGGATGGGGAGTTCGTAAACAAATTCAATTTTATATCCCTGAATACTTCCAGTATGTAAGGATCAGAGATAAACGTGCTCCACACATGACGAAACAAGTACAACCCTCCCCCAACCCATGATGAGTCTAGACATGCTATGTTTACGAGGCAACCAGACCCACCTACCTCCATGGTTACCGGCGGTGCTGTGTTCGTTGTCTCTGTTGCTTCTTGTTCTGTTGTGTTGCTGAGTTGTGGGGTTGGCGCATTTTCCAAGAAGGCCGGGCTGGGCCATGGTCTAAAGAAGACCATTGTGCAGATGGGCCGGCCTTCGAGCTTTCACCACCAGATGGTCTCTCGTTGTGGCGGTGCCTGGTGGTTGTGTAGGGGTGCTGCAGCCGCTGATATGGGGTTTTGGAGGTGGTTGGCACCTTTATCATGCCGATTGCCTTAGCCTCCTCATCCAGGTCTTTAACCTGCTTAGGGAGGTTGTCCCCAAACAGCAATGTTGGCGGCTGTGCACTGCTGAGCCTGCATAATCCCGCAAATTTGGGATTGAGTGCAGGTTTTATGATGCTCTTCCTGTAGCTGTTGATTTTAAACAGCGTGGTGCACAGGAATGCTAGAGTGTCTTGCAGCTCTTCAGGCATCTCAACCCCATTGACATTTCTGGCTACTGCTGTAATCCCAGCTGCTAGCAGTTTGAGGATTCTTTGGAGTTTCACCTCCTGGCTCCTTATGGTCGAGCTCATGTCGCCCCAAATGGGGTTGTTGACAGCAGGTACATTAAGAGAAATACAATTCTCTGGCGCAAGGTATTTTTCTGCCGTATTTTTTATTGCTAGTTCCTGCAGCTGGTTCGTTGCCATGTAATTAATACTGGCATCCGGCTTGGGATGCAATGGCAGACCTTTTTGGGTAGGTATAGCAAATTTATTGACCATACCCAATAGTTCTTCTTGCGGCACACACAGGTGAGTCTTCAGCCATGTCCCCTTCTTCAGGGTCAGCCCAGTTCTGACCCCCAATGCTCCCCTGCGAAGAGGGTGAGACATTTGGCAGTCCTTGATAGGAAGCTGCCGTGGGTCTGCGAAGAGACCCACGGTGACTCTGCCCCTGCATAAGCCATGTCCGACTTCCGGGTGGTTTTGCTGCCGGACTGCGGCGTACCTGCGGTCTGTTGCGGCGAGAAGTCGGGATCTGCTGGCAGCACCTGCAGGTCTGGAGAGTCGGCACGCTGCTGGCTGGTTTCCACAGCAGCGATTTTTGCCGCTGTTCTCCTCGATTTCCTGGACTCCATGCTGTTCTTCTTGGCTGTGAAAATACACACACAGAGTCTTTTCCAGAATGGTAAGTACTTACCTCTGGTTGTCTTTTAAACTTACGCTGGAGGAGCGACGCTTCCTCCCAACTGTCGCTTCCGCAATGCGTTCGACGATATGTCGCACATGTGTGCTGGCGGGGTCTTCACGTAGTCACTCACGTGACTCCGAAGTAAAATTTGGCTCTGGTGTATTGAAAGAAATATATGGATATCAGTAACGTACCTTCCGGGTAAGCTCAATACAGTGGCGGACACCAGGTCACGAGTATTTAATGACAGCATCGAGTGGATGTTGAACCCCCAAATATTTGCTAAAATTATAGCCAAATATGGAACACCAGATATCGACCTCTTTAACCATATAACCATATAACCATATAACAATTACAGCACGGAAACAGGCCATCTCGGCCCTTCAAGTCCGTGCCGAACAACTTTTTTCCCTTAGTCCCACCTGCCTGCACTCATACCATAACCCTCCATACCCTTCTCATCCATATGCCTATCCAATTTATTTTTAAATGATACCAACGAACCTGCCGCCACCACTTCCACTGGAAGCTCATTCCACACCGCTACCACTCTCTGAGTAAAGAAGTTCCCCCTCATGTTACCCCTAAACCTCTGTCCCTTAATTCTAAAGTCATGTCCTCGTGTTTGAATCTTCCCTATTCTCAAAGGGAAAAGCTTGTCCACATTAACTCTGTCTATCCCTCTCATCATTTTAAAGACCTCTATCAAGTCCCCCCTTAACCTTCTGCGCTCCAGAGAATAAAGACCTAACTTATTTAACCTATCTCTGTAACTTAGCTGTTGAAACCCAGGCAACATTCTAGTAAATCTCCTCTGTACCCTCTCTATTTTGTTGACATCCTTCCTATAATTGGGCGACCAAAACTGCACACCATACTCCAGATTTGGTCTCACCAACGCCTTGTACAATTTTAACATTACATCCCAGCTTCTATACTCAATGCTCTGATTTATAAAGGCTAGCATACCAAAAGCTTTCTTTACCACCCTATCTATATGAGATTCCACCTTCAAGGAACTATGCACGGTTATTCCCAGATCCCTCTGTTCAACTGTATTCTTCAATTCCCTACCGTTTACCATGTATCTTTGCGTCCAGGTTGAACCATCAGATACCAACATATGTCACTTGGGAACCAGATCCTGGGGCAGTGGCGATGGATGCCTTCTAGCTACATTGGAGGAAATGGTTTTTCTATGCATTTCCCCCATTCTGCCTCATCAGTCGGGTATTGCAGAAAATTCAACTAGATTCTGCATCAGGTATTTCACTTAAAGTAAAGTGGATAGGTATATGGACGGGAAGGGAATGGAGGGGTATGGTCTGAGTGCAGGTAGATGGGACTAGGGGAAAATAAATGGTCAGCATGGACTGGAAGGGCCGAGAGGGCCTGTTTCCGTGCTGTAATTGTTATATGGTTATATGGTATACTGATAATACCCGACTGGCCCACACAACCATGGTACCCGGTGGTCCTCAACATGATGAAAGAAATGGGTTCAGGTTACCAAATGCCCGAATATGGTGACCAATCCCATAACAGGGGAAAATCATCCATGCCATGGTCATCTGAACCTGTTGGCTTGCAGGTTCTGAAGAGGCCATTGCTGGAATTCGGGCTGTCTACAAGAACCATGGACATCATTACAGCATCGTGCAGAGAGTCCACAAGAAAGCAGTACCTCACCCACATAAGGAAGTGGGAGCCCTTCTGTAGTCGGACCAAGACCACCTACAACTCTGCTACGATCACCAATGTGCTGGAATTCCTCGAGGGCCTTTATTTTGATGAGGCCCTCAGTAACAGTGCCAGGAGTGCACTATCATCCTATCTCAACATTGGAGTGGGATATCACCAACTGGTATCCAAACTCATGAGGGGTATATTCAATTCCAACCCTCCCTGACCATGATATAATATTACCTGGGATATTGGGGTTGTGTTGTCCCTACTTAGGAGCTGGTCGCCTTTGACGGATTTACCACTGGACAAACTCACCTTCAAAGTGGTGATGTTAATGGCACTAACCACAGCACAACGGGTCCAGACACTACAGAAACTGAAACTGGACAGAATGGTCTCGACCCCCAATAAAGTGGCTTTCTTTATAGATGAGTTACTTAAACAACACAGGCCTGGAACTACAGGTCTGAAATTGGAATTCGTAGCATACCATGTTGATGTACGACTCTGTATAGCCACCTATATCCGACATTATATTAATGTCACACACACCATCAGAAAAATGGCGACGTGACTGTTTATCAGCCATAAAAACCCACATCACAGGGTGACGGTGCAGATTATCTCCAGGTGGCTCAGAGTGGTCTTGGGTGCAGCAGGTATAGACACTAACGTTTTAAAATCTCATTCTACCAGGGCTGCATCCACGTCAGCGGCGAGGACCATGGAGGTACCCATGGATCATGTCCTCGCAACAGCAGGCTGGGCCAGTGAAACTACATTTCAGCGTTTTTATAACAAACCTGTGGCCGCTCCCGCAACGTTTGCGGAGTCAGTTTTAAGTGCTGCTCCCTAAACGTTTGTCCCCAAATTCAGGGGTTTTTGTTTTGTATTAATAAATACGTTATTATTTTTCAGCTTGTTCAAGTCTGAAATACGTTAACATACTTCCTCCATCAGTAATTACGGCAGTGTGTAAGCATGGACGTGGACCAGGGCATGGAATCGCAGAGCTTTGAAATCTTCACGAAGTCACTCACGTGACTCCGAAGTAAAATAGTAAGATTAAACGAGAACTTACCAGTTTGAAGTTTGATCCTTATTTTATGAGGAGTTATGATGAGGGATTTTGTGCCCTCCGCTCCCAACCCTCTATCATAAGGTCAACTGGTATATTAGAGTCCCTTAATCTTACTATCTTCAGTCATTGTTGTTATCTGTGGTTCCACAACGCTGCTTTGAAGAATGTCGCACATGCGTGCTGGCGGGGTCGTCACGAAATCCCTCATCGTAACTCCTCATAAAATAAGGATCAAACTTCAAACTGGTAAGTTCTCGTTTAATCTTACTATTTTGTGTGACATTAATACAATGCCGGAGATAAGTGGCTATACAGAGGTGTACATCAATGGGATATGCATGGAATTCCAATTTAAGACCGGTTGTACCAGGTCTATGGTGTTTAAGTAATTCATCAATGAAAAAGGTTACCTTGCTAGGGGTCGAGACCATCCTGTCCAGTTTAGTTTGTGGAAGGTGTGGACCCGCTGAGCTGTATAAGTGCCATTAGCACCACCACTTTGTAGGTGAGTTTGGCCAGTGGGAGTTCCGAAACTGGTGACCAACTCCTGAGTAGGGACAACACTACCCCAATATCACAGGTCATATTGTATCGTGGTCTACGAGGGTGATGTTTCCCCATATCGGTCTGTTCAAGGTATGGACGTTCAGCGACACGCAATTTTCATAGAATCATAGAAAATAGGTGCAGGAGTAGGCCATTCGGCCCTTCGAGCCTGCACCGTCATTCAATATGATCATGGCTGATCATCCAACTCAGCATCCTGTACCTGCCATCTCTCCATACCCGCTGATCCCTTTAGCCACAAGGGCCACATCTAGCTCCCTCTTAAATATAGCCAATGAACTGGCCTCAATTACCTTCTGTGGCAGAGAATTCCACAGACTCACCACTCTCTGTGTGAAAAAAGATCTTCTTATCTCGGTCCTGAAAGAATTCCCCCTCATCCTTAAACTGTGACCCCTTGTTCTGGAGTTCCCCAACATCGGGAACAATCTTCCTGCATCTAGCCTGTCCAACCCCTTAAGAATTTTGTAAGCCTCTATAAGATCCCCCCTCAATCTCCTAAATTCCAGCTAGTACAAGCCGAGTCTATCCAGTCTTTCTTCATATGGAAGTCCTACCATCCCAGGAATCAGTCTGGTGAGCCTTCTCTGTACTCCCTCTATGGCAAGAATGTCTTTCCTCAGATTAGGAGACTAAAACTGCACGCAATACTCCAGGTGTGGCCTCACCAAGACCCTGTACAACTGCAGTAGAACCTCCCTGCTCTTGTACTCAAATCCTTTTGCTATGAATGCCAACATACCATTCGCTTTCTTCACAGCCTGCTGCACCTGCATGCCTACTTTCAATGACTGGTGTACCATGACACCCAGGTCTCGTTGCATCTCCCCTTTTCCTAATCGGCCACCATTCAGATAATAATCTACCCTCCTGTTTTTGCCGCCAAAGTGGATAACCTCACATTTATCCACATTATACTGCATCTGCCATGCATTTGCCCACTCACCCAACCTATCCAAGTCACCTTGCAGCCTCCTAGCATGCTCCTCACAGCTGACACTGCCCCCCAGCTTCGTGGTATCCGCAAACTTGGAGATGTTGCATTTAATTCCCTATCCAGATCATTAATATATATTGTAAATAGCTGGGGTCCCTGCCATTCTGAAAATGACCCATTTACTCCTACTCTTTGCTTCCTGTCTGCCATCCAGTTCTCTATCCACATCAATACTGAACCCCTAATACTGTGTGCTTTAAGGTTGTATGCTAATCTCTTATGTGGAACCTTGTCGAAAGCCTTCTGAAAGTCCAGATATAACACATCCACAGGTTCCACATGATTTACCTTTCATAAATCCATGCTGACTTTGTCCAATGATTTCACCACTTTCCAAATGTGCTGCTATCCCATCTTTAATAACTGACTCTAGCATTTTCCCCACTACCGATGTTAGACTAATTGGTCTGTAATTCCCCGTTTTCTCTCTCCCTCCCTTTTTAAAAAGTGGGGTTACATTAGCTACCCTCCAATCCTCAGGAACTACTCCAGAATCTAAAGAGTTTTGAAAAATTATCACTAATGCATCCACTATTTCTGGGGTTACTTCCTTAAGTACTCTGGGATGCAGCCTATCTGGCCCTGGGGATTTATCAGCCTTTAATCCAATCAATTTACCTAACACCACTTCCCGGCTAACCTGGATTTCACTCACTTCCTTCATCTCATTTGACCCCCGGTCCCCTGCTATTTCCGGCAGATTATTTATGTCTTCCTTTGTGAAGACAGAACCAAAGTAGTTATTCAATTGGTCTGCCATGTCCTTGTTCCCCATGATCAATTCACCAGTTTCTGACTGCAAGGGACCTACATTTGTTTTAACTAACCTTTTTCTCTTCACATATCTATAAAAACTTTTGCAGTCCGTTTTTATGTTCCGTGCCAGTTTTCTTTCATAATCTACTTTCCCTTTCCTAATTAAACACGTTGTCCTCCTCTGCTGGACTCTGAATTTCTCCCAGTCCTCTGGTAGGCAGCTTTTTCTGGCTAATGTGTATGCTTCATCTTTAGTTTTGATACTATCCCTGATTTCCCTTGTGATCCACGGATGCACTACCTTCCCTGATTTGTTCTTTTGCCAAACTGGGATGAACAATTGTTGTAGTTCATCCATGCAGTCTTTAAATGCCTTCCATTGCATATCCACCGTCAACCCTTTAAGAATCACTTGCCAGTCTTTCTTGGCCAACTCACGTCTCATACCCTCAAAGTTACCTTTCTTTAAGTTCAGAACCCTTGTTTCTGAATTAACAATGTCCCTCTTCAACCTAATGAAGAACTCAACCATATTATGGTCACTCTTGCCCAAGGGGCCATGCACAACAAGACTGCTAACTAACCCTTCCTCATTACTCAGTACCCAGTCTAGAATAGCCTGCTCTCTCGTTGGTTCCTCTACATGTTGGTTTAGAAAACTATCCCGCATACATTCCAAGAAATCCTCTTCCTCAGCACCCCTGCCAATTTGATTCACCCAATCTATATGTAGAGTGAAGTCACCCATTATAACTGTTTTACCCTTGTTGCACGCATTTCTAATTTCATGTTTGATGCCATCCCCAACTCCACTACTACTGTTAGGTGGCCTGCACACAACTCCCACTAGCGTTTTCTGCCCCTTAGTGTTTCGCAGCTCTACCCATATCAATTCCACATCCTCCAAGCTAATGTCCTTCCTTTCTATTGCGTTAATCTCCTCTCTAACCAGCAACGCTACTCCACCTCCTTTTCCTTTCTGTCTATCCTCCTGAGTATTGAATATCCCTGGATGTTCAGCTCCCAGCCTTGGTCACCCTGGAGCCATGTATCTGTGATCCCAACTATATCATATTCATTAATAACTATCTGCACATTCAACTCATCCTCCTTATTACGAATGCTCCTTGCTTTGAGACTCAAAACATTCAGACTTATTTTTACAACACTCTTACCCCTGATACAATTATGTTGAAAAGTGGCCCTTTTTAATTTTTGCCCTGGATTTTTCTGCCTGCCACTTTTACTTTTTACCTTGCTACCTATTGCTTCTACCCTCATCTTACATCCCTCTGTCTCTCTGCTCCCGCTCCCATCCCCCTGCCACATTAGTTTAAATCCTCCCTGACAGCACTAGCAAACACTCCCCCAAGAACATTGGTTCCCTTCAAGCCCAGGTGCAGACTGTCCTGTTTGTACTGGTCCCACCTCCCCCAGAACTGGTTACAATGCCCGAGAAATTTGAATCCCTCCCCCTTGCACCATTTTTCAAGCCACGTATTCATCTGCAATATCCTCCCATTTCTACTCTGACTAGCACGTGGCACCGGGAGGAGTCCAGAGATTATTACCTTTGAGGTCCTACTTTTAAGTTTATCTCCTAGCTCCCTAAATTCGCCTTGTAGGACCTCATCCCGTTTTTTACCTATATCGTTGGTTCCAATGTGCACCACGACAGCTGGCTGTTCACCCTCCCCCTCCAGAATGTTCTGCAGCCGTTCAGTGACATCCCTGACCCTTGCACCAGGGAGGCAACATACCATCCTGGAGTCTCGTTTGCAGCCGCAGAAACGCCTATCTATTCCCCTTACTATTGAATCCCCTATTACAATAGCCCTTCCACTCTTCTTTCTCCCCTCCTGTGCCGCAGAGCCACCAATGGTGCCATGAACTTGGCTGCTGCTGCCTTTCCCTGATGAGCCATCTCCCCCAACAGTATCCAAAATGGTATATCTGTTTAGGAGGGAGATGACCGCAGGGGACTCCTGCACCACCTGCCTACTGCTACGATGGCTAATGGCCACCCGTTCCCTTTCTGGCCGCTTAACCTGCGGTGTGATCAACTCACTGTACGTGCTATTCACGAGCTTCTCAGCATCGTGGATGCTCCAGTATGAATCTAACCGCAGCTCCAATCGTTCAATGCGTTCTGCCAGGAGCTGCAGCTGGACACACTTCCTGCAAATGTAGTCACCAGGGACACCGACAATATCCCTGATCTCCCACATGTTGCAGGATGAGCAAACCTTGGGGCCGATCTCAAATGACATGGCTTGCCCCCAAATTAAATCAACTCACACTATAAAAATCTTAATCCTTTAAACTAACCTTCACTAAAAAGCACTGTACCCTTTAGCTCACTGAACCCTTTAGCTCACTGAACCCTTTAGCTCACTGAACCCTTTAGCTCACTGAACCCTTTAGCTCACTTTACCTTTAACTCACTTTACCTTTAACTCACTTTACCTTTAACTCATTGAACCCTTTAGCTCATTTTACCTTTAACTCACTTTACCTTTAATGCAAACCAGGGGTTGTACCCAGTCAGCTACTTCCACCAATCAGCGGCTTCCAGAAGAACACTTGTGTAGAATGTTACAGATTTAGGTTCCTCCTCTTGCTCCAACGTCTCCTGGGCCTGGTTTTTCGCCATGTATTTGCTTATGGTCTCCGAACTTACCTGTTCCTGTAATTGGTGTGTTGTCAGGTAGTTTATGCTTGCCGCTAGCCTTGGCTGAAGAGGTTGCCCTTTCTGGGATGGTTGAGCGAACTTAGATACCATTCCCAGAAGTTCTTCTTCTTGCATCCCTTCCAACTGTAGGTCTTCAGCCAACCCCACTTCGAAGTCAGCTAGTGCCTGACTTCTGGCACTCCCTACTGAGGAGGGAGAGATGTTGGACAGCCCTGTTACGGGCCCTGCCGTGGATCTTCGGGATCCTAGGGACGCACGCTCCTGATGGAGTAGGTCCCTTTCGAGCAGCTGCTCGACCGTGCGCTCCATTCGAGCTATGCGACCGCCGCCGCTATCTGCGGACGGCAAGTCGTCTTCCCCAAGTTCTGATGAACAAATGGGGCCTCTACCGACAGTCCGCACCTCGTTGAGGTGATGTCTATGGTACTGAGGTAGGTAGTTAGTGCCAGCCGCTCCTACGGGGCTACACGACTCCCACGCGAATTTGCCGCTTGTCCGCGGTCTTCAGGACAGTAGCAGTGGAGAGCTGGTGCCAGCAGCTCCTGCGGGGCCACACAACCTCCTGTTGGTTTTTCCGTGTGTCTATTGCGACTGCGACGGCGAGGAGTCGGTGCCAGCCTCACCTGCGGGGCTACACGACATCCGCGTGGGTTTTCCTCCAGTCCGTGTCTTCGGGACTGATACGATACAAAGTTGGTGCCAGCCGCTCCTGCGAGGCTACTCGACTTGTGTTTAGTTTTGCCACCAGTCCGCAATCTAGCAGACCGAAGCGGTGATGAGTCGGTGCCAGCCGCTCCTACGGGGCTACATGACTCCCGCGCGGATTTGCCGCTTGTCCGCCGTCTTCCTGACGGAAGCGGTGGAGATCTGGTGCCAGCCACTGCTGCGGGGCTACACAACCTCCTGTTGGTTTTTCCGCCTGTCTATTGCGACAGTGGCGGTGAAGAGTCGGTGCCAGCCGCTCCAGCGGGGCTACACGACATCCGCGCGGGCTTGTCGCCAGTCCTGTGACTTTGGGACTGATGCGACGGAAAGTCGGTGCCAGCTGCTTCTGCGGGGCTACTCGACCTGTGTTTAGTTTTGCCACCGGTCCGCAATCTAGCAGACTGAAGCGGTGGTGAGTCGGTGTCAGCCGCTCCAACGGGGCTACACGACTTTTGTGCGGTTTTGCCACTGGTCCGCCCTCTTGCGAACTGATGTGGTGGTGAATCGGGGTGTCCCTTAACCTGGCCCCATCTTCCGCACTATTTTGCCGCTGGTCTGTTTTCGTGCAGACTGAAGTTGGGGTCTTAGCTACCCTGATCCCATGCAGTCCTACCGCCAGTATGCAGCTCCCTGGACTGCTGCGGTGGAGAGTCAGGTCCCGACTGAGCAGGGCTCCCCGACTTCTGCGCTGTCTTCCCGGCCTGTGCTGCCGGAAATCAACGGTCAGCTCCGGGAATGTTGGCCGCTGACCTCGCTCCGAAGTTCTGCGGTCTTCAATGGCATGCTTGAAGCAGCCTTCTTACTGCTCGTTTTCTGCATTACAAAGTCTCTGTAAGGGATTTAAACAATACAGAAACCCTAGGCCGGACTCCTTATGCTCCCCTGCAAAGAGGGTGAGCATTTGGCAGCCCTGTAAAGGGTACTGCCATGGGTCTGCTCGGAGACCCATGGTGCCCACACTCCTGCTGGAGTGTGCCATGTTGGAGATACTGCTTCCCACCTGGTCATGGGGGAATATAGACTGCCCCAAACGGCAAGTCTGTGAGCCCGAACCCCACCGGGTCCACTTCCGGGCGTTGTGCCGCCTGCGTTTGAGTCGGGGCCCGACTTCCGGAGGTCCCGACTTCCGGGCAGCGTAGCCGTCAGTCCGCGGTGTTCCTGCGGGCTGCGGTGTTTAAGTCGGGCTGCCGCTCTGCCGTCACAAGCCACGAACGGCGAGTCTGTGAGCCCGGACCCTGCCTGGTCAACGGGCTGCTCGACGTCTCGGTGTATTGAAGCAGTCAGTCTGCGGTGTTTCTGCGGGCTGTGGTGTTGAAGTTGGGCTGCCGCTCTGCCGTCGCTATCTGCGAACGGCGAGTCTGTGAGCCCGGACCCTGCCGGGTCAACGGGCTGCCCGACTTCTGAGGTGAGTTCTGCCACCGCTGACTGCCCACGGTCTGCGATCCGCAGTCACTCTTGAGGCGGCCCGTTGGTGGGGTACTCTGTCCCACAGAGTCCCTGAAAGAAAAACCTTACCTGCAGGTCCATTCCAGTGGAGGAGCGACCCTTCTCCCTGCCTGTCGCTTCGCATGCGGTTGACGATATGTGACTCCGATGTAAAATTGTAGATGAACACTATTTAAGAATATTAACACTATCTTATAGAAACATATAAAATTATAAAAGGACTGGACAAGCTAAATGCAGGAAAAATGATCCCAATGTTGGGTGAGGCCAGAACCAGAGGCCACAGTCTTAGAATAAAGGGGAGGTCATTTAAGACTGAGGTGAGAAAAAACTTTTTTACCCAGAGAGTTGTGAATTTATGAAATTCTCTGCCACAGAGGGCAGTGGAGGCCAAGTCACTGGATGGATTTAAGAGTTGGATAGAGCTCTAGGGGCTAGTGGAGTCAAGGGATATGGGGAGCAGGCAGGCACAGGTTATTGATAGCGGACGATCAGCCATGATCACAATGAATGGCTGTGCTGGCTCGGAGGACCGAATGGCCTCCTCCTGCACCTATTTTCTATGTTTCTAAGATGAGAGCGGTAGAGCAGTAGTTATATCCTGAATTAATAAATTAACATTAATCACTTGGTCTTTTGGATCTGTTTTAAGATGTGGATGGATTGTGTAGGGCCATTGTACAAGCTTCTTGTTGGTAGTCATGACGATGCAGGAAGGGGTTTTGGAGTAATGTTTTGAAACTTAGTAATGGAGATATCACATTAATAAATCTGAATCTAAAGTGGAGTCATGATCCATATTGCATCTGGAAAATCAGAACCTTATTAGGGATAGTCAACATGGCAATAAATGGGGAAGGTTGCATCTTATGTATACATGGACTTCAATAAAGCTTTCAAAGGATCTTCATGGTTGGCTAATCTTTAATATTAAGGTACATTAGTTACCTGTGGCATTGTGAAACCAGTGATGTTCCTCTAGGATCAGTGCTGAGACTGCCAGTGTGTGTGGGTACTTGCATGTGTATGAAGGCAGGAATTGCAGATGTTGGTTTACGCCAAAAATAAGTCCGAAGTCAGACTTACCAGTATGAAGAAGGGTCGCGACACCTTCTCTCCAGAAATGCTGCCTGTCCTACTGAGTTACTCCAGCATTTTGTGTCTATCTGCTGTGTGTTTGAACTTGTGCACTATTTGCGTGCAGGGATTGAGTATATTTGTCTGATTGAGTGTGTGTATATATCAACAATTTGGATTAGAATGTACAAGTCATGATTAGTAAGTTTGCAGGTGACACTAAAGTGGGTGGTTTCATAGATAGCAAAGATGGTTATCAGAAATTACTGCAGGATCTTGATCAGATGACACAAAAATTGGCAGAGCTCTGGATAGTAAGCAAAGTTGTCAAAGGATTCTGCAGAATTTAGATCAGTTGGAAATATGGGCAAAGAAATGGCAGGTGGAAGTGTTTCATCTTTGGAGGTCAAATTTAAGAGGAAAGTATACAAAAATGGCAGAGCTTTTAGGATCTTCGATGTACAGAGAGCTTGGGATGCAAGTCCATAACTCGCTGAAAATGGCAGCACAACCTAGAAAGGATAGAATATTTGTTTGATTGAGTATGCATATTTGCCTTCATCGCTCAGAGTGTTGAGTGTAACATTTGGGAAAACATGTTGCAGCTATATAAAATTTTGCTGAGGGCACATTTGAACTATTGTATACAATTCTGATTGTTGCATTACAGGAATAATGTGAATGCTTTGGAGAAAGTGGAAAAGAAGTCATCAAGATGTTGAATGGATTAGAAATAATTAGCCATAATGAGAGGTTAGATTGTTTTCTCTGAGGCTGAGGGATGGCCTGATAGAAGTGTATCCAATTCTGAGAGGCATGGATAGGGTAGATAACCAGAGACATTTTCATATGGTTGAAATGTCAAATACTGAAGGGGATGAGGGATGATATTTGAAGAATATTTATAAGCAAGTTTATTTTACGCAGAGAGCGGTAAGTGGTAAGGGAATGGAGGGAAATAGACTAGGGTAGGTGGATAGAATTAGTTTAAATTGGCATCATGGTCATCACAGACATTATGGACCAACGAGCCTGTTCCTGTTCTGTGTTCATATTATCCACTTTTGTAAAAACCTTCTGGTTATGCGGGAAGACTGGTGATTACTTGGTTTAGAATGGAGAAAGATAATCGATTTAATGGAAATATTAAAGGTCTTGGTAAAGTAGATTGGGAGAAAGTGAATCCTGTTTCTAATGAGAGGATAGTTGTTTACACAAAATTAAGGTTATCATGCTAGAAATCTGGGTTTGATCCTGACCTTGGGTGCTTCGGTCTGCATGGAGTATGCACATTCTCCCGCTGACCACATGGGTTCTCTTTGGCTGCTCCTTTTCCTCCCACATCACAAAGGCGCGTGGGTTTGTAGGTTAATTTGCCAGCATCAACTGTTCTTGGTATGTACAGAGTGGATGTGAAAGTGGGATAACATAGAGCTGGAAAGAACGGGTGATCAATGGTTGGCGTGAACTTGGTAAGCTGAAGGGGCTGGTTCCATGCTGTATCTTTACAAAAAACTGGAGGGAGATGGAAAAATGTTTTATACAGTGAGTTACAATGATCTGGAATGTGTGGCAGGCAAATTCAGTCACAGGTTTCTTAGAGGGTCTTGGAATATTTGTAGGCTCTAGGGAAAGAGCAATTCTTGAGCACCTTAGGCCAAATGATCTCCTATGTTGCATCATTCTGTGATTTTGTGGAAATAATCAGCTTGTTCTCTTCAGTGCAGCGAAAACGATTCCTGTTTGCCTGTGTCGTTTGGTTGGCATTCATGTACTTTTTCTGGAAACTTGGAGACCCATTTCCCATCCTAAGCCCGAAACACGGTGAGTCCATTCTAACATCCTGGAAAGGATGAATTAATTCGCAGATTTTTACAGATAACATACCGACGAGATGTTTACCCGCAGCTGTACAGTTCCACAAAGACTTGCAAAGTGTTGAGCTGTGTTCTGTGTCCGTCTGCATCCCATCAAACTTATTAATCGTGCCTTGTACATTCTCATCCGAAAAGATGACAAACTGCAATGGGCACGTCATCGATCCCTCAGGCTGCCACTAGTCATAGGCCTCCAGTCCGATAAACAACCTTCCATCACCACCCTCTGCTTCCTACCAATGAAGCCAATTCTGTATCCTGTTGGAATCTTAGATAACCTTCTTTTGGAAGGTCGTGCAGTAGGACAGAGCAGGGTGGGTGGGATACTTGGTGGGATGAAATAATATTGGTAACATGGTTTTCCCTTCAAGGGCACTGGGCAGGGTGGAGGAATTGGGTCTGCACAGATTGAAAGCTCAGTGGAAATTAGAGCAGGGTGAAAATTCAAAGCTATGCCTAGGACTGGTGCAGAATGAAAATACAGGACTGCAGGGTGATTAGGTTGGACAGAGTGAAGATACAGTGCTGAATATTCAGTGTGAAGATTCATTAGGTTCTGGAATGAATGGTCATTGCCAACAAGTCAGTGGAGAGATGAAATGGGACTGGTAAAGAGGAAGGCACAGTGGGAGAAGGAAAAGGTATGGAGAAATGGTGGTTGGGCAACAGAATGTAAAGTAAAGTATCCTTTATTGTCATTCAAAATTTCGTTGCCTTGCAGTCATACATTTAATAAAATAACAAAACACACAATAAACACAAATTAACATCCACCACAGTGAGTTCACCAGGCACGCTGCAAGGGCGACCTGTGGGCGTCATGTGAGGACGTCCACCAGCGCCGGTGGCACATGGGATGGGGCCACCCCAAGCGAGATGTTGGTACAGGAGTCAGGGCGCCAACCCTCTCCCACAAGTGCACCAACGCAGATGACGGAGGTTCCCAGGACCCATAAGCGGTCGGGACAAACTCCCCGAGAACGGTGAGAGGAACGTCATACACTAGTTCTGCCACCGTCAGCTGGTGCGAATCACCCAAGGACGGAGGCAGTGGCCCCACGATGTGCACGTGATCGAACCGCCGACATGGCACCGCAAAATCTTGAACCAGCGCCCGGACGTGTCGATGTATCTTCGATGTCTGGCACGGAATGCACGCCCGGGTCCAGTGATCGACTTGCTTCCGCAGCTCGTGCCATACAAACCTCGCAGCCATCATTGCAAAGGTGGCTCGGATAGACCGGTGAGCCAGCCTGTGGATGACATCGAACACGGGACAGCACCAGGCCGCCAGAACAACAGGCTGCGACTGGCCCGTGGACACGTCGCACAGGATGGAACCACCCGAGGGACCCAACGGCACATCCTCCAGCACCAAACCCGAGATTGCGGTGCGGCCAAGGGGAGAGGGTTTGCTCTGCCCGCGGCCTACCACCAGGTGCCGCCACAATGTTTCAGATTGGGCCTCCTCTTCAGACTGATTGTAGGGGGAAGGAACTGGAAGCAAGAAAAGACCAGGCCAAATCAGGGCTGGCAACAGATGACATCAGACAGGATAGTTCCAATCAAAGATAGATCTTTGGTTCCGATAGACTGATTGTTGGCTAGGAACGGTGTGATTTCAAAAGGGATACATTGTTGTAAACTGTGAATGGTGATGTGATCGAAAGAGGGATAGCGGCTGGGCAAGGGGAAAGGGCAGTGCTGGCAGTGCAGGGGGATCGTGAAATAGTTACTGTTTGTGGAGTAACAGTAGTTTTCAATGGACATGTTAAAAATAATTACTGCCACGTAGGGGGATGATTCATTGGGAGTTTTGGCTAGCTGACGTTGCAGTGGATACTGGACAAATTGAAGCTCAGTGGAAATGGGAAAGGGAAGATTGAGTGGAGATGAGGCAGGCATGTTACAGCGGGTTTTGGGATGGGTTAAAGTGAATGGAGGTGACATAGAATGATGCTGGCATCTAGATAGTTCTCATTGAGAACAGAAAGCATGAAAGGAACTTTGGTTTGGGTCACATGAAGCTGAAGTCGTCACAGTCGTGTTGATACATACTGTGGCCTTGCTTATAGTTTTGGCATTTACTGGGAACTTGTTGATTTATCCCTACCCACAATCAATTTCACTGTTCACTTCTGTCATCAGCTAGTTTTCCCACATCATAACCAATGTTCAAAGCTGTCACTTCCTTTTTACTGCATCCTTCAGTGGAGCTTTGGGTCATTATCTGATGCTTGTTTTAGCTGGGCCACGTGCATTTTGTTCTTCAGGATGTGAACTCTTTGATTCTATGGTCATATCTGACCAAGCATGGTGAGTGGTGGGATGCATAACCTCTTTGTTTCTGTAATGTTAAAAACCTTTTGCCTTCTATGAGATACCAAGATGTGCCACAGACATAAAGGGTGAAAACTGCCGAGTGGTGTTACTAGCCAGCTGTTCACGCTGTACAGAAATATACCAAGAGTGCAGACCTTATAAATTTATCACTCATGCCATGTTCAGCGGCCAAACTTGGTAACTCCCTTTCCAATGCATAATGAAGGCACAAATTGTTACCATTTAAATATAGGACTGAACGCCGAATGGCTTACTAAATAAAGAAGGGACCCGACCCGAAACGTCACCTATACATTTTCTCCAGGGATAATGCCTGACTCGATGAGTTACTCTTTTGTCAGCTTGCTAAAGCATTTGCATTTACTATCAAGTAACCAGGGACATTTAATATGGTGAGTGAAAGCAGCACAAAATAAACATGCTTTGTAGGAATGCTTCATGTATGGTCCACTCTCCAGTGAGCTAGCCACTGTGTTGTCCTTTGTTGCTTGTGTCGAGGATCTCACTGTTCACAACTTGTTTCTGCTACTTTCTGGTGCCTGGCCGCATGTATGAAATTGAGTGTCTTCATGCTGTTCCCCCACTACCTGGCCAGCTTGCTGTTCTTTAGTGTCTGAAATGATAAGTGTACAGGGAGAGGGTTTTGATGCGGAGAGGAATAAAGGGAAAGGGTGCATGTTTGCACCATCTGCAGCTTGTATCTTAGAAAAGAGTAGGTTGAGGATCATGGGATGGTAGAGCATGAAGAGGAGGAATAATCTTTAAGGATATTTCTTTCCTTGGTAGTATCAGCCTTGCTGCTGCCAGGGTCTGTGCTGTAGGCTTTTCTTAAAACGGTCAGCAACATCCAGGTTTAGCTGTCCCCTTCTGGTCACCAGCTGTACACCATCTTACCTTGCAAGAGAGAACAAGAGCACTGAATGTTGTGCCATCCCGTTTGGCACTCATAATTAAATATGAACTGTGTGTTTAAGCTGTAAAATGTGGTGATCAGGTCTGCAGCAATGCTAAGTTGGTGACGGGAAGTTGAAGGGTCAGAATGTTGGGTAGGAGTCCAATTGGGGGTGATTATCGTTTGGGAATTATTGGGGTGTGGTGGATTGAGTGGTGATCTAGTGACAGTTGATGGATTATTGTAAAATGGCCTTTGAAGATTTACCCGTTGACAGGACTAGATAATAGGTGCAGGAGTAGGCCATTCGGCCCTTCGAGCCAGCAGTGCCATTCACTGTGATCATGGCTGATCATCCCCAATCAGTACCCCGTTCCTGCCTTCTCCCTATATCTCTTGACTGCTATCATTAAGAGCTCAATCTAATTTTCTCTTGAAAGCATCCAGAGAATCGGCTCCACTGCCTTCTGAGGCATAGAATTCCACAGATTCACAAAAGTTTTTCCTCATCTCCGTGCTAAATGGCCTACCCCTTATTTTTAAACTGTTGCCCCTGGTTCTGCACTTCCCCAACATCGGGAACATGTTTCCTGCCTCTAGCGTAACTAATCCCTTAATAATCTTATATGTTTCAATAAGATCCCCTGACATCCTTCTAAATTCCAGTGTATACAAGCCCAGTCGCTCCATTCTTTCAACATATGACAGTCCCGCCATCCTGGGAATTAACCTCGTGAACCTACACTGCACTCCCTCAATAGCAAGAATATCCTTCCTCAAATTTGGAGTCCAAAACTGCACACAATACACACAATGTAGTCTCAGCAGGGCCCTGTACAATTGCAGAAGGATCTCTATCCTATACTCAACCCCTCTTGTTATGAAGGCCAACATGCCATTAGCTTTCTTCACTGCCTGCTGTACCTGCATGCTTACTATCAGTGACTGATGAACAAGGACCACCAGATCTCATTGTACTTCCCATTTTCCTGATTTGACACCATTCAGATAATAATCTGCCTTCCTGTTCTTGCTATCAAAGTGGATAACCTCACATTTATCCACATTACACAACATCTGCCATGCATCTGCCCACTCACCCAGCCTGTCCAAGTTGCCCTGCATTCTCATAGCATCCTCCTCACACTGCCATCCAGCTTTGTGTCATCAGCAAATTGGTAATGTTACTTTTATTCCCTTCATCTAAATCATTAATGTATATTGTCCCAGCTGCGGTCCCAGCACCGAGCCTTGCGGCACTCTACTAGTGACTGCCTGCCATTCTAAAAGGACCCGTTAATCCCTACTCTTTGTTTTCTGTCTGCCAACCAATTTTCTATCATGTCAGCACCCTACCCTCAATACCATGTGTTCTAAGTTTGCCCACTAATCTCCTTTGTGCGATCTTATCAAAGGCTTTCTGATAGTCCAGGTACACTACATCCACTGGCTCTCCCTTGTACATTTTCCTAGTAACATCCTCAAAAAATTCCAGAAGATTAGTCAAGCATGATTTCCCCTTCGTAAATCCACGCTGACTCGGACCGATCCTGCTACTGCTATCGAAATGTGTCGCTATTTCATCTTTTATAATTAACTCCAGCATCTTCCCCACCACTGATGTCAGGCTAACTGGTCTATAATTCCCTGTTTTCTCTCCCTCTTTTCTTAAAAAGTGGGATAACATTAGCTACACTCCAATTCATAGAACCTGATCATGAATCTATGGAATGTTGGAAAATGATCACCAATACTTCCACGATTTCTACAGCCACCTTGTTAAGTATCCTGGGATGCAGACCATCAGGCCCTGGGGATTTATAAGCCTTCAGTCCCATCAGTCTACCCAACACCATTTCCTGCCTAATGTGAATTTCCTTCGGTTCCTCTGTCACCCTAGGTCCTCTGTCCCCTAGTACATCTGGGAGATTGTTTGTGTCTTCCTCAGTGAAGACAGATCCAAAGTACCTGTTCAACTCGTCTGCCATTTCCTTGTTCCCCATATTAAATTCACCTGTTTCTGTCTTCAAGGGATCCACATTTGTCTTAACTAATTTGTTCCTCCTCACATACCTAAAGAAGCTTTTACTATCCTCCTTTATATTCTTGACTAGCTTACCTTTGTACCACATCTTTTCCCCCCGAATTGCTTTTTTAGTTATCTTCTGTTGCTCTTTAAAAGTTTCCCAATCCTCCGGCTTCCTGCTCATCTTTGCTATGTTATACTTCTCTTTTATTTTTATACTGTCCTTGACTTCCCTTTTCAGCCACGGTCGCCTCTTACTCCCCTTAGATTCTTTCTTCCTCTTTGGAATGAACTGATCCTGCACCTTCTGTATTATTCCCAGAAATACCTATTGTTGTTCCACTGTCATTGCTGCTAGGATCTCTTTCCAGTCAACTTGGTGGCCAGCTCCTCTCTCATGGCCCCATAGTCCCCTTTACTCAACTGTAATACTGACACTTCCGATTTTCCCTCCTTTCTCTCAAATTATAATTGAAACATATTATGATCGCTACCTCCCTTACCTTGAGTTCACTAATCAAATTTGGTTCATTACACAACACTAAATCCAGAATTGCCTTCTCCCTGGTAGGCTCCAGTACAAGCTGCTCTAAGAATCCATCTCAGAGGCACTCCACAAACTCCCTTTCTTGAGGTCCTGTACCAACCTGATTTTCCCAGTCTACCTGCATGTTGAAATCTCTCATAACTACCATAGCATTACCTTTGCTACATGCCAATTTTAACTCTTGATTCAACTTGCACCCTATATCCAGGCTGCTGTTTGGGGGCCTATAGATAACTCCTATTAGGGTCTTTTAACCCTTACAATTCCTCAGTTCTATCTATACTGACTCTACATCTCCTGATTCAATGTCACCCCTCGCAAGGGACTGAATTTGATTCCTTACCAACAGAGCTAACCCACCCCCTCTGCCCACCTGTCTGTCTTTTCCATTGGACGTATGAATATTGAGTTCCCAGCACTGGTCCTCTTGCAGCCATTTCTCAGTAAGTCCCACAACATCAAACTTGCCAATCTCTAACTGAGCCTCAAGCTCATCCACTTTATTTCTTATACTTCGCGCATTCATATACAACACAAAAGACTCCCGAATTAATGGGAAGGAAAGTTCGAGAAGGGATAAGAGAAAATATGTCAGGGCAATAGTGACCGGTGTGAGAGGGCAAGTGGATACCAAAGTTAAAGTGTTGTATATGAATGCGTATATGTTACAAAAACTTTTCCTGTACTCACTTCCCCTTTAACTCCATCTTTATACTCTCCATTTGTCAACCCCTCCCCGCCCCGCTATTTAGTTTAAACCCACACGTGTAGGACTAGCAAACCTGCCTGCCAGAATGTTGGTCCCCCTCCAGTTAAGGTGTAACCCGTCCCTTTTGTAAAGGTCACCCCTACCCCAGAGGAGATGCCAGTGGTCTATAAATCTAAATCCTTGCCCCCTGCAACAGCCCCCCAGCCACACATTTAGATCCCCTTTCTCCCTGTTCCTGCCCTCACCAGCACGAGGTACAGGAAGTAATAGTAAGATTAAATGAGAACTTACCAGTTAGAAGTTTGATCTTTATTTTATGAGGAGTTACGATGAGCGATTACGTGAAGAAGCCGCCAGCCCACATGCGCGTCAATCTTCAAAGCAGTGGTGTGAAATCACAGATGATAGTTGTTGATCTGAATATAGTAAGATTGGAGAGAACTTGAGAACTACCAGATGACCTTTTTGATTCGAGGGTTGTGAGTGGTGGGCACGTAATCGCTCATCGTAACTCCTCATAAAATAAAGATCAAACTTCAAACTGGTAAATTCTCATTTAATCTTACTATTTCATTTCGGAGTCACGTGAGTGATTCCGTGAAGACTTCAAAGCTCTGTGATTTCATGCCGGATACGAGTCCAGGCGTCGCACACTGCATCAATTGACCATGGATGAGTGAAAAAGATTAATGCATTCAGTCATGACATCGTTTGTTAAAAATGCTGATGCTTTAATCATCAAAGGAGAATAATAGTGACCCCGTCCATCCTGGGGGAAACTATGAAACAAATCATAAATGGAATTTGGCAAATACCCCCGGTCTGGCAATGGGTTATTATAAAATGTTGGAAGTTAATTCGTTTGACCATCCTGCAGCCTCTAGAGTGAGGTCCAGCGGAATGTACATGACCCTTGCTGCTAATGTAGTAGCAGCCCTAGTGGAGTGAGATAGAAGATATAGTATCTACTTTTGCATTAGCCAAAACCCTGTTTGACCACCTAGAGATGGTCTGGATAGATACCTTTTATGAGGTTTTTAATAACTAACAACCATTGCTAGTGCAGATCCTCTAAGGCTCTTGGTGACCTTGACGTATTGTTGTAAATGAGTGACTACAGACAACCAAAGGTCCATGGGGTATGCCATGAGAAATAGTTTGGGACCTAACACCCCTGGTCTGCTATGCTTAACTACATCATAAACATAAAATATTATATTATTAGCAGATGTAACCATCCTGTCCAGTCGTAATATAACTAGTGGCTGGACCGGTTGCGCTGAGACTAGCGCCATGAGTATAAGCACTTTGTAAGTGAGTTTGACCAGGGATGGAGATGTAGCTGGGCCCTACTGGCGAAGCAGTTTAAGAACAATGCTAACATCCCATATCTCCAAGTACCTGGGCCTGGGAGAATTATGTTAAAGATATCCTTATAAATCTGGATATCAGAGAGTGAGACCCGACAGAGTGGGTCCTGACCGCTGCAGCAACTATGATGAGAAAGCATGTTGGCACAGTTAATGGTACAATAACTTAATTGATTGTCAAAGACCCATCTGAAATGAACTCCGAGACGTCAGTTATCCGTGCCGTATTATATGGAACATTGGCATTAAAACCAAAACACTTCCCATCTCCTGATAAGGAAAAACGTGCTGCTTTCTCGGTGCTATCCCTGCATTCTGCAGTGAGCACGTACATGGATCGGTCTGGCAACCCGTGCCGCCGAATGGTCTTCTCAGAGACCATATAACCATATAACAATTAGAGCACGGAAACAGGCCATCTCGGCCCTTCAAGTCCGTGCCGAACAACTTTTTTTCCCTTAGTCCCACCTGCCTGCACTCATATCATAAACCTCCATACCCTTCTCATCCATATGCCTATCCAATTTATTTTTAAATGATACCAACGAACCTTGCCGCCACCACTTCCACTGGAAGCTCATTCCACACCGCCACCACTCTCTGAGTAAAGAAGTTCCCCCTCATGTTACCCCTAAACCTCTGTCCCTTAATTCTAAAGTCATGTCCTCTTGTTTGAATCTTCCCTATTCTCAAAGGGAAAAGCTTGTCCACATTAACTCTGTCTATCCCTCTCATCATTTTAAAGACCTCATTTTATAGACGCCAAGTCTATAAATTGATTTTATCGTGCAGAGGATGGTTTCCTCAGTCATGGGGTGAACCACCATTTTTTTGTGTTTAGGACACCATATAAGGTCCTATAATCATCCCCAACATTTAGCAGGAACCATGGCTGCATAGGCCAGTCAGGCAGTACGAAATGCCTGAGACGAGATCTTGCTGGTTGAGGCTGATTGATGAGGCAAAATGGATGAAACACATAAAGAACATTTCTCCTCAGTGTGGCGAGAATACATCTATTGCCACTGTGCCACATATTTTTGCAATGGTGATAGAGCCTGGATGCAAACATATTGAAATTCGGTGTTCCATCGAACCACAATGTTATTAAATACGTTGTGATACAACATCCATACTGTGTTGTCATAGATTTGTACGTGATGATACACCAGCGTCAAATGCCCCCACCATGGTGTATCAACTTGGAGTTGAGCATGCAAAGACCATCCGCCTCTGTAACTGGAGATGGTATTCATAATTTTTCATCTTTGGAATCAGTTTGTAATATAACTGAAGAGTTACTGAGCAAAAGTACAGGAGCAATGTAGAATACACCATTGTGACTTTGATAGCTTCAGCTGGTAACAGGAATAGGTCTGTTAATAACGACCTACATGGCACTGAAATGCAAAGGTCCAAATGCACAGCGGAAAACACAGCCAATATATTGCCAATACTCTTGATGAATAGAGGCTGCATCATAACAACAAGGCTGTTTACAGGTTTTTACAAGTGTTTCCAACTTGTAAATGGTCCACGTACCCCATGTTTCGGAAAGAACCAGACCCACCTACCTTCATAGTTACCGGTGGTTTTATGGTAAGCCCAAAGGCCCCTCATGCAGGTTCTATTTCCGTCCTTGATTGGAGAGGACTGGTAGGGTACGTGGATTCCATATTTTTCCTGAGACCAGCTTGGGCCTTGGCCTAAAGCCCTGTGCCCAGCTTGCTGGCTGCCACCAGCTTCAGTGAACTGCTTGCCGTCGATGGAGGTGTGGGATGTATTGTCGCCGAAACGATGAGGCTGTACTTGTAGTTCGACAGCTTTAGCTGCCTCATGCAGGTCTCACCTGTTGAATAGGTTTTACCTGAATAGCAGATACGGCGGCTAGTTTCCTGGGGTACCGTGCCCCTCCAATGTCACCCCTGATAGCGCTGTTCACTGCCGGCACTTTCAGGAACTCCAGTATGTGCCATGGACATACTTTCGCATTTGGAGTCAGTTACACACTGATCCCTGCTGTCCTGCTCAGAGAGGGAGACAGTGTGCAGCCCTGTACACCGGTGCTGTTGCCGCAGGCCCCGAGGAGACCTGCGCTGATGTGGCCCCTCCACGGACCATATTCTTCGTGCCTCATGGTATGCTCCCGGCAAAACCTCCGAACTCCGAGTCAGACAGAACTGACCCCGACTGCTCCCCTCTTCAGAGAGGGAGACAGTGTGCAGCCCTGTACACAGGTGTTGTTGCCGCGGGCCCCGCAGAGACCCTGTTTTCATTAGGTACAGCCACCAGGGAATCCTGCATCCCACGTTTACTCCCCTTCCTCACAGTCACCCACCTTCGCTCTTCCTGTATCCTTGGCGTGACAACCTCACTGAAAGTTTTGTCCAGGAAACTCTCATCTTCCCTGATGGCCCTGAGGTCATCCAGCTGCTTCTCCAGTTCCCCAAATTGTTTATTCAGGAGCTGCAGG
The DNA here is from genome assembly GCA_963514005.1 of Raja brachyura. The sequence continues at coordinate 22,488,313 of OY740786.1, read as the reverse complement.
TGTAGTTTCCAGAAGCACCAGCGGTGTTAAAGAAGGAACTGCAGATGCTGGAGAATCGAGGGTTACACAAAAAGCTGGAGAAACTCAGCGGGTGCAGCAGCATCTAAGGAGCGAAGGAGATAGGCGATGTTTCGGGTCGAGACCCTTCTTCAGCACCAGCGGTGTCCCTGACTTCCTACATCCTGCATTGGTTTGTCATTCAGACTACTCATTTGGGTTTTTGGAACTTGAATTCTTCCACTGGCACGCAGGAGTCTCCATCATTGCAATCCATACACCTGTATCGTGCGTTTTTGATGTTGACCCCTATTAAGTTGCGATTAGATGCTGTTATGGCTATAATGTTATTTTACAATTGCATATCAATTCTTGCAGATGCCAGGAGAAAGTTAAAGAGATACAGAGTGAAGAATAGATTGGAGGCACATTGATATGTTGGGATTTTTAAAAATATTTTTAGAGGGATGTAGATTCAAATGAGTCACAGAAAATAAATGAGACCTACTTTGCTTCAATGCCTTGTAAATCGAGAAGCAAATCCTTCCCAGTCACGAACCAGACTTATTTTCAGAATCGATTCTGCTTGAAACTGATGTGTAAGTATATTTAGTAGTTCTTGGGACAGATCTGACTACTTACCTACAGGCTCATTGCTGAGACTGTTCACTGAAGCAGGCAATAGATATCCGATAAGTGGCTTCTTCTGTACATTATGAAATTCCATTAAGAGTAATATCAAAATACAGCACAAATTTATATCTACATAACTTTAAGTATGTTTTAAAAAAGCTACTCTGACATGTTTTAGTAAAAATCTTGTTAGGAATTTACTTATCTGGGCCATTAATAAAAGGTGTGTAGGAAAGGTTTCGCAATTTCTAGTTATGCTGGAGTTAATAATTTAAAACCTTGCATTTTGAACAAGTATGTCTTATTTGTCTTTTTCTCCCCAGCAGGGATTCTATCAATTGAACAATTGATCAGCAGAGTAGGTGTCATTGGTGTCACGCTAATGGCGTTGTTGTCCGGCTTTGGTGCAGTTAATTGCCCATACACCTACATGTCATACTTCCTGAGGTGAGAACGTACATGATTATATTTTGGTAAAGCCTCAATGTCTTCATTATTCCATTAGGATTTGTCACAGCTGGAGTAGGCCAGCAAGTACTGCCAGTCGTGCCTCACAGTGTAGTCAACTCACCTTCCTCGTCTGAAGCCTGTTCCGCTGAGTTACTTCAGCTTTTTGTATTATCTTTGGTTTAAACCAGCATCTGCTGTTCCTTCTTACACCTTCCTCCATCTCTTGAAATCCGTAACTTGGGATAAGGATTGGCTCTAATTCTGGGTGAGTTGGACTTGGATGTGCAGCGGGCAAGGACATGCCATATTTTTTTATTTTTCAATCTGAGAAAGGATCCCCATGCAAAACATTGTCCATTCCCTCCACAGCTTCTACCTGGCTGCGTTCCTCCAGCAATTTATGTTTTGCTCAAAATTCCAGCATCTCTAGTTTCTTGTGCCTTTCTCCATCTCTTATTGAGTCGAATCCAGCATCTCCCTAAATTTGGAACAATCCCTTCTCTTGCATAATGTGAACCCACTCCTTATATTATGAACACATACCAGATCTTTCTCCATCTGCCTCATTCTGGGCAAAATACATCTCTAAACGCCATAGTGACAACCATCATGCACTCACCTGAAAGGAAGGAACCCATGTACAAAATTAATAAGGTTCAGATCATGTGTGATGACTTTTCACCATCTGCCTGGGTAGGAAGAGTTACAGCAGGACTGGAAGACTAACAACACCCAGGACAAAGTGTGATTGGGTCCATGCCACAAATTCCACTTGTTGTCATGTTTAGAATAGATGAGAGGTACAGCAGCTGTTTATCACACCATTACCTCCCTAGGCAATGTGATCATGCTATTCTCTTCATCTCTTGAATGACTTACGTTTTCCAGGCCCCCACTCCCTCATCTTAACTATGGATGTCCAGTCACTCTACACCTCCATCCCTAACCAGGAAGGTCTTAAAGCCCTCCGTTTCTTCTTCGACAGCGGAACCAGCCAATTTCCATCTACTAATACTCATCTCCGCCCAGCAGAGCTGGTCCTTATCCTCAACAACCTCTCCTTCGACTCCCACTTACTCCAAATCCAAGGCATAGCTATGGGCAATCGCATGGGCCCTAGCCATGCCTGCCGCTTTGTAGGGTACATCGAACAATCACTCTTCCAGGAATATACTGACCCTATCCCCGAATTCTACATCCGCTACATTGATGACTGCATCGGTGCTACCTCCTGCACCCATGCAGAAATCACTGACTTCATCAACTTCACCACCAATTTCCATTCTGCACTCAAATTCACTTGGACCATCTCCGACATCTCTCTACAGTTTCTAGATCTCACCGTCTCCATCACAGGAGACAGACTATTGACTGACATCTACTACAAACCCACTGACTCCTATAGCTATCTAGACTACACTTCTTCCCATCCTGCTTCCTGTAAAGACCCTATCCCCTGCTCCCAATTCCTCCGCCTATGTCGCATCTGTGCCCAGGATCAGGTTTGCCATACCAGGGCATTGGAAATGTCCTCATTCTTTAGGAAACGGGAGTTCCCCACTTCCATTATAGATGAGGCTCTCACTAGGGTCCCCTTAATATCCTGCAGCTCCCCCTCCCCCTCCCCCTCCCCCTCCCCTTCCCCCTCCCCCCATACGTAGCAAGGCCAGAATCCCCCTTGTCCTCACCTTTCACCCCATCAGCCATCGCATACAGCATATAATCCTCCAACATTTTTGCCACCTCCCACTACTAGCCACATTTTCCTGGTTCCACCCCTTTTAGCTGTCCGCAGAGACCGTTCCCTCCGCAACTCCCTGGTCAACTCGTCCCTTCCTACCTAAACCACCCCCTCCCCAGGTACTTTCCCCTGCAACCGCAGGAGATGCAACACCTGTCCCTTTATCTCCCCCCTCGACTCCATCCAAGGACCCTGACAGTCTTTTCAGGTGAGGCAGAGAGGTTCACTTGCTCCAACCTCATCTACTGTATCCGCTGTTCCGGTTGTCAACTCCTGTACATCGGTGAGGCCAAGCGCAGGCTTGGCGATCATTTCGCTGAACACCACTGCTCAGTCCGCCTTAACCTAACTGATCTCCCGGTTGCTCAACACTTAAACTCCCCCTCCCATTCTCAATCTGACTTTTCGGTGCTGGGCCTCCTCCATTGTCAGCGTGAGGCCCAGCGCAATTTGGAGGAACAGCACCTCATATTTTGCTAGGGTAGCTTACACCCCAGCAGTATGAACATTGACTTATCTGACTTCAAATAGCTCTTGCTTTCCCTCTCTCTCCATCCCCTCCCCCTTCCCTGTTCTCCCACCAGTCTTACTGTCTCTGACTACTTTCTATCTCTGTCCCGACCACTCCCCTGACATCAGTCTGAAGAAAAGACTCGATCTGAAACGTCGCCCATTCCTTCCCTCCAGAGGCGCTGCCTGTCCCGCTGAGTTACTCCTGTATTTTGTGTCTACCTTTGATCATGCTATTAAATGGTGACACAAGGAGCTGCAGATGCTGGTTTTTCAAAAGAAGACAAAAAGTTCTGGAGTAACTCGGCAGATCAGGCAGCATCTCTGGAGAACATGTGACAATTAGGATGTGAACTCTTCTTCAGACTGATTGTGGTGGTGGTGTGGGGTGGGGAGGGTCAAAGAAAGCTGGAAGAAAAGTGGGGACAGGACAAAGCCTGGCAAGTGATATGTGGATATGGGTGAGGTGGGGTTTTGATTGGCAGATGGTTGGACAACGGCCAGAGTTGGGGGTTGTTTGTAGGTTACTTACCTAAATTGGAAAATTCAATGGTCACACCGTTAGATCACGAACTACCTAAGTGGAATATGACGTGCTGTTCCTCCAGCTTGCAATCAGTGTGAAGAAGGGTTCTGACCAGAAATGTCACCTATCTACATTCTCCACAGATCACTCCTGACCCGCTGAGATACTCGAGCACTTTGTGTCCTTTTGCTAAATACTATCCATTGGATTCACTGAATTCAGATTTTAATAAGTGACTGTGGCTGTGTTTTATTTTGCACTCTAGGAATGTAACTGATAGTGACATTCTCGCGCTGGAGCGGCGGTTACTCCAGACCATGGATATGATCATCAGCAAGAAGAAGAGGTAAGTTACTGCAGAACAGAGAATACTAGGTATTTCCTTTTACATCACAATTTAAGGTTAAGGGCTCAAAAATAGTGTACAATAACAATGTTGTGTTTGTACATAACGATTTCAACGTAATGGCGTGCAGTGGCACTGTCATCGCACGTAGTTGACTCCGAGCCACACAAAGGAATATTTGGGAAAAACTGACAAGACGAGTAAAGATTGGTTGTAAGAAAAGAAAGCTGGAGAGGTTAAGCCCAGAGATTGGTGCTTGATATTTGAAGGCAGAGACTCCAGTGATAGATCAATTAAAATAAGTGAATTGGGGAGGCTTAGAATTTCAGAGGCTTAGCCTTGGTGTGATTCAGAGATGGATGGAGACCGTGGAAACTTTTGAACACAAAGAATAAGAATTTTAAAACTGAGGGTGTCTCACTGAGTGCCGGAACAAGTTAATGAACATACAGTGCCATCCATAATGTTTGGGACAAAGACCCATCATTTATTTACTTGCCACTGTACTCCACAATTTGAGATTTGTAATAGAAAAAATCACATGTGGTTAAAGTGCACATTGTCAGATTTTAATAAAGGCCATTTTTACACATTTTGGTTTCACCATGTAGAAATTACAGCAGTGTTATACATAGACCCCCAGTTCAGGGCACCATATTGTTTGGGACACAGCAATGTCAAGTAAATGAAAGTAGTCTTGTTTAGTATTTTGTTGCATGTCCTTTGCATGCAATGACTGCTTGAAGTCTGCGATTCATGGACATCACCAGTTGCTGGGTGTCTTCTCTGGTGATGCTCTGCCAGGCCTATATTGCAGCCATCTTTAGCTAATGCTTGTTTTGGGGGAGTACCCTTCAGTTTTCTCTTCAGCATATAAAAGGCATGCTCATTTGGGTTCAGATCGGGTAATTGACTTGGCCACTCAAGAATTGACCATTTTTTAGCTTTGAAAAACTCCTTTGTTGCTTTAGCAGTATGTTTGGGATCATTGTCTTACTGTAGAATGAACCGCCGGCCAATGAGTTTTGAGGCATTTGTTTGAACTTGAGCAGATAGGATGTCTATACACTTCAGAATTCATTATGCAACAACCATCAGCCGTTGTATCATCAATGAAGATAAGTGAGCCACTATCTTCAGCAGTCATACATGCCAGGCCATTACACACCAACCACCGTGTTTCACAGATGAGGTGGTATGCTTTGGATCTTGGGCAGTTCCTTCTTTCCTCCATTCTTTGCTCTTGCCATCTATCTGATATAAATTAATCTTCGTCTCATCTGTCCACAAGACCTTTTTCCAGAACTGTGGTTGCTCTTTTAAGTACTTCTTGGCAACTGTAACCCGGCCATCCTATTTTTGCAGCTGACCAGTGATTTGCATCTTGCAATGTAGCCTATGTATTTCTGTTCATGAAGTCTTCTGCGGACAGTGGTCATTGGCAAATCCACACCTGACTCCCGAAGAATGTTTCTGATCTGTCGGACAGGTGTTTGGGGATTTTTCTTTATAATAGAGAGAATTCTTCTGTCATCAGCTGTGGAGGTCTTCCTTGGCCTGCCATTCTCTTTGCGATTATTAAGCTCACCGTTGCTCTCTTTCTTCTTAATGATGTTACAAACATATGATTTTGGTAAGCCTATGGTTTGGCTGATGTCTTGAACAGTTTTATTCTTGTTTCTCAGTCTCATAATGGCTTATTTGACTTTTATTGGCACAACTTTGGTCCTCATGTTGATACACAGCAATAAAAGTTTCCAAAGGGGATGGAAAGACTGGGTGCTGAGAGCTCACTTATACCTGAATTAAGGAGGCAATTAAACACACCTGAGCAATTACAAATGCATGTGAAGCCATGTGTCCCAAACATTATGGTGCCCTGAAATGGGGGGGACTATGTATAAACACAGCTGTAATTTTACTTCGGAGTCACGTGAGTGACTACGTGAAGACCCCGCCAGCACGCATGCGCGACATATCGTCGTACGCATGCGGAAGCGACGGTCGGGAGGAGCGGGGCTCCTCCAGCGTGAGTTTAAAAAGCTCACGCCAGGTAAGTCTCACCGAAGGAGTGAGTCGACCATTATGGAAGGGAGAAAATCTAAGAGAGCGGCGGCCAAATCAGCGGCTAAGGACAGCAGCCAACGGAGAACCGCCTCTCCAGAGCTACAAGTTCTACCTGCAGCTCCCGACTTTTCGGACTTTGAGACCGTTGGTACGCCACGGTCGGGGAAAACTACCCGGAAGTCGGCCGGGGCCGACTCAGCGGAGTCCGGTCCCGAGGGCACCCCGCTCGCAGGCAGCGACGGAGGTCGCCTTGACCGCATTGAGCGGATGATGGAGCAGCTGCTCCAACGTGACCTGCTAAAGCAGGGGCAGGATCACAGTGGGACCCCTAGTAGGCCCACAGCAAGTTCCCTTAGAGGACTGCCAAATGTATCCCCTTCTATACAGGGGAGCATTGAAGGTCAGAACTGGGCTGACCCAGAAGAAGGGGAGTTGGCTGAAGCACCTGCAGCATCAGGGGTGTGTGAAGATTATATGGATGTGGTGAGCAAACATGCCATGCCCAACCAGAAGGGCCTACCCATCCACCCCAAGCTGGCTGCCAGCATTGATTATATGGCCACTAACCAACTTCAGGAACAGGCCATCAATGCCACAGCAGACAAATATATGGCGCCAGAAAACTGCAAGTCATTAAATGTACCCGCGGTAAACAACCCGATATGGGGAAACATGAGCCCCTCGAGTAGAGGGCAGGAGATGAAACTTCAGAAGATCCTGAAGCTCCTAACCGCAGGGATTACTGCAGTAGCCAGAACAGCAGTGGGAGTGGATATGCCGGAAGAACTACAAGATGCTTTGGCCTTACTGTGCAACACACAGTATGAAATAAATAATTTCAGGAAAAGCATTATAAAGCCGGCGCTTAACCCCAAGTTCGCGGGGTTGTGTAAGCCTGGGAAGACGCAGCCTCCAAGCCTGCTATTCGGGGAAGATCTCCCCAAACAGGTCAAAGATCTTGACGAGGAGGCTAAGGCTTTGGGCCTTATTAAAGTACCTGGGTACACTAAGCCTCATCACCCACACAGAACGCACCCCTACGCACCCACCGGGCAGAGTTACCCTAACAGGTCTGCCAGTGGTGAAAGCTCGAAGGCCGGCATACCTGCTCAGCGGTCTTTTTTAGGCCAAGGCCCAGGCCGGCCTCCTTGGAAGATGCGCCACTCCCAGAACACCTACAACCAGCCGAGGAAGCAAGGCCAGAAACCACCACACCGGCAGTAACCATGGAGGTAGGTGGGTCTGGGATCCCCAGGAACACTACTGGCCCAAATTCACTTTGCATAGGGGGCAGGTTGCACATGTTCCTCGAGAATTGGCTCACTTTTACCTCTGATCCTTATATACTCAGGAGTATTCAGGGCTACAAAATTGAATTTATTCACGAACTCCCTACCCCGGTACAGCATGCACCTAGTCGGAAATTCGTCCTTTCTCATAGAGATAAGGCAGCAGGGCATGCTGAACTACAGAGGTTGATAGAAAAAGGGGTAATTGAGAAGGCCATTAAAGAACCTCAGGAGTTCGTGTCTAATATATTCACTAAAAACAAAAAAGATGGCGGTTGCCACATTATCATAGATTTGACCGACCTGAATACTTCTGTCCAGTATATTCATTTTAAAATGGACACCTTCGACACTGCTATCCAGCTTATAGCCAATGGGTACTACATGGCATGCGTTGACCTCAAAGATGCATACTATTCAGTACCCATACACAAGGATCATAGGAAATACTTAAAATTTATCTGGATGGGACAATTATGGCAATATAAAGCTTTGCCTAATGGGTTATCGTCAGCACCCAGATTGTTTACCAAGATATTAAAACCAGCTTTGGCCTATTTAAGGAAACAGAATCATACTGTTATGGCCTATCTTGATGACATCCTCATAGTGGGGGAGAATTTGGAAATGGCTACCTTGGCAGTCACAGCCACGAAACATCTTTTTCAGAAACTGGGGTTTACGATACATCCAGATAAATCAATATTGGAACCCTCTACCACCATGAAATATTTGGGGTTCATTATTGACTCAGTGCAAATGTCTGTCACGTTACCACCAAGCAAGGTGGAAGACCTGATAGAGGCTTGCAGGAGCCTCATTGGCATTAAGGTCCCATCCATTCGGCAGGTGGCCAGGGTGATTGGGAAGATAGTAGCTGCATTTCCTGCAGCACAATATGGGCCCTTACATTACCAAAACTTACAAAGAGCCAAAATTACAGCGCTCAAAAATCATGCTGGCCATTTTGATAGGCCCATGAAAATTCCAGAAAAGGCAAAAGCCGAATTATATTGGTGGATGGGTAATGCCCAAAATTGTTCCAAACCCATTACTATCACCAATCCCTCGATCACCTTACAAACGGATGCCAGTGCCAAAGGGTGGGGAGCTACTAACACTACCTCTAGCTGTGGAGGTAGATGGAGTGCACCAGAGTTAACCCTATTTAAAAACTTAGGGATTAACTATTCAGAAATGCTGGCAGCATTTCACGGCCTTAAGGCATACTGCACTAACATGCACAAAGTTCATGTTAGAATACAGATTGACAACACCACGGTGGTAGCCTATATTAACCACATGGGCGGTGTAAAGTCGATATCGTGTGATGAATTGGCCAACAATATCTGGCACTGGTGTCTGCAAAGAGAAATTTGGATCTCCGCAACTTACCTTCCAGGTAAATTAAACACAGTGGCAGACACCAGGTCACGGAAATTCAACGACAACATAGAATGGATGTTGGATCGGAATGTGTTCGCAGATATTGTAGAACGTTATGGGACACCAGATATCGACCTTTTCGCGTCCAGGCTAAATCACCAACTACCAACGTATGTTGCTTGGGAGCCAGACCCGGGGGCAGTAGCGATGGATGCTTTCTCGCTACACTGGGGGGATTTATTTTGCTACGCTTTCCCCCCTTTCTGCCTCATCAGTCGGGTCTTGCAAAAAATCAAGCAAGACTCCGCATCGGGTATCTTGGTAGTGCCCGACTGGCCTACTCAACCATGGTTCCCTCTGGTACAGAAGATGGCCACAGAACCCTGTATCAGGGTGAATAAAAGACCTAGCCTGCTTGTTCATCCTGTTACAGGAGAATGTCATCCATGTCATGACCGCATGGGATTGTTAATTTGCAGATTTTAAAACGGCCACTTCATGGATTCGGACTCTCCAACAGGACCATTGATACCATCACGGCAGCCTCCAGAGAGTCCACAAGGAAGCAGTACCTGACCTACATCAGGAAATGGGAAGGATTCTGCGTGACTACCAAAACAACATACGAAACCGCCACCATCACGGAAGTGCTGGAGTTTCTGGCTACCCTTCATTACGATGAGGGTCTAAGCTACAGCGCCATTAACTGTGCCAGGAGTGCCCTATCGTCTTACTTGGGCAAGGGGAGTGACCAATTGGGAATTGGGTCACATCCCCTAGTATCCAAATTTATGAGGGGAATATTTAATTCCAATCCCCCCAGGCCCAGATATAGCCATACCTGGGACATCAGCACGGTATTGACGATGCTGAGAGGATGGACACCGAACATGGGACTCCCTTTGGCCAAATTAACCTACAAAATGGTCATGATAATGGCACTGATCACGGCGCAACGGGTCCAGTCCCTGCACAAACTCAGTCTGGATGCCATGGCAATTACCAGTGGGAAGATCACATTCCAGGTGCAGGGACTATTGAAGCAAGATCGACCCGGAGTGTCTGGACATACTTTGGAGTTCCTGGCTTACCCAGCGGACACCCGTCTTTGTATCGTTACATTGATTCTGCGATACATTTCAGTCACTAAAGATCTAAGAGGCACGGAAACAGCTTTGCTTGTCAGTCACAAGAAGCCTCATCACAGGGTCACGGTGCAAACCATTTCCAGATGGTTAAGGGTGGTACTGGATGCGGCGGGGGTGGATACTAATGTGTATAAATCTCACTCCACCAGGGCAGCATCCACCTCGGCGGCTAGAAGGATGGAGGTACCACTGGATCACATCCTGGCCACAGCGGGTTGGAACAATGAGAAAACCTTCCACCGCTTTTACAACAAACCCGTGACCTCCCCTGACAATTATGCAGGGAGGATTTTAAGTGCTGCCAGATAAATAACCCTTATGGGACACAATATTGTGTTTGGTATGAATAAATACCTGTTTTGTTTTTCAGCCAGTGTCTTGTCTGAATCACGTCCATCCTCTTATCCCAGCTTTAGCGGTGTGTGAGCATGGAGCTTCCAGGGCATGAAATCACAGAGCTTTGAAATCTTCACGTAGTCACTCACGTGACTCCGAAGTAAAATAGTAAGATTAAACGAGAACTTACCAGTTTGAAGTTTGATCTTTATTTTATGAGGTGTTACGATGAGGGATTACGTGCCCTCCGCTCCCGACCCTCTATTATAAAGATCACCTGGTATGAAAGTTCTCTTTTTCTCTTACTATGTCAGTCATTGTGACTGTTTGTTCTGTGATTTCACACCACTGCTTTGAAGAATGTCGCGCATGCGTGCTGGCGGGGTCTTCACGTAATCCCTCATCGTAACACCTCATAAAATAAAGATCAAACTTCAAACTGGTAAGTTCTCGTTTAATCTTACTATTTTTACATGGTGAAACCAAAATGTATAAAAATGGCCTTTGATAAAATGTGACAATGTGCACTTTAACCACATGTGATTTTATCTATTACCAATCTCAAATTGTGAAGCACAGAGGCAAATAAATAAATAATGGTCTTTGTCCCAAACATTATGGAGGGCACTGCAAGTTAGAATTTGTGCAGAAGGGTCCAGAATAAACCAAATTTATGGCAATGGTGACTAACAGCCTTGTGCTACCTGTTCCTAACTTCTGGAATTTCCTTCCTCAACTTTTGAACCTCACGTGCTTGATGGTGTTTAAGCATTGTGCCTTGATTGTGCCTTTGAGGACACAAGCTTTAGTCAAGCATTTTAATGTTTTCTGAGTTGGCTAAATGTTAAACTTTATCTAACGAAGGACATTTTGAGGAAATGCACGGTATTACTACAAATGGTTGTAACATAACTAAAAACAAACTGTGATCATGGTTTTAGATAAAAACTTGCAGTCCCACGTGTAAACTAGTGGTAAGCTGCACTTTGCCTGTCATTCACCTTTGCAACATCCATTCTTTCAACAAACTACATGGAATGGAGAGCATTTGAAAGTGGAGCAAAAAACTGAAAGAAAATCAAATCAATAACAACAGCATTCAGAATCGAAATGGTCTGGAAACAATGACGGGAATGCTGGAAAAAGTCATAGATTTTATCTAAACCAATTAATAATAAAATTAAGTGGAGTGTGTCTACAACTGTAGGTTGGTATAAAAGTGGAGTGTGTCTACAACTGTAGGTTGGTATAAATTTTGTTGGGATAAAATTCATTGATGTTCTTTGTTTAGAACTTACTGTGCACATGAGAGATAAACACATCTTGAACATTTGTTTTATTTGCTTGTTTCCCTCTGATAGTCTTGCTAATATGCATAATATTGTTATGGGATAATACGTTTTTGACGGATGTGGTGTAACTGCATTGCAACTGGAGTCTGAAAGCTTTTTACCTTTTCTTATGCATCTTGTGGTTTGCAGGAAGTCTTCGTTGTGATATAACTGTGGTTTTTAAAATGCTTGCCGTATAACGTAGGTCTGTGACCTACATTATTAGCTCGCATTATAAAATGACACCATGGACTGTTGTAAGAACCATTCAAATCAGATTAATATTGCCTTAAACAATGTAGGTAGAAAGTGAATTCCAATGAAGACAAATGGCATATAGTGGGGGGAAAAAATAAGCGTGGCAATGACGTAAAATGAGATTGTCTTATTTGCCGTAACCTGAAACTTTCAGTTTCATAATTGAGGAGTTGGACCCATCCACTGTGCTGCGGCTTGTCAGGGTAATTTGGGAAACATTTTGCATTTTGCAATAAGTGAGAAAATATAGAAATCTGAAATGCAGTTCTAACTACCCAATTCTTATGAGGTAAGTAAGAATGAAGTTCCAGCATGCAGCCTCAACCCAAAGTCTCACAGGTGCAGCTTGACCTGCTGAGTTCTCCCAATGTTCTGTTTTTTGTTCAAGAATAAAGAATGTTCTCTCGTATTTTTCCCAAGGTGAAAATGTTAAATACTAATGGGATTAGGAGATATGCAGCACACGTTCTTGCAGCACAGATGTTGGTAGGTGCCTAGAATGCATTGCCAGGGGTGGTGGTGAAGAAGATGCAATAGTGACATTTAAAAGGCTTTTAGATAGATATATGAATATACAGAGAATATATGGATATTGACCATATGCAGGAATTAAGAATTACATGTAAGTAGGCATGTTCTGCATTTAAGATGTGGGCCGAAGAGCCTCCTCTTGCACTGTACTGTTCTATTTTCTTAATAAATGTGCATTTGATTTAAGAGGAGATCCTGGATTTAAATCATGTTTTAAACTGTATCAAGCAGGCCCAATTCAAATCAATAAATCAAAGGCCCGGATCCGTGGTGGTGGAATAACTTTACCCCTCTCTCTGTGTCAGCACGACACTGCTCTCTTCGGTTGGGTGGCACAGTGGCCCAGTGGTAAAGTTGCTGCCTCACACCGCCAGAGACCCCAGTTAGATTCTGACTACGGGTGCTGGTCTGTACGGAGTTTGTACATTCTCCCCGTGAACTGCATGGGGTTTTCCCGGGGAACTCTAGTTTCCTCCAAAGACGTACATGTTTGTACGTTAGTTGGCTTGGAAAAATTGTAAAATTGTCCCTAGTGCGTGGGATAGTGTCAATGTGCGGTGGGCGCTGGTCGACGCGGACTCGGTGGGCCGAAGGGCCTGTTTCCAAGCTGTATCTCAAAAACTAAAAGGGCTCATCGTAGATTCGTGTAGTGCAGGAAGATTTTCTTCAACCCATAATCCTGATGCCAGCTTTTTCAATGCGTTCTTGCACTGTTGAGCACTAAGACTGAATTCCTAGGAACAAGAGTGTCAGTGGAATCATTACAGCATTCCTGCAGCAATGAAATGGTTACATTCACCTCATTGCTGCATAGCTCAGTGCGGAGTGAGTCTCCGAGGCAATATAAAATTGTTGCTTGTGAAGATCGTTTTTGAGTAGGTTGGGGGTGAGCCTTTGAACATCTTAGCAAAGTGAAATCTATATAGGAAAAGGGCAGTTGTGCAGCCAAAAAAGGGAAAGACAGCAGCGTTCATCATATCCAATAGAGGGTAATGAGACAAGCCATGTGATCTGGTTGTCTTTTAAACATGGAGCTGGTGTTGCCCATCGGATGCAATAGCGATGCACTCATTGTGCAGCCAAACCCCATATCTGTCTCGGTGCTGAGCAGCTGCATTGCTTCTCCAGCCCACCCAGCACCAGCCTTTGCACGTTGACTCACTCCTCAGCAAGTTGTTTTGTGGTATGCACAAAATGTCATTGTGCAAGAGCACCAGCAGAGGGCAGGGGTTATGCCAGTTTCTGGCACAGCAGCACACTTATGCACCTGCAAGTGTTGGGGTCCCAGATCCAAGGTACAAAAATAAATCAATGCTCGGCATTGTGAGAGGTACCAGTGTAGACACACATCACTACTGATATAGACACACATCACTGCTCTTTTTTCATAGCCTACGGTGTTTTATTTCCTTTTAAATTATTTTCCAACTCCCTTTTTGAAAGGAGATACAAAAGACTGCAAATTCTGGAGCAAAAAGCATATTGCTGGAGAAACCGCAGGCAGGTCAAGCTGAGTCTGTGGAGCAAAAGGAATGAAGTAGGGTCCCAATCCAAAATGTCAACAATTCCTTTACCTTCACAAGCTGCTGCTTGATCTGCTGAGTTCCTTCAGCAGTTTGGGGTTTTTATTGCTCTCCTTTTGAACATTTCTGATAATTCTTCTCTGTTTGTTCTGTCGTGTGGTATTTTCCAAATCACAAGAACTTGCTACATTTAGAAAACATTCTACTCTTTACTTTGGATATTTTGCCAGTTTGTTACCTTAAATCTATAACCTCTGGTTACTGACTCTCCGACCAATGGAAACGGATCCTCCTTATAAACTTGTTAGTCATGTGTGGTTTTGAATTTCCCTGTTAAATCCCCCCCTGACCGTTAGTGTTGTAAAACGATCAACTTTGTTTTTGATTTTTAAAAAATAATGAAATAATGAATTAATAAAAAATATATATATTTTTTTAAATACCATGACAAATAAAGAATATTGAGTTTTATTTTGGAATGATCTTGCTTTTATAGGAGATTCCCTTCCTGTACCACTATCTAGATAGCACCGAGCGTTCTAAGTCAGTTTCTCTGGGGGGAAGGGTTTCAGCACAATGCAAGGCATTCTTTGTTTTTATCGACTGGCCATTGGAATTTTCCAGCCTTGGGAGGTCAAAAGTGTAATGGGTTTGTGTCGATAAAAATATAGTTTAAAGTTCAGTGTTCAACCATGCCAAAGAAAACAAATTGGTGAGCACAAGACAATCCAGCATAATGAGAAGAACTGGAATCTTCCTCTCAGTTGATTTGGATATTGAATCTCAACAATGAAAGTCAATGGTTTCTGATGTCATTAGACCTTTAAGTATCTACGTGAATTCCAGTCTTTTGATTTGTTTTCATGGTTAAAAGATGGAATTTCTCAAAAGTTTCAAATTCAGCAGGTAGGCGTGAGCCTTGGTAGCATTTTCACTTCTGAGTCAGATATCATGGGTTTAAAACCCGCCCAGAAAATTAACAGCAAAAATACTGGCTGACATACTGGTGCACAGAGAGAGTCAACGACTTCAAGTTCCTAGGTGTGCATATCTCTGAAGATCTGTCCTGAGCCCAACACATTGACGCAATCACAAAGAAAGCTCATCCGACCCTCTACTTGGATGATTGAGGAGATTCGGCATGTCTCTGAATACTCTATTGAACTTATACTGGTGCACAATAGAGAGCACACTGACTGGTTGCATCACAGCCTGTTCAGCAACAGAAGTATAGTAGCTGCAAAACATTGTGGACGTTGACCAGTCAGTCCATCAATGGTATTGACCTCCCCATCATCGAAGGGAGGTGCAGGATGTGCTGCCTCAAAAAGGCAGCTAATGTAATCAAAGCCACACAATCATGGGTGTGCTTATTTCGCTGGTATCATCGGGACAAAGGTACAAGAGCCTGAGAAGAGAACCGTTACCTCTAGGTTCAAGAACAGCTTCTTCCCAGCAACCATTAGGCTCTCAAACCACACTGTACAAGCCTAACTAGAACTCAACCTCAGCAATGATCTAATGTGGTTTCGGTTGCACTATGTACTTTGGTTTTGCACTGTTATGGTCTAATTACCTAGTATTACTGATTATCAGTTTATTATATCACTGATGTACATTTATTTTTGTGTGGCTGTATTAGGACTATAGCTCCAACAGGTAAGAATTTCATTGTTCTGTTCCTGGTACCTATGATAATTAAACACTCTGAAAGTTGTCTGCTGACCACGTTTCAACATTTTGTTCGTTGCGTGTAAAATGTTTTGGCACCTTCTGAGGTCGTGAAATGTTTTAGTGAAACATATGCCTTTCTTGTAAATATCACAGCAAGTTGGTCACAGCTAAAAGGAATGGTTGAATAATTTGCATTAAGGAGATTATGCAATGTGTTTTAAACTCAATCCAATTTAGATGGTCTATTTGTTAGGGGACATTCTTTTCTTGTTAGGGGACAGAAATGTCTACCTCTCCCACACCCCAAACCTCCCCTTTGTCACTTCTCACTGACTGTCAAGAGTATTTATTGTCATATGCACCAAACCGGAACAAAGCAATTCTTGCAACAAGTTTAGAAACACAGAACTTAATATATAATATAATAAACAAACATAAAAATGGTTAAATAAAAAAAAACAATAGTACATTAGTACAATAGTGCAACCAAGGCAGTTTGTAGTTCGGAGTTTAGTTGGAGTTCGTAGTATTCAGTAGCCTGATGGTGGTTGGGAAGAAGCTGTTCCTGAACCCAGACATTACAGTTTTCAGACTCCTTCTTCCCAATGGCAGGAGTGAAATGAGAGCATGGCCAGGGTGGTCCTTGAGGATGCTGGCTGCCTTTTTGAGACAATGCCTCCTATAGATCCCCTCCGACATTTTCGCCACCTCCAACGGGATCCCACCACTAGCCACATCTTCCCATCAGTCCCTTTCTGCTTTCCCCAGAGGCCATTCCCTCCCCAACTCCCTGGTCAACTCGTCCCTTTCCACCCAAACCACCCCTTCCCCAAATACTGTCCCCTGCAACCGCAGGAGGCGCAACACCTGTCCCTATAACTCCCCCCCATCGACTCTGTCCAAGGACCACGTCAGTCTTTTCAGGTGTGGCAGAGGTTCACTTGCAGCTCCTCCAACCTCATATACTGTATCCGCTGTTCCAGGTATGGACTCCTGTATATCGGCGAGACCAAGCGCAGACACGGCAATAGTTTCGCTGAATACCTCTGCTCAGTCTGCCTAAAACTACCTGATCTGGTTGTGAAACACTTTAACTCCCCCTCCAATTCCCACACCTGTCCTGGGCTTCCTCCATTGTCAGAGTGAGGCCCAGCGCAAATTGGAGGAACGGCACCTCAGATTTTGCTTAGGCAGTTTATACCCCAGCGGTATGAACATTGACTTCTCTAACTTCAAATAGCCCTTGATGTCCGTATCTCCATTCCCTCACCCTTCCCATTTCTCCGACCAGTCTTACTGTCTCCGACTACATTATACCTCTGTTTGCTTTGTTGCTACCAACCAACAATGATCTATGGTAGACACAAAATGTTAGAGAAATTCAGCGGGTGAGGCAGCATCTATGGAGAGAAGGAATTGGCGACTGCAGAAGGGTCTCGACCAGAAACGTCGCCAATTCCTCTCCATAGATGCTGCCTCACCCTCTGAGTTTCTCCAGCATTATGTGTCTAGCTTCGATTTTACCAGCATCTGCAGTTCTTTCTTTAACAATGATAAATTCAACATTTTCCTTGATCCGCATTCCCTTTGTCCTGCTTTCACACCTTACACTTCCTTATCTCTACACTTCCTTATTTATGTACCTCCCACTCCTCTGACTTCAGTCTGAAGAAGGGTCTCGACCCGAAACGTCACCCTTCTATCTAGAGATGCTGCCTGCCCCGCTGAGTTACTCCAGCATTTTGTGTCTATAAGAGATCCAACCTATTTTTGTTTGGTTTCCGGTTAGAATTGCAATGACGAGGCGGATGATGTACCAGCGTGGGGAAGTACTGAATAAGCCTGCAGGATTTTGGGGAATGATCAAAAGTGTAACATCATCATCTTCCAATGGTGAAAATATCCTTTTATTTTAACTAAATGCCATTTCATTTATTCTCCTTCCATTTGGAGATGCTACTTTACACAATGTTTTTTTTAATATTATGGAATATTGTAGAAATTACAGAGCAGCTGCAAGCCATTTGGCTCAGCAGGTTGGTAGCAGTATTTAAACTTTACTGTAATGGCAAACCTTACTTCACCCCATGATATTACCATAATTTGTCATTCCTTTCCAATCATTTACCTTCCCTTAAAGGCATTTTTGTTATTTGCTTCAAATATATGTTGTGGGAGTGATTCCAAATACGCCTCCTTTCTACACAGAGAAGTTTAATTCCTGAGTTTCCTGCTAGATTTATTCATCACCACCTCATAGTTATGGCAAGCTCCTCCCCTGCCCAATGAAAATACCACCACTACAATTATCTCACATACACCTACCTCACTTTTTCTTGATAATTATAATTTCTTAATTCTGGTGTCATCGTTGTATATATTTTTCTTTGCACTGGTTTCAATTAATTTATGTCATTTTTGTGCTTTACGAAACCTGAAGCATGCCTAGTAATGAAGTTTAAAGGAAGTTTAAAGGTTAATATATAAATATATATATATAAACATATTGACAAGAAATTGTCAATATATACTGGCATTTTCTTGTCAATTCCTTTTGACAATTGCAGATACTTTCTTCCATTAGTCATCTCCCACAAGATGCTTTGTTATCCCACCAGCTAACGTAAGATTTGCATGCCACAGTGCATTGTATCCATTTGCCCTTTTCTTTAACACCTTCCTTCAGATCTTTCACTCATTCAGCAGGAAGTAGATGCTCTGGAAGAACTGAGCCGACAATTATTTCTCGAAACGGTTGATCTTCATGCTACAAAGGTATTGATTAAATTGACCCTTTGTCCACCATTTGCAGTATTGTACACAGTGTATGCTTTATTTTGTTCATTATATTTAGACTTTAGGTTTTAGAGTCTAAAATCTAAAGTCATTATTTGTTTGTAAGAATATTTTAATAATAATAATAATATATTTTATTGTCATTACACATAAGTGCAACGAGATTTGGTTTGCAACTTCCATCCGATGTCATAACTTAAACGACTAATAAAATTTAGGTTTAGATACCCTGAGAAGAAGGTTTGTAAAACAAACATTAGACCAGTAAAAGTCAAAACAGACTAAAGTGCACTAAATCTTTTATACTGAAAAGATCAAGTATATTTAAGGCATATGTTAAGCATTCCCTTTCTATAAAATCTGCTTGCTTCTGTTTGTAAAATGACAGTATTGAAAGAGGCTATTCTTCAGCAGCTCTTGCAACTTTTTTGAAATAATTACCCAATTAGTCTCACTACTACTGCTCTTCTCTCATAGTTCCCATTATAATTTTTCAAATTGTTACTCAATTCCATTTTGAAAATTACAGGTGAATCTGATTCGACCATCCTAAAGGGCTTTCATTGATCACTGGCACTTTTATGTCATTATTTTCAGAAACAAACTGCTGGAGAAATTCAGTGAGTCAAGAGGATCTGTGGAGGCAAAGGGATTGTTGATGGACCAGGGTGCATAGGAGGAGGGAGAAAGGGACAGGAGATTTGTAATTGAGTTATAGATTACCCAGGCAGAATATGAGATGCTGTTGCTCTAGCTTATGTTTGGTCCCACCATGGGAGGACAGGTAAGTTGATGTGGGAATGGGATGGGAAGTTAAAATGGCTGACAACTGGGAGATCCAGATGGTGACATCAGACAGAGCCCAGTGTTTATCAAAGCGGTTGCTTGGTCTACATTTGGTCTCAGTGATGAAGAGAAGGCCACTTTGAGACCACACAGTTTGGAGGAGGTGAGCATGAATCTCTAGCTCATTTCGAAGAACTGTCCCTGGGATGGAGGTGAGAGAAGAGATGTAGGAACAGAAAGTGCAGAGGGTGGGGGAGAGAAAGATGGGGAGGGATCAGTGAACAAATAAGTCACATAGAGAGTGGTCCGCACAGATATCAGAAAGGAAAGGAATGTTTCTTGTGCTGTGAATACATTGAAGCTGGATGAAACATGTGGACTGGGGAAATTCCGTCTCTGTTCTGTCTGATGGCAAGGAAATGTTGAGAGCAGAAGTGTAAGACGTGGAGGGATATACGGGTGGGGGCACCATCACTGCAAAAGAGGGGGCGCCATATATCCTGAAAAAGGACATTTCAGATGTCTTGGAATCGAAGACATCTGGAGAACAAATGTGGGGAAAGACAGGGCTGGCATCCTTACAGAAGACAGGAATGGTGGAGGTGTAGTCAAGGAAACTGTAGGAGTTAGTGGATAAGAATGGATGGTTATTCTCCCAAGTTGGAGACAGATCCAGAAAAGGTTTTGTCAGGAAAACAAAGAAGGCATTCATCAGGTTTAGCCAGAAGATAGACACAAAATGCTGGAGTAACTCAGCAGGACAGACAGCATCTCTGGTGAGAAGGAATGGGTGATGTTTCAGGTTGAGACCCTTCAGGTTTAGGCAGTTGGATGAAGTGAATTCCATGATTAATCTAAGAAATGTAGGAGTACACTTAAGAGGGAAAACAGGAGGATAAAAAGTTGGCAGAATAAGTGGGGATCTGGCAGGCAAGGGAAAGGAGAATCAAGGGTCCCAACCTGAAATATTCCCTGTTTATTTCCCTTCACAGATATTGCCTAAATTGCTGAGTTTAGTTTAGTTTAGAGATACAGCGCTGAAACAGGCCCTTCGACCCACCGGGTCCGTGCCGACCAGCGATCCCCGCATAATCACACTATCCTACACCTCAGACACATTTTTACATTTACCAAGCCAATTAACCTACGTACCTGTACATCTTTGGAGTGTGGGAGGAAACCGAAGATCTTGGAGAAAACCTACGCAGGTCACAGGAAGAACGTACAAACTCTGTACAGACAGCAGCTGTAATCGGGATCGAACCCGGGTCTCCTGCACTGCATTCGCTGTAAGGCAGCAACTGCGCCACCGTGCTGCCCGTAATTTGTTCCTCTAGTAATTTGTTTTCTACTAAGCTGGATGAGAGTGCAGGGGAACTGAATGGATATTTGTTCCAGAAAGAAGCAGCGGTTCTCAAAACCTTCCTAATGGGGGATGGAGGTGACTGTCTGGTACTATCCATTTCAGAACACGTGAATTCACAGCATTAAAAAAAATCTTCTCAACTCGCTTTTATTCTGCAGATTACTTTAAATCTGCATCACCCACTGACCCTTCTGCTGGTGGCAACAATTTCTCTTGGTCATCAAACATTCATTATTTTGAACATTCCTTTTGAATCTCCCTGTAATTGACTGTATTCCAAAATAAACAATTCCACTGCTCAGAATCTCCACAGAATATCAGATTTCCACCAAGTACACCTCACATTTTTGACACCCTTCCAAAAGCACAGTGATCAGAATTGGTGCCAAGATTAGTCAGTGATTTATTTTTAAAAATAGTATAATTCTTTTAAATCTTGCCTTTCCCATCTTCACGTGCCTTTGACCCAATGTAATCTAAGTAAATTGATAGGTTTGATGCATTAGAACACGAGAAATAGATCACAATCTTAAAAGTTGCACATTAATGGAAAATAACTAGATGGGAGAATTGCAAATGGAACCTAAAGGTGAAATTGAATTGATGCTGCGATTTGTCATTGCAACAGGGATGTTCTTGAGGCAGAAATGGTGCTGAAGATACATGTTCTGTTTATCTTTTACAGGAAAGGATTGAATACTCAAAAACATTCCAAGGAAAATATTTTAATTTTCTGGGGTACTTTTTCTCTATCTACTGTGTCTGGAAAATCTTTATGGTGAGTATAGCTCTTCTATAGTGCATTCCTAAATATGCAGGTTGGCATTGTTGCAAGTGTTCTCGGTGACCATATGCAGCAGCCTCTCAAAAACTCTGTGAACTATTACTCTTGCATTCGATTTATCATGGCTGAATATTGTCATCTGGATTTCTAGCCCAGTTTATTTTAAAGTGTAAATCTTCATTTGGAAAGGCAGAGATTATTCAGGGGTCATTTGTGTGACTTTGTTGAGGGAAGGTTGTGTCTGACTAACCATTCATTGTTCTGAGGAAATAACAAAAACAGTCAACGAGGTTTGTATGTTTGAGATAGTGTACATGGATTTTAATAAGACATTTGACACCGATTATTATGGGTGTCAGGGTCATTGGGAGAAGGCAGGAGAATGGGCTTAAGAGGGAAAGATAGATCAGCCATGATTGAATGGTGGAGTAGACTTGATGTGCTGAATGGCCTAGTTCTGCTCCTATCACTTATGAATTTAGGAACTTATGAAGGTCCCATGTTCCAAATGATAGACTGGTCAGGTAAGTAAAATCCCATGGGTCCATGGAAGAGTGACAAAATTAGCTCAAAAGATGGGCAAAATGTTATTCGTAGGCGACATAGGGCTCCATACCTGGTCCCTTGCTTTCCGTAACATCCACTGACAATTTAGACCTAGATTATGGGATTTAATAAAATAAGTTTGTAGATAATAAAATTAATGTATGTGATTGACAGTGAGGAAGATGTGCATCAGTTGGGCAAAAATAGCAGTTTAATTTAATCCAGAGGTAAAGCTTTGGGGCAGGGGTAGGTAAGCATGAAAATGTATAGCAAATGATACCAAGAGATGTGGAAAAGCACAGATAGCTCGAAGTAGTAGGTATATACAAAAACATAAACATTCTATTCCCTTATGAGCCAAAACAATGAATATAACCCTGGGTTATGCTAGAAACACAGAAAATACGTTAGACCTTAATTTAAGGATTGCCTGCAGGCTTGGTTACCATCTTACAGGAAAGGTGCCAATTTCACTGGTGAGAGGGCAGAAAAAGTTGATGAAGATATTGCCAGCACTGGAACATTGTAGCTGTGAGGAAGCCGGGGCTATTTTCCTTGGAACCTAAAAACTGTGGTTTATTTAATTGAGGTGTATAAAGCTAGGAGGTCCGTCCACTTAGTCTATATCTCTTAGCAAAGAGTAAAAAAAATGAGAATAGTGTTAAAGTCATGTGTAGAAGAATGAGAGGGAAGATGAGATTTTTCTTTTCACCCAGAAAGTAAAAGGTGCAGAGACAAAAAAATCTCATCCATTTGGATGCAGAGTTGCAGACCCTTCAGATGACAGAAGGTGGGATTAGACATTGTAACTCTTATTCATCTGACACAGACAGAGGTTACATTGGCCAAACACTGGCCGAGTGTGCCGGTGGGCACCCTCAGTGATACGAGGATGTTACCAGTGATGCAAGGATTTAGTTATAAGGATAGGCTGGGGCCTACTTCCCAGGCAAAGGTCATCCCTTTCCTTCAAGGAGCCATTTCCTGACAAATGCAGGCGTTGGACCGTACCATAGTCATCAGTTGAACTAATATCCGGATTCCTCTGTGCACTGTAGGGATGGGCCAACACTGTACATTTGGTCTCCTTATGTCTGATAGCAGACTACCCGGTTCCCTGACATCTGCCTCTTTATGAATAGCAGAGGTTAAGATGATTTGCTCTTGAGGAAATGAGATTCCTCCTAATAGATAAATCAGACCAATTTTTAACAAGTTGGTCTCCATTTGTCGATTTTTTGGAATCATATGGTGCAACAAAACCGTAGAAGCTAACTGTTTCAGGATTGGGTGAGGGATGGTCAAGAATATAGATAATGATCTCCTTAATCTCTTACTTTCTACTCTTCTTTATTTTCCCTTTTTCATTCTCAACTCTTTTTTCACACTTTTTTCTTTCTCACACACTATATATCACATGTTTCTCTATCTTTTATTATCTACTCTCTCTTTTTCTTTCTCATTATTAAAACAAATAAAAAATAAGAAGCTGTACATAAAATGTAAGATGTCAATATATATTAGGCACATATTAGTGCCATATTCCTGTACTTCTAATAAAATAGACAATTTAAGCAGAGCAGGAAAAAAAAAAAAAAGCTGATTTGCTCTGTGAGCCAATGGTAGCAGGAGTATTCTGAACATAACCTTCCCACTACCATCCCGATTTATACTTTCCACATGTATGTAATATCCTCAGGAGGCAATAAAATTAGAAGAAAGAAGCCAGGGGTCAGCTCAGGTCAGAGTGCCGATTCTCCTCTACCTCTTAACGCAAGCATAGCCGACCTAGTGGTTCGTGTAGTTGTGTGTTAACTTTAGAACCATTCATCGTCTCTGTGACTGTTATATAATAATCTCTCTTCCAACTAGGATGTAGTAGTACAAATTCTATTGTCGGAAAAGTAGAAGGTCGGTTTAAATATCTATTTAATTTCAGTAAATTGCTTTAGTAACTTTAAGTTCAATGTAAAAAATTCCGCCCAGTGCCCACACGTACATCTAACCCTCTTCCACTCACTGGCATGTCTCCATCCATAACAGTATAGTTTAGGGATACAGTGTGGAAACAGGCCCTTCGGCCCACCGAGTCTGCACCAACCAGCAATCCCCACACCCACTTGGGACAATTTACACTTATACCACGCCAATTAACCTACAAACCTGTATGTCTTTGGAGAGTGGGAGCAAACCAATGGTCCTGGAGAAAACCCATGCAACATGCAACCCAGGGAAACATGCAAACTCCGTACAGACAGCACTCGTAGTCGGGATCGAACCTGGGTATGGAGTTGAAAGCACTGTAATGCAGCATTTCTACCACTGTGCCACCATGCCACCCAGAGATTGTATGCAATCGCCATGCTGCAATGAGATTGTACGCAAAAGACTTAAGGCTTGAATATCACAAAGATGCTGATGGTAGAAATTTGAAATAACTTGAATCTTTGACCCAAAACATTAACTGTTTCTCCACATTTAGATACCACCTGACCTGCAGAGAGTTTCCAGCATTTTCTCTTTTTTAATATGTTGGAATTGGTATCTTGTTTCATGTGTTGATAACACCTCATGCCTATATGTGTTTCGTTGGTTTGCATTGACCATACATCGTTCTCTGTGGATTCTCACCTTGTCGTGGTGGAAAAGCATGTGTTGTCCTGAGATCCTGAGAGCGATGCCGTCTGGAGCTATGCTCCTGGTAGGGCCACCCATGGCTGTAAGGTCGAGGGGGAGGTCCCTGAAAAAGACCAAAACCAACCAAGACCTCAACGGTGGAACAAGCGGAGGATGATGGCTGACTTTAGTGGAGCGTCACAACGGCTGGGAAGGCGGATGAAGCCTGCAGCAGAAAAGGGTCCCCGGTGGTCTTGGACTCCATGCCACTGGATTCTGACCCAGATCTGTCAAGGACTGTGTCTGTGCACCAGTCTCCCCGCTTTAAACAAAGTCACGCACAGGCGTCCTCCATAGTAGAGGACAGTCATACTCGTTTCGAGTGACCGCCGATGACAACTAAATACACTTGGACTTCCATGTTCCAGTCTGCATCAGGTTGTTGTCTCCATCCTTAATAATTTTTCCCTGGTCATGAGCATCTTGCTTGACTGCTCCTATCTTTTATTCTTCAGATAAGTATCCTTATAATAAAACATTGACTGACAAAAAAAACTGCAGAGCATTCCAAGAAAAAATCTGCTGCTGTTTTATTAGTGCTGTGACTGATTCATTATTTAATGGTTTGAACTCCAGCTGTTTTAAATTAGTTTTAATTTATGCAGTACATAAATTTCTACTCTTCCTTTTCTCACAAAATGGTTGTAATCTGAAGCTCTTTTCCAAAAGATTGAATGATGCTGATCACTTTAAAACCTGAGATAAACAGATTTTTGCTTGAACTTCACGGATACGATAGTGGATAGAAGGAAACAAATTCTTCTAGAGGGGGAATCCAGATAGAAATATTCAAGAACGGGATCTTTATTCAGTTCAGGTTGTAGAACTGAAGCAAGTCTGTGGAGTTAAGATAATTGTCACCAATAATCTTAAACTGAATTTCTTGAAGATCTAAAGTCTTCTCCTGTTCCTTCAATTTTGTTTCACTGCACAGTTGGTTTCATATCTTTTAAACATGGATACATTGCTTTTGATGTACATATTTGTTGCTTTCATCTGACATTGTGAATAATTCAGAATGGTCTTGGTGTTAATAAAACATGTTAAACTGGATCAACTTTCATCCATTACATTGGATGTGTGATCTTGAATTTATGTCGGATGGTTAATTTGTGTTTTCCTTCTCCCCACTCAAATGGCAGGCAACAATAAACATTGTCTTCGACCGTGTTGGTAAAACAGACCCAGTCTCACGAGGTATAGAAATCACAGTGAACTATCTGGGCATTCAGTTTAATGTAAGTAAAAACACTAGCCAATGTGGCAACTATGCAATAGACAATGGACAATAGGTGCAGGAGTAGACCATTCAGCCCTTCGAGCCAGCACTGCCATTCACGGAGATCATGGTTGATCATTCACAATCAGTGCCCCATTCCTGCCTTCTCCCCATATCCCTTGACTCCACTATCTTTAAGAGCTCTAACTCTCTCTTGAAAGCATCCAGAGAATTGGCCTCAACTGCCTTCTGAGGTAGAGAATTCCATAGATTCACAACTCTCTGGGTGATGAAGTTTTTCCTCAACTCTGTTCTAAATGGCCTACCCCTTATTTTTAAAATGTGGCCCCTGTTTCTGGACTCCCCCAACATTGGGAGCATGTTTCCTGCCTCTAGAGTATCCAATCCCTTAATAATCTTATATGCTTCAATAAGATCCCCCCTCATCCTTCTAAATTCCAGTGTATACAAGCCCAGTCGCTCCATTCTATCAACATATGATAGTCCCGCCATCCCGGGAATTAACCTCGTGAACCTATGCTGCACTCCCTCAATAGCAAGAATGTCCTTCTTCAAATTTGGAGACAAAAACTGCACACAATACTCCAGATGTGGTCTCACTAGGGCTCTGTACAACTGCAGAAGGACCTCTTTGCTCCTATACTCAACTCCTCTTGTTATGAAGACCAATTAGCTTTCTTCACTGCCTGCTGTACCTGCATGCCTTAAGTAACTTCTGAACAAGGACCCCCAGATCCCCTTTTCCCAACTTGACACCATTCAGATAATAATCTGCCTTCCTATTTTTGCCACCAAAGTGGATAACCTCACATTTATCCACATTAAACTGCATCTGCCATGCATCCGCCCACTCACTCACCCTGTCCAACTCACCCTGCATCCTCATAGAATCCTCCTCACAGTTCACACTACCACCCAGCTTTTTGTCATCTGCAAATTTGCTAATGTTAATTTTAAGCCGTGCATCTAAATCATTGATGTATATTATAAATAGCCCACTAGTCACTGCCTGCCATTTTGAAAGGGACCCGTTAATCCCTACTCTTAGTTTCCTGTCTGCCAACCAATTGCCCACTAATCTCCTATGTGGGACCTTCATTTAAAGGCCATTTTCTGCGATGGTAATAAATACTCACCTGAATCTAAACAGCCAGATTCTTAATCCAAACTAAACAATGGCAAGTGGTTGGGTGGAGCTGGGCAGAGAGGTTGGGGTTGCACTTTATTTCTACATCATTGTGTATTTCATAAAGTCAGAAATGTTGGCCTCTTTTATTAGCTGCAGTTTTTAAGGAACTACTGCAAGTTTTTGATTATCTGGTATTTTAATTGCCCAAGAATATTCAAAGCAGCACAGTCACCATTGTTCATTATCTTTTTTCTAGTGCAGCTGTGAGTCTCAATACATTCATACCTTTAGGTTAGAAGGATGTGTATTATTCATGCAGATCGGTACATTTAGATCAGCACCAAGGGAGTGAGTGCAAATCAGAGGAGCAGTAGAGAGGAAGCGCTGACCGTCTAGGGTTTTGGGAGTGGTGCAGGATCAGACGGGTTGGTGGTGGGGTGGAGTGACAATGGTTCTGTTGCTGGATTAGCATTCCAGAATCCTGGACTAAAGGTCCTGACGCACAAGTTCAAATTTCACCATGGCAACTGGAATTTAAAGGTAGTTAATAAATTAAGAGGAAATCAGGTTAGAATCAATAATGGTAACCATAAACCTACTAGATTGTTGTTAAAACCCTATGCAGCAAACTAAAGACCATCAGAGAAGGAAGTTATCCACCTTATTCACGTGGGCCTCCATGTACACTCGAGGTGTGGCAATGTGATTCACTCTGAACTGCTTTCTGAAATGGTGCAGCCACCAACAGTAAAATACTGTCCTTGCCAGCAGTTCACATGCTATGAATTAAAAAATACACATGGAACAGAGCAGCACCAAGGGTGTGCTGCACTGTTGAAAGTGCCGCGCATCAAATGCGATATTAAACTCAGGCATTGCTGCTCTGAACAATTGGATGAAAGCTCAAATTTCTGAATCTATTTTGAAATGTAAAAATGAGAGGATATTTAAATGTTTTTGTAAGTGTTGCCTTAATTGCTGGAAACATTAGCGTATGCCAGTTATGTGACCTTCCATATTCATTGATGAGAGCACCGTGGCATAGAGGATGAGTCAAACTCTATTGTGTATTAGGCAGGATGGTTGCAGATTCAGAATTACAGCATGGGCCCAGGTGTTCTGACTCATAACAACAATTACCACACTTCAAAAGTATTTTGATTGATACAAATATTATGAGGTTATAAAAAGCACTATAGAAATTCAAACCTTTTGTGTTCTTAATTGTGTTTTCCATCATAGGTTAAGAATCAAGGCTTATATATTTGCCGCTTTATATGAAAAGTCCTTGAGATATCGCCCTATTTTTGCTAATGTAAGATTATTTAGATTTGAGTTAATAAATGTTTTCCAACCGCTCCTATTTTCTGCGTGGAATGGGAAAATGTGCTGATTTAAGTGAGTATTTACGACATGCTTTCCCTTGAATGCAGGTGAAGTTTTGGTCTCAACATATCTCCTTCATTCTTGTGGGAATAATCATAGTCACCTCGATCCGGGGCTTACTGATCACTCTCACCAAGGTGTGTACGTGAGCTGAGTTTAGCTTTGGCTGTTTACCACAGTATTAAAAAAAGCTGTGAATTTGAAATAAATATAAATGAATATCTTGCTTTTTGCGCAGTTTATGCAAATCCTGTTGTATGTAACTGTCCCCACTGTTGCCAAATATAACAGATGGTATCTTTGTTATCACCCTTAATATGCAATCCTCTCACTTTACTATTGACATAACTAACAAAAGGGACACACAGCTCGCCGTAGCAGAAACCACGTATTTTCTTTTGGAATAAATCTCTCTTCCCTCTCAATGCCAATCTGCACCTCTGTCAAGATTGTTTGCCCACCCAAATGGCAGTAAACCAAACCCCCTAGCTGTTAACGGCTATCTCACACGTGTCGGACTATCTCACACGTATATCTATGGACATTCTCATTTTCACACAAGCTGCACGAGACTTATTTAATAGGTGCTGTTTGCAGAGTTAAATATCGGCTGCCTCATCTCTTGAGTTCAGTGTTGTTAGTTTGTTGGAAGGATAATCAATGATGGTATCTAGCTTGCCAGTATTTAGCCACAGCTCCAAAAATTGTTAGCGTATAGACAGTGAAGATTGGTTGCACGTATTCATTGGTCTATTAAAAATCTGTTCAGAGTATTACAACCACTCAAACCACAAAAGGCTATGTTTAAACACTTTCACAGGCATGACACACACAGTTTGAAGGCAGTATACAGCCAAATAAATTACTGTCATATCTTTAGATATTGAATCTTACGGCATACCATCCTATGAACAGCATATACGCTTGGTAACTGTTGGCTTATTTTTCTTCAAACGTAGAGAAGCGAGATAAAATACCTTTTGAAATTCTGAGGTTCAGCATAAAATCGTGATTGTACCTTCAGTGGTGTTGTTTTTGCTTGCATTTTGTTGTCGTGATCTGTTTTTCACACATTTGAACAGTGCAGTCCACCTAGACTTAGGATATTATAGTGCTCTGAGTTGGCTAAAATATTGGCACTGATTTTCGTTATGAACCAAGAGTCACATCAAAGTCTTTTGCACCAACTACTGAAAACTTTGTGCGGCTGCCATACTCCCCAGAGCATGCTCCTTCCTTCAATAATGGTCAATCAGAAGGTGTTGTTATTCCACCAAACTAAATCACTTTTCTCAGTTTCTAATAAACTCCCTTGTTCGCAGATGTTGAATTTCTTAGTAGCAGCATGTTAACCCATGGTTAATATAACTCAGCTTTGATATTTTATTTCATTCTCAAGATATGGCCATAACTCGCAAGGCTGGCATTTATTGCCTATCACTGGTGTTGATATGGGTATTGGTTTATTATTGACTCGTGCACCAAGAAACAATGGGAAACCTTTATTTTGCATGCTATCCAGGTAAAAACATTCATGCATGATTATAACCAAAACCATTCATGAGTACAATAGGCAATGCAAAGAGAAAGGGAATAGAGTGTAGAATATAGTGTTACAGCTACAGAGAAAGTGCAGATAAAAAAGCGCAAGGACTGTAACAAGGTAGATTAGAGGATCAGGACTAAAGATTATGAAAGGTCCTTTCAAGAGTCTGATAACAGCAGAAAAGAAGCTGTACTTGAATCTGGTGGTACATGCTTTCAAGCTTTGGTTCGACTGGAGGGGAGAAGAGGGAATGAACGGGATGTGAATGGTCTGTGATTATGCTGGTTGCTCTCCCAAGGCACACTGGTAACCCTTGTTTGAAGGTAGGATTGTGAATAACTAACATCTCCAGTGAACTTCCCCTTAACCATCTCAACCTCTCCACTCCTTTCACAGCAAACTCATTCCAGGGGCATTCTAGTAAACTATTTTACCAAAACATTTTGATCTGTTTTAATTTTATGTTATTTTCTTTCCCTTCTAGTTCTTTTATGCCATTTCCAGCAATAAGTCTTCCAATGTCATAGTACTTTTCCTCGCACAGATTATGGTAAGTAACTGAGGTGCTGCCAAAAGGGGGAATGTTACAGCACCATATTGGTGACTGGCCTTTTGAACACTGTGTAGCAGATGGCACCCAAGGCACAGATGTCTCTTCTGCCAGTTGCCTTACGGAACACTATATGCAATGAGTTTGGACAATTAGACTCAGAGTCATATTGTAGTTATACAGTGTGGAAACGGGCCTTCAGCCCAACTCGTCCATGCCGACCAAGATGCTCCATTTGCTGGTCCCATTTGCCTGTATTTGGTCCATTTCCCTCTAAACCTTTCCCATAGACACACCTGTCCTTATTGCAACCTACTTCCAAACATGGAAGTGATTCAGGTTCAGGGCAAAATTGGACAAATTCGAAAATCCCCAAAGCTTTCGACGTAGGCCCAGATGACTGGAACAGGTGAAGACAGCTTGATATAAGGTGCCAGCTTGGTTCAGTGCTAGCACTCTTTCCTCTTGAGTCTGAAGAATATAGATTCAAATCTTGACCAAGTCCGACATGCATGGGCTGAGAAAACACTGCAGCATTGGAGTATCGCTTTTTGGTTAAGATATTAAAAGCTGTAAAAATGAACCATTTCCCTGAAAACTTCTAAAAATTATAGTATGTCTGCATTTTATCTGCTATTTAAAAGTAAAATGTAAACAGTTTTCCTTTATAAATAATGTTTTTTGAGGGAGGGGAACGTGATCTTTGAATGTTGTCTAAGTGAGCATTGGTGTATTTAATATTTAGACAGGTAAATTACACGCATATATTACCTTCTAGCTGTTGAAGTGATTGAGTACATTTTTGGGAAATGGGAAATTTGTTGCAGACTATTTACAATTCCCTGTGACCACTCTGCCTTCCTCCCTCCCATGAAGGGCATAACCTGAGGTGGGACTGGAATTGCAGTGACAAGTAAAACATTTAGCGGGGGATCTTAAAATGGAGAATTAAGGACATAAAGGACAGAATTATGTTGAATCTAAATACTCCATGGCTTCAAACCTTGGGCTCGACTGAATTCACATTGGGCAATAATAGCAAAATAAGTATTCATAGAATAATAAAATAGTACAGCACAAATAGGACCTTACAACCCACCTTGTCCATGCCAATCGTGATGCCAATCTATGCCAATCCCATTTGCTGCATTGGGCCCATATCCTTCGACACCTACACAGGTACCTGCCCAGTTTCCTTTTAATGATTGTAATATTATCCGCTCTCAGCACCTCCTCTGGCAGCTCGTTCCATATAAACCACCCTCTGTGTGAAGAACATACCCCGCATGTCTCCTTTAAACTTCATTGTTCTCACTTTAAATCTGCTCTTTAGTTCTGACTTTGCATTGGAAACTAAATGACTTATTTAGTTCTATCTGCCCTACTATGCCGCTCATAATTTTGTTGAGCCTCTATAAAGTCACCCCTCAGCCTCCTATGTTGCAGTGAGAATAAACCTCACCCTGGCCAATGTCTTTATACTACACTTAACATCTTGGTGAATCCCTTCTTCACTCTCTCTATTGCTAGCACATCCTTCCTGTAGTGTGGTGACCAGAGCTGAGTATAAAACGTTGGTTAGGCTCCACTCAAGAATACTATGTACAGTATACCATACACAGTAGGGTAGTGTAGGTTGGGTATTCACATTCATTCTGATGTAGGGCATTCCAAAGTTCATGTTTTTATTTACCATTTAATTCTCTTACAGGGCATGTATTTTGTGTCATCAGTGTTGCTCATGAGGATGAGCATGCCCCTGGAATATCGCACTATTGTCACTGAGGTCCTTGGGGAACTGCAGTTCAACTTCTACCATCGCTGGTTTGATGTTATCTTCCTCGTCAGTGCGTTGTCCAGCATTATCTTCCTCTACCTAGCTCACAAGCAAGCCCCAGAGAAACAGATGAGCTTTTAGATGCACCATGACTTCAGACACTGAATCAGTGCTCACGCCTACTGTATGAACTTTCATTGTGCATCCAAATTGACTTTTCGAGGTCTTGCGAATATTGAGAAGACTTGAGGGAAAGCAATATTCGGTGAAGCACATTGGGGATTGCAGAACCTTGGAGGATGGGTTCTCTGATGCAATGAATTTGAAACATTTAACTTGAAAGTTTATGTAAGGAAGCAAAATCACTGCTAAAGTTTACATATATTTTTGAACTTAAATCACAAATCTTTTTTGACTGGTGGGATTGATTTTTTTTAAGTACAAAGGTAAGAAATGTTCTAAGGGATGAATTTTCTGTTGATGTTAATGGATAAATGCACAGGGGAAGGTAATTTCAGTTTACTCTCAGTGAATAAGGATCCAGGCTGGATTCTGCCTCTTCAGAAATTCTCCCTTGACTGTCATTGGCAGGGAACACCAAGACACTCGTGACTTTGCATTGGAAATTAAATTATTTCCGACCTTGTAAAACCTGTGAAGTATCTTTCCATTGAAAGAAATGTAAAGGCGAATGTTGATGAGTCCCAATTCCTGGCACTTGAAGCACGGAGCGCTGCTGATGTTTACCTGATGTGCCTCAACATTGCCAAACTAGGTAAGTTTTAGTGCTCTAGAGCTCTCTGTCGAACTAGATTCATGAAGTGTTGCATCAAGTTTATACCTCGATTTTTATCAATAAATTAAGCTCTTGCTTCTGATCATCAGATGATGTTAACAGAAGTAACTAATGCACTAAAATAGAAATATCTACAGATCCTGCCATTATATGTCATCTGTGTCCACATTGAATGCCTTGGTGTTTGTAGTTTGTGAGTTTGACAGCCCCATTCCTCTTCCCCAGAAGAATAAATCCTGTATTCTTCTGACACATGTTTCTGTTGTGAGGATGCTTGTGTATTTTCACATAAAACTGAAACGGTCCAATAAGTGAAGCACTTTTTGTGCAGAAGCCATGTAGATCCTGTGAATAGTCACTGAAGCTGTGGCATAGTATGGTGAGAATGCTTTAATGGTCTGATTGATCAGGCAATGTCCTGTTATTTGGCTCTGTGTACCATACAGTAGGTTCCTGTAACTAATGCTTGGACAGTGGGCTTGAATAATTTCTGCCTGTCTCAGATTTTGTTTTAGATCTCTTTGTTTTGCTTCTCTGTTCTCAACACCCATTCACCTACACGTCTTGCATTCTGTGTTAGCGTATAAAGTGAGCACATATCCTCTACTTCAAAATATACTTCAATTAATAGATACTCTGTGGTGTAAATCAGTATCCGCAGTACCTTTGCATATCCACTACTGTTGGAAGAGATCCAAAACCCAGATTAAAAAAAGATGAGATTGAAATATTGTCTTTTTTACACAGTGTATTCCCTTTTAGGAAACCTTTCAACCCTCTTTAAAATGCCATGGCTCCAGGGGTAGGGTAGAGGCTGGGAATCCTGTGGTGAAGGACTTGCCTCCTGGCCATCACCTTTTTCCCCCCCATCTGCAAGCCACAAGTTAGGAGTGTGATAGAATGCTGTCCACATGTCTGGATGGGTGTAGGGCAAAGCAATCCACTTGATTGGCATCCACCGCCCTAAACATTCATTCCCTTCAACAATGTATCTGCATGTTTGGAATTGACAAAACATTGTTTAAGTTGCTCTGAGAACAACTACCTAAGCAAACTTTGAATGGACAAGAACAACAGCTAGGTGGAATACGATCACATTCCAGTTTGCAAAGTAATCAGAAGTCATCGACAGGTTCAGAATGGTACTCTACTGACAGACTGCAGTAGTCCAAGTTAGCAGTTCCCTACCACCTTCCAAGTCATTGGGGATGGTCTTGCTGTAGACACCCACCTGTCATGAGAATTACTTTTTAGATTGCTTCTTAATTCACACATGCATCTACCAGAAGCGAGTTATTCACATAAAGTTGTAAGCCTTAAAGATGAAAAAAAAGTTATCCTGACTTAAAGTGTATCCACAACCCAATTCCTAAATGAAACCCTGTTTCTCAACCTATTTCTTTATCAAAAGGCCTAGCCTCAACCATAACCCTTGCATTACACTGTTTACAACCTAATCTTTCATCCATTACCTCTCCCAATTGCTTTATTCTCCCCTTTGTTCTTTTAAATCCTCCAGTTTCCATTTCTTTCAGTTTTGAAAATGTATTTCTGGAAACATTAACATTTTTTATGAAGGTACTAACTAACCAGGCATGCAATTCCAATAATTCCTGTTCCAAATCAAGTATTTTCAGTTATTTTAACTTAAGCATTTGTCCCCGGTATGTTTTTCAAAATCCACACATGAATCTAAATGGTGATTTTTTTTTAACATGGGCTAATTAACAGACGAGAGTACATGAAATGAATAATGTTCTGTATTTTAAATTAAGTTGCCCCTTTTTATTTTTCAAGATGAATCACAGATATAGGTTTGGTTCATTGAAAACTTAGCATTTCTATTTACAGATAAAATACTATCATAAATACTACATATAATTATACAGCCCCACTGGGGTGGGTCTCGTCCTTGATTCTACTGGTGGCAGCGTGATGTATAGATGGAGTCTATGGAAGGGAGGTTGGTTTGTGTGATGGTCTGGACTGCGTCTGCAATTCTCTGCAATTTCTCGTGATCTTGGATGGAACTAGTGCCAGATGATTATTCACAGAAACATAGGTGCAGGAGTAGGTCAATCGGCCCTTCTAGCTGAATTCCTGTGCTGCTCTTTGGGAGATTGTGCAACGTTATGCACAGAGTTGTTTTAATTCCTGATAGTTCATCAAGGATAATGTGGAGTTTGATCATAACTCGTCAGGAATCTGGCTGGGTTTGATAACTTACCACCCAGCTTGGTGGAAGCAAACTGTCAAGAAAGCTCTACTTCATAACTTTAAAATGCGAATGACAAAGTTTAAAGATGAAGTTTCTTAGGAGGTGGTGGGTGCCTGGAGGGTTGAGAGAACAGGACTAATCAGATCACTCTTTGAAACTCACAGGCACAATGGTTTCCTTATAATGCGAGATTTCATACTTAAATTTTATAGATTCTTTCATTGAGCGTTATTACTTGGAAGATATAGGAAATTTTTATGAAGAGAAATGAACCATGATTAGCAATACAGGACCAAGTCACAGTTGTTGAAAAGCTGATCATGTGCCTTGTCTGTGTACATTCTCTTCATGATATTTTTACATTTGTGTATCATTATCTGCATTAGCTTCATCCGATGAGGAGGAGGAGGACAGGTCCTGTTTAAAAAAAAAAGAAAGAAAATGTAACATCCATACTTGCACCGAGTTCCTGTCATCCCTCATCCTGTAGAACACTGATTCCCAATCGAGCAACATCTACTGGGTCTCGACCCGAAACGTCGCCTATCTCCTTCACTCCTTAGATGCTGCTGCACCCGCTGAGTTTCTCCAGCTTTTTGTGTAACCATCTACTTGTACAATCCTTGTTAGCTGATTACACCCCTCAATGACCTCACTCCTTCCTTCCTTCCCTCTGCAGCTTCTTACAATCTTACAGAACATGGAACAGTACTGCAGAGAAAAAGGCCCTTCAGCCCACAATGTCCATGCTGAACATGATGCCAAGACCAAGTCTTATCTGCCTTCATATAATCCATATCCCTCTCTTCCCTGCATGCGCCTATCCAAAAACCTCTTAATTACCATTGTCATATTTGCCTCCACCATCTTGACTGGCAGCTTGTTCCAGGTACCCACCACCCTCTGACTAAGAAACTTCATCTTTATACTTTGTCCGTCACACTTTAACGTTATGACCCCTAGTCTTTGATATTTCCATCCTGGGAAAAAGATCCTGACTGTCTTCCCTATCTATGCCTCTCATAATTGTATATACTTCTATCAGGTCTCCCCTCAACCTCGGGCAATCCAGAGAAAAGAATACAAGGCTGTCCAATCTCTCCTTGTAGCTAATACCCTCCAAGGCACCCCACCTCTGCACCTTTTTCAAAGCCTCCATATCGTTCCTGTATGGGAGTGACCATAGCTAGTCTCAATTTTCCAAATGCGGCCTAACCAAAGTCCCACAAAGTTGCATCATTACTTACTGACTCTTATACACAATGTCCCGAACAATGAAGGCAAGCATACCGTATGCCTTTATCACTCTACTTATGTTGCCACTCAGGACGTTATAGGCTTGGACCCCAAAAGAGAGAAAGGAAGAGGGACGTGGTGAAATAGAGAAGATTGGAGGAAGCTTGTGAAACAGACACTGGTCTGGGCTACACAAAAAGCTGGAGAAACTCAGCGGGTGCAGCAGCATCTAAGGAGTGAAGGAGATTCGGGTCGAGACCCTTCTTCAGACCCGAAACGTCGCCTATCTCCTTCGCTCCTTAGATGGTGCTGCACCCGCTGAGTTTCTCCAGCTTTTTGTGTAACCCTCGATTCTCCAGCATCTGCAGTTCCTTCTTTAACACTGGTCTGGGCTACTGGCATCTTGCTATGTTGTAAATGCTCTGTAGCTCTGGCCTTCTGCTCATCTCTCATTTTCTGCCTTCAGTCATTCCTGCCCTGAACACTGGAATTCCCTCCCTAAACACTGATCACTCTCTACCTTGAATCTCTTGTAGTGGCCATTTGGCTTATTTTGTGTGTAATTAATTATGGCATTTGTCTTTAAATTTTAGACTGCCCGTAATTATGTGGGTGGGATTTATTACGTAGTCAAGGGCGTTTTTGCTGCTGGGTTTCTTGCACAGAAGCTTAGTTTTAGTTTAGCTCGGAGCTACATGGGGAAGGAATACCCTTCGACCATGTGAAGTTTAACCGAGACACGAGGCGTTTTCTAACGTTTAAAGTGATATGCTGGAGTTTGAACAAGATTAAAGTGTACAAGTCAGAGAAGAAGGTCGGATGTATATCTTATTGTTTTTCTTCAACAATAAAGAAACTATTAATCAAAAGACGGTGTTATGAAGATTTATCTGAGAAGAAGTTCTGAAGGTCTCACGGAGAGCTCACGTGCATATTACGACATTCTCCTAAAGCCATGTAGTCTCTTTAGTGGCTAGAGGGAGTAATCTCTTGAATGATATAAAAATCTGCCGCCACACGTCCATCTGTGACAATCTCTTAGTTACCTATCCTAATATATCCACATGTAACTCGATGTCCTCTTCATCAGACTCTGCTCCTGTAAACCCCATTAAAGTCCTATTTAAACATAAATTGAGGCTGATGATTTACCTGGTCTCCTGAGTGCTGGGCAAGCTCATCAGCCTCTGGCTCTTCCAATGTCTTCTCCTCAACTCTACTATCATCCTGGGTGTCATTGGGAGTGCTGACGGCCTTAGGTGTTGACTCAGGTGTAGGCTTGGGTATTGGCTCAGTTGTTGGCTCAGGTGTTGCCTCATGTGTTGGCTCAGGTGTTGCCTCACGTGTTGGCTCAGGTGTTGCCTCACGTGTTGGCTCAGGTGTTGCCTCACGTGTTGGCTCAGGTGTTGCCTCAGGTGTTGCCTCAGGTGTTGCCTTAGGAATTATCGGCAGAGACAAGGCAGTCTTT
Source organism: Raja brachyura (assembly GCA_963514005.1). Next base: position 22,450,267 of record OY740786.1, on the reverse strand, counting down.
GAGGCTTTGAAGTCCTCATACTCTTCCTTCCTGACAACCAGCAAGCTCAGCTTATCTCCGCTGCTGTTTATTTTCTTCACTAATTCATCATGAGTGTCCATCTCCACATTGACACCATTCACTTCAATCAGAATGTCACTCACTTCCAGGCCAGCCTCACTTGCTGGGCTTCCGTTAACAATCTGGTGGAGGAAAGAAAATTGTTTTACACAGTCAGTTGTTGGAATCTGAAAGGGAGGTAGGAGCAGATTTACCAGAAGCCTTCCAATATTTACGCCAGAAAACACTTAAAATACTCAACAGGTCAGGTAGCACATGTGAAGAAACATTTAACATTTTATGCCTGAGATGCTGTGTCAAGATTGGAAAAAGACTGATTCCTGGGATGTCAGGACTTTCATATGAGGAAAGATTGGATAGACTCGGCTTGTACTCGCTGGAATTTAGAAGATTGAGGGGGGATCTTATAGAAACTTATAAAATTCTTAAGGTTGGACAAGCTAGATGCTGGAAGATTGTTCCCGATGTTGGGGGAGTCCAGAACAAGGGGTCACAGTCTAAGGATAAGGGGGAATTCCTTTAGGACCGAAATGAGGAAAACATTCTTTACACAGAGAGTCGTGAGTCTCTGGAATTCTCTGCCACAGAAGGTAGTTGAGGCCAGTTCATTGGCTATATTTAAGAGGGCGTTAGATGTGGCACTTGTGGCTAAAGGGATCAGGGGGTATGGAGAGAAGGCAGGTACGGGATACTGAGTTGGATGATCAGCCATGATCACATTGAATGGCGGTGCAGGCTCGAAGGGCCGAATGGCCTACTCCTGCACCTATTTTCTATGTTTCTAAAAGGAAGAATGAATTCACTTTCGCTCTTTCCACATTATGACAATAGGTCTCGGACCTGAAATGTTGACTTCCATTTCTGTACAGATTCTGTCCAGCCGGCTGAGCATTTGTAGGGTTTTCAGATTTATTTCAGATTTACAGCAACTGCAGTTTTATAATTTTCTCTGCTCGTATTGCTGTGACTCACTTTTGAAAGATAATATGTGCCGAATTCTGAGGGATAAGTAGGCAAAGAGTGGGTGATTGCACAGCTACTTCAAGTGATTGGATGAATGAATGAATACTTTACTGGCACAAGGTGAAATTTTTTGCTTGCATTCCCAAGGTATGCAAATAGCCACCCATAAAGAGCGCTTACAAAGTTACAAAGTACCTCTTCGCCAGGTTTCCCTTTGTTCTCCCCCTCCTCACGGTGGTCCCCCCATGCCAGGTTGTCTATTGTTCTTCCCCCTCCCTCACGGCGGTCGCCCCACACCGGGCCCCCATTAAGTGCCAAAGACTAAATGAGCTGTCTGATTGTAAATTCAAATTCACCCCCTCTCCCTGCTGCCCCGACTCTCCCAATCTATAGCAAGTGCTTGAAAGTTTGTACCTGTCTAATGAACTGCCCTTGCATTCCCCGGACTGCATTGAGAGTGAAGCCGTAGCCTTCTGGGCCTTTGGTGAGGTGGCAGAGTTTGGCACCAGAGTTTGGTGATGGACTGTCCTCCGATCTCAGACTCTCTCTGGGTGTCACAACTTCCTCTGCACGGGGTGACTCGTGAACTTCATTCCAGTAGCAGATTGGAGAAATGCCAGCCTGTGGTTGGATTTTAAGAGAATGATTCAACATAATTGATTAAGTTAACCTCCCTTTTACTCAGCTGCAATGGAATTGTCCTCATTGCACAGAACTCACAGGATTAACCACCCAGATCATGGGCATTAAAGCCATCATCATTATTATTTCAGACCACTAACAATGAAGACTGGGAACACGTAATCATTAGCAGTATTCTATGTAATTATAAACACGAGGAAAATTGCCACCTGGTAAATGTCCTAACCCAAGTAAATGTACCCATGATTGGTGGAAAATTGGGCAAGGACATCACGAAGAACGCTCCTGCTCTTCATCAAAGTAATGGCCATGGGTTATCATGAGTCCATCCAAGATGGCCGACAGAGCCCCGGTGTGATCTTTCCTCTGACAGTGCCGTGCTCTCTCAGTGCCACACTGGACATCAGTATTTTGTGCTCAAGGCCCTGATGTGAGATTCAAACACAGAAATGGTTCTCAGTTGGAATTGAGTGTTCTGTCCTCTGGGTCACAGATGATACCTAAAAGGTTCTTGACTTTATTTTCTTAAAATCACACACTAAGGCTTGCAGGTAAAGCAGAGTTTGCTGGTGGTGCCACAGTCCTTGGTTGGCATCTGGTGTCGGTGAATAGCTTTCCTCATGAATGAATGAATGAATGAATGAATGAATAAGTTTATTGGCCAAGTATTCACAAGGAACTTGCCTTGGTGCTCTGCCCACAAGTGACAACGTAACATACAGTGACAGTTAAGAATGATACATAAAACATTAAACATTAATAATAAAACATTATTGATTAAGCATGTGAATTAAATGAAATACCAGAGCAAAAGGAGGCTACTTGTGGAAAAAAGCTGTTTTTATGTCTGGCTGTGGCAGCTTTGACAGTCCGGAGTCGCCTTCCAGAGGGAAGTGATTCAAAGAGTTTATGGCCAGGGTGAGGGGTCAGAGATGATCTTACCCGCTCGCCTCCTGGCCCTTTCAGTGTACAGTTCATCAATGGGGGGGGGGGAAGTTGCAGCCAATAACCTTCTCAGCTGATCGGACGATTCGCTGCAGCCTCCGGGTGTCGTGCTTGGTGGCTGAGCCAAACCAGACCATGATAGAGAAGGTGAGAACAGACTCTACGATGGCCGTATAGAATTGGACCACTGGGTATAGAATCTGACTTTGTCTCTCGTTTGATTTAAGCACCTACCTGCTTGTAAAGCTGCTTAGTTGCGTTATCGACAACAAGGAATGTGGTCTTGTTCCCACATTTCCTTATCAGATCAACCACAGGCTCGTGATCAAGATGTTCCACAGCCGTCCCATTCACAGCTACCAATAAATCCCCATCAGCCAGACCCGCCTTTTCAGCTGGGCTGTTTGGATCAATCGCTCTGATGTAGTGACCTGAAAAATTACAGAAAACAGTTCTTTAATAAACCACACAGGTCAGAGGCTGGGGATTCTGCAGTGTGTGACTCACTTCCTGACTCCCCCCCCCCCACATCTTTCCACCATTCACAAGGAACAAGTCAGGAGTGTGAAGATCACTATCCATTTCCATGGTTGAGTGCAGCTCCAACAATCTCAAGAAGCTTGACACCATCCAGGATAAAGCAGCTCACGTGATCGGCAGCCATTGACCACTCTAAGCATTCCCACACTCCACTATCGACGCACAGTGGCTGCAGTGAAACTTCCTCTAAATTTCACTGCAGTTTTTTTGGTTTTAGTTTTAGAGATACAGTGTGGAAATTGGCCCTTTGGCCCACCGTGTCCACACCAGCCAATAATCACCCATATGCCAGTTCTGTTATCCCAGTATTGCATCCTACACATTAGGGACAATTTTTACACAAGCCAGTGTATGCTAATGTATGAGCCTAGACACAAAATGCTGGAGTAACTCAGCGGGCCGGGCAGCATCTCTGGAGAGAAGGAATGGGTGGCATTTCAGACTGAAGTGTGAAGTCTCGACCCGAAACGTCACCCATTCCTTCTCTCCAGAGATGCTGCCTGGCCCACTGAGTTACTCCAGCATTTTGTGTCTACCTTCGATTTAAATCAGCATATGCAGTTATTTCTTACACATGATATACGAGCCTGCACGTCTTTGGAATGTGGGAAGAAACTGGAGCACCTGGCAAAAACGCACAAGGTCACAGGGAGAACAGGCAAACTCCGTACAGACAGCACCCCTAGTCAGGATCGATCCCAGGTCACTGACGTTGTAAGGCAGCAACTCTACTGCTGCGCCACTGTGCCGCACAGTTACTTGTCCAAGCTACTCTGATGGCACTTCCCAATCCGCCACCCCTCCCACAAAGGAGAACAAGGGCTGAAGCCACATGGGAACACCATCAGGTTCCTCCAAGTCACACACCATCCTGACTTGGAAACGCATCACCCTGTCATATTCCGCAAATCCGCACCAGCAGCACACAAAATGCTGGAGTAACCTGCAGGTCCCTGGATGACTCACTGCAGTGGCTCAAAAAGGCGGCTCACCTCCACCTTCTCAGGGGGTGGTTAGGGATGGGTGATAAACGCTGGCCTTTATTCTGCTCAGATCCTGCGAGAATAAATGGAAGGTTTCTAATAAGCCGATAGCTCTGCAGTGAATTTTCAATGGATGGGATCTTGTTAATGGATAGTTGGGAGTTTCATTGGGGTCCTGGGAACGCCCTTGTCCAGGTGCAGGGAAACATTCCCAGATGATCTCACAGACTTTCTGCTCTTATCGTTCCACCTTTTATACAGCTGCCAACAGCAGCTCTCCTTGGACAAATCTCAGACAACAAGGGAGATCGTATACACCAGCAATTTGTCCTGGAATTTTGAAAAATCAGATGGGTAGTGTGTGGGAGTGTTTGCAATGCTGTGACTCAGAACGCAATTGGGCCAAGCATTTGTTTTAAACCTGGCATTTGGTAGATTTTGATCAAAAGCAGGTGGGTTGAATGAGGTCGTGGGTTAGCCAGGATTTTATTAACAATTTATAGAATTAATCCCCTATAAACTGGCTCCAGATACCCATTTATATTTAAATATTTAATGTCTAGAAATCGCTGTCAAGACCCAGATCAGTACCTTCAACAGTGACATAGTGAAACACATCAAAGCATTCCCTACCAAGAAAGAGCACTGAGCCACACCAGGGGATGTCAGGGTTCAAGGGCTTTTGTTACAAGAGAGAGAGAGAGAGAGAGAGACAGAGAGAGAGATGGAATGGTTCAAGGGAGGGAAATGATAGAGCTTGGGGCCCAGGCAACAGAATATGTGGCCATTAGTAGGAAGAAAATAAACTTAGAGCAGTTCAAAAAGCCAGATCCGAGGACAGCACCTCCCTCCGGATATTGTGGAGGGTACAAAGTTAGGGAGGCTTCAAAATGGTGGAAATATTTGTAAATTGAGATACAACTTGAAAATTTCAGCAGGACACGCTGTCTAAACCGTGAGAGTAATAACTGATAGCGATAGATGCAGGTGAAAGAGCCTGGATGCAAATTAGCCTTTGCAGCATATGCTGCAGACATAGGAACATGCATCATGTGACAATAATCTCGATTTGACTTGATGACTCCCTTCTTTAATGCAGGGTTCATAAAGGCTAATTCTTTGTCCTGTTTTTCCCAATGAAAGTTTCAGCAAGAGGAGCATACAATACACTGGCTCTTGAAAATAACGCTTGGTTGCTGTACCCTGATGCCCTTGTTCCATCCTCAGAAAGAACCCGTAGCCTTGAGATTCCTTGGTTAACTCTGCTATCCGTGGCTTGTGAGGCATCTCTTTTACACTGGCCATCGATGCCACAATCTTAATTGCTCGGCTCTTGAAGTATTTATCCGACGCCTCGTCAATCAGCAGCAGCACGATATTGTTCCCTGAGGATTTCATCTGCAACAGGTTAGAAATGGAAATCAGAAACCGTGGTTCCTGCAAGCGGGAAGTCCAGCTTTAGCCAGAGGCAATGCACGGAAGGAATTAATCCCGGGAGATAAGCATTGGAGGGATATAATCCCAGGATCTCAGACCTAATGTGATATAATTCCTGGTATAATTACAATATTTAGAAGCCATTTCAACAGGTACATAGATAAGGAAGATTTAAACAGATTTGAGTCAAATGCAGGCAAATGGGACTAGCTCGGGAAAGTGCATTGGTCAGCATGAATGAATTCAGCCAAGAGGCTTGTTTCCATGCTGTTTAACTACATGGCTGTGATTTTATATTATCAAACACAACAGTCAGATCCCCCAAAATGCTGAAGGATTGTACATATTTATTAAATTAAAGAGAGAATGTTGACTTGGGCATTTGGGACAGCTCTTGTAGATATGCATGATGCAGGAACAGAGCATGAATGATTGAACTGGAAGGCAAGACTGTAATGAATCTAGCAATCGTTCTGAGAATGACAAGAGTCGCAAGGAAGTCTGTTGTCCTGGGGGCTGGATACAGTTCAGGAAAATCAAAATAAGCCTTTCTCTACTGTGCAACTCTAGTAAATCAGGCTGGGTGCTCACCTCTCCAAGGTAAGGTTCCCTGCACTAAAGGACACAAATTGCTGGAATAACTCAGGTTTCTTGCACTAACTGAAATGTCCCTAGTAAATATCTTTACAATGTCCCTACTTCAACTCTCAAAGAAATATCCTATTTTAGTAAGTATAGTGTTGCTTTCACCTTATGTCAGTGCCTGATGCCCAGTTGGCTGATTATTTACATTTTTTTAAACTAAAACTCAATATCCTTACAGTAGCAAGTGCTGCAGAAGCATCTGCCCAACTCCTCTATGGCATTACCACAATGCTACCGTCAAGCAATGATCTTTTCTGTTCTTGAGCTCACCCCTCCACAGAAAGCCTGTGGACCCATGTTGTGAGGGTTTAACTCAAGCTGAGTTGAGGCAGTGTTTAGTTACGCAGCAAGCTGTGCTCTGGAAACCCCATGGGGAAATGAGAAAAGGGTGAGTTCCTTTGGGGGACAGCACAGAGAGATGGTCAGATATGATCTTGTTCCCCTGGACATGCAGATTTGCTACCACTGTTTTGGATACACTTTGGGTGGTTTCATTGTTGGCTCGGAGAATGAGTCAGGACATCACTTTCCATACCTAACTTTAGACTTTGGAGATACGATGTGGAAACAGGCCCTTCAGCCCACCAAATACATGCCGATCATCCCGTATGCTAGCACTATCCTACACACTAAGGACAATTGACAGTTTACAGAAGCCAATTAACCTACAAACATGTAAATCTTTGGAGAGGAGACCGGAGCGCCATGTGAAGAAAACCCATGCGGTTACGGGGAGAACGTGCAAACTCCGTACAGATAGCACCTGTAGTCAGGATCGAACCCGACTCGCTGGCGCTGTAAGACAGCAATTGTACAACTGTGCCTCCCATACCTTGGACACCATCTGCTGATGGGTGAAGTGCTCAATGTTTTCTCCATTCAACTCGATGATCCGGTCATTGGGTTGAACTCCAGCGATGGAAGCAGCGCCAAGAGGGGAAATTTCCATCATGAACAGACCGGGAACTCCTGCAGAAAGGAAACATTCACTTTTCACTCAAAGCAGGAAGAGTGGAGCTCCTTGTGAGCAATGTTTGCTGTCCGAATGTGGATTCATCATTGGCTCCCAATACTAATGCGATCCGACACAGACAGTATGGGTCAGCTGTATTCAGCAGACCAAACCTCGCGATCGAAGAGGTCTGCACCCACACCACCGAAGGGCAAATGGAAACCATCACAGTTGCCCTCCCAAACATCTCTGTCACATCGGTGTATAAACCCCCCCCCCCAAAGTCCGTTCCTCCACTCTGAACTGCCAGACAGATGCAAGAGGAAATACCACATTAGCATTGGGGACTTCAATGCCCATAGCTCATTGTGGGGCTATGAAGTGAACAATCAAGATGGAGATGAAGTCGAAACCTGGCTCGAGTCGAAACACCTGACCCTGATCCATGACGCCAAACTGCCAAAATCTTTCCACAGTGCCAGATGGAAACGAGAATATAACCCAGACCTTATTTGTGTGAGCAGCGAACTATCATCCAGAGCTGTGAAAGAGGTCCTGGACCCTATCCCCCATACGCAACACCGGCCAATCACCATAGCCATCCGATCCGCTCTCCAAGCAACAACCGTCCCCTTCCGCAGAAGGTTGAATCTGCGGATGGCCGACTGGCTGTCATTCCAACAGGCGATCGAAGACTCCATCCCCAGCATTCCATCACACCCCAACAACTATACCATGTTCACAGAACTGCTGAAAAGGTCAGCCAGGCGACATTTACCAAGAGGATGCCAGACCGAGTACATCCCCGGGCTGTCGGAAACATCCAGCGATCTACTGAAAGCCTACCGCAGGGCAAACCACGAGGACCCTTCCTCCTCCACCACCATGGAACTCGGAGAGACCCTGTCGAACACAGTCTGGGAGGACCGAAGGCAAGTCTGGAAGGAGTTGATAGAAAACACCAACATGACCAATAACAGCAGGAAGGCATGGGCCACAATCCGCCACCTCGGTGAAGACCATACCACACCGCCCACGCTCACAACAGTCACAGCAAACTCAGTTGCAGCACAGCTGGTGGCAAACGGTCGTAGCCAAAACCGGCGCAGACCCACAGGAGAATACCGCCGGACAGCGGCAACAGACCGCCTACAACCAGCCAGCGCTCTCACCAAGCCCTTCGACCTAGAAGAACTCGAAGCTGCAATGAGCATGCTGAAACCTGGGAAAGCAGCAGGGATCGATGATGTACTGATGGAAATGGTACAGCACCTGGGACCTAAAGCAAAGATCTGGCTCCTAGCAATGCTGAACTCATGCATGGCACAGAAAACAACCCCACCTTATGGAGAAAGGCCAAGACTGTCGCAATTCCCAAACCTGGAAAGGACCCATCATCCCGAAAGAGCTACAGACCCATTTCCCTCCCCTGCATCACCGACAAGCTCTACGAGAGGCTACTACTCCAACGCCTTATACCACTTATAGACTCCAAGCTTACTAAAGATCAAGCTGGCTTCCGCCCTGCCGCTCCTGTGCCGGGCAGCTACTGAACCTCACCCAACACATTGAGGACGGTTTTGAGTGCAAACTCATCACCGGAGCAGCTTTCATAGACCTCACCACTGCCTACGACACTGTCCAGCACCGCACCATGCTCAGGAAACTTTTTGACAGGACTGGTGACCTCGACCTGTGCCAAGTCATCAAAAGCCTTCTCAACAACAGGCGCTTCTTCGTTCAACTAAACGACAAGAAGAGCAAATGGAAAGCCCAAAAGAATGGCCTACCACAAGGCAGCGTACTAGCCCCCCTCCTCTTCAACATCTACACTAACGGCCAACCACTTCCCCCACAATGCCGCCGCTTCATCTATGCTGATGACCTCTGCATCACCACCCAACAGGAGAACTTCCAGAAGATCGAGTCTGTCCTGGAAAGCGCCCTCCAAGAGATGACAACCTCTAAAATAACAACCACCTGAGACAACCCATCAAAAACCCAACTATGCAGCTTCCATCTTAAAAATCGAGATGCAGGAAAACAACTGAGCGCCTCATGGGATGGTGACAAACCCGCCAACCACTTCCACCCCGTGTACCTCGGAGTCACACTCGACAGGACCCTCTCTTTCAAAACCCACCTTCAGAACACCAAAGCCAAGGTCAACACTCGCAACAACATCCTGCGCAAACTGGTAAACTCAAAGTGGGGCGCTGATCCACCAACCATCCGTGCAACTGCCCTAGCCATGTGCTTCTCCACAGCTGAATACGCGTGTTCAAGCTGGAGCCACTCCCACCACACCAAACTGGTTGGCACAGTCCTCAACAACACCTGCCGCATTATCACGGGATGCATAAAGACAACGTCAGTCCCGTGCCTCTACGCCCTAGCTGGTATTGCCCCCCCCACCCCCCCATATCAGACGATCCATCATCGCCCAAGACGAGTGGAGAGCACAGGAGATCGATACCAGGCACCCCCTGCACGGACACACAGCACCTCCACCCCAACTGAAATCCAGAGCCAGTTTCTTGCAGACAGTCCCACCTCTCCAGACAACCAAAGAAACAGCAAGGACCAACATCTGGAAAGATGAATGGAACCAGCTCAACACACGAGCCCACGACTGGATGGAGAGAGGAATCACTCCGACAGAATGCCTCGCCAGCGGGCACGACCTCCCATGGCCAACCTGGAAGACACTCAACAGATTACGAGTGGAGCAGGGGAGGTTCAAAGCACTTATGAAAGCATGGAACTACCAGGCAGAAGCCACATGCAGCTGTGGAGCAGTACAGACAATATCCCACCTACTGGAGTGTGACGAAGCCCCCCCAGTGCAGCCCCCAGGACCTGGCTGAACCGACCCGACCAGCTGTGACCTGCGGCAGAACGACATCTGAGATTGCAACGGACTCGAAGAAGAATACTAATGCACAGTTTTAAAATAAAGCCGTTATGTAAAAGATTCCAACATCTGCAGTCTCCATGATCTATCATGTTCAACTTTAAACAGTGCAACTCACAACCTTATCCATAAAGTGACAACAAATTACCATTTGAATTCATGTTAATTACAAAATTCCGCCATGTGTTTTAATCAAGCAGAGCTGGCTTCACACTAATTTGCATCTCATTAACATATACAAGAATAACCAGATGTAAGCAACACCTGCTTAATATCTCGTTTTCTGTGGTTTAAGCCTCTGGTACATTCATTCTGGCCCCAGCACTGCCTACGGTTTCAATGAAAGGATCTTTGTTTGTTGCATGCACTTTGCGTTGGTTTAGTGGTCCTCCACATTCTTGTTCATTGCTGTAACCATGCTGTTCGACAGGCAGGTTCAGCCAACCTGTGGTAACACTGGTCACAAAGTGCCCAATGATGATTGTGCAAAAGTAACCAAATTGAAGATTCAAACCGGCAGAAGGCAAAGAGTGGTTGACTACCGGTGAATAGTGGTGTTCTGCAGGGGTTGGAAGTGGGTCTGCTACTTTCCACATCATATGTTTAATGATTTGGATGAAGGAATTGATGACTTTGTGGTCAAGTTTACAGATGATTGGATAGACTCGGCTTGTACTCGCTGGAATTTAGAAGATTGAGGGGGGATCTTATAGAAACTTACAAAATTCTTAAGGGGTTGGACAAGCTAGATGCTGGAAGATTGTTCCCGATGTTGGGGGAGTCCAGAACAAGGGGTCACAGTCTAAGGATAAGGGGGAATTCCTTTAGGACTGAAATGAGGAAAACATTCTTTACACAGAGAGTGGTGAGTCTCTGGAATTCTCAGCCACAGAAGGTAGTTGAGGCCAGTTCATTGGCTATATTTAAGAGGGCGTTAGATGTGGCACTTGTGGCTAAAGGGATCAGGGGGTATGGAGAGAAGGCAAGTACGGGATACTGAGTTGGATGATCAGCCATGATCACATTGAATGGCGGTGCAGGCTCGAAGGGCCGAATGGCCTACTCCTGAACCTATTTTCTATGTTTCTATGTTTCTATGATACAAAGATAGCTGGAAGAGCAGGCAGTGTTGAAGAAGCTGAGAGAAGACTGCAGAAGGACTTGGACAGGTTGGGAGAGTGAGCAAAAAGAGGCAAATGGAATATAGTGTAGCAAAGTGTACAGTCGTGTACTTTGGTAGGAGGAATATAGGCGTAGACATTTCTAAATGGGGAGAGGATTCAGAAATCAGAGGTGCAAAGGGACTTAGAAGTCTGATGCAGGATCCTCAATAGGTTAATTATCAGTATTAACCTATCAGTATCAGTAGAATATAAAAGCAAGGATGTAAAGCTGAGGTTTTATATGCTCTGGTGAGGCCACATTTGGAATATTGAGAACAGTGTTGGGCTCCATATCTGAAGAAGGATGTGCTGGTGTTGGAGAGGGTTGAGAGGATTATTTTAACATCTGAGGGCAGTTTGCAGGCTCTGGGCCTGTACTTGAAGAGGTTTAGAAAGGTGAGGGGGCATCTCATTGAAATCTACCAGATAATGAAAAGTCAAGATAGTGTGGACATGGAAAGGGTGTTTCCAATATTGGGAGACTAGAACCAGATGGCACAGACTCAGAATAAAATTATGTACCTTTAGACTGGAGATGAGAAGGAATATCTTTAGCAACAGGGTGGTGAATCTGTGGCATTCATTGCCACAGGTGGCTGTGGAGGCTAAGATATTGGGTATTTTTAAAGCGGAGACTAGTCTGGGTGTCAAAGGTTATGCGGAAAATGCAGGTTCAGAGAAAAAAATAGATCAGCCATGATTGAATGGTGGAGTAGACTCAATGGGCCGAAAGGCCTGATTCTACCCTCAGGTCTGTTGTGGTACCAGGCAATGCACACTCCACTGTCTGGATGAGGACCTATAACTGAACTCCCCATAACTGAACTGCTCCATCAAACGTAGCATCCTGATGAATCTCTGCTGCACCTACTGCAGCACTATCACATCCTTCATATACTGTACCTGGGTGACCAGAACTGCACATCATACTTCAGCTGATGTCTGTCTGAGATTTCTTAACATTGGAGCATAATCTCCCTACGTCTGTATTTAGTGCCCTGACTAATGAAGGGCAGTATTCCAAATGTCTTCCTAACCATATTGTTTGTCTTTGCTGCCACCTTCAAGGATTAATGAACTTGCACTCTGAGGTCCCCCTGTTGCTCAATACCACTCATGATGTATGTCCGGGCCTCATTCGTGTTCGCAAAGTGTATCACCTCACATCTGTCTGTGTTAAACTCTGCAATTTTTCAGCCCATTTCACCAACACATCAATATTTCTCGGCCACGTAAGTCTACCTTACATAGAAAGATAGAAAATAGGTACAGGAGTAGGCCATTCATCCGTCGAGCCATCACTGCCATTCAATATCCAGAATCCAGAATCAGTACCCTGTTCCTGCATTCTTCCCATATCCCTTGATTCCTTTAGCCCTAAGAGCTAAATCTAACTCTCTCTTGAATACATCCAGTGAATTGGCCTCCGCTGCCTTCTGTGGCAGAGAATTCCACAGATTCACAACTCTCTAAAATTGTTTTTCCTCATCTCAGTCCAAAATGGCATACCCTTTATTTTTAAACTGTGACCCCCTGATTCTGGACTCACCCAACGTCAGATGCAGGAACATTTTTCCTGCATCTGGCCTGTCCAATAGCTTAAGAATTTTATATGTTTCTATAAGATCCCCTGTCATCCTAAATTCCAGTGAATATAAACCCAGTCGACCCATTCTTTCATCATATGTCAGTCCCGCCATCCCAGGAATTAACCTGGTGAACCTATGCTGCACTCCCTCAATAGTAAGAATGTCCTTTCTCAAATTAGAAGACCAAAACTGCACACAATACTCCAGATGCGGTCTCACCGGGGTCCTGTACAACTGCAGTAGGACCTCCTTGCTCCTATACTCAAATCCTCTCGATATGAAGGCCAACTTCATAGCTTTCTTCACTGCCTGCTGTACCTGCATGATTACTTTCAGTGACTGATGTACAACAAGGTCTCGTTGAACCTCCTCTTTTCCTAATCTGACAACATTCAAATTATAATCTGTCTTCGTGTTCTTGCCACCAAAGGCGATAGCCTCACATTTATCCACATTATACTGCATGTGCCATGCATCTGCCCACTCACCCAACCTATCCAAGTCACCCTGCATCCTCATAGCATCCTCCTCGTAGCTCACACTGCCACCCAGGTTTGTGTCATCTGCAAATTTGGAGATTTAATTCCTTTGTCTAAATCGTTAATATATATTGTAAATAACTGGGGTCCCAGCACTGAGATTTGCGACACCCCACTCGTTACTGCCTGCCATTCTGAAAAAGACCCATTAATTCCTACATTACAATTGGAGGTTCTACTGCAGTTGTACAGGGTTTTGGTGAGACCACACCTGGAGTATTGCGTACAGTTTTGGTCTCCAAATCTGAGGAAAGACATTCTTGCCATAAAGGGGGTACAGAGAAAGTTCACCAGACTGATTCCTGGGATGTCAGGACATTCATATGAGGAAAGACTGGATATATTTGGCTTGTACTCGCTAGAATTTAGAAGACTGAGGGGGGATCTTATAGAAACTTACAAAATTCAAAAGGGGTTGGACAGGCTAGATGCAGGAAGATTGTTCCCAATGTTGGGGAGGTCCAGAACAAGGGGTCACAGTTTAAGGATAAGGGGGAATTCCTTTAGGACCGAGATGAGGAAAACATTTTTCACACGGAGAGTGGTGAATCTCTGGAATTCTCTGCCACAGAAGGTAGTTGAAGCCAGTTCATTGGCTATATTTAAGAGGGAGTTAGATGTGGCCCTTGTGGCTAAAGGGATCAGGGGGTATGGAGTGAAGGGAGGTACAGGATACTGAGTTGGATGATCAGCCATGATCATATTGAATGGCGGTGCAGGCTCGAAGGGCCGAATGGCCTACCCCTGCACCTATTTTTTATGTTTATGTTTATGTAATTGTTACACACTATAAAACAACTCCATCAATCTTTGTGTCATTTGCAAAACTTGCTGCCCAAGTCTTTCACGCGTACTTTTCAAGTCATTCAAATGTATAACGAATAGCAAGGTTCCTAGCACCATTGCTTGACCAATACTACTGGACAAAAGAAATTCCACCTCTTCTTTTTGTCCTCTGCCCCTAATTCTTAATGCCCTACTATTGGAAATGTCCCCCAAGCACCCAACCTGTCAAGCTCCACTCCCCCTCCTGCCCCTGCCACCCCCATTTTAACAAGGTCTCCTCCCCTATTGAAAACTCTAACACTAGGCTCAACCTCTCTTCACACGTCAACATTTTGAGAGCCAACTTAGTAAGCATTCTCTGTAATACCTCCAATGAAACACATCCATCCTTAAGTAAGAAGACCAAAACTGTCGTCCAGTATAGGCCCATTCTGATCAATCATTTCTTGTGGAAGTACCCTCTTATCCCTTCAATCAACCCAAATATAATCGAAAATAAATCCTTCCTGGTAGTCCAGGTGTGTTATGACTGTAGCAAAGTACATTCCCTCCAGCTCTCATGAAATAGAAGTCAAAGGTCTATTCACTGCCCTAACTAAATAATTTCAGTCAGGTTGTCGTAAAGCTATACCTTCAATGGTTTTCAGTGAAAATCCAAAGCCACCGTCTTGTTTCATCAAGTAGCAGAGTTTTGGTCGGGGTGCATTCCCACTGACCCCGTTCAGCAATGGCTTGTTTGGACCCGGTTCTGCACAGCTCAGCTGCAGGAGGTCAATGCCTTGTTTGTTGGCGTTAACATACGAGTCACCGTCCAAAACCGTCAAGCTGACTGACGTCCCCGAATTCTTGATCAGTTCCACCACCTAAAACAGAGACAGGCAGATTACAGAGGGTGAGGGAGAGTCAGCTCCTCCATCAATGAGTGGGTAGATATCAAGCATGATTTGCTTTCCCGCTAATCTATAGACGCATAGAGCCTTTCCTGGCTCCCATCAGTCCCTCTCCCAACGTTCTCTCCACAGCCATGGAAATTTGGCCTTATCAAACATTTTTCCAATTCCCTTTCAAACATTCCCCTTGACTTTGCTTCCCCGTCACTTTCAAGCAGTACCTCCCAGATCACATGAGAAATAATTCAACTTCATTCCCTTTGGTTCTTCTGCTGCTCCCTTCCTCTCTGTGTCATCTGGTCCCTCACACCCCCTGTCTGCTAGGAGGCTACAAGGTGACTTGGGTAGGTTGGGTGAGTGGGCAAATGCATGGCAGATGCAGTGTAATGTGAATAAATGTGAGGTTATCCACTTTGGTGGCAAGAACAGGAAAGTAGACTATTATCTGAATGGTGGCCAATAAGGAAAAGGGGAGATGCAACGAGGCCTGGGCGTCATGGTACACCAGTCATTGAAAGTAGGCATGCAGGTGCAGCAGGCAGTGAAGAAAGCGAATGGTATGTTAGCATTCATAGCAAAATGATTTGAGTATAGGAGCAGGGAGGTTCTACTGCAGTTGTACAGGGTCTTGGTGAGACCACACCTGGAGTATTGCGTACAGTTTTGGTCTCCTAATCTGAGGAAAGACATTCTTGCCATAGAGGGAGTACAGAGAAAGTTCACCAGACTGATTCCTGGGATGGCAGGACTTTCATATGAAGAAAGACTGGATAGACTCGGCTTGTACTCGCTAGAATTTGGAAGATTGCAGGGGGATCTTATAGAGACTTACAAAATTCTTAAGGGGTTGGACAGGCTAGATGCAGGAAGATTGTTCCTGATGTTGGGGAAGTCCAGAACAAGGGGTCACAGTTTAAGGATAAGGGGGAAGTCTTTTAGGACCGAAAGATGAGAAAAACATTTTTCACACAGAGAAGATAGCTACAGGATATTGAGTTGGATAATCAGCCATGATCATATTGAATGGCGGTGCAGGCTCGAAGGGCCGAATGGCCTACTCCTGCACCTATTTTCTATGTTTCTATGTTTCTATACCCAGGCCTTCACAAAATTCACAAAGCAAGCACCAAGAATTGAATGCTTGTCTCCAACTCTGCAGAACAGTTCACCATTTCGTCCTCACACTTGTACCTTCTCTGTCCTTTAGAAAATTCAGGTAGATACTTCACGAGGTCTGACGTTTGTCCATTCTTGAGATTGGTAAAGAATATCATGGCTTACTGTGAGCCCACCTTGGCAATCCAAATAGGCTTTGATAAACACAAAGTGCTGGAGCAAGTCAGCAGTATCTGCAGTTCCTTCCCGCACAAGACTTTGATAACAACCGTTGATGTGGTGCGTTTTGGGATGGACAACTAGGTCCAAAAGGTGTGCCACGTACCTGTTGATGTTCCTCGGTGTCCACGAAAATGCCGTTGACCATGAGCACTCGGTCCGCATCCTTCAGACCCGCGCAGTCCGCGGGACCCTCCTTCACCACGGCCCGGACCAGGTGACCCTTCACATTCTTCTCAATCCTCAGGAAGAAGCCAAAACTCCCACCTTCCTTCTTGCACAATTGGCAAAATCGTGGCTGAGGTGGCATCACCATCGCTTGAGGTTCTGGTGACCTTAAACAGTAAATTCTATGTGTCAGTCAATAGTGACACACAGGCAGGTGTATGTTGGGCCCCAGGTGGTGAACTGCCTTCTTCTGCATCACATTTCATGGCAAGTCATGTACACCAGCAAGTTATAAATTATTTAGTAATCGTGTCCTGTTTCATATTTTTGATCATCAATAAGATCATTCAGCCCAACAAGTCTTTGCCTGCTCTCAGAATTATCCCACCATTCCCATTCCTCCACTTATTTCCCTGCGTCAATTTTCTCTCGCTTGCCATCAGTTGGATTCTTTTACCACCCACCTACACTTACAAGTGGTGAGTTATCCACTAGCGTTGGAGAAGGTACAAACACCATGCCGACAACAATAAAGTTCATATTGCAATATTGTGGACACTTTAGCCTAAGGAAGAATCTAATTAACATTATAGTGGAATATCACATAGGTTTCATCCAACCTGGCCATTGAGCTTCTGAGGGGTTCTTGCACTGGTTTCAAGATCTGCATTAAGGAGGAAGATTTAAAAGGTTTTAAATTAAAGCAGCAAAGCACAAAGTGCTGAAGTAACAGCAGATCAGGCAGTTTCTCTGGAAGACATTGATAAACAATGTTTTGGATTGGGGCCTTTCTTCAGATTCATACCAGACTGATTCCTGGGATGGCAGGACTTCCATATGAAGAAAGACTGGATAGACTCGGCTTGTACTCGCTAGAATTTAGAAGATTGCAGGGGGATCGTATAGAGACTTAAAAAATTCTTAAGGGGATTGACAGGCTAGATGCAGGAAGATTGTTCCTGATGTTGGGGAAGTCCAGAACGAGGGGTCACAGTTTAAGGATAAGGAGGAAGTCTTTTAGGACTGAAAGATGAGAAAAACATTTTTCACACAGAGAGTGGTGAATCTGTGGAATTCTCTGCCACAGAAGGAAGTTGAGGCCAGTTCGTTGGCTATATTTAAGAGAGATGTGGCCCTTCTGGCTAATGGGATCAAGGGGTATGGAGAGAAGGCACAGAGAGTGGTGAATCTGTGGAATTCTCTGCCACAGAAGGAAGTTGAGGCCAGTTCGTTGGCTATATTTAAGAGGGAGTTAGATGTGGCCCTTGTGGCTAATGGGATCAAGGGGTATGGAGAGAAGGCAGGTACAGGATACTGAGTTGGATGATCAGCCATGATCATATTGAATGGCAGTGAAGGGCCGAATGGCCCACTCCTGCATCTATTTCCTATGTTTCTATGTTTCTATATTGGTGACGTTTTGAATTGGAACCCTTCTTCAGATCTCTTAAATCAAATTAAAGTACATTTGATTTGCCAACAATCTATCTGATGGGTTTACTAGCTGGTACATCAAGTTTTAATTCATCTTCAATCGCGTATCCCACAAAGATTAACAGCACAGTAGCGCAGCGGTAGAGTTGCTGCCTTACAGTGCTTGCTGCGCCGGAGGCCCGGGTCTGATCCCAACTACGGGTGCTGTCTGTGTGGAGTTTGTACATTCTCCCCGTTACCGCGTGGGTTTTCTCCGAGATATTCGGCTTCCTCCCACACGCCAAAGACGTACAGGTTTGTGGGTTAATTGGCTCGGGATAAGTGTAAATTGTCCCTAGTGTGTGTAGGATGGTGTTAGTGTGCGGGGATCACTGGTTGATGCGGACTTGTGGATCAAAGGGCTTGTTTCCGAGCTGTATCTCTAAACTAAAAGCATGAATTGAACCAACTCAGTTTTGGTCATAGAGTCATACAATGTGGAAACAGGCCATTCAGTCCAACTTGCCACACCGACCAACATGTCCCATCGACAGTAGTCCCACCTGCCTGCGTATGGCCCATATCCCTCTAAACCTGTTCTATCCATGTACCTGTCTAATTGTTTGGTTTTAAAAACATCTTGTCATCATTGAAATGGACTGGACTGGGTAAAAGCTCTGAAAGGTTTTAGAAAATACAGTGAAAATCAGAGGTCCGAAAACACAGCTGATTGCATTTGTTCCACTCATATTTTGCTAACAAGTTTGAATGGAAATTTGAGCTTAGAAGGTTTAGGCAGAGGAACTTGCAACAAAATGAAATGTTTTTTTCGCTGTACATAACTCAGTTGGCGAAAGTGGAATGTAGATAACAGTGTTCCATTTACCTCTTTGCATCTGACCTGTGGTGGAATATTTTAACCCACCCATCAGCAGGAAGCTTATCACACTGGGATGGCGGGACTGTCATATGTTGATAGAATGGAGAGGCTGGACTTGTATACTCTGCAATTTAGAAGGATGAGAGGGAATCTTATTGAAGCATTGGTCGGTGGGGGCGCTGCTAGCTGGCTGCCCGGCCAGCAGCGTGTTAGTCTTTTCTACTTTTTTTGTTTTTTTAGTGTGTCTCACTGTGTGTTTTTAATGTCTCTTGGTGTGTCTTGTGTGGGGGGTGGTGTGGGGGGGTAAGGGGGAAACCGCTTCGGCCTTTCCCGGAGACACACGCGGGGCTTCAGCTTCAGCAGCGGGCGCAGCGAGGACTCTTTCGTCGCGGAGCAGGCGAGCCCTCGCCGGGGGTCGCCGGAGGGGAGCGCTCCGTTCGCTGGCCGGCAGCAGCCTGAAGCCGCGGTCTGCAGAGCTCCAGCTGGGCCTGGGATCCCTCGTTGGGGACCCGGGAGGAGAAGAGCTCCGACCGCCGGCCCGCAGTTAACTTCTACCGCAGGCGTGGCGTGGACTTACCATCCTGAGCGGGGTCCCTCACCGGGGATCCCTGGAGAGGTGCTCCGACCGCCGGCCCTGCTGTCTGCGTTGCTTCTGGCTGCGGCGCGGCGGGGACTTTAAATCTTTGACCGCCGGCCTGCGGCCTACACCAACTTGAAGCCGCGGTCTCCGGTGGGGAGGCACCGATTCAGGACTTATCTGGACTTACCATGTCTGAACATCTGGACGCCCGCAGCGGCAACTGCGGAGGGTTGAGGTCCTGACCACGGGGGAAAATGGAGGAGGACTGGCCACATTTTGTGCTTTCCACCACAGTGATGAATGCTGTGGTGGATGTTTGTGTAACTTTTTATTGTGTATTGTGTGTTCTTTTTTATTGTACCGCTGCTGGCAAAAATGTGCAAGTGACGAATAAAACTTGACTTGTCTTCACTTGACTAAAACATATAGGATTATTAAGGGATTGGACACGCTAGAGGCAGGAAACATGTTCCCGGTGTTGGGGGTCCAGAACCAGTTTAAGAATAAGGGGGAGGCCATTTAGAATGGAGATTAGGAAACACTTTTTCACCCAGAGAGTTGTGAATCTGTGGAATTCTCTGCCTCAGAAGGCAGTGGAGGCCAATTCTCTGGATGCTTTCAAGAGAGAGTTAGATGGAGCTCTTAAAGATAGCGGAGTCAGGGGATATGGCAAGAAGACAGGAACGGGGTACTGATTGTGGATGATCAACCATGATCATATTGAATGGCGGTGCTGGCTCGAAGGGACAAAGGGCCTACTCCTGCACCAATTGTCTATTGTCTATTGGAACATTAGTTTTCCATCTTGCTGGATATTACTCTTTATTGAAATCGCTGCTGGACACCGTGCAAATCCAAACTTCCATCCAATGCAAAGGATGTTCTGCTGATTTGCTGCTTGGGGAATATGAAGAATTGATAAATAATTGATCAGTTTTATTCTGAGTTCAGATGAATGTGATCCAACTTCCTGCAATCACTGCAGTTACAAAACACAGTGGCAAGAAAACTCTTCATTCCACATGTCTCATTGTTGGTCATCTGTTCCCTGTGTCAAGTGTGCTTTATTGATAAACACTCTCCTCTCAATAATTCATATTTATTTAATATTCGTCCACAACTTCAAGACATTCACAACCTATCGGTTTACTCCTGAAGTGTGGTCGGTGTAGGTACGGTAAATGTATTGGCCATTTTATACACAGCATGATCTCACAAACCACATAGAAACAGACACTTTTAGTGCTGCTGTTTAAAGTCTAGTTCCCTGGCCCCAGAGCAGAAGCGTCCACGTCGCAGGGCTGGAAACTGGAAGTATCCTGAGCTAATTCTGCTACCACCATCATCTATTGCAACAAGTGACGGCTACCACTGATTGTCGCCGGAAGCTTGCGTCCTTTTCAGGACGGACAATGACAGCAATGTCAACATTTGAAACATGGAAGATGGACACGAAAGAAGAAGACTAGTGCCCCGGTATCTTTAACAAACACTGCAGAGGGTATATCCCGCTTTAACATTGCTAGGTGATCAAGCTGTCAGTTTAGCTGAGCATGGAAACAGGCCCTTCTGCCCATCAAGTGCACGCTGCACATCGATCACCCGTTCACACTAGATCGATGTTATCCCACTTTCTCATCCATCCCCGACCCACTCAGGGCAATTTACAGAGGTCAATTAACCCACAAAGCCGCATGACTTTGGGATATGTGAGGAAACCGGAGCACTCGGAGGAAACCCATGCGGTCACAGAGAGAACGTGCAAACTCCACACAATCAGCACGCAAGATCTGGATCAAACCCGGGTTTCTGCTGCTGTGAGGAAGCAGCTCTACCAGCTGCGCCACTGTGTTGCCCCACTGTTCTGGACGATATTTGTACTACAAACATCAATGATTAGGTTATGTGGTCGCTCATCTTGCTGGGCATGCTGAGAGTTTGATGTGTGTTGAACTAGATGCTGTGGTTCTCTCTATTACAAGTATGTTATACACTTCAAACGATTCGTCTGGTTGTCCAGTGGTTTTCAGTTAGATTATATCAAACTGGTTCTTTCAAGCCTTTTCTCACCCTGAGGCAATTTTGAAGCAATTTTGAGTTGTGGAAGGGAAACCAGTTGCACGAGCTGCTGACCGTGAATGGATTGGAAGTGGACAAGAGAGGAAGTGGACAGAGGAAGCAAAGACTGACTTTCCATCACAAACTTACTCAGGTTTAAGGAAGGGAAATTCGAGTTTGGAAGTCTGCCCAATCTCTTCCTGTACCTAACATCCAAACATCATTCTGATAAATAGAACCCATGCAGCACAACAAAGCATCCCAGCAGGTCAGGGTGGTGCAGAAGGTGGATCAGGTCAATTGACACCCCCAGTCTGGAGAGCACTGACCGAGACAGACAGACTCTTCTCCCTAACCTGGGCTGCCTCCCTCATGACCCCAGGCCTCTCCCTTCACTGACTCATAGAGACATAGAGAGTCATACGGCGTGGAAACATGCCTTTCGGCCCGACTTGCCCACGTCGACCAACATGTCCCATTTACACTAGTCCCACCTGCCTGCATTTGGCCCTTATCCCTCGAAACCTGTCCTATCCACGTACCTGAAACAATTAGTTTCACACATTGCAATAGTCCCTGCCTCAACCACCTCCTCTGAATACTCCTTACACGTCCAAATCTAAACTCATGCTAAAATGTCAAGACAGCTCTTATAAACAGAACAACCGTGAGTTTTAGGTTGTAATCAATTCCTACCCCACAACAAAGTTTCCCAATCAGGTCAAGCAAAGTTTAGACAGGTATTTAAATTGGCAAGGCACAGAAGGATATGGTTCTTGTGTGAGACTTGTAAATGGGACAAGTGTAGATGGATGAGATGTTCAGCATGAACATAGGGGACCTCTTCAATGCTGCACAACGCTGACTCAGTACTACCTAACAGGGACAACTTTACTCAGCACTCTGAGAGTTTGGAATGCCTTGTGCTACAATATATTGCCACATCTATTCATGTGGTTATCTTTGGGACAAAGTTTATTCAATTAATAAGGCACGCAGCAGAGCGGTGGGAATTCTGCTGACAGACACTTTTGGTGTTCACCGCTGATCACGAACAACACTGCTGCCCTTTCTGCCAAGTTCATCATTAACTGGGTTGCATGCACTGTGGTTGCATAACATGGAAGACTAGGCGCCTGGCCCGCTCAATTACACAGAGAAACCAGCACACTGCCTTTCCCCGAGTACCCACGGTCCCGGCAGAGAACTGACCTCATGACCAAAGAGGTCAGGGAGAGGGGTGGAATCGGTCACTGGGAAAGGTTTATAAAACAGATGAAGGATGGTGGTTTGGGCTCAGTGAGGCCTGGAGAATGTTGCTAAGTGGACGATCCTTCACCTTTGCCTCAGGAGGTTGTGGGTTCAAGTCTCTCCTCAGACTCTTTAATTAGACAAGGAAGGCTGAGGATATGATGCAATACTGAGGGATTCCAACACAGTGTAGACAGGTGGAGCCAAACAAAGGACACTCCTGTTCAAGGATAAATATCCCTTAGCTATTATATTGAATAGGAGGGAGGGGTTTCTCCACAGGTTGGGGACCACATTTACCCCTTCTGCCAATAACTCTAAAGCATCTTGGTGTCTTTCACATTTCTGTGTGCGGGATTGTGCAATATGATAACCCTTCAAATGCAGTTCTTTGGATATGAGGCACCTTGAAACATCTAGTGTAGGAAGGAACTGCAGATGCTGGTTTACCGAAGATAGAAACATAGAAACATAGAAATTAGGTGCAGGAGTAGGCCATTCGGCCCTTCGAGCCTGCACCGCCATTCAATATGATCATGGCTGATCATCCAACTCAGTATCCCGTACCTGCCTTCTCTCCATACCCTCTGATCCCCTTAGCCACAAGGGCCACATCTAACTCTCTCTTAAATATAGCCAATGAACTGGCCTCAACTACCCTCTGTGGCAGAGAGTTCCAGAGACCCACCACTCTCTGTGTGAAAAAATTCCTTCTCATCTCGGTCCTAAAGGATTTCCCCCTTATCCTTAAGCTGTGACCCCTTGTCCTGGACCTCCCCAACATCGGGAACAATCTTCCTGCATCTAGCCTGTCCAACCCCTTAAGAATCTTGTAAGTTTCTATAAGATCCCCTCTCAATCTCCTAAATTCTAGAGATAGACACAAAATGTTGGAGTAACTTAAACCGGTCAGGCAGCATCTCTGGAGAGAAGCAATGGGTGCCGTTTTGTGTGGAGATCCTTCTTGAGACTGTCCATAAACGTCACCTCCGCGCGCTGCACTCACACCACCCCGGGGCTAAACCTGCACATGACACGGGTTCTCACAACCTCCTGAGCACAGTAGCTCTCAGGACCACATGGAACTGAAGGCCATTCAGCCCTTTGAGCCTCTAACACGGGGATAAGAGGAGACTTCATCCTCTCAAATCCTGTGTTTATAAACATACTTTCCATGCTCTAAACATCGGCAACAAGACCAGCGTTTATTGCCTGTCCCTAACTACACCTTGAGCAGGTTATGGTGAGCTGCTTTTTTTTGTCCATTCTGGTGAAGGTGGTCCCACGGTGCTGTTGGGGGGAGTTCCAGGACCTCCAGGGCAGCACGGTGGTTCAGCGGTAGAGTTACTGCCTTACAGCTCCAGAGACCCAGGTTCGATCCCGACTGCAGTTTATACGTTCTCCCCGTGACCTTGCGTGTATTTTCTCTGGTAGCTCCGGTTTTCTCCCACACTCCAAAGACGTACAGGGTTGCAGGTTAATAGGCTTGGTTTAATTTTAAATTGACCTTAGTGTGGGCAGGATAGTGTTAATGTGGGGGATCGCTGGTCAGCGTGGACTTGGTGGGCTGAAGGGCCTGTTTACGTGCTGTACCTCTAAACTAAACTGGACTTATGATGAAGCGCTAGCAATCAGTTTGCAATTAGGATGTTCAGCTTGGAGGGGACTTGTAAGACTATGGTGCTTCCATTCATCAGTTACCTGGAAACAGGACTAACACCTCACACAAAGGATGAACTCTTTGGTCTATTGAACCTGTTACATATTCTATACATATAGAACCCATACATATTCTACATATACGGGGAACTGGAAAGTCCATTCACTGGCCAGAGACATGACAAGACATTCGGCCCATCAACACTATGCTGGTCATTGTGGCTGAGTAGGAGCTTAATCCGTTTACTTTTACATTGTTGCCCAATGAAGTTGCTTCGGTTTCAGCAATTCGATCACTGACTGATGCAAGCCCCTTAAATGTTTGGAGTTTATTGCAACACCCATAAGTGTTGGGTGAAGGTGGCACCCAAAGCAGGAGACTCTTTATCTGCTGGTCCCAGTGGTGAATCTGCAATCATTCATTACAATTGTTCCGTTCTTTTAAACCTCCACACCAACAGCAGCATTTCTTACGCTGTGGACGGCTTGATTGTAATCACGTATTGTCTTTGTATTATCCGCTGACTGAATAGCACGCAACAAAAAAGTGATAGTAAACTAAACTAAAGTATTCCAATTGGCTTTGTGATTGGAGGGGAGGGTACCGAAATGGGTTTGGGAGACCTGGATCACCTTGGCTATTTGCATCAGCTGACGACCCAAAAAAATTAATCCCCGGACTCCTGTTTACTTGATCAACTCAGTCAATGAATTCATACAGCTCTATCGAATCACCTCTCAGCTCGCCCTCGAGGCTGGGAACAGCTGGAAACCAGTCTGCAGAAGGGTCTCGACCCGAAACGTCACCCATTCCTTCTCTCCAGAGATGCTGCCAGTCCCGCCGAGTTACTCCAGCTTTTTGTGCCTTTCTTCTATTTTTATAATGTTCTGACAAGGAGTCTTGGACATGAAACGTTAACAGTTTCTCTCTCCACAGATGCTGCCTGAGCTGTTGAGTGATTCCAATATCTTCTATTCCTAATTATGAATTCCAGCACTAGCAGTATTTTTGATCCTCGAAACTTAACCCTTTGTTCGTTGGTCATGAACCTGTGAACACCCCCGCGCACAGATTCAAATAATTACACTCGGTGAGTAAAATAGGATGGAAAAAATCTTGCCCTATGACACACACAAAAAAATCTCTATCTGATATACAGCCAAAGCATTCAGAGAGGTGGCTCAGAAAATAGACACAAAGTGGTTTATATTAGCTGATCACCGCATCCACAGAGTTTCAGTAGCAAGATGTATATTTAAATCAACTATGTGTCTTCTGTTATATTGGGGAGCCACACTGACTCTCTGAAATATGGTCTGTAACTGGAGCAAGACCAACAGGATTAGGTTTTCATTTATAATTCCAGTGCGCTGGTTTACTAAACTCATTGAAGTGCACGGAAACACTAGAACTTACCATAAAATGTATTACTAATTCAGATCACCGTGACAAAGGTACAACTGCAGTCAATATTTGATGAACAAACCAGAAATAAATTAAAACAGATGCGGACATGAGTTAGATTGCAGCAAAAAACAACTTGACAACTAGCTTCAAATAATATTACTTTACAAAATTAGTTCAGATGAAACATGTAACAAAAGTGTTTACCAAACGTCAGTGGTTCAGTTCCAGGAGACCTTCGGAGAGTTGTCTGCGAGAATGACTGTGGACTTTGCTCAAAGGTTGGTTAAGGGGTTGTACCACGTGACAGGCATTGGCAAACTGTTCACAAAATGTCAATAACATTCCTGTTGTCAGTCCATCCACTAACTATTTGCATTTCCACACAAGTCTAGGATCCACTAATTCAATGTAAGATTAAAACCCATTAAAATGAAAAGAACCCTTGCACTTGAAATAAGCAGATGTTTCTAGTCATCTAGCCATAGTGAAACATAGTGGAGCAGCTGGTAGAGCTGCTGTCTCACGCCGCCAGAGACATGGGTTTGATCCTGGCCTTGGGTGCTCTCTGTGTAGAGTTTGCATATCCTCCATGTGACTGCACTGTTTTCCTCCAGTTTCCTCCCACATCCCAAAGACGTGCAAGTATTTGCAAGTTAATTTGCCTCTACATTGCCCCCAGAGTGTAGGGAGTGGATGAGAGGGTGGAATAATATAGAACTCGTGTGAATGGGTGATCGATGTTCAGCCTGTTTACGTTGCTGTATCTCCAACCTAAACTAAACAGAATCTAGTAACTGTGTTGGTTTAGGAAGGCATCGTCTAGGAGAAATGCCCTGCTGAACGGGGTTTCGGAGATGTGGGAAGCAACTCAGCATGGTGTGGGTGACAAGAGGAAGGGACAGTAATTGTAATCACAAAGATATAGGTTTAGGTTCCGGTTTAGATTTAATATTGTCACATGTACCAAGACACAGTGAAAAGCTTTGTTTTGCATGCTATCCAATCAGATCAGTGAGGGCTAGTCCCCCACCGCAATATTCCACCTCTCCACCAATTCAATATTGGTGGTCAGTGTGGGGCGGGGGGGGGGGGGGGGGCCCGTTCTGGATATGGGGTTTAAATTCACCGCAAACGGCAACGTTCCAATCGATCACGTTCCACAAAATCCCACTAGCAAGATGATTAAAATGGCCATTAATTTTTGGGAATTAAACACTAAATTCCTTCCATTTGGCCTATAAATTCATGACAATGAGATTTAAAAATCATGTTATACTGTGAATTGTTGCGTGAATGTTATTTGGACACTTAGGCTATATATAAATGTTAATCTTTTCTTAAGAAATGGAAAGATGTTTAGATCTAGTGATTGCATTTTGTAATTAGCTACAATTAGATAACTAACTAATTATATGCTTTAATTTCAGGTCATCCAATTAAGATTATTTCATATTTTTTTCAGAATGCTTCAATCTATAATAACTGAAAATTCCTTTCAGTTCCCATAATTTTTAAGAAAGTTATGGGCTTTTGATTGTCCTCGATCACAGCTTTTGTGTTAAGTCAATGGAAAAGCAATAGGGAACAAGATGCTAATTTCCAAGTATGAAAATGGCCATAACCTTTTTAATACTGAAGATATGAAAGTGAATTAGGTGTCAAATTAAACTTATTTTTATGCTTTATCTGATGGGATAAATTGCAGACTTGATTTTTAAAATCTCAAAATGTTGTAACATTGCTAATAATTGCAAGAAGGATTTGGAGGCTTTGGAGAGGCGGCAAAGGGCTTTACCAGTTTGTTGCCTGGATTAGAGAGCATTAGTTGTAAATAGAGGTTGGGCAAACTTGGATTGATTTCTCTGGAGCATCGGAGGTTGAGAAGAGACCTGATCGAAGTTTATTAAACTATGAGAGGCATATGTAGGGTAGATTGTCAGAGTCATTTTCCCAGGATGGATATTTAGTATACTACTGGTGAGAGGCAGAACGTTTAAAGATTTACGAGGCAAGTTTATTTTTTAACCCAGTGAGTGGTAGGGGCCTGAAGCACCTGGTGGAAGCAGATATGACAGCAGCATGTAAGAAGCATTTAAACAGACACATGAACAGGCAGGGAATAGATGGATACACACCACGTGCAGGCAGATGGGATTAGTTTAGATTGGCATCATGGTAAGCACAGACATGCTGGGCTGAAGGGCCTGTTCCTGTCCTATATGCTATGGTAGACCCACCCAAGGATGCAGAATAATGGTGAAACCCAGAAACGCAGAAACCCAGGAACATTACTTGACCTGCTGAGTTACTCCAGCACTTTGTCTCTTTTTTACCAGCATTTGCAGTGCCTTGTTTCTCTAAATATATGGCTCTGTTCTTATTCTGGATTCCCACAACAGAGGGAAGTTTCTCTCTCTCCAACCAACCTGGATTACTTCGCCCAAATCTTCTACACCCTATGTCTACAAGCCTAGATTGTCCAACCTGAAGCTACTGAGAGTGTAGAATAGTACAGGTGATTTTTTTCATATTTCACGCGTGCTATACAGAAGAAGAGTTAACCCTGATGCTCTGGTCAATAACAGTCCCTCAAACAACATAAATGGAAAAAAACATGTTGTCTAGCTCATTACAGCATTCCTATTTGTGGGATCTTTCTGTGTGCAGGTTGCCCACCTTGCTTTCTCAATTATAATGGTACACTTCAAAAAGCTACTTCTTTGGACACAAACCCCTTGTTTAATGGCGCTGTATTCCTAGTTTGCATTTCAGAATGGAATATTTTCAGTAAAGCCATCGAACAGTCTTAAAGGCACAAGACTGAACCAGAGAGCAGTCCTGAACTACTATCAACCTCATCGGGGACCCACGGACCTGCTCTCTGATCGTACTTTACTGGCTTTACTTCGCACTAAAATTAATTCCCTTATCATGTATCTATATACTGCGAATGGCTCGATTGTAATCTTGTATTGTCTTTCTGCTGGCTGGTTAGCACGCAACAAAACCTTTCAACTGTACCTGCACCTGTATTATCATGTGACAATAAACTAAACTAAACTAAACTAAGACGAGAGAGCTTTACTGTGCAGAGTGCTAAAAGCTGCACACCGAGTTAAAGATCCGACTTGCAGAGAACTCCATAGGATGTTTCCACCAGAACCCACTCAGCACAATAATCTCTTCAGTTGGGAATCAGCCAGCTCATGTCCCTGTAAGTGTGTTGAGTGAAGTCCAATTTTATTCAGATAAAACAACACTAAAATAGTTACAGTTAATCATTCATTACAACCAAATGAGTGCCACAAACCATCTTGGTTTGCAAAACGGCACCACCAGGTTCGGCTAGAGATTCAAAGGTCCATGAAGCAAGTTCAAAAGTCTGGAATGCAACAAATCATGTCTGGTCCACCTGATTCGAACGTTTTTTTTGTCTGACAGAAATTTGCATAGGAGTATGTATATCAGCTGAGAACACTGTGTTTTCAATTTTGCATCTCAGTCCTCAGGAGTTAAAATGCCTCTGTCCCATTAATTCAGAGCTCACTTCAATGGAATCTCACCCTGATGGTTTACCAAGATGGCCTTATGCACATTGCCCATTCACATTGCTCCCCGTGGACAGTTGTTCCTTCAGCTGCTGGGGATCCCGGGCACTGGGATATCTCATAGAAACATAGAAACATAGAAAATAGGTGCAGGAGTAGGCCATTCGGTCCTTCGAGCCTGCACCACCATTTAATATGATCATGGCTGATCATCCAACTCAGTATGCCGTGCCTACCTTCTCTCCGTACCCCCTGATCATCTTAGCCACAAGGGCCATATCTAACTCTCACTTAAATATAGCCAATGAACTGGCCTCAACTGCCTTCTGCGGCAGAGAATAGTAAGATTGAACGAGAACTTACCAGTTCGAAGGTTGATCTTTATTTCATGAGGAGTCGAAGTGAGGGATTTCGTGAAGAGCCCGCCGGCGCGCATGCTCGACATACTTCAAAGTAGCGGCGTGGAATCACAGAAACCAATGAAAAGAAATGACTTCACATAGTAAGAATGAAAACGACTAAGATTACCAGATGAAGGTGATTGAGGGTTGGGCGAGGAGGGCACGAAATCCCTCACTTCGACTCCTCATGAAATAAAGATCAACCTTCGAACTGGTAAGTTCTCGTTCAATCTTACTACTTCATTTCGGAGTCACGTGAGTGACTTCGTGAAGACTTCAAAGCTTCTGTGATGACACGCCCTGGACCACGTCCATGCTGTCACACCACTACCAGGGATGGATGGGAGGAATAACGTGCTGACTAGTCCATACTGCAAAACAAATCATATTTATTAACAACAAATCAAAAACCCCTTATTCGGGGACATCTCCACGTTCTTGCCCCGCATCTAGTACGGCTTCTGCAAACTGTAGAGGCGCAGCGACGGGCCGGTTGTAGAAACGCTGGAACACCGCTTCATTAGCCCATCCTGCTGTGGCGAGAATATGGTCCATGGGCACCTCCATGACCCTCGCCGCCGACGTCGATGCAGCCCTGGTGGAATGAGATTTGAACACATTAGTGTCGATACCTGACTTACCCAAGACGACTCGAAGCCACCTGGATATCGTGTGTGTTGTCACTCGATGGTGAGGTCTCTTATGAGTGACAAGCAGGTATCTCTCCTTTCCTCTGATGCTTGCCGTCACCTTGACGTAGTAACGGATGTGGGAGGCTAAACATAGCCTAGCATCTGCGGGGTATGCCGGGAACTTCAGCTGCAGCCCTGTGCACCCAGGTCTATGCTGCTTTAGTAGCTCGTCAACAAAGAAAACTACTTCTGTGGGGGTAGACATCATTCTGTCGACACGTAGTTTATGGAGTGTCTGTACCCTCTGTGCTGAAGTCAGCGCTAGTAACATCACCAGCTTCATGGTGAGTTTGTCCAGCTGGAGCCCTTCCATGGGGGACCACGTCCTGAGCAGAGCTAAAACTACCCTGACATCCCAGGTGATATTGTAGCGTGGTGTAGGCGGATTCGTATTGAAAATACCCCGCATGAGCCTGGACACTAGCTTGTTGGATCCCACCTCAATATTGAGGTAGAATGATAGAGCGCTCCTGGCGCTGTTGATGGCACTGTAGCTTAAGTGTTCATCATGGTGCAACCCCGCGAGGAATTCCAGGACGTCGGTTATAGTCACGGCATCGTACATGATGCGAGAGCGGCTGCAGAAGGCTTCCCACTTCCTGATGTGAGAGCGGTATGTTCGCCTTGTAGACTCTCGGCACGACGCTGCAATGGTATCCATGGTCCGGGTAGAAAGGCCGTATCCAACTAAAGGCCGATTCAGAATCTGCAAGCCAACAAATTTAAATAGCCATGGCAGGGATGTGGCTCCCCTGATACAGGGTGAGTAACTAATTCTGGGCTACCCTGCAAACGGACCCAAGGTTCACTGAGCGTGTCAAAGACCATCGGATACCACGGCTGTGTAGGCCAGTCGGGTATGATAAGGATGCCCTTGGCACCATCCATCTGAATTTTTCGTAATACCCGACTGATGAGGCAAAACGGAGGGAATGCATAGAAAAAGCAATTCCCCCAGTCTAGCGAGAATGCATCTAACGCTATAGCCCCAGGATCTGGTTCCCACGAGACGTAGGTTGGTACCTGATGGTTCAACCGGGACGCAAAAAGGTCAATGTCCGGTTTCCCAAATTTGGCTGTGATTTTTGCAAAAATTTTAGGATGTAACATCCATTCAATATTATCATTGAACTTGCGTGACCTGGCGTCCGCCACAAAATTAAGCTCACCTGGCAAATAGGTGGCTGAAATCCAAATGTCTCTCTTGACACACCAGAGCCAAATTGAATTAGCCAATTTATCACATGAAACTGACCTGGTACCGCCCATGTAATTTAAATACGCCACCGCTGTGGTGTTGTCTATTTGGAGCCGGACATGTGCTCCAAAGATCTTGGAACAATATGCACGAAGTCCGTGAAATGCTGCAAGCAGCTCCAAATAGTTGATCCCTTGTGATACCAACATTGTATTCTCAAGGGTATCCCATCGGCCCCCACAACTAGAATGTTGATTCGTAGCTCCCCAGCCATCAGAGCTCGCATCAGTTTGTAAGTATATCATCGGTTTCGCCTCAATAATAGTTTTAAATGAGTTACTAATGTGGCAAACCCACCATCGTAACTCATCCAATGCTGCAGGCGGCAGCTGCATTGATCGATCATAATGACCAGCATGCCGTCGCAGCGCAGCAATCTTGGCTCTCTGCAAGTTTTGATAATGCAGAGGTCCATACCGGGCTGCCGGAAACAAAGCCACAATCTTGCCAATGACAGTAGCTGTGTGACGAATCGATGGTATACGAGTATTGAGTAAATCTGTACACACCTGTGTTACCTCCTCAATTTTGTTAATTGGTATGGTGACTCTCATGCTAATGGAATTCACCTGGAACCCCAGATAATTAATTACCTGGGTGGGGCAGAACTTAGATTTTTCTGGATGAACAATGAACCCAAGCTGTTGGAACAAATTGACCGCAGCTGCAACCCCTTGTTGAGCTGATTCCAAGGTGTGTCCGATAATTAAAATATCATCTAAATAGGCCATAACGATATGATGTCGTTGTCTTAAATAAGCCATAATTGGCTTCACCAATTTAGTAAATAATCGAGGGGCTGTGGTGAGCCCATTAGGCAACGCCCTATATTGCCACAGCTGGTCCATCCAGATAAATTTTAAGAACCTTCTGTAATATTTTTGCATGGGTACGGTATAGTACGCATCCTGTAAATCAATACATGCCATAAAGCACCCTTGTGAGATCAATGATTTGGCCGTTTCAAACGTGTCCATTTTAAAATGAGTATATGTTACAAAGTTATTCAGAGTGGTCAGATCAATAATGACTCTACAGCCTCCATCTTTCTTAGGTCGGGTAAAAATATTGGAAACAAATTCAACGGGCTCATGAACCGTTTTCTCTATGACCCCTTTCCTTATATTTTCCCTATAAGGAAAATTTCCTTATAGCCTACGGACTGTTCCGCAGCCGTTAGTTTAAACATACGACCCGGTCTATGCTGAGACGGAGGGATGTCCCCATTAATAAACTCAATGCTATGGCCCTGAATATTCCGTAACACATACTCATCACTGGTAATATCACCCCATGCACCCGCAAACAACCGCAAATGCCCACCAACATGTGAGGTTAAACAAAGAGAAAAAAGAGAACCAGACCGCCTCACCTCTGTGGTTACCGGCGGTCCCTGACACGAGTGGGTGGACGTAGAGGTGCTGGGTTGGTTTGAGGTCGTGGCGTCCTCATTTTCCATCTCGGCTTCTGCCGAGCCTGTCCTAAAAAAGACCCCTGTGGTTGGGGTGGTTGATATCGGTTTGGAGCTGGAGGGTAATTCCTGGTAGACGTGCTGGCAGACCCTCATGAGCGGCCAAGCGGAGCTTTGGAGCTCGATGGCGTGGGGGCACTCTGAGAGCGCATGAGCCCCACGGTCTTGGCTTGTTCATCAAGCTCTCTGACCCTTTTGGCAAGGTCTTCGCCAAAGAGCTGACGGGGCGGCGGCGGCGGCGGTGGTTTGCACAACCCTGCAAATTTGGGGTTGAGCGCTGGGCGGATGCTATTTTTCCGAAAGCCGTTGATTTCATTTTGAGTAGCGCATAGAAGCGCCAGAGCATCCTCCTGGTCCAAATTAAGCTCCTCTCCGTCGACCGACCGCACAAAAGCAGTAATCCCGGCCGTGAGGAGTTTCAGGATCCGCTGAATCTTTAGTTCCTGCTGACGGATAGCCGCACTGATGTTGCCCCAGATTGGCGTATTGACCACAGGCACGTTGAGGGAGTTGCAGTTTGATGGAGCCTTGTGACGGCTCATGGCTTGTAGTAGAACTTCCTCCTGAAGCTGGTGATTATTTAGGAAGTCCACAGTGGCTGCCAGTTTTGTATTGATAGGAAGCCCCAAGGAATGAGGGGCTGCAAACTTGGTGGCCACATCGAGGAGGTCCTCCGCCGGTAACTCAGGCGGGGGTGGGATGGGATCGACCACTGCCTCCTCGTCCTGCTGCTCCAGGCTGGTGTATGAAGCTGGTGATGAAGCCCTGTGCCTGTCGCTGCTGGATGCCTGTTGTTGTTGAAGGAGACGTTCCAGCAGCCGCTCTATACGGTCAATACGCCCTTCACCCTGAACACTCAGGTGGTCGGAGTCCTCCAGCTCTGAAAATTGGCCGGGGCTCCTGTCATCGGCCCGCACCTCGTCGAGGCCCTGCCGGTGCCGGTAGTTGTCGTCGACAGCCGCCGAGGCGAAACTGCGCGATTCCTGCACGGGCGTGTTCAACCGCCTCCGTATAGCGGGAGCGGAAGCCGTTGCCTCTAAGGACAGATGCGGCATGGTGTCGGCACCAGCCGAAGCCTGGATACCTTGGGCCCGTGCAGGCTTGCCAGCTGCCCACATCGTGGACCTTGCCGACGCATGGTCTCGCCCACCCATCCATGGGGGGCTCGGCGACCGTGACGGGACCCCCAACTGACTCGTCCCGGCGTCGGAAGTTGGGGGGCGGCGGCTGGACCTCACAGCTGCCCCGGGTCCCGTCCTAGAACCTGACCGCTCCTTGGCGACAGGCAGAGCCTTAGCCCCGACAGGGTTAGGCTTTTGGGCTCCTGCCCTTCCCCTCCTCAGAGGGCTTCGTGAAGCGGGCCGTGCAGCCGCACGGACCCTTCTGCTCGAGGCCGTCAGCAAGCCTGCTGACGACCTGACTGCCACGGCAGGGTCGTCCTGCTCTGGCGGCACACCACACTCCTCCTCGTCGAACTCCTCCGAGCTGTGGTGTGCGGGCGGGTCCGGACCTGAAAAAACAGAGCTCACCAACATCTCCGCCCTCGTTCCGGTCTGCGTTGCAGGTACCCCCGACAACTCTCGCTCCGGAACTGCTGGCCGGCGACTTCTCCTCGAACTCCGGCCTCTCCCATCCATGTTCTTGCTGTGAAGCAAACACAACAAGAACCACCAACTTAAGGTAGCAT
Source organism: Raja brachyura (assembly GCA_963514005.1). The sequence goes on along the minus strand of OY740786.1, from coordinate 22,415,410 downwards.
ACTTACCTGCGTGGTTCCCTTATGAAGGGCTGGCGAGGAGCGCGCTCCTCCGTCAGCCGTCGCAGCAACGCGTTACGACGATATGTCGAGCATGCGCGCCGGCGGGCTCTTCACGAAGTCACTCACGTGACTCCGAAATGAAATTCCACAGATTCACCACTCTATGAAAAATGTTTTTCTCATCTCGGTCCTAAAAGACTTCCCCCTTATCCTTAAACTGTGACCCCTTGTTCCGGACTTCCCCAACATTTGAAACAATCTTCCTGCATCTAGCCTGTCCAACCCCTTAAGTATTTTGTAGGTTTCTATGAGATCCCCCCTCAATCTTCTAAATTTTAGCGAGTACAAGCCGAGTCTATCCATTCTTTCTTCATATGAAAGTCCTGACATCCCAGGAATCAGTCTGGTGAACCTTCTCTATACTCCCTCCATGGCAAGAATGTATTTCCTCAGATAAGGAGACCAAAACTGTACGCAATACTCCAGGTGTGGTCTCACCAAGAACCTGTACAACTACAGTAAAACCTCCCTGCTCCTATACTCAAATCATTTTGCTATGAATGCTAACATATCATTCACTTTCTTCACAGTTGCACCTGCATGCCTACTTTCAATGACTGGTGTACCATGACACCCAGGTCTCGTTACATCTCCCCTTTTCCTAATCGGCCACCATTCAGATAATAGTCTACTTTCCTGTTTTTGCCACCAATGTGGATAACCTCACATTTATCCACATTATACTGCATCTGCCATGCATTTGCCCACTCACCCAACCTATCCAAGTCACCTTGCAGCCTCCTAGCATCCTCCACACAGCTAACACTGCCCCCCAGCTTCATGTCATCCGCAAACTTGGAGATGTTGCATTCAATTCCCTCGTCCAAATTATTAATATATATTGTAAATAGCTGGGGCCCCAGCACTGAGCCATGCGGTACCCCACTAGTCACTGACTGCCATTCTGAAAAGGACCTGTTTAGTCCTACTCTTTGCTTCCTGTCTGCCAGCCAGTTCTCTATCCACATCAATATTGAACCCCCAATACCATGTGCTTTAAGTTTGCATACTAATCTCTTATGTGGGACCTTGTCGAAACACTTCTGAAAGTCCAGATATAATACATCCACTGGATCTCTCTCATCCACTCTACTTGTTAAATCCTCAAAAAATTCTATAAGATTCGTCAGACGTGATTTACCTTTCATAAATCCATGCTGACTTTGTCCAATGATTTCACCACTTTCCAAATATGCGGCTATCCCATCTTTAATAACTGACTCTAGCAGTTTGCCCACTACCAATGTTAGACTAACTGGTCTGTAATTCCCCAGTTTCTCTCTCCCTCCCTTTTTAAAAAGTGGGGTTACATTAGCTACCCTCCAATCTTCAGGAACTACTCCAGAATCTAAAGAGTTTTGAAAAATTATCACTAATGCATCCGCTATTTCTGGGACTACTTCCTTGAGTACTCTGGGATGCAGCCTATCTTGCCCTGGGGATTTATTGTCCTTTAATCCATTCAATTTACCTAACATCACTTCCCGGCTAACCTTGATTTCACTCAGTTCCTCCTTCTCATTTGACCCCCGGTCTCCTGCTATTTCCGGCAGATTATTTATGTCTTCCTTAGTGAAGACAGAATCAAAGTAGTTATTCAATTGGTCTGCCATGTCTTTGTTCCCCATGGTCAATTCACCTGTTTCTGACTGCAAGGACCTATATTTGTTTTAACTAATCTTTTTCTCTTCACATATCTATAAAAAATTTTGCGGTCAGTTTTTATGTTCCGTGCCAGTTTTCATTCATAATCTATTTTCCCTTTCCTAATTAAGCCCTTTGTCCTCCTCTGCTAGACTGAATTTCTCCCAGACCTCTGGTAGGCTGCTTTTTCTGGCTAATTTGTATGCTTCATCTTTTGTTTTGCTACTATCCATGATTTCCCTTGTTATCCACGGATGCACTACCTTCCCTGATTTATTCTTTTGCAAAACCTGGGATGAACAATTGCTGTAGCTCATCCATGCAGTCTTTAAATGCCTTCCATTGCCTATCTACCCCAACCCTCTAAGAATCAATTGCCAGTCATGTCTCATACCCTCAAAGTTACCTTTCTTTAACATAGAAACATAGAAAATAGGTGCAGGAGTAGGCCATTCGGCCCTTCGAGCCTGCACCGCCATTCAATGTGATCATGGCTGATCATCCAACTCAGTATCCCATACCTGCCTTCTCTCCATACCCCCTGATCCCTTTAGCCACAAGTGCCACATCTAACGCCCTCTTAAATATAGCCAATGAACTGGCCTCAACTACCTTCTGTGGCAGAGAATTCCAGAGACTCACCACTCTCTGTGTAAAGAATGTTTTCCTCATTTCGGTCCTAAAGGAATTCCCCCTTATCCTTAGACTGTGACCCCTTGTTCTGGACTCCCCCAACATCGGGAACAATCTTCCAGCATCTAGCTTGTCCAACCCCTTAAGAATTTTGTAGGTTAAGTTCAAAACCCTTGTTTCTGAATTAATTATGTCACTCTCCATCCTAATGAAGAACTCAACCATATTATGGTCACTCTTGCCCAAGGGACCACGCACAACAAGACTGATAACTAACCCTTCCTCATTACTCAATACCCAGTCTAGAATAGCCTACTCTCTTGTTGGTTCCTCTACATGTTGGTTTAGAAAACTATCCCGCATACATTCCAAGATATCCTCTTCAGCACACCTGCCAATTTGATTCACCCAATCTATATGTAGATGGAAGTCACCCATTACATCTCCTGAATCTCTCTGCCTCTTCGTGGTAGGAAGCAGAGGGATGGTAGTGGAGGGTTGTTTTTCTGTTACGAGGCCTGTGACTAGTGGTGTGCCTCAGATATCAGTGTTGGACCCATTGCTCTTTCACATCCATATCAATGATTTGCAGAACTTTGTAACTTTTCAAATGACACTAAAATAGATGGTATTGTAGATATTGAAGTTGGTCATCAGGTCACAAGGTCATAAGTGATAGGAGCAGAATTAGGCCATTCTGCCCATCAAGTCTACTCCGCCATTCAATCAGGCTGATCTATCTCTCCCTCCTAACCCCATTCTCCTGCCTTCTCCCCATAACCCCTGACCCCCATACTAATCAAGAATTTATCCATTCTGTATTTATTTATGCCTACTATATTCTGTTGTGCTGAAGCAAAGCTATAATTTAATTGTCCTATCTGGGACACATGACAATAAACTCTAAAATCTCTTGAATTTATCTATCTCGGCCTTAGTCTCCACAGCCTTTTGTGGCAGAGAATTCCACAGATTCACCGCCCTCTGACAAAATAAATTCCTTCTCATCTCCTTCCTAAAGGAACGTCCATTAATTCTGAGGCTATTACCGCTAGACCTAGACTCTCCCACTGATGGGTCACTTCCACCTCAAACCACAGACCACTCAGTGATCCCTGATGCTCAGCATCCTGCTTCACCTCTGAGTCTCCTCCATTTTGCACCTGCTGATTTAGAAATGGACGGAAACCGTTTTTACGAGGATTCACTAGAACAAAGTCTTTACTTGAACTATGGCAGAATGTGTAAACTAGGAAAGTAATGCTGAATTTTCATGTCATAGTCATAAAGTCATACAGAGTGGAAACAGGCCCTTTGGATCAACTTGCCCGCGCCGACTATCATGCCCCATCCACACTAATCCTACCTGCCTACTCCTGTCCCATAACCCTCTGAACCTATCATATCCATATACCTGTCCAAATGTCTCTCATATGTTATGATAGTCCTGCCTCAACTACCTCCTCCGACAGCGTGTTCCATATACCCACCACCCATTGTGGAAAAAAATCACCCATCAGGCTCCAATTAAATATTTCCCCCCTCACCTTAAACGCATGTTTTCATGGTCTTGATTCCCCTACTCTGGGCACGACATTTACCTGATCTATTCCTCATGATCTTGTACACTATCAGATCATTCCTCATCCTCCTGCGTTCAACGGATAAAGTTCTAGCCTGCTCAACCTCGCCCCACAGTTCAGGCTCTTGAGTCCTGGCAACATCCTCGTAAATCTTCTCTTTACCCTTTCCAGCTTGACATCTTTCCTTTAACTTGGTGACCAAAATCGGCTGGGACAATTTTCCAAATTCTAATTACCTGCCTTGCAAAGAAATGTGTTCTCATCTATTTTGAAAGCCAACCAAACATCTCTACTTCCTATGATGATTGAGGAGATTCTGTACGTCAACAAATACTCCCTTGAACTTCTACAGGTGTACAATAGAGAGCATATTGACTGGTTGCATTGCAGCCTGGTTCAGCAACTCGAACGCCCAGGAATAAAGAAGATTGCAAAAAGTGGTGAGCACTGCCCAGTGCGTCACGGGTACTGCCCTCCCCACCATCGAAGGGATCTACAAGAATCGCTGCCTCAAAAAGGCAGCCGTAGCATCAGAGACTCACGCTACCCTGGTCATGCTCTCATGTCACTCCTGCCATCTGGAAGATAGAGGAGTCACCAGTTAGACCTCAGCAAAAGGGTGGTCCTCAGACAGATGTCAGAGTCTCAAAGAGGGCTCAGGGGGCATTGATCAGAAAGGGATCAGTTCGGCAGAGAGACTGGAAACACTGGGACTCTTCCCCTCAGTGCACAGGTGGTCTGGGAGAGATTTCATGGGGTTCAAAACCAGGAAGAATTTAATGGAGTAAATAAAGGGAAACTTTTCAGGGACGACACAGTGGCGCAGCGGTAGAGTTGCTGCCTTACAGCACCAGGGACCTGGGTTCGATCCTGACTATGGGTGCTGTCTGTATGGAGTTTGTACGTTCTTCCCGTCATCACTTAGGTTTTCCCCGGGTGCTTCGTTTTCCGCCCACATTCGAAAAACGTACAGATTTCTAGGTTAACTGGCTTTGGCAGAATTGTAAATTGTCCCTAGTGTGCAGGATAGTGCTGGTGTGTGTGGGTCGCTGGTCGGCATGGACCCGGTGGGCTAAATGGCCTGTTTCCGCACTGTATCGCTAACTAAGCTAAACTAAACTAGATGGGAAGATGGGTTACCGGAGGATCCAGAGTGACTGGGATCAGCAAAATAATCAGAGGGGAGAAGAAGGGAGAATATGCTTATACAGAGAATCACTGTGGTCTGCGACATATTGCCTGGAAGGCCCCGTGGAAGCGGAATGTAATGGAAACTTTCAAAGGGAAACTGGAAGGGGAATATGTGAAAAAGAGAAATGTGCACTACTCTTTGTACTACCTGGTGTACTTGTGAACGGCTTGATTGTACTCATGCATAGTATGATATAATTTAATGGAATAGCATGCAGACAAAAGCTGTTCATTGTACCACCTTGGTACACGTGAAAATAATAAACCAATACCAATATCAATATGCAGAACTGTAGCAAGTGAGCAAGTGTGTGCAAAGAAGTAGCACAGTCATGATGGGCCGAATGAATGCGTTTTTGACCCACTGAATGAGTTTTTGCCCCTGGTTCCTCTGTGAGAGGACGAGGTGTGATGGTCTCGGGGCGAATGTAACCTCGACCTGCTGCTCGGGTAACATGGCTGGTGTGGTTGGATCCTTGCATGGACCTAGGTACAATCGGTAGTACAAAGAGAAGTGCACATTTCTCTTTTTCAAATGTTCCCTTTCCAGTTTCCCTTTGAAATTTTCCATTAGATCCATTGCAGCGGGATCAGCTTGCAACCGATGTTCTGGTTGTTGGCAGAGCCATGAGGCTGAGGCCAGCGGAAAGCATTCAGCTCAAAGTATAGGGAAGTAATTGGGGCTATTTGCAGCTGTCAGACAAATCAACTCTTTTGAAACACTGATTTAACCCTGACTGTGCTATTCATGGCCATCCTTTATATCTGCAGCGGTTGTGAAACATATTTAGCTTAGGTCGAGTGTCGTTATTTGCGTAGGCAGAACATTAGCTGAAATTTGTAAGAAGGAACTGCAGATGCTGTTTAAACCGAAGATAGTCACAAAAGCTGGAGTAACTCAACGGGACAGGCAGCATCTCTGGAGAGAAGGAATGGGTGACGTTTCAGGTCGAGACCCTTCTTCAGACTGGTTAGGGATAAGGGAAACGAGAGATGTAGATGATGATGTGGAGGGATAAAGAACAATGAATGAAAGATATGCAAAAAAGTAACGATGATAAAGGAAACAGCCCATTGTTAGCTGTTTTTAGTGTGAAAATGAGAAGCTAGTGTGGGGGAGAGATGGAGAGAGAGGGAATGCTGGGGCTACCTGAAGTGCGATAAATCAATATACAGAACATAGCTGAAATTTGCTGATTATTTTTAATTAATCAGTGTGATTAGCTGTGATATTGAGTATAAAGTTCAGGCAGGTGGTTGTGGGTGACACGTTCAAGGTAAGAGAAAATGAAACATGTCCTCAGTTAAAAGCAGAGGCCTGAGCCTCGAGCAGATGAGAGGCTGAAGAATCCATCAGTGTTAAATATTTGAGTATTGTGTGCTAGTCAGTGTGTGCAGCAATGCTGACCATTCATATAGTCCACAGCGCACTCATATATTAAATATTCTTCTGTGACTAGTTTAGTTCAGTTTAGTTTAGGTTAGTTCATTTAGATTAGTTTAGTTTAGTTTAGTGTAGTTTAGTTTAGATTAGTTTAGTTTAGTTTAGAGATACAGTGCAGAAACAGGCCCTTCAGCCCACCAAGTCCGTGCAACCAGTAATCCCCGCACACGAACACTATCTTACACACACTGGGGATAATTTCTAATGTTTACTGAAGCCAATTAGCATTCAAATCTGTCCATCTTTGGAGTGTGGGAGGAAACCAGAGCACCTGGAGAAAACCCATGTGGTCACAGGGTGAACGTAAAAAATCCGTAGTCAGGATTGAACCCGAGTCCCTGGTGCTGTAAGGCATCAACTACTGCTGCACCACCGTGCCGCCCCACCAATGTAGCTCAAATGTGAACTTCTGACACCAGGTGCACTCTGATGATTCACATTGAATTTCTGCCAGATCTGGTCTTGCAGCCAAGAACTCAAATGGAATTAATTAATGGAATTAATGGAACTTAGAGGTAACAGAAGAAGCACAACCACAGATTTGCATGATGCTACCAGTACTAAGAAGTTAGAACTACCAAGGAAGGTGGATCAGGCTGGAGATCTGCTAAAGATGCTTCAGATAATCAAGAACTTTGATATCACAAAGATAGAGCTGGTCCTCCTGGTGGGGATGACAGAGTTAAGGGCCTGTCCCACCAGCATGCAACTCTATGCGATGAACGCGATCAAACTAGAAGCGGGGGCCGCACGGAGGTCGGGTGATCCCCTGTACAGGGCCGTTCCCACCAGCATGCGCCTGCATGCGGCAAGCGCAACCAAACCGGCAGTAGGGACCACGCGGAGGTCGGGTGAGTGGCGCAACGCGGCGCAAAGTGAGGCGAACTTGGAGCGAAGTCTAAGGTAAGTTCGCCAGGACAGAGAGGGGCACACAGAGAGGGGCACAGAGGCACACACACACAGAGGGCCACAGAGCCACACACATAGAGGGTCATGGAGGCACCTACAGATAGGTTCACGGAGGCACGATGTCGGGGTGGTGTGTAAACGTCGAGGCGACTGCGAGCCGACAAGCCGCTGCCGTGCGGGATTTTTGGACATTGTCAGTTTTTCGGAGCCCCGCTCGGTGTCGGGACGAACTCCGCACAATTCCGCACGGCTCTGGCGATCGAAGTGGGACCGGCCCCACGACGCGGACGGCTCAAGCGACCACGTTAGGTCGCGCTAATCGCATAGAGTTGCATGCTGGTGGGACAGGCCCTTTAGGGTTTATAAATATAATCACTGTAAAATTACTGATGTAACATCAAACGGCCAACACTAAAGTTGACAGAAATTAGCTCAAATTAAAAACATAAATAGAAAATGCTGGAAATGGTAGTACGGGTTCTTCATTAGTACAATTCTGCTCCTATCACTTATGACCTTATGACCTTATGAAATACTCAGCAGGTCAGGCAGCATCTGTGGAGAAAGAAGCAGAGTTAATGTTTCGGGGTGAAGAGGCTTCACCTAAGCAGACAGTGAGTGAGAAAATAATAATAGAGTTCGACTGTAAACACAGTCTGACAAAGGGTCTTGACCCGAAACGTCGCCTACCCATGTCATCCAGAGATGCTGCTTACCCGTTGAGTTCCTTTGTGTTTTTTCCTCAAGATTCCAGCATCTGCAGTTCCTTGTGTCTCAATCATTTCCATACACGTATTCAGTTAGCACCTGTGGAGGGAGAAACAGAACAAGGGTCTGAAGAAGGGACCCAAAACGTCACCTATTCCTTCGCTCCATAGATGCTGCCTCACCCGCTGAGTTTCTCCAACATTTTTATCGACCTTCCACTTATTTGCAAAGTATTTCCAGCTTTATTTCAGAAATCTAGCATCTGCAGCACCTGGACTTTGACTTATTTAGCCACAGTTGCTGACTGTGGGAGCTTGCTGTGAACAGTTTAGCACCTGTGCTTGCTACACTTCAAAAATCACTTCACAGTTCGGGACGTCCCAGTGTTGTGAAGAGTGCTACATAAATACAATATATTCTTTCCTCACACCTGCTGACAACCTGCTGGCTGCTTGAGGTTTTAAACAAGTAATCAGCCCCTGTACCCATGTACTTCTGTAATTCAACCACAGCCCCATCCCTCCATGGCTTTGCAAACAGGAAGAGTGGAGAGTGTGACTGTTTCTGTCTTTAATAAAGTACCTTTCATGCCTTTGTTCCAACAGTTTCCTGTGTACAATGCAGCCCTACCATTGCACTCCGCTGCCTGTGGTAACAAACACCTTTCGCAGCCACTCACTGAGCACAACTGTCTTTCTCGCTGAACAACATTGGGATTTGATTATAGGTAAATGAAAAGCAAATGAGGTGACTGGGTTCTGAGAATGCAAAACTGTCACATTTCATTTTTTGTCTCCATTATCAATGACAACCTGAATTTAAATGGCCAAGGAGTTTTGCAGAATTAATCAAATAAAATATGACACTGAACAAGGTGAAGAGAAACTTTTTTGTGGCCAATTCAGTCGAAACGTCACCCATTCTTTTTCTCTAGAGATTCTGCCTGACTCGCTGAGTTGCTCCAGCAATTTGCATCTATCCTTGTTTGGTTGAGTTGAGCTGAGTTTATTTTAGTTTAGTTTAGCTTAGTTTAATCTAATTTATTATTGTCACATCATGGGTTTCAGGGGTTAAGGGGAGAAGGCAGAAGAATGGGGTTAGGAGGGAGAGATAGATCAGCCATGATTGAATGGTGGAGCAGACTTGATGGGCCGATTGGCCTAATCAATTATCACCCTTAGCATTTATGACCTTAGGACACATGCTTAGAGATACAATGAAAAGCTTTTGTTTGCATGTTATCCAGTCAAAGAAAAGACTATACGTGAATATAATCATTCAGTCCACAGTGCACAAGTGCAGGATAAAGGTTACAACAAGGTTAGTGCAAAGATATCACGTTGATATAACCGTGTAGAATGGTTCCCTGTGTTTCTCCAGGAAGTGTTGAGTAGTGAAGACCATGTCCATTGTGCTCTGGGTGAATGGAATCCATGTCGTGGTTTAGAGAGCAGCTCCAGCCATGGGACACGGTGTATGGGGAGGACCTTTCAATCACTTCCCCCTGAATGGCAGCAGGAGTCCTCCCTCTAGTTACCATAGATGGAAGCTAGACACAAAAAGCTGCAGTAACTCAGCGGGTCAGGCAGCATCTCTGGAGAAAAGGGATAGGTGACGTTTTGGATTGTTACCCTTCTTCAGACGACCACAGATTGGAATTGTTTCCTTTTTATGAAGGTGATCACCATTGTGGCATCTCTGGGATCCCAGGCATATCCTACTTTACCCAGCTTCAGGAGATGAGGCTGTGAATTCTTCTCTCCGTCAACTTTCAGACCTTCAGCAGGCATTCCGTCTGCTCCTGAGGCCTGGCTGTTTCTCATTTGGACTGTTGTCTTTGACGTCCTGTCACCTGGAATGAAGTCAAGGCTGGACAGGATGGCCTGCCATGGAATGGACTCAAGGGCCCTCAAGGCAAAGATAGAGTCATGGTCGAGGTAGTCTTCCAAATGCACCGTCATCTGTCCATTTTCCTCCACAGATGCGGCCTGATCTGCTGAGTTACTCCAGCAATTCGTTTTTTGCTCCAACATCTGCAGTCTTTTGTGTCTGCACCCACATACAGGGTTGTGCTGACCCTTTCCTGACCCTGACCCACAGTTCAAGGTGGAACTAATGCCAGAAATTGGGAACATCCAGAGAATTTTGTGAGTAATCAGTGGAAGAAGCTCACCAACTCCCAAACCACCTCCATGCCCCAACTGGGGTGGAATCTGTGGCTCCCACAATGGCCTGGCCAGGCCACATCAAGGTGACCTGGATAAATGCACCAAAGAACTGTACCAAAGAACGTTGCACCCACACCCAAGGGTGGAGATGAGGAGCAGGGATGGGATTGAGGAGAAGCTAGCTAAAGACATGAAGGAAGGAGGGAGGGATATACACTCAATGCTGGAGTAACTCAGGGGGACAGGAAGCATTTCTGGATGAAGGGAAGGTGACTGGGGAGATGGAGAGGAGGCTGGTGTGGAATAGGGTTGAATGGTCTGTTTCTACATCCTAGTTCTTAGTACACAAGCAGAGCAACAGTCTAAGTAATTGAACTAATGTTTACATTGAAGAAGCAGAAGTTATAAAACACAGGAGTCGATATGACCAATATTAACCCGCAAATGGAGCCACAACAGCGGAAAATACGACAGATTACTCAGTGGGTATTCATTGGAACGCAGTAGTCATCATCTACAATAACCCCAGCTGCTGAAACCCTACTGTCGGAGGTTGTAGGTTGTGGCACTGCTGCTGCTAATTATAGGCCTGTGGCCAACCATGTGACAATGTTCTAGGTGACACCGTACATGGCAGCCGCAGCAACAGCCTGTCTCGTCTTTCTCTTCTTTTGCTGTTTTTGCCTGTGTTAACTGTGCTTACTTGTATGTTTTTAGTGTGCCTTTAGTTTTTGAATTATGTAGGGGTGGGGGTGGGAAAAATCTTTTTTTATCTCTTTCCTCGACGGAGATGTGACTTTCTCATCCTATCTCCGTCTGTCCTAAGGCTTTAACATTGTGGAGCTGGTGGTGCCTTTGTTAGGGATCGACTGCCGGACCTCCAACCGCAGGAGCTTGGACCGCCCCAACTGCAGGAGCTTCGATCGCCCCGACTGTGGAATTTTTGATTGCCTTGAGAAAAGGTGGAAAAAAGGTTTAAGTTATTTGCCTTCTTTCACAGTGGGGGACGTGAGGGCTCCGAAAAAGCAAGATGGATGTGTTGCCTGTGCTGGTGAGGTCTCGGAGGGAGTGCCGTGATCTCGGTGTTTTGCGGGGACATGGCACCACGAGGACATCCCGGGGTCTAGTGCGAGTGTGGACGGCTTTCTGACTGTTAGGGCGGACAGGGACTGCAGAGAGAGTGACAACGGTCGGTACAACTCTGGCCACATCACGGTGAAGGAGCACGTGTGTGGCCCGGACATTGAACTGATGGCTGTGGGTCTCCGCTTATGCTGTGTGCCCTGGGGATTCACACACACCACTGTGGCGGCTGTTTAAGTCTATGTTTAATTTTTATGTGGTCATGTGTCTTGTTGCTTTTTTGTATGACTGTTGGCAAATCAAATTCCTTGTATGTTTACATACTTGGCTAATAAACTAATTACAATTACAATTACAATTACAATGGGTGGCTTTGCACTGATACAGAGCCAAGTGCAGGACAGGCTGATCGTTGTCCAAAAGCTGAGCTCCAGTACAGGCTTCTCTCCGTGGACGAGACAGCAACAGATCGAGGTACACAGTCCCTTTTAGAAATGCAAAATGCTTTTATTCAAACAAACAGAGTGGTAATAAAATCAAGACTGCCATTAGCAGATTACGAGCAAACAGTTATCAAATTAAAATATTATCAACTTTATCTACAATACACTCGACCCACCAAGGTGACCTCGTTCACGGAAGACCTCCAGAGTCCCCATGGGCACAATGCGCTCCCTCTCCAGGGACATGCGGGCACGGACGTAGGCCCAGAAGAGGGGCAGGCAGTTGCTTCGCGCAGTACCCTGGACTGCCCGCTGCCTGGGCCTGCGAATGGCCATCTTGGCCAGGTCCAGGAGCAAACCGACAGGGAGAACCCCCCTCCCTCCTGACCCTCCCCCCCCACACCCCCTCTGTGGAATTCTCTGCCTCAGAGGGCGGTGAAGGCAGGTTCTCTGGATACTTTCAAGAGAGAGCTAGATAGGGCTCCTAAAAATAGCGGAGTCAGGGGAAATGGGGAGAAGGCAGGAACGGGGTACTGATTAGGGATGATCAGCCATGATCACATTGAATGGCGGTGCTGGCTCGAAGGGCCGAATGGCCTACACCTGCACCTATTGTCTATTGTCTATTATGAGAGAGGCAGTACTAAGGGAGATGTGACCTCCAGGTTATACCTTACACCTCACTAATCTCTTCACTCACAAGAACATTAACAGAGGCTGCGGTCTCCCTGTAAAATGGTTGCGGATGTTTATGGAGGGCCTCAGCCGATGGCTTGTTTGTTGCTTGGCAGTGTACCTGAGTCGCTCACTCAGTTAAGCCCCTCCAACAGTGCGCCAACCGCTCACTACTGATTCTCCCACCTTGCAGCACATCCTCAGTACTGCCCCTCCCACAGTGTAGAGCTTCCTCAATACTGCCCCTCCCCCAGTGTAGCTTCCTCAGTCAACTCTGCACTCCCTGTCTCATTAAGGGGCACCTTTGACATTTAACCTGCTCTTTGGAAAGAGGGGGGGGGGGAAGCAGTAGGTCAGAGGATTTTCTCCTGATTCCTGACTAGACATGTTTGTTTACTGTGATATTTTAACATTTTGCTCAGTTAGTGTTCTATGAAGTTTCAGTTTGGTAAATTGTACTATATCACATTCCATTCACCAGAATTGGGTTGAATAGTTTTGTTGATTGTTGATCAGCAGTGTCAGTACAATCTTCACTCCATTGTTAATGTCCGAACAACTCAATGCCAGCAGAATGAAGTAGGAAGGAACTGCAGATGCTGCTTTAAACCGACGATAGACACAAAAAGCTGGAGTAACTCAGGGAGCAGCTGAAGAAGGGTCTTGACCCAAAACGTCACCCATTCCTTCTCTCTAGAGATGATGCCTGTCCCGCTGAGTTACTCCAGCTTTTTGTGTCTATCACCAGCAGAAGGATCTTATCAGGGACTTCTGATCATTTATGTCATCTTCATGATCAAAGCTCAAGTGTTTTATTGCCTTCCTCTCAAACCTTCATGGCTTTACAGTGCCTCATTCACCCTTGTTTTTATCATCTGCTGCCCTACCTTAAAGTAACCCGACCTTAAAGAGGGCATCCTTGACTTAAAATCCACCTGTTATCCCAGATCCCTCTCACCACTGCCAGCCAAAGCAATCCCATGAGACATGTGCATATCTACATGTACATGTGTATATCTGAATCCATGTATGTGTAGATAAACACAAAAAGCCGGAGTAACTCAGCGGGACAGACAGCATCTCTGGAGAAATGGAATAGGCGGTGTTTCGGGTCGAGACCCTTCTTCAGACTGACGTGTAGATGATGTTCAGATCTCTATATCCACGCACGTGTTATATCTGCAAGTGTACATATCTATGCATCAATATTATGTATATGCCTGTGTGCGTCCATTCCTGAATGTGTGTTATGTTATAAAATATCTGTGTACCTGCATAGATTTGTGTGTATGTGAACATGCGTTTATCTGTTCATGTGTGTATGTATGATGCTCTATATGTTTGTTCATGTCCATGTGAGTGGTCTGTGTGTATCTGTGTGTACCTCTGTGCATCTGTTTTTGAGGGAAAGGCCATTGTTGAGTGCAACAGCTTTCAGCGTGTGTGTTGGATGCCACAGTTTGTGGTTATACTGTGCATTGTGTTAGTGCAACTTTCCCTGCTGTGAGCTGAGGTGGAAAATGTGTGGGAGGTTCTAAACCCAGGATGGTTAGTATCAATGTGTGAACAGCCAGCTCTTGGTGTTACTCAAGTACCTGGGCAGAGGCAATTCAGCACAGAGGTGCGTTTGAAACATTACCACTTCTCAAGCTTAGTATATCCTGCAACACAATCTGCACTCCCTATCGAATTGTATTCACAAACATTTTGAACCCGTTTCACTTCTAATCAAATAATGATAAGGATTTTTATTGAGTCTGATTTGAACTCATCAATCTAACATTACCGGGAAACAGAGTCATAAAGTAATTTCAGCATGGAAAAAGGCCCTTCTGCCCAACTCGTCCATTCCAGCCATAATGCCATATCTAGTCCCACCTGCCCGTCGTTGGCCCATACTCCTCTAAACCTTTCATATCCATGTACCTGTCCAAATGTCTTTTAAATGTTGTTATGGTACCTGCCTCAGATACCTCCTCTGGCCATTTGTTCCGTATACCGAACATCTTCTCTGTGAAAAAGTTGTCACTCAGTTTCCTATTAATTATTTTCTATCTCACCTTAAACCTATATCCTCTGGTTACTGATTGCCTACTCTGGTTATAAGACTCTGCTTTCGCACTACCCATTCCCGTCATGATCTTATACATTGCTACAAGATTATCCCTAAGCCTCCTGCTCTCCGAGGAATAAACCCCTAGTCTGCCCAACCGCTCCCGATAGTTCAGGCCCTCAATAGACAATAGACAATAGGTGCAGGAGTAGGCCACCCAGCTCTTCCAGTCAGCACCACTATTCACTGTGATCATGGCTAATCATCCACATTCAGTACCCCGTTCCTGCCTTCTCACCATATCCCCTGACTCCGCTATCTTTAAGAGCTCTATCTAACTCTCTCTTGAAAGCATCCAGAGAATTGGCCTCCACTGCCTTCTGAGGCAGAGAATTCCACAGATTCACAACTCTCTGGGTAAAAGAGTTTTTCCTCATCTCCGTTCTAAATGGCTTACCCCTTATTCTTAAACTGTGGACTCCTCCAACATCAGGAACATGTTTCTTGCCTCTAGCGGGTCCAATCCTTTAATAATATTATATGTTTCAATAAGATTCCCTCTCATCCTTCTAAATTCCAGAGTATACCAGCCCAGCCGCTCCATTCTATCAACATATGACAGATCCGCCATCCCAGGAATTAACATACGCTGCACTCCCTCAATAGCAATAGTCTTGGCAATATCCTTGTAAATCTTCTCTGCAATACCCTTTTCTTCTAACAACATTCATTCTATAGCAGAGTGACCACAGCTGAACACAATGCACCAAATGAGGCCTCACCAATGTGTTGTATAACTGTAATATGCCAACTTCTATACTCAAATCCCTGACATGTAGGCCAATGAACTGAAAGGCTTCTAAACCATTCTATCTACCACTTTCAAGGACTCCTAAATCCCTCGGCTCTACAACACACCTCAAGGCCTTGCCATTCACTGTGAAGATCCTGCCCTGGTTTCATTTCCCAAAATGAAACACTTCACATTTATCTGCATTAACTCCATTAACCGTTCCACAGTCCACTTGTACAACTGATCAAGATGCTGCTGTAATTTTTGATAACCATCTTTGCTAAACCAGAATCTGCAGATATAACACAAGATATTTCAGGAATAGCACTCTGACAATAACTGATTGGATGAATGAAAGTTGTTACCCAGTAGAACAGGTATTGCAGAGCTATGCAGCATAGAAACAGGCTTTCAGCCCATCGTGTCTATGTGAACCATCTCGCCTAAAACTATCCATACTTGAACATGAAGGAACATTCGTGTCAGGGTTTCCCCCCTTTTTAACGCCAAGAAAATCAGAAGAGTAGTGGACCTCTGACAAGAGGCAGTGATTCTGAGGTGGACCAAAGACTTTAGATACTGAGATGAGAACAGGCAGAGGGCAGTCAGAACTTTCACAATCTCAGTCTGAAGAGCGGTCTCAACTCGAAACACCATCCATCCATGTTCTCCAGAATTGCTGCCTGCCCTGCTGAGTTACTCCAGCCCTTCGTGTCCTTCTGTGTTATAACTAGCATTTTCAGTTCCTTGTTTCTACACAATCTCACTGACAGACAGAATTAGTTTTGGCAATGAAGAGAGTTTCCTAACTCATTAATAAACTAATTTTTAATCACAAAGAAACAATCTGATTGCAAATATCATCTTAATCACAGGCACCTAAGGCATATCAATTTACATAAGTAACCACGGAGTTACGTCACTTCTGGTATGGGAATGAGCAACTTGCTCACATGTTACTGGCAGTAGGGTGCTGTATGATGTTAGGACACAGAGGTACTACTGGATTTCTTGCGCAGCTTGCGATAATCGGTGTGGAGAGAGTTTCATTCGCATCTGGGTCCCAGGACACCTGTCTAATGGGTGAATGATGGTTTATCGAAGAACAATGTGGTTTGCGAAAACTTTGAAACATTTCCTCCTCGTTTCTTTGCTCCCCTTCACTGTGCATTTACAAGGTAAGAAATGTTTTCGTGGCGGCCAATATATATATTGCAAGCCGGATTAACAAGGAATGCTGCAGAAATGTTACTGATAAATCGAGGCCATCAGGCGCATCACATTGAGTAATCCTAGGTAACACTAGTTTTAACATGCAGGTACAATATTTGAGAAAGATTTGTCTGTTCGGGTCGATAAATTTAATGTTGCAGATGACTTTAACCCTCTCAGGGGCTGGTTTTACAAAGGTTTTCAGCACATTGAGGTTCCCCAGAACCCATTCTAATTTCCAACATCCTGTGCTGTGTCCTCCCTTTGACAAGTTGCAGTCAATACCTATCAATATTAACTCATTATCTACAGAACTGAGTTATAGAGAGAGGGGAATGGATGCAGTTGTGTATTTATCGTCAGGCTGAATTATGTTAAAAAAATCGGCACAAACAAGCTTTTTGCCATCGTGGTTCATCCAATGTTTACTGCTTTTGGAATCATTAATGCTACGGCACTGGGCAAGGCCACTCGGCCCATCAACCCAGGGCCGACTCTTTGATGAGAGAATCTACTCCAGTCAGTTCACTCTCCGGTTGACTCTCCATCGGGTTATGAATTTCTCCTTTTTTGTATTTATCAAGACTCTTGGTGAAAGTTCCCTTTGAAGCCACTTTAAATTCCCTTCCTGGCAATACATGCCAATACCTGGTATAACAGCAACTCACTGCATAGATCTTTCCCCTCCCCTTCCCTCTGGTTCTTCTGCGAATCACTTTCACTCTGTGTCCTCCAGTCACCCACCCTCCTGCCCCTGATACAGTTTCTTCTTATTTACAATCAAAACCCTTCCTGGCTTTGAACACCTCCAATAAATCTCCCCTTAACCTTCCCTGAACCGAAGAAACCCACCTTCAGAACCACCCTGATAAAACCCTCAAACAAAGTTCTAAACACTTAGCGATTGCTGGTAACAAGTGAAGAAAAACAACTATCTTCTTAAATCAGACTGAGTTACCAGCAGCAGAGGAAAGGAGGGACTACTTTCAGAAAGAGGGCTCATAACACTGGGCCAAGAAACTGTGGCTTAAATCAAATATAAGTTTGATCAATATTTGAGGCGGAACACCATAAGGTCATGTGATATGAGTAGAATTAAGCCATTCGGCCCATCAAGTCTACACCGCATTTCAATCATGGCTGATCTATCTCTCCCTCCTAACCCCATTCTCCTGCATTCTCCCCATAACCTCTGACACCTGTAGTGTAATTAGGAAAGGGAATCAAGTGTCCAGATTCATTTAAAGAACATACAAATGGGACTAAACAACCTTCGGACTTGCTGTAATTTATTTGATTCACTGGGCATTTAGAATCTCCTTTTAAATACCATGGTCAATTCCGTCAGATGCTGAATATCGCCCACTGACACTGAACTTAGAAATAGTGAGGTTTGATCTAGTGAGGCTCAATCTCCTTTCAAAGCATCTCTGAGGCAAATTCATCGATACTATAGCCACATTTAAGTTACTATAACATTTAAAAGACATTTGGACGGGTACATGGATAGAAAATACTAGTACCACCCGCTGGCATTTGGCTCATAGTCCTTTAATGACCCTTTAATGGGACTAACGTAGATGAGGTATCTTGGTCCGCAAGGCACGTTTGGCCATTGGGCCTGTTTTTGTGCTATACGACTGCATGACACTGTGAATCTATCTGCTGAAAACATCTTGACTTCCACGACCAAAGGATTTTCAGATATCAAAATCTAGTCAGACCCTATTTGGTTGTCTGGGAATTTCTGCAGTTCAATTTTAACGCTGATTTCTACATTGAGAGCAAAGACATGTTGCAGACTTTGCAATCCTGCAGGAAGACTCTTGACTCTTTCAATTCTGAAAACTAGTTTAGATTTCCAGGTGACTTGCGTAAATATTTCAGCTGACGTTACACAAACAACATGTGTCAAGACTCGACACAGTTAATGCAACTACGACAAATATGTTGTCAGCACCAACTACATCAATGGGAAGTCTTTCAGCAAAGATTGCCATTCCCATTGATTGCTAATCACAGAGGAACAGTTTGTAACGAAACTGATCAAATTCTTGAGGTTTGTAAACTCATAAGACGTTGCACCAGAATTTAGCCATTCGACCCATCGAGTCTACTCCACCATTCAACCATAGCTGATCTATTTTTTCTCCCTCAACCCCATTATTCTGCCTTTTCCCGTAACCTATGACGCCCCTGCCAATCAAGAACCTACATATCTCAGCTTTAAAAATACCCAATGACTTGGTCTCCACGGCCATCTCTGGCAATTAATTCCACAGGTTCCCCACCTTCTGGATAACAAAATTCCTCCTCGTCTCCATTCTAAAGGAATGACCTTTTATTCTGAAGCTGTTTCCTCTGGTCCTAGACTGTCCCATTATGGGAAACATCCTCTCCACTCTATCTGGGCCTTTTATTATTCGACTGATTTTGGAGGTAGATAAGACGTGATGAAGTGGTTAAGAGAGTACGCAGAATCTGTAGTACTGGAAACAGAAGCATTCTTCACCGAAGCAAGGAAGTTCTGTTAAAGTGTAAACACATGGTTATGGGAGGCACAGTGGCAAGACAGTAGAGTTGCTGCCTTACAGCGCCAGAGACCCGGATTCGCTCCTGACTGCAGTGCTCTCTGCACAGCGATTGTACGTTTTCCCCATAACCGCATGGGTTTTCTCCAAGTTCTCCAGTTTCCTCCCACATTCCAAAGACGTAGAGGTTTGTAGGTTAATTGGCTTCGGTAAAAAATTGTAAATTGTCCCTATAGTGTACGGGGATTGCTGGTCCGAGCAGACTCGGTGGGCCGAGGGGCCTGTTTCCATGCTAAACGAAACTAAACTAAAAATGAGAATCAAGAGTGTTTAATTGTTGTGTGCAGCAACGACGGAACAATAACATTCTTATTTGCAGCAGCATAAAGGGCCTGTAAACTCAATACAAACAGATATGTATTGAATAAAAATAATCAATAAATTAATAACTACAATACTATTATTTAAAAAAAATCTGAATCTGATCCCATCAGGAGCAGTGTGTCCAATTCTAGGCTGCACACTTTCCAAAATGTAAAGCCATAGGAGGGGAGGTTTTCCAGAATGGGATCAAGGATTAGAGTCTTCAGCTTTGCAGAGAGGATTCCTGTTCTCATTAGAGCAGCAAATGTCAGGGAGATTTAATTGAGGGGTTCAGTCTTATGAAGGTTCTGAGAAAATATGATGTGGTGACTGCTTGCTCTGACAAGTTTGTCATTTGCCTGGGTTAATAGATCTACCTGGGCTTTGGTGCAGGTGGGGGCAGTGAGCAGTGAGATGTAGTGGTCAAGAGTGATATGTACCGAATTGAATAATAAAATGCTTACTTGCATCGGCACAACAGGTCTGTAAACAAAGTACTTAATAGATAACATAATAAGC